>WARS01000044.1:10252856-10925356 GCA_008933995.1 Datnioides undecimradiatus | reverse complement strand
ATCAGCAGCGGCGATGAAAACCATCTGCTGCGTTCGAGGTCACCGCGGAGGTCGGGCCCCCTTTTTCCCCGTTTCATCGTCGTGCCGCTCTCTGCGCTTCTTGCCCCCAGTGCACAGACTCTGCATCCATTAGCAGTTTGCACACGGCACATCACAACGCAGACGATCCGCGTTTTTGTCTCACATCAGACTTAACGTCGCAGAGTTCGACGATTCTTGTTTATCCGCTAATAAAGATGCCCCTCGCTACGAGACCCTTCGCCGAATTGTTTGTTCCGACTGAACCAGTGGCGCTCATTTCCATAAAGTTTAAACTTTTATATCTCTGCCTGTTGTTTGTGCTGATTCCTTCTGCCGGCTGCTCCGCTCTGCTGTCGGAGGGAGGCAGCGAGCGCAGAGATCCGGGTTTTCAAAGCTGGTATTTTTATCGTGCTGCGTGTTTGCTGAATTCACCGGCAGGCTCGGGCGGTTCGGAGACGCCTCGAAGCTGCGCCAGGCGGTGTTTTAATGGAAGAATCGCGCCGCCTCGTCGGGCCATTTCAAAAATGGCGCAGCGACAGGGAGGAGAGTCATTCTTTCTTTCCTCCCGAATTAAATTCTGGTGTCAGGCCTGGCTGCTCGTGGGAAAACATCTCCAACCGCAGAAAATTACACAGGAAATCTAAAAACCTGGATACTCGCACTTTGTTTCCCCTCACAAGCTGAATTAACAAACATGAGCACAGCGCGGGTAGTTTACTGACGTCAAGTGACAGGATAAAACAAATACGTGACACTCGGCGGGCCTGCGATCAGTCGGGGATGAGCGAAAGAGGTCCGCCTGCGGTTCAGCTCGGTGTTTTTCATAACCTCCTGCTCCTCAGCGTTCGAGGCTTCAGTGCTAGACTGTCAGGCGCTCACGAACCTGCTGCGCACGCCGCGTGTGGCCGGGGGAACGGTAAACAAACACGCCTCGTAAGAACGAGGAGTGCTCGAACGCACCGCGGAGCGCCGAATGTCACCGATGGGGAAAAGGCGCCGCTTTTTAAAAACATCGGTGTGATCACTTGAAATTGTCCAAGGGTGAGGAACAGGCTGGAGGAATTCTTGTTGCCATGGTAACGGGATTCACACAAACAACAAACAGTGAAACCGTGACACCCCCCCCCCCCCCCCCGAAGCACAAGCACCACATTCGTCAGCTGCAACAAACAGACCGGAGTCCAAGTCATGTGGCGGGAAGGTGTGGACGTTTCGCCGGTAAGCGCCACAGTGCACGGCGGCGCTCGACGTGGCGTTCGCTCCCGTGCAGGCGATGCTGGGATGTATTCCTGCTTCCAGTGCCCTCTCATCCGTGCTCCCTCGCTCTCTGGGCACTCACCCTCCAACCCTCCTGCCCTCCCTGCACCCATCCATCCGTCCATCCGTCCATCCATCCGTCCATCCGTCCATCACTCCTACGCCTCTGTCTAATAATCACAAAAGAAAGGAGCGCCCTCAGAGAGATAAAAGATGACACTGACATAAATAAAGCGGCATGAAATCACACCACTTTGGAGCAGATAATGTCGTTTCTTTCAGCCGACTGCGTTCCAGGCGGCGGCGGAGCAGGTAATTGAAGCGGGAAGCCGGGCCCTTTCAAACCCTCCCCGCAGTGTCTCAAATGCAGATCAGGCTCCGCGATAGTGTCCCGGCCGCCGCTCCAGCTAATTACACTGTGAATCCCCCAAGGACCGGTATCAGGCTTTGCCCATAATGACACAGCGCCACACCACGCCTTGTCAAACAGTGTTTAAAACAGAGAAAAGCAAAGAGGTGCTTGAGAAAATGAAATGGGCCTCTCGTCTGAGCCGCTATCTGCTCCTTTATCTCACTCCTCCGCCGTCGCCCTGTCTGTCTTCTTGCTCGCCCTTATCTCCGTTTCCGTCGGCGACCCTCTTTGCATGTCGCATTAGCGTGGACGCGTAACCGCGCGGCACAGAAACGCGTGAACCCGCGCGCAAATGTATGCAGGGATGCGCTGAGCTGCTGTCATCCGAAAGGTGGACAGATGTGTTTGATCGCGGCGCAAACATCCGCTGCTACGTGAGCAGAACGACAACTTTCTGGCGCGCTGATCAAACCGCGGCACGCGCGCGTCAACCAGATGTCGGCCGGAGTAGTGACACATTGATCAAAGGAAGCGTTGTCGGGGAGAAATACTCATATAAACCGGTGATTGAGCTGCATCACATCCCGCAGAATCAAACTTCTATGCTGAAGCTGAATCTAAAAGCGGCCGAGCTGCTCTGTTTTCATCTTATGCATTATTTATGAATATGTATGAATCGCAGTGACCTCTCGTTCCTCTCGAGTCTGACCGGTCCTTCGGCGGAGACGAAAGCATCAGGATATCAAATTAATCCGTAAAACTTTTTTTAATCTGCAGTCATCACAGTAGTAAATCCAACCTATTTCCAATATTCAGCTGCTTGTTTCTGCCGTTCCAAGCGTCTGGCACGTGGAGGGCGTTTCAGTTTTACATTTCTGGCGGCGGGAACAGCTGCGTCGCTTGGAAGAGCAGAAGAAATGAAAGGTTACGCGTCGTGATCCTGGTTCTATGAGCACAGCCGGAGAAACAACTGCTGTGTGCTTCGTCTTGGAGGGTGACCTTCGGCTGCAGCGGTAATGATGATTGTGGCGAAGCAGCATAAGGAGTGACAGGGTGCAGGGTGCAGGGAGGGGTGTGGATGAACGTGTCCCACTCAAGACCTTCAACCTGGAGGCGGCCGTCGGCGTCCAGTTAACTCACGTATGTATGGCGACGTATCAGTGAGTGAGGAGTCAGTGTTGACTTATCTTGACCAGGCGTTTGTCCAGTGAAACTGCAAAAACACAATCCTAACGTCACGTTTCTCATTTCCCTGACTTCCGTTTCCGACTTCACGCCACCCCCGTTCGTTGTATTTCTCCTCGCCCCCGTTTCTCAGAGGTACCGTTGTGCGCTATTACCCGTCGCTTTCACAGGTAATACGATTAACCTCCTGATTCAGGAAAGGGAAAATAGCCTCTGCTAAGACCACGACATTAATCCTCTGCACATAAGATTTATGTCTCTCTCACCCGCCCCCCCCCTCTCTCTCCCTTTTTATTTCCTTCCCTCCCTTGATCTCTCACCCACCCTCTCTCTCTACCTGTGGAACAAGGCGGCCCGGGCCGTATGAGCACACACACACACACACGCATGCATAATCATCTAGAATACACACAGTGGCGCGCCATTAACAAACACACAAGCAAACAAGCCATTCACAGAAGTAATGTCGCGCCAGAGGGGACTGTGGGAAAATGAGTTTTTGGATGGATTATTAATGCGCGGTGTAGTCTGGCCCCTTGCCCCGGTCCCCGCTCGTCTTGTCCCGAAGTGGCGCGCTGCCTGCGGTCCGCGCTGCGCACACACATAACGCTCCAAATCCCACGGTGGATGTAAAAACATAGGATTAGCGGAAGGACAGGCTTTCATGCCTATCCCAAATGTTTCGAAAGCCGCGCGGGGATTTGACGATCTGACTTACCGCGGCCCGTCCTGTAATTATGGGTTGTGTTGCGTGCAGCACAGCGGGAGGGGAGGCAGGCGCAGTTTAGCTGATATACATCACAGTGTGTAAACTGTAAAGACAGAGACGTGTCGGAGTCTGAGTGGATTACTGAGTATTGGTGAAGCCGGCAGAGGTGGTGACAGCTTTAAAACGCTGGGTCCGGGTCCATGTGTGTTCGAGGGGTGAAGGGTGGGGAGGTTTAGCGGGTTTAAGGATGATTATCGGGAGGTTTGTGTCGCCCCCGAGGTCGTGGAGAGCGCATCTAAAATATAATACGGGAACAAACATCATTATTATTATCCTTCAGCTCGTTCTGTTCAACCTCGAGCCCGCTGAAGGACGTGGGGATGCTTTTGCTGCTTTGTTATTCACTCCCTCCGGGAATCAGTCATGTGACGCCGAGTGATGCAAACTGACCAACACAGTCTCACTGTCAGGCTGTCGCATGGCGGGCACGTGTCCGCTTCGGTCACACCGGAAACCGCTTTCAGCGAAGGAAGTCAGGACATGTCTGCAGAGAGAGAGAGGAGGCCCGGGTGGATGGAGGGGTGAGAAACGCGGGAGATGCACAAACAAGACTGCTGAAAAGCCAAAAGTCAACGCTGTAATAGAGTTATGTTGACCGAAAACATAATCTTCTCCAGCCGAACCAGGTAGTTTTGATGCCTGAGCTGCAGCTGCAACACCAGAAGACTAGCCGATGCATTGAAAACCCTTGTGACGAGCTGGGAGTAAGACTGCAAACACGAAACATGACAAAAACCTTCAAAATCTCTCATTTTGAATGAAAAAGTAGTGCAAATCAGAATCGCTGTAATGAAACGCTCGACTTGCTTGCAGGAGCTGCCGCAGTCGAGGCTCCTAACGCAAACATGCAGCAGGTTAAATCCGAAAGAAAAGGGGCCACGCCATTGTTGCAGCGCTGCGTCAACACGGGGCAGGAAACCATCAGCGAACCCATTAACGTCAGAAATAAAAAGGATCGTTGCACAGTAGGTTTTTTTTTTTTTTTTTGAAGCAGTTTAGTCCGTCACGTAGAACACATTAACATTTCCAGGCTTGTGCAAGTGAACATCATCATCGCTGTTTCCTCCCGCTTCCTCCGGCGCGCCTTCGAACTCGTATTACTCATATCCCAGCTCTCCTCTCCCGCTAATGGACAGTTGCATCAGAAGTGCGAGCAGCACCACTTGGGGAAGTTTGAGTTGCATGGTTATCCATTAAACATGATTTTAAGGGAGGTATAAAAACATTGTTGTTTGAGCCTGGTTTGAAATGGATTTTGTGCAGCGATGGAGAGAGGAGAAGAAGAAAGGGAGAACCTTGAATACAACGGAATAAAGTGTGATTGTGCAGTCCGGGTCGCGCTGTGAAGGCCGCTCGTCACGGTCAAAAGCCGCCGTGTTTTGCGGATGAAATACAACTTGGGCATCGCTCCGACCGATCGGCGGCGGCGTGTTTTCTGTGCGTGGGAACGTTTGCCTCCCGCGTGCTTTTGTGCACGCTGCCGCGGGAGGCTGTGTGGCTGCTGTGATTGCGGTGGTGTGGCTGCTGTGTAGTTGCGGCGCTGACATGTGGAAATGAGAGGAAAAAGCGGGTTTCTCCCTCTCTCCCTGTCTGTCATCTCCGTCTAACTCTTGCTCCGTCCCACCCCTCTCTCTGCTTTGTAACGCAACAAATCTCTGGATAATAATTTCTTTGTCCCTCTCGCTCTCCGACGTCCTTCTCATCTGCCTCCGTGTTCGCTCCTCTTGTTACACTTGTTGCAGGGAGGTGTGAAAACTGTCTTTTGTCAGACAGCCTGGAACGATCTTCAAAGGCACAGCTGAGTAGTCTGTTATTTTACCTTGCTGGGTGTATAATTTTAGTTTTTCTCCTTCGGGGAGAGAGTTATTGAACAAGCTGAACTCCAAAGACGGCTTCCGTTCATGTTTAATTAAAGGTGACTATGGTTTCCTGGTGTCTTCCTGCTTTCTCTTTGTGCCTTCTGTCCAAATTGCACATGTGCATTCGGTGAAACCTGCGCACAGCGTTTTATTTTGACACAAAGCCCCAGACAGAGTCCCACGCTATCATTATACTGCTAAAGACTTCAAAATCCCCTTGAAAGGGAAAGCCGCTCGCTATTTGCTTCCACATATTTACATGTTTTTCTTCTGAAACTGGCAGCTAGTGGGAGCCTCCGAGATCGACAGAAGCCAGTTTAGCAACCCACGGCTAACTGAGCTAGCTAGCTGTTTGCAGCTAACGTTTAAAGCAGTTTGTGGTCACTTTAGCTGTAAGTTATCGGTCTATGAGCAAAACCTTGGCACTGATTCGCACAGTTAGCAGCAGCTAGTTGTGACTTTAGCGCCAGGCGAAGCTAATAAATGAAGCTTTTTGGGTTTTTTCCTTCTGTTTTCTGCACAAAATGCGATGCAATTTCAGCAAGATCAGCAAATAACGTCATACAGTTGTGTTTTTGTGCAGCGATCACGGCGGACAAGCCCCTCAGAAACACGGTGCTCTGCAGGTGTCGTTGAAATTCACTGCAGAATGGGTCGTCTTTCTAGCTTCTAGCAACTGCTAAACCTATAAATCCTCATAATGTATCCATGCAAACACCTTTTTATTCCATTGTCGGGCCAAATACAGGCGTGTAGAAGACCAGACATACATAACTAACTTTCACATTTCCCATTTTGGGTTAGAAACTGGAAAGTTTTTCCATCAGAAGTGCGTCTGTGCTGTCAGGTTTATGGGATGCCTGGTGAATATAATCCACACAGCCCGTTAGGTTGTATCAGTGCATGGTGAAGACATTTCTTATGTAGTTTGATGGGAAAAAAACAGAAATTTTGCATTTGGCAAGCGCAGAACATTTCAATATTCAGTCTGTTTAAAGGCGTTCACTTGACAACCGAATACTCGAGCTACCTTCTCTCCCTTTTAAGTGTCATAAGTAGTTTGAGCAGTGTTTTTGTAACTGTGTGAAGCCAGAAGCCGAGGCAAAACTGCCCAGAAATGCATAATTCCAGCGCAGTGTGGTAAGAAGCATTAAAACCCAGTCCTTAAGCGGGGATGGCCCGAAAGCATAAGTCATCTGTTTTGAAGGATTTTCCCTGACTTTGATGTAAACAGCAGCTAATTGCGAGTGAAAGGCCCCTGGAGACTAAAGTAAATGCAGAATCTGCAGAAGCACCGCAGCACGGGCGGCGTGGAGCACGGACACCGGGGCCGTGCAGGGGGAGCCGGTGAACGACGTCGCCACACATCAGCTGAAAGTCTTCACGGGCGGCGCGCGAGGTGCACAGATCAATAAAACGAGCGCTCCAGAGTCCGCAGTGTGTGACAGGAGTGATGAAACTCTGCTGCCGTTAAAAGAAATCACCTGTTAATTGTTGCTGCAGAAAGAGCTCAGAGAGAGCACTGCACAGCTGCGCGCTCCACCGAGCGGCGGGAACATAATGGCCCATCCCTTAAGGTAAATTGCAGAATATATTTTCGAGATGCATTGATAAAAATCGACTCCATTCACTGCAAAACATGATAAATAACAGTCTGATGGTGCTTTATAAAACCAGAACCATCACACTTGAAATACGATGTTTTATGCTCCGTTTCAGCCGTGGTTATGACTCCCGAGAATATTTATTTTATCGTTACCATTCATCCGGACGCATTTTTATTAAATCCCCCACACCTGCGCTGCAGCAGCTGAAAGGTAAAGGCATTTGGTTTTTATGAAGTAACAAACAAACGAGCGCGCATGCTTGATTTTCTGAACATCTGTCTTTCAGTCACGTGCTGTTAGATGCATACATTTACTATATTTCTGATGCAACGTCAAATCAGCATTGATATAATATAAATAACAGCCAACTGTTCATATTTTCCATATGCACTGATGTATAAACAGTTTTATTCCAGTATGTAATGCAGAGGTGCTAATAAACTGGCGTCTGTACAAAGTTATATGAAGGATGTTTATTAATTTATCTATAAAGCCTTGTTAAGGCAGCAGCCATATGCATATGTTTGCACATTAAAATCTAATGTAAATACAACTTAGATGTATTAGTAGAAATGTCAGTATTTCAATTTAAAACAACGGCAGAAAGTTTGTTTTATCGTCTTTTTTCCGTGTTTACCTTGTTCTTGAGGGACAGATGGACAGATACGCAGGTAAAGTGACAGGCTGCCAGACAGGGGAGTGGGCTGCAACAGGCTGTAATTGCCCTGAAATGAATACAGTGTGAACCAGCAGCTCGGCAGCCCCTAGCAACGAAGAGGCAGACGGGCGGGCAGACGGGCGGTCAGACAGACAGGCTGGTAAATAAAACAGAAATACAGTACAGAGCCGCTGCAGCTTTTAGCTCGCTCCATCGCTCCGTCTCAGTTCCATTTAAATCCCAATTTAAAGGCTTTCCGGATATATTTAGGGCTCGCTTCTGTTCTCCAGCGCTCTATGATATCATGAACCCATTGTCTGTTGTTTGACTGCCTCCCACTTTCATTTCCACTTCCGCTCCTTCACAACCACCCTCTCCACCTCGCTCCCCCTCTCCGCTCCCTCGCATATGTTTCTCGTCCTCCTCCTCCTTCCTCCTTCCTCGCTCCCTCCCTGCCGGCCGTCCCTCAGGTCAGCAGCAGAGAGTCTAGATGTTGCTTGTCAATAATTTAATAAGGAGGGAGCGCTCCCCTCTTAACCAGGGCTTTGAATTATTAACCTTGCGCGTCCGTGTGAGCGGCGTGTGTTGGTGTGCGCACACCTCCCGTCAGATGCGGTTGCACATTAGCCCGTGCGTATGTTTCGGCCGCTGTGTTTACGTGCGGAGCGTGATAAAATAATTGCCTGTCAAAAGATGATGGAGCGTGCCAGCCAAGCACAAATCGGTACTTTCTGCAGCCCGTGTTTGGATTGTTGTGAGCGTGAGAGCGTGTGTGTGTGTGTGTGTGTGTGTGTGTGTGGAGGTAGATAGCCGGGGAATACATGGCATGCATGTTTTATAAGGGCCTGTCTGCACCACCTAGTAAACGAGATGCAGTCTTCATTTGTCTTGTCTTGAGCGTGCGTGTGTGTACGTGTGTGTTGGTGCGAGTACTGTACGCGGCCGTGTGTGTGTGTGTGTGTGTGTGTGTGTGTGTTGAGCTATGCAAAGGTTGTTTTTTTTTTTTGTGCACATGCATCTCCTCAAGAGCTGAGACACGGGGTTTAATGCAGTTCTATTTGTCACCGCGGAGTTTAAGTGAGTGCAGGTGTAGCATTGGTTATTAATGGTGACGTGTGTGTGCGTGCGAACATGCGGCTGGGTTAGTGCATTCGGTTGTTCGGCGCAGTTCAGCGTGCGTGCTCGTGTCTCTCTCTTTGCCTCACCGTGGCAGCAGCGCGGGAGTGTGTGGGCGTATGTTTGTGAGTCCGGTGGCTACATACGTCTCAATGAAAGGTGCAGCATCCATCACGGGCGCAGCAGAGCTGTGCTGAGAGTCCTGGAGGAGGCCTTAGTGGGTTAGACAGAGCGCGGTTGGGCAGATGGATGTTGTTTGTGGCTGCCAAAACGGATGCAAGGTGTTTATTCATGTATGTGTTTAATTGCGAGCCGTGGGTGAGAGCATTCGGTTACGGCGCATGCAAAGTGCTCCAGTTCAATACAAATCATTGCAGCACGTGGGAACGTGGTGATGAAGAAGTTGCGCGTGTTCATATTAGCAACACGGCTAATTGGTTGAATTAACAGCAACACTTTCACACTCGTAATCAAATAAACGGGGGGGTCGTTCCTTCCTTCTGACTTCTCACCGGGGCGGCCGAAGCTGTTTTAAGCCCTCAAGGTCTTCCTCATTTTCCTTTGGCGTGCGCTGATTGATTATGCGTCACGTCTCGACACAACAAAAGAAATTTGTCCGGCAGTTGGTTCACATCCTGCGTGACCGCGCTGTGAATTTTAATTGGCTGCATCTGTAGGATTTCGCCGAGGTGCTGCGGAGTTGGGCAGGAAAAGCCTTATTAGCTCCTCACCTTTCAAAGCGAGGCAGGCGCGCGCTCTCAGAGTCAACACGATGCAGCGCCGCACAGCAGATCGGCGCCTAGTTAGCTCCAACAACCCGCTCGCCTTTGAAGCTTCTGCTGTCGGCTGGTGCAAACTTTAACAATTGAGCATTTGAGTTCAGATTAGCCCTTTTAGCAAGTGACCCCCCGCCAACGAATTAAGCTGATGTTTCCGCCGTCAGTGATGTGCATTCTGTCGCCTCAGCCAAACAAATAAGATCCAACATGCTGTCAGCGATGTGCTGCTAAGACTGAAGCGCCACCGTGCTTAGGGAAGCGCTAGCGTGTTAGCTTCTTCTTTGAGGCCTTGGTACTTTGTTGTGGAAGCTAATTAGCGTTGTGTTGTAACTCTGCAGGAGCCTTGACAAGTTGAATATGGAGGTAGCTGGTAAACAGGGGCGGTGGCGGTGGCGGTGGGCACCCTTCTCTCATGCCCGGATAACGTATCACACGCATCAAAGACGTTAATTCTATATGTTTGCTGAGAACTTGAAAGGCATACAGTGATTTACCTGTCTTGTTAACTGCGGACAAATTGCCCAGAGTGTGCGTGCAGCCTGCTCCGCATCCTTTGATGTGCTCACCGTTACCCGTGAGCTCTGAATATTGCTGTAATCAGCGTGTGAGGTGTAAAGATCGGGTGGTATTGTCACGCTCACTTTCTCAAGTGGGAATGCGTTTCCTGGCCAGCCTGGTGATTAGATGAGAAATGGACCCAACAGCCACATCAGGCATTAAAATGTCCTTGAGCAGGACAGAGAACTTCCTGCTTCTATCGGGTTAGCTCCATTCAGACCCTCGTGCATTTAGACATTAGAGAGAGATACTGAATGCACTTTCATAGAAAAGTGCATCTATTTCACAGCAAACAAAGCGCCTTTGCAATTTCCCCTTTTGTGCATTTGCACGCTGTTGGCGGCGCGGCTGACACGGAAGGTGCTGGCCTGCACATCGGGAGAAAACTGCGGTTCAGAGTTTTGATCAAGGCCACGTCCGCGTGTGCACAAGGAGGAGCATTGAACCGCCGACGCAGGAACTGAAGCAGACTGAAAACAGCTGCAGTATGTTTGTACATGTAAAAGGTGCAGCATGTGACTACTGTGCTCTTCACTCTGCAGCTTCCCCGTCAAGTGCCAGGCGTTATATCTCAGGAGGTGGTGGAGAGCAAACCAGAGGTACAAGCAGAGTGAATATCAGACTTGAGAAATTAATCATTTCACAGCAAATGAAGTGATAGAGACTCGTTGATTGGACGGTTTTGTCATCCTGCTGTCAGCCTGCGTTTTCCGGATGTGACGTGGGGAAAATCAAATTTAGGTGATTGGCAGAGGTTCACGCAGCACTTCAAAGCTTTTGATGAGTATCTGCATGTTCTTTGCCCCGATAAGCTCGTGAGGAAGCACCTGATAATAAGCATCATTAATATTTTCAGCCTGCAAACTGATCGCATGCCGTGATTAACGGCTGACATGTGGAGACGGGACCAGAACGAGGCGTCCTGTTACTGCTGTGGGAATACGCTGTCACACCCAAAGTGGAATGCAAGCAGCATTTAAACCTGTTGGTGATGCGCGTGCGTGTCACCGTGGTTACCAAATGATTGCAGCAGAGATTAGTTTCTGAACAGGTCAGATGGATTTATTGGGAGTTCAGCTTTTGATGTTGTGGTAAAATTGATTTAAAAGCACAAAAACAGGTCTGCTCCGGTTTGGACCGGCAGCTTCCACGCCACACGGGCGTGGCGGCGCCCTCGGCGGTCATGCTCCACGTCGTCTTTTAGAGGTTCGAAAACCCGCCGGCGTTTTGTTTCCACGTCTTCGTTTTCCGCTGCTGTTACTGCGCGTTTAATCGATTTCGGCCGCTTCTGCTTTGCCGCCCGCCGCCGTCAGTCACCGTCCGCTCTGCGCCTCTCGCAGGTGCTTCGCATTAAAACATTCGCTATTTCTTTTGAGTGGGAGTGAGAGAGGCGCGCACGACATGACGCGACTGTGTTGTACTACTTTTGTGGCAGCGTGCGTTATGCTGGGTTAACCTGTGCTCCGTCATGCTACAGGTAATTTCTCCGTATTTACCGATTGTTTTATTCTCTGCCCGCCCCTCGTTACAGAGACCAGCCTGTTGTGTTTGTGCCAGCTGTTGTTTGAGTACCCGCTTTTGTTTGAGACTTTGCGGCGTCGTGTAAAAATGCAATCGACATGGCCTGAAATTCCTAAAAACGAGGCCGGCTGTTACACCTGGTTATATGTCTTTTTTTCCCAGCATGCTTTGCTGCAGAAGTACCACAGTAAGAGGTGGTGAAGTGCTAGACTCTCATCAAAGACACTAATGTACCTCTCCAGCTACGTTTAAGCACTTGTGTGTGTGTATGTGTGTGTTGCTTTATACCATGTGACACATACACACATGCACAATTGCATATTAGGCCGTAACCTACATGCAAACACATGTGTGTCACTCTGATACGTGCATGCATGCCTGCCCTCACGCATGCATCGCCTGCAGAGCAGTGTGAGTACTTTGCTCTCTATCATGCTCAAATCCCTGCATGATGATGTTCTCTCGCTCTCTCTCTCTCTCTCTCTCTCTCTCTTTCTCGCGGTCACCGTACTGCTCTCTCGCCCTTTTGCTCTCTGTCACCGACACACACACGCACACACACACAAATATAATACTTAGAATTTGTTTTTACGCACCGACATCCACTTCATTTTCCATCTGTCACACAAAACCCCGTTAAATCTCTTTTTAATTTTCTCAGTATGCTGCTGTTATATAGCTTAGCCACACAACCAATCACACGCACGCACAGATGACACACACACACACACACACACACACACACACACCAGTGGCGCGGGCCTCAAAGGAGACAAATGACGGGAGTGAAGTGGCATAAAGGGAGAGATAAAAACGGGGGAAGAGTGAGACGAAGACCGACAGCAAGAAAGCAACGAGGAGTGACACGGAGGGAGGGGAGAAGAAGAACCGCGAGATAAAAAAGGCAGAAGAAGACAGGGAGGAGGCGCAAAAACAAGAAAGCGATAGGTGAGGAGAGGAAGGATTCAAAGACACTTGGGGACAGATGGATTAAAAAAGAGTCTGGAGTGATGGGAGGATGAGAGCGACAACGACAATAAAAGACCGAGAAGGAGACGGAAATAGTTAAAGAGCTGCGACAGTGACAGATCGTAAAGAAGGGGGGGTGACGTGCTGAAAGAGCCGCGACGGGAGGAAGACAGCCGCGTATCAACACATGCTCTAAATATCTAGTTTGCCGTAACGCCACGACACCAAACAATGCATCAGTTGCAAGACCGTCACGGTGCTCCTGCACGATCCAGCTCGTTAACTCCGGATCGTGCTTTACATCGCCGCTGACCGTCTCCCAAACCGTGACGCGAGGTTGGATCAGATTCACCGCATCAGACTGCTGCGCGCTGAGAATCAACTTCAGGCGCCTCGGCGATGGCCTGACAAACGCGCCGCTTTGACACGCTGCCAGCGTTTGGCAGCAGAGGCGGAAAGGTCGAGCTGGTCGCCACGTTAACGGCGACGTTAAGAATAAAGTGACAGCTTTTTGAGGTGTGTGTGTGTGTGGGGGGGGGACGTTTTCCAAGGTCGTGAGCAGCAATACGTTTCCGTGCTGTTGTTAGCAGCGGTGATATTCTAAAACGGGCTTCGAGGTCACAACATGTCTCATAACTCCTGAGATAACATCTTTGTGGACAGCTCGCCGAGTCTGAGAGCTTGACGAACCCGCCGCCGAGACCTTTTTATCCAAGTCTGTTGAAGTGGGGGCTTTTTGTCATTCGCACCGCTTGTGTACTTTTATGTAAATGCTCTTTGCGTCTTTAGGCGGACGTGACAAGGCCATTATAGAGCCGCCGCGGCGCTCTGCAACATTACCCGGTGCTCGAGCGGGAGTGGAGGCGCTGGGAAACAGCAGTGACTTTAAAAAGTAATAATATGAACAAGCGTTCTCAGTCCGCTCGCAGTCGCCGATGGATTTGAAACCTTTTCTTCTTCAGCCTTAATTAATGACCACGGTGAGCACGGGGGGGGGGCCGCCACCTGGACTTCTCGCTGCAGCCCCACCAATGCATTTCCTCAACAGTTTCATTAATTAACGTTATTAGCGAGCAAACCTTTAACAGCGCACGCGTCGTTAGGGGAGAGATCTCATTTAAATCATAGCTGCTCACATGTGAGCTGCGCGCTCGGATGAATCTGGGGAAGGAGCCGGTCTGGATACCAGCTGCGACGGCGAGGCTTCACCTTGTGAGTCATTGCGCGTTTGTGCGCGTCTCCTCATGCCAGGACGTATCCCGGAGACGCTCGCTGCAGCGGGAAGTGGTTTGGGGTATTTTAGCAGACAGTGTTTATAAGTCTGAGGGGGGATTTTTGGCAAGGTGAGTCGTGCAAGACGCTGTTACGAGACTTTAGGAGTGTGTAGTTGGGATCGACATCAAGGCCGAGTGAGTAGATGGGTTTGATTTGAGCAAGGAGGCCAAGAGCAGGGAAGGATTTTGGGTCTTTTTACAGATAGTCTGTTGAGATTAAAATGAAATCCTGCTGAGGAGATGGGCGTGGATGTGTGAAAGTCAACATGCTGACAGGCGCCGCGGCTGGCACGCTCCTGATGCTGTTGTGATTTTATGTTATTTCTGCAGGAAGAAGCTTTTAATTAAGCCGGAGTGCGTTTCTTCAAAGTGTTTTCTGGTTAAATTGCACTGTAATTTAATCTCCTCGTGCACATTTATTGAAAATTGATATGTATTTCATTCCTCTCTAATCTGACGGTTTCCAGATCTGACCTGGTACGATTGTTGCCGTGACTGCCGCCGACGTGTCTGAACGGGACTGTTGTGAGGGAGGGCTGAGAGGTGAAAGGGGAGTAACACAAAGAGGCTGCAGATCGTGAAGCACTGGGGGAAAAATGTGATTCTGAAAGCTCCAAATTTTAATAACAAGAAAAATAAAAAGACAGCAACATGCAGCAGTAGCAGGAAATTATGGGCCGTGGGATTGCCTACACATAGTTCGCAGCCCCCAGGCTTTTCAGACAAGTACCTTTCTTGAAGCACCTAACTAAGATCGTACCATCTCTCAGCGAGAGCATGTAGTGATTGCTCTTCTGGGAATCTTGAAAAAACAAGAAGAGACTGTCGGAAGAGGGGCTGAAACAGAGGGAGCACAAGGAGCCGGGCGTGGAGGAGAAAATGGGGGGGCGTCGGATGGGAGGACGGGACGGCCGACTCCCGGCCAGCAGCAGATGAAAGCGGGGACAAGTGGCGTGGAGGGCGAGAGATGAGGAGGAGCGCAAGACATGATGGAGATGAAAGAGGGGAGGGGAAGACAGAGAGGGACAATGGGGGAGGAGGAGAGCAGGGGGCTGACCTTGAGAAAATGTTGGGGGGGGCGAGCGAGACAAAGGGAGACAGTGAGACAAAAATAAAGAGAGGAGGAGCACGGGCGAGACGAGGAGAGGTAGAGTCGAGAGAGTTGGATGAGCCTGAGGGAAGGTGAGGACAGACGACAGCCTTATGAACAGGAGGCACACGGGGACAGAGAGAGGGAGACAGACTGTTTCCTCAGTGGTCTGGTGAACTACACGTTGGCTGTGTACATTTTGTTCAGTGGGTATACTGAGTTTTGTAAATGCCTGTGATGTAGATTTTTTATTTTTGAGGCTGAAGGCGTGGAAACGTACGGCTCCTCCAGAGGTATTAACTGACACTTGACAATTGACACCGACCCTGGCGTTAGCTGATAAGGTCTCGCGCACAGTCGGCGTTCCAGTTCAGAAATCAGGGATTGGGAAATGCCGTTTCTCTATGGACCCGGTGCGGTGCGAGACAAGAAGTACGTGAGTTGGGGTGTCCACATACTTTTGGCCACATAGTCTCTAACTCCTGATCCGCGAGTCCTTTCTGTCTCACGCTGCCAGGGGCCGGAGCAGGAATGATAGATGCTACGTCCTGTGTATGTGATGTTGCGCCAGGTTGTAACAGACCGAAAGGTAGAGTTTGTGAATTGGCAAGAAAGCCGACTGTTTGCCACCCACAACAAAACTTAAAGGATAAACCTTAACATCAACTCCCACTGCTACTTCTGTTTCTATGACTACTTCTTCTTCTGCTACGACTACTGTCTTCCTCTTCTGCTACCGCTACATCTTCGTCTGCTACTACTGCTGCTTCTTCTCGTGCCTCTTCTTGCACCACTACTACTGCTGCTTCTTCTACTACTACTATTACTACTTCTTCTCTTGCTTCTTCTTCTTCTACTTTTACTACTACTTTGTTCTTTGTCTTCTTCTACCACTACATCTTCTTCTACTACTGCTTCTCCTTCTCCTCCTCCTTCTTCTTCTACTACTATTACTACTTTCTTCTTGCTCTTCTTGTTCTATTACTACTTCTTGTCTTGCTTCTTCTTCTACTTTTACTATGACTACATCTTCTTCTACTACTACTGCATCTTCTCCTCCTTCTTCTACTACCACTAATACTGCTTGTTCTACTACTACTTTCTTCTTCTATCACATCTTCTTCTACTATTACTACTTCCTGTCTTGCTTCTTCTTCTACTTTTACTACTACTACTTTGTTCTTCCTCTTCTTCTACCGCTACATCTTCTTCTTCTACTACTACTGCTTCTTCTCCTCCTTCTTTTTCATGTACCACTACTTCTTCTTCTACTACTTCTTCTCTTCTACTTTTACTACAACCACTACAACTTTCTTCTTTGTTGTTGTCTTCTTCTACTTTTACTTTCTTCTTTCTCTTCTACCACTAGTTCTTCTTCTACTACTACCACTACCACTACTTCTTCTTCTACTAATACTAGTCTTCTTCCTGCTTCTCAGAGTGAAATATTGAAATACTCGCTGCGACAGAGCTTTTCTAAACAAATACGTTGATGGCAGCACAGATTGTGTCAACAGTTATTTTACTGCAGCTACTTCCTGCTGAAGAAAAAGTCTGTTGGAAACTTGTTGACCGTGCGGTCTGCGGGTTATGCAGAGTAATGAGGACACTGATTCTGGAGGAGATGTTCTTCTGAATATTTTAAATGTAATTTTCCAACACTGAGAGCACCACAAAAGAAACTGTATTCACCGACTCTGCATCGGGTTTGCCGGCACAAATCTCTGCACCTGGACAAATACAACCCAAGCTATTTGCATAGCTCGATACCGTGTGAGGTAAATTAGGAAATATGTTTCCCCCGACCCTTAAAGTGGGCAAACACTGAAGAAATAAAGCAAACGTTTTCGTCGTATCTCCAATCTGCTCTTCCCTTTATCCTATTACCCGAACAGGCGGTGCACCTACTGTAGCAGTTACAAAACACAACATTTTTATATGGAGTCTCATTTCCAAGGAAAACATAAATAGGGCAGCAGCTTCACCGCCCACTGCATCGGTTTAGCTCGTCTACCCTGAGGCTGATAAGACTGTCAAACTGGAAGCGTGATGTGGCGACATATTGTTGGAGTCAAGAGGCCAGCACACAGATAATAAAAGGCGTGATGCTTTGTGCGAGTGGAGGAGGAGAGGAGTTCTTTTACCGACTTCAGCATGTTCATTTCGAGCATCTTGGCAGCTTCGTGTCTCTTTGCCTTCAATATTTGTTAGTTTGCAGGACTTAAGTATTGTTTGGCCCTCAGCAGTGACTCAAAGGGGCTCTAGAGAGGTTCAGAGAGGTACCAGACACACTGAGTTCTTAATTTCAAGTGTAATTTTCACAGGCTAAAGCAAAACGTCTCTGCTGATTTTCAGGCTTGATGATGAACCGTTCGCCCTGTTACCACCATCGCATTAAAAGTCCATTACATGACATTCAAATTAGCCCGGCATGTCCAAAATTTTGCACTAATTAGCAGATATTAGCACACTAACACACTAAACGATGGCACACATCAGCACACTGTCAGCATGTTAGCATGGTTGCATTTAGCTGCAGCAGATGCGCGCCACTGATCAGGAGATAAATGCATTATCAGGGATTTTTGATAATACATTATAGAAGCCGATCAAGCAATCAACGCTAAACACAAAGACGACATTAAGTGGTGTTTGCGTCGCCGTCGCATGCTAACTAGCTTGAAACGTGTTGGTGGTGTGGAACCTTCTAGCAGAGGATTGCACCCATGCTACTGTTAGCGTAGCTAATTAGCCGTTTTGGACAATCAGTGGCATCAAACATCTTCCATGGCTCTCTTACTGGAATAGCAGTAGAGCTTCAGTCTTATTATTTAAAATATCATCACATAATAGTTATTATTGCATTTATCTGCAGGAGGATGATTGTGCGGTGGATGGCTGTGCGTGCTGCAACTCCAAACACTCAATATTTAATATTGAAGCCAAATCGTCGTATAAAAGTTTGAAGCTGCGTCTGCGTTCCTTTCTTTTAATTTAATTTTAGATGGGACGTGTTTGGATCTCTTATTGCATTGATTTTCAAGTGTTATTAAATCATGCTAATGTTTTTTTTAAATTCATTTAAAAATGAGCTGCCTCCGTTTAAAACGTGGTCGTTTCTTAGAAAAAAAAATATATGGATAGTCAGATTTTCTCATGTGCATCGGCATCCACTAACTTAACATCCAGATAATGAGTGAGAGCATGTCAGATGGTCTGGAGGAGGTGAGAGAGAGAGAGAGGGAGAGAGAGAGAGGATGGGAGCAGGAGGGCAGTGGACGGGAAGGAAGCAAGATAGGGGAGTAAAGGGAGAGAGGGGGAGTCAGTCAGAGGGCAGGAGGGAGGAGGAGGAGGAGAGGCTGACGGCTCGGGTTGAGGAGATCCGTCTGCTTAGTGTCTGTCAGTTCGACAGAAGAGAGACTGAAAACAGCTGGGGGCTCTCACTGTGTGTGTGTGTGTGTGTGTGTGTTTGTGTGTGTGTGTTGCTGCCAACTGCCAACACAGGCCGCCCTGTGTGTGGTGTATGTCTGTTTACACGAGAGAGAGAGAGAGAGAGAGAGAGAGAGAGATGGGGGGCACGGCAAGGACAGCCAGAGATCAAAGACACACCCCCACACACACTCACACACACACACACACATGGAAACCAGCCTGTGTTGGCAGTGATTGGTCAGCCTGCAAGACTGCTGGATGTGATCCCGATACCTGCAGTGATAATAGATTCGGAGAGGTCACGCACACACACGCACACACACGCACACACACGCACACACACACACACACACACACCACCTGCAGATGCCCGGTCGCAGCAGTTCTCACACTCTTAATATGGTAGAGCTGTCATCACTGCACCAAGAGAGAGAGAGAGAGAGAGAGAGGCAGGCAGGGAGGGAGAGGGAGAAAATAGGTTTTAGGATATGAATTCAGTTGTAGCGGGGCGAGCGAGAGACAAATAGGAATCCTGGGTATGAATTGAATTGTAGCGGGGAGCGAGGAGAGATTGTGTCCTATGTAATTTCAGACCATAATGTACTGGTACACACTGTTCTGCCCTCCCTCCCTCCAGGCCTGCATCCATTTCTTCTCATTCCTCTTCATTTCAGAACACAAAGAGCGCCAACTTCCACCCCACACCCTCCCCGCTCTCGCTGCCTGCGCGTCTCTTTTGCATCCGAGGCCCTCCCAACCCGTTCCTCGCCCGGCTCAGCTTTACCGTTTCGCTCCGGTCTGTCTCTGGCTTTCTGCATCGCCGTTTTGTTGCCTCGGTCTTGCGCGGAGGTATTTTCCCGTGCTCTTCTTCTTCTTCTCCCCTCTGTTTTATGCACTTTACACTCTGCTCTTGCTCTTCTTCTTTGTGCTTCGCAGTAGCTTCTTCTCCCGCTGCAAATGTTTCTGTCTGGGCTTCTGTTTATTTGAGGTCACTTAATGTGTCCCGAGAGTGCCCGCTCCTGCTTTATTAGCTGGTGGAATATTGCATCAACAGGCCATCTTCATGACGAATGGTTATTGTTTGCTTTTATGATACTTGTAAACCAAGAATGGGGTTTGGTTCTCTTTTTTATTATATGGATCAACAAGTACATTTTCCATTTTCCAAAGAGGGGTTTGGTTTCCCGTGCATGGTGCTCACTGTCTGGTTTTGCAGGCTTCCTGCCCAGCCTTAATGTCATGTGGGGTCACAGTTCTTTCCAAGTCACGAATACATAACAGCTCGCCCAACCAACCAACCAACCAACCAACTCGCTCACATTTACCTTGACATTTACAAACTTCATGGTGAGTAAACTGTAAAAAAAAAAAAAAAGATTGAGGAAACTTATCAGACAACAATAACTCTTGTTATTAACCTTTCAGACCAGTATGTCGGGAACATATGGAAAACCTTCGAAGTTACAGAAGGAAGATAAAGCCCTCAGCGCTACAGACATCCAGTGTTTGCTTATTTTAACTTTGTATCCGAGCTTCACTTACAGGGTGTTTGCATGAACTTTAAGCTTAATTGCTGCTCATGACTGTCTGTGCGTCTAAATCTGGCAACGCCACCTGAATGCAGGTTGGCACTGACGCACAAAAGATTAAAACGCATCACGCACAGCTGAACATGTGCCACACGCCTACAAATTACCCGCAGACTTGATTCAACCAAACAAACATGTTCAGTATTAGGCGACAACCATGTTTTTATGAAGCTGTGTCTGGCAGCCATTATTAAGATCATCCAAAGGCAGTAGTCGCATAGTGGTTACGGTTCGATTAAGACCTGATGTGCTGCAGGATGAGGACTGTTGGCTTGCCTTTTACAGATGCTGAACAGCATTTGTTGCCGTGTCGAACGATCGCGAGGCTAATGAATCTGTTAGTTCTGTTAGTTCCCCTCGGTGTGTGAGTTCGGCGCTCGGTGTTTTGAGTGTTATGACATCTGACTGAGGGTGTAATGAGGATTCAGGAGGTGGAGGAGGTGGACCCACGGGGATAAATGTGCTGTATTCACCAGGATCACCTGCTTTATTAGCGATTAGTTTGCCTTCCAACTCGACAGGATCCCCCTGCCTGAGAGTGATGGTCTTTGGACACATGTTCACTGAGGGGTGAATTCTGACTTGACTTTGACCGCACTATATTAATTATTGAAAAGACCTCGAGGCAAAAATATTCATTTTTTTGGATGAAGTACCTGATAATCCCTGCAAAGGAAACCTAATTACAAATCTCACAGCTTTCACTTCTTCACCGGTTTAGCTGTAGCTCCTCCTCAGACTGAAACTGTCTGCAATTGCATTGTGTTTCCATGTTAAGTAAAGTGACAAAGAAATGTGTAATACACATATTAATAGTTCAGATTTAAAGTAGAGACGGGCAACTTTTCAATCTTTCCTTCCGTCATTGTGCGCGAGCAGGTGTGTTGTTTGCGTAACTGTTGCAAATAGCTAGCTAAACGCTCTCCTAGCTGGCGTCTAAAACAGGAAACAAGACACCCCGACCTCAGTGCTATGATAAAGGCAGAGTGAAGCACCTCGCAGTGTTAATGGGTATGCAACGTCTGTTGCTTAGCAATTTAATGACACAGGCTTTACATCTCTCTCCATGGAGTAACTCTTCCACTTTGCCTTTTATTGCCCAAAGAGTTTCCACAGTTGTTCCGACCTTCTCCCATTTCTGCTAGCATGGGAAAGCTAACGATAGCGCCTCTTCCTCTTTAGCTTGCGCCTCCTTTTCTGCAGTGAATCGATCATTTTCCTCGAAGATCGTCTCCATCGACGGGCAGAATTGCACGGTCAAAGTGGTGATGACGTCATTACTTTGCAGCCGTGACATCATGCGATCAACGTTTCATTCACGCCGATGGGTTAAAGTAAACACCGCGGTGTCTGGGCATCATTTTAAAGCCCCTAATCCAAGGTGAATGTTTTGCTGTTGTGTCTCTGGTACATGCTAAGCCCCGGTCCCCGCTCTCCCATCCCAGCTCCGTGTCATCATCAGAAGCGTTAGCGTCGGTGTTCGTCTCCTGATCTTCCCTTATTAATTTGTGTTCAGCTTTGTAATCCGGTTATTTGCCACTTGCTTCTCGTTCTGGCAGAAAATATCAGTAATTAGGGCTCAGTGCTTGGCTGGCCACATTACTCTCGTCTTAGTGTTTTACTGAGGAGCGCTTGTTAAAACGGACCCGCGTCGCTTTGAAATGAAATGAGCCAAATCCACCCCCATTGTTGGAATCAACCCGTCTATCTCAGTGACTCGCAGCCTCCGCCAGCCCGGGAATGATGAGTCACATGTTGTTATTAAAATTAAAAAAAACCCCAAACAGATTAGAAACAAATCTAATCTGTGAAACCTGAAAAAATACACTTCGGAGTTTGTGATGAATTTGTTTTGCTTGTAAAACGTTAAACATTTCCAGCTTCCTGGCTTCCTCTCCTAATTGATAATTAAAATTTCCTCTGCTGTTAACCATTATGTATATTTATGGCTGCGGTTGGCTGCCGCGTGACTTTTCTTTGAGCTGTTTCCAGGTTCAGGGTAATCAATTTAAAACTCACCTGCTGTAGGTCTGACTTCTTATTGAAATATGAGTTTGCTGCCGGATTATACTCAGGCCAGATTGACAAGCGGACCCTTGC
The DNA here is from genome assembly GCA_008933995.1 of Datnioides undecimradiatus. Classification (NCBI taxonomy): domain Eukaryota; kingdom Metazoa; phylum Chordata; class Actinopteri; order Lobotiformes; family Datnioididae; genus Datnioides; species Datnioides undecimradiatus. The sequence continues at coordinate 10,903,220 of WARS01000044.1, read as the reverse complement.
GATATGGAGAAGGTATTCCATTAGGTGCTATGAAGTATGCACAGTTGAGATAAGCAGGCGGTAAGAGTGGCAGGTGTCATGCACACACACACACAGACAGACACACACACACCAAGGAGCCAGCTTCCTTTGTGTAATAAGCCCCTTTAGTGTGCCAGAGTTAAAAAGCAGATCGTAAAGCGGGAAAGAAGGCGCTTGCTTGTAAGTAGTCGCTAATGGGCTTCTAACAGGGCTGCTGAACATACCTGAGTGCGGTGTGGGTGGACATAATAGCACAGGGACTGGCACTGTGTGTATGTGTATGTGTGTGTGTATGCTTGGACAGCATCCTCACAGCCAGGGCTGGGCGTGCAGCCGAAGAGAGGCCAGACCAAAAATAGGGACCAGGAAATAGATCCTGGTGATATGTGTGTGGACCCCTGTGCCAGGAGCATCCTGGCAAGCACTGGAATTGACAAATGAGTGGGGCTGCGCGCCAGCATCAATAGTCACAGCACATCAATTAATGGACTAATCAATTAGCTGATTGACAGAGAAGTAATGCTGCACCCACATGGATTCAGGCAAAAGGTAGACGGCAGACGGAGAAAACACAGGACATAAATTACAATATATTTCAGTGGTGACAAAGAATCTAGTAATGCATGTAGCAGTAGAGTGCATCTTTCTCTCAATGTTACTGCAAATTGATCATTCATGTTCAATTCCCTCCAAAATGTATGCATTTATACACACATGCCAGCTCTTCTTGCAGTATGTCTTTAGACTTTGAAGCTCTGATGCATGTCTGGATGTTGTTATTTGTCCAGATTGACTTGTTTTCTTCTTGTGTGAGGCAGCGAGCTGCTGCAACCTTTGGAATTAAGGATTTTTATATATTTAATGTCACGAAAAAGTTGGTTAAAAGGATTTTAACCAACAATAATTGGTTAAAATCCTTCCATCACTGCGAGAGGCCCCAGCAAAATGCTGAAAATGGCTGCTGCACGCTTCATCGCTGTGAAGATAAATGGTGGATGAGATGTTTAGAGGTTTATTTAGAAACCAATGATGTGTGTGAAAGGTCAAACCCAAACTGGGCTATGCCCTATCATAACAGAGCTGAGTAACAAGTATGATTGATAACATGTAAGGAGGGGAGTCGTCTTGCAAGGATCTCAAGGAAGTTTAGGACGCAACAGAACTGATTGAAGGTAATCCGCTGTGTTTTTGTTCTTTGGGTTTCCAGTGTCAGTCTGCCTCAACCTTGGCAGGACAGTGGTTACAGTTGCCGTCAAATCACATCAGTCAGCCGGTTTGCTTCGTTTCCAAGATTGCTCAAGGAGAGAACATGTGATGGTCTGTGAGAACTTCAGGTCCCCGACTGAGGTGGTTTCAGTGGTTTGAGGAGCAAGTAATCTGTTCATTCCTGATTCATAGTATCTCTGTGGAGGGATTCCTAATTCCTAAGAAAGAATAACAAAAGAAATGAGGTGCACTTTCTGCCAAGTCCTTTCTTGAATTCAGAGTACTCTCTCCTAATTTTACGCTCGTTGTGCCGCCTTTGCCTTTGCTTGTCCTTTCTACCAATATTGGATAACCATCTAATTTGTTCAGAGCTACATCCCTTATATCTTGATCCTCTGCTCCTCTTTTTTTTTTTTGAATAATTCCTTTTGATGAATTCCTCGCTGGCCTTTGATCTGTACTGCAGAAGTGTATTGAGCAGGGGGAAGCGCATCAGATAGGGAAGGCGAACTCTTCAATGGAGCTCTGAGGAGAGCCGTGCAGCCTTGATCAACAAGGCAGGGGCATGAAAAGAAATGCCTGCACATGAAAGAAAGCATGGAACAAAAGCCATTGACACGGCATCAGCGGATCCTTTGTTTTGTAAAGATATGACAGAGATATATCTTTTAATGCAGCACGGTATATGGACAGCGTCACGCGCCGCCTTCTCCCATCTTCAACCTTTTGTCCTCCCTGAAAAGGAGCACAGTCGATCGTCTTTAAGTGAACTCTCTGCACAATTGCTCAGTTCAGTTCGTCTGCTCTTGAACGTGCTGTTTTGCTCCTGTCCTGTAGATACTGGGTGTCACTGCCTTTCAAAAGTGCATGAATTTGTTTTTGTTTGTTTGCTGTACAGGAGGAGCTCAGAGCCCGAGAGGCAAAGGTGGGCTTTTGAAAACTGAAACCTGAGATATTCAACCTTCTGTTCTTTACCTCAACATCGCTGTTGGTGCTCTTGTTATTTAATGTGTAAACGTAGCCTGCAGTGGCAAGGCTTTTGTTTGTAGATTATACGCTCAGGCGTATCTCCTGGTGCATTACGCTGGAAGAACACCTGAGAAAACTTACGCGAACGCATAGTGCTGAACTTTTGTCTTTGACTTCATCCTGGGAAGGTTCTTTTCAGCTTAAATCTTCCTTCAGCACCATTCTGCGCCTGCATTTCTACGGTCCCATACGTTCAACACCTGGGAACAACAGCCACAGGAAGCCACAGCGCAGCTTTAGGGGTAGAATACCTTGCTCAAAGGCAGCTCTGCAGTGTTTGTTGTAGGAAGAAAGAACCATTCTTGTTCTCTTTTCCCAGACATTTCCAGCCTGTCCAGGGGCCTGTCTCTCTAAGCAGGATTACAAAGTTATCTGGATACCACGTAACACCAAGAACAGCTTCTTTTTACTTTGGACTATGTTCCAGCTTTGAAGGGTGTTCCGGGTTTTACTCATCAAAGATATTCAGTTAACTCTGTAATCCTGCTTTGTGAGAACGGCCTCTGGACTGAAACTAGCAAACAGTCAGTCGTAATCTCACTGATTTTGCTTCCACACTGTCGGCTTGAAGACAAAAAGACATCAGAAAGCGTTGAGCCAGTTTCATATGTCACAAATCAATCAATGAATCCGTAGGAAGCGGCCGGCGTGGGTTCTCATTTTCAGATTTTCTCAACTTCTTTTGCAGCCGTGCTCTTATAAAAAAAACCCCAGCACTGACATGCAAAGGGCTCAGCTAAGCAGAGGACAAGATCCAGACCCCTTTTCTTTTGATAATAGCAACGAGGGTGATGTGGTGGGATCGAGGGGTTGTTTGCCGATCACAGGATCTTACCCTTTGGGAAAGACCCAGAACCCCAAATTGCTCCCCAAGCACTGAGGATGCACAAACCAGTGCATTCCTGATGCCAGTCCCAAGCCTGAAAATTTGTGGAGGATTGCTTCAGGATGGGCTTTGGTGCAAAAAAATCCTGGACCTAATCAAATGTGAGGATCAAACATTGCGTTTCTTTGAAGTTCCAGCAATGCCAGATGCAAACGCTCTTAACGGTATAAACCTGTTGTGCGATGCCCAACAAATGCCACCTGTTCACGAGGAGGTACTTGTTCATTAGCATAATCAGTGGCCTTAACATAAGGCTGCCTGGTTTTCTCCGTGTGTGTGTGTGTGTGTGTGTGTGTGTGTGTGTGTGTGCAAGTTTCATTTTCTGATTTATTTAACCAGAATTTCACGCCGCAGAGATTTATGTCCTGCTGTCATAGAAACCTGCAAACAGAAAGATGACAAGTTTAGCAATGTATTCAGGGAACTGCAAAGCCACTGTGCAAGACATGAAGAGTGAGTTTTCTGACATTAGGTTAGATGCTAAAAATCTTTCAAAAGCAAAGGTTCATTGCTAACCCCAGATATTTGATTTCCCCCCCTGTGGAGAGACTGTTCGTGACTCATTCGACATATCAGGAACACTTGTGAATTTCCTTCATACCTAGGAAATGGTGATTTCCCTTAGGTGTTTCTTGCATGAGCCTCAGTGTGGCAGAGAAAGACGCCGCTGTTTGCATCTGTTCCTTTGAAGCGCAGCGGAGTTCGAGCTTTGACGCACAGAATTCGAGCGGTAGCGCAAACTGCGGCGGCTTGTGTGCAGATGCATGTGGACGCCCACGCTTACAGCAACACGAGGCACCATGCTGATGCAAATAACATGAGCGCAGATGACCTGACACGTATACCGACTGTCTGTTTTCCCTTTCTGTTGATCATTTATAGCAGAGATGCATGGATGCCATACCAAAACAGGTGGGAGTCTAGAGCTATCTACACCGAGGTGCCCTACAATTTCCACGGTGTAACTAAATTGCATATCTACCACCTATTCATTATGATAACAATAGCTTTTGTGAGGAGTATCATGAACCCCGTCAGCCTCTTGATGGTGCAAAGGTGCCGGTGTGAATGGGAAATCCCTGCTTCATCTGCCATCAAAAGGAGAATAAAAATTTGATTAAAGATGACTGTACAGCAGAAGTCACTCAGTGTCAAATACCTATTACTGGTGAGTCAGCTCTCACTGGCTCGTTGCATTTCCCTCTACATCTCACACACGCTCCCATAAACATACAGTCATTTCTTTAAGTCACTTTTCTGGGACATTGCATTGACTTGCATTCATTTCCTGGAGATTTGACCCCAACATCCACGTGTCTTGCCTAAGAAATCGGCACTGGGTGGGATTTGGGGGGGATATATTTGCAGAAATCTGATATATTATTCACAGTTAGGTTATTATTTGTGTAAAATTAGGTTTTCATTGTTGTTTATTGTCTGCTGTGGTGCGTCGCCATGTTTTGACAATAGCCCAGAATGGATGAAACTACCCCTGGCCCTTCATAGGGGGTGTTTCTGTGGTCGCTGTCGGTAATCCTTCAAAAGGGCGGTTGAGTAAAGGAATATCAAATGAGTGTCAATCTGCAGTGTCACTATTAGATGCACCTATATCCAACACACTGTCCCTTTAACCGCCGATGTAAAAATCATCTTATTTTCCAATCGTGAACGCTGCTTTTGTCCCCAATCGGACAAGCCGTCCCCAATTAACTGGGCTTTTGTCTGAATTGTGTCCTGAAAAGTAGCTTTTATTAGAAATACCCCGAGTGTGCATGCAGACAGTTATCACACACTGCAATTATGAAATTGTATTAATGCGCCAATGAAGCCGGTGAGCGAGCGGCTTGCAGCTGCGAAATGCCATCTTTTCAAGAATGAATGAACAGCAGACTTCTTGGTCCACTGTGCATTTTGGAAATAATACGGAGGGATTTTAAAAAGGGTTTCGTGAGCCCACAGGCCATATCATTTTGTCAGCCCACAGAGGATTATGCAGCAGGCGAAAAAAAAAAAAGAAAAAAGAAAAGCATGAAATCACCATAACTGGAGTTAATGGGTTGTCAGCTGACAACATGGTAACACTGAAAAGCCACCCACAGTGTAAACATGCCAATTATCTGAGCTGTCAGCTGCCCATTAATGTTAAAAAATTAAAAGTTATTATATCTTTTCTGTGCCTCAGTCTCACAGCCCATTGATAGAACATTAATGCCAAAAACACCAAAAATGTTAAAATTGTGCCGCTTTTCTCACTGAAAAATAAAAAAAAAATAAATAAATTTTTGCAATTTGACATTTTTTTATTGTCAACTTTATTGTCCGCTGGTTGTAAACATTGACATTTTTCAATAATAAAACCATTACAGAGCTTACACGAACTCACATCCAATTAAATTCAGTGTTTGAGTGAGTGATCCCCTGCAGTGTTTTGTGTCACCACAGGAAGTAAAACTCACTCAATGAGCAAAATGAATGTGTTTTTGTGACTCACAGCACAAGTTTGACGTAAGTCAAGTCTGACCTCCTTTTTACTTTTTAAATATATCTCTATGCAAAGAAAGTAAGTATAAACCGATATGTTGAAGATGCAACGTGTAGATGCACCGACCTCTGGATCGATCTAAATGTGCTGTGAAGTCGATGGCTCGATCGTAGAGTTATGAATCGGTGAAGCTGCTCCGCTGCTGCTTCCACAGAGCAAGTTAATACAAGTTCAAAGGTCAGCGCTGGACACTCGCGAGACTCGTTACAGTAAGGTTGCCATAGCATTGCCTGCAAACACAAAAGCAACATGTCCGACAGCAGTTCACCATTAAACCTCAAATCAAAAGTCTGGAAGGGGTTTGGATTCTACAAGGATGACGGAGCGTTGGACACGAGTCTGTCTGTAACTAACTGTACTGATCGTACCGAGAGCGGATCGAATTGCACCGAATCGTTCCAAAATAAAAAGCATGGTCCCTGAATCGTGTCGTAGCCCATGTATCTGGATACGTATCGGGTCGTCTTATAAGGGAGCGAGGCACACCCCTGGAAGAAAGTTCACGAATACATTTCAGAGACCTGCACTGTCATTCGGGGACGTGGCTGGTGAGCTGTAACGCTTCTAAAGTCGCTTCCCACCTGTGAAAGGCGGTTTGAAGTCGCATCAGGGAGCTAATCACACAGAGCGTTTTGTCAACAGAGCTACAGTTACGCATTTGCAGGGACTGCGGAGGACGCCTCCAGCTGCGACAAACTTTTCCAATTTTCCGTTGAAATTCATCCAAACAACCCCCAGACACTTCATGATGTTAGAGCCACGTCTAATCAGGCAAATACCGCAAGCTTTCAGTGCCAATTAGAGTTAATTCAGGGTTACTGATGTGCAGCAAGACAACGATTCCTGCGGTAATCGGAGTTTCTTGGTCTTTCTCTTCTGCACTCGACGCAAAGGATCCGCTCTGTGTTTGTGGAGGTTATGTTTTCCCACCACTCAGAAGCTCATTTAGCACAAGAAGAACAGACGCAAACAATCTGCAATGATTAGAGATTATCTGCTTTCATACGATGCTGACAATCATTTTAGGACAGGATAAACCATTTCTCATTCAGCATGTGGACGTTTTAGTAGAGAGCCACCCCCCAGTGTCAGCTCCACTCCGTATTTAGGTTATTTATTAGTTTGTTATTCATGTAGCGGCGCTGCCACAAATGAGGAGTCATGCACGATCCTTTAACCTCCAGTATCATTAGCTTGAAGTTCTGGCCAGAAAATAAGGACGTTGATGGATTGAGGTCTGGAGAAAAGGGGAATAATACAGTGTTTTGGAAGCGACAGCTCCCAGAAGAATGAGTGATTCTGCAGTTTTCCGCTTCCCGGCATCCTCTCTTGATTGGCTTTGGGTATTTTCAAACGTTGGGTATCTCATTTTGGAATTAATTTCAGCTGTATTAGCATCTTTGCGCTAACAAATCCTCACATACAGATGCCAGGACCTTTTGACTGCCAGCTAACGGTAACTGTGTGTGTGTGTGTGTGTGTGTGAAACCAAAGCTGTCCTCGTGACAACTAATCTCCTCTTTCCTTTCCCTCCGCTGCATTGTTGATCAGTGTCCTGTTACTGAAAAGCCAACGCAAAATGCCATGATTATGAGCTGTCAAATGTCAATTACGGGTAATTCAGCTCCCCGGTGTGCGGCAGATGAGACAGTCGCTCAGCGTCAGCCGTCCTCCACCTCCGCCGACCTCCTCCACGTCACGTTTGAAGGATTACATCCGCTTTGTGTTTGCGTTCTCTCGTGTTTTAATGTCACGGGCGTCAGACTTTAATGGGCGTTGACCTGTTCAATGACTCCTCTGAGTGTGAAATGCACCCAAACCCACAGTGATTGATACGGCACGCCGTCGCCATCAGTCACTCGTAACGCCAAGGTTTAAACATAAACAGTCACAACGTGGTGACTGGCTGGACTGATTTGCTTCCTCCAGAAACCAGAAGCGGCTAAATCCGTGTTTTTATCACACGTGGCTCTGCTTCGTCTCTCAGCTCTACAGATCATTTTAGCGTCTTTCAGCTCATCGATTCAGCTTTGCAACTTGCAGCGGCCCTGCTTTGCTTCACTTTGACTTGGATGAGCCTTGTTTCGGGCCACGGAGGCAACAAAAGTCTCCAAATCCCAACTTAACACCAAATAAATGCTCGTGTGGCTTACATCTTCTCAACTAAACATCAGGCAGTATGTCCGTGTCGCTCTCAAGTGAAAATTCAGGGATTGAAGGTTTAAGCTGCAGGAGCAGGAAACCAAGAGATGAACTGTCTCGGGAAAACCTTTCACAGCGGATTCTTGGCAGCCATGTGCCAACAAATGAGAAAAGACAATGCCGTCAGTTTATTTCTCAGAGATGCTGCACATAAACAGTTATTACTGCAAATATGCAATGGTATTTGCCAATAAAAACAAAAAAGCTATGCAACCTAGTTTAGGTTGGCAGCCTAAACCCTGTACAGGTTTAAACAGGTTACGGCAAGAGCGGGAATGAACGGGGCTGAATTGGAGGTAGACCCATGCTCCGAACAAAACAACCAACAAAGACAAGAAGCAGTTCAGCAGCATGCGTGTGGACTGACATCCGTGCCTTCCGTCTGTTCAGTCGACTCCGTGTGAAAATGGGTTCGTCCTCACATGAAATCAGAACGGCGCCAGAAGCTGCGCGGCGCCAGGTAGCTGTGATTAAACTTCTCGCTGCATGAATGTTTCAGACCTCTTCCTTCCCTTGTTAGCGGTGCAGTTTATAGTCGTGGCCTTGAGCCTAATTTATGCTCGATCGCTCAACGCTCTCGACAGCTGTCGCTCGACAAAAGGCGGCGTGCCTCACCTCCACCTGTAATTTATTATTATGCCTGAGCGACAAAAAAGCTGGAGGACAGAGAAATGATTAAGTGAAGTGATCTCACACTTAACCCGCTGTACCTGCAGGTTCTGCCAAGACAGATGCCGCTTCCCTCCTCGATGAACGCAGGAACCAGTGGAACCGATCGTGTGTCTGGATGAGGCTTTTAAGAGCAAGACTGTGAACATTTAGCTGGGAACGGGTTTTTGAGTTTGGCTGGAAAACTGAGGTTTATTATAGACAGCTGTGTGACGCAGCTAAATTGGGAAAAGCACTTATTTAACTCGCACTTATGGGAACCAGAAAGGTGTTTATTATCATACATACGTACATGTGTTTGAATATCAAATGCTTAGACTGAAATAGCACCATGAACTTAACAGCCTGTTGTGGTGACAAACCATATGTTCCAAGTAAATATTATATTATTGCTTTCACATCGCCGGTGGAGTTTGTTGACGACAATGCACATTTGTATTCAAGCAACAGACTAGTTATTGACTAGTATTTGTGTGTTTATGTCTCCAGTTGTCCAACAAAACCAGTCCCTGAGCTCTTACTGTCGGCTGCTCTCTGCGTGAAGCTGTTGCAACTACATGTTTACGCCACCTGAGTGTGGATCGCGACCTGGATCACATCATAATTAGCCTTAAACTGACCGTTCTGTCGCTATTTAACTTGGCTAATGCGGAAAACGGCTCGTGCAGACGTACCGTTTCAAAACGCCACGCCCTCCCGCCAAGTTTCATGAAAATCAAGTTCTTTATCAATGAAAAAACACTGACAGCGGCCCTGCAGTGAGACAGAGGCCACCTATCATCCGCTGTTCAGTCTAATGTATTCACAACAACCGCGGTTATAATTTGATAACTTGACAAAGACGTCGTGAAAAGGGAACAGAAAGGAAATCAAATCAGCCTCGTCGTACATCGCCGTGGATATGTTAATATGTTCCCTTCCTGCAGAACCTTGATTCTTTCCATTTCAGCGTCTGTCATTGCGGTTGGCAATCAGACGGATAAAAGCTGACATCACTGACATTATAACGGGCTGACGGAAACAAAACAAAATAAAAAAATCAAAAACGAAACAGCTGTGGTTCACTGCCCTCTTTAAGTGTGTGATTCGGATGTTAATGTGGATGAGTGTGCACCCCATCAGCACATTCCTCACGCTCATGCTACGTGCCTGTCTACAACGGGGAGGCTCCACATAAACAGGCAAATGCCACAAGCCTCTAAATGTCAATTAACTGTGATTCATCTCTCTGGTGCATTGGGAGGGAAGCGGAGTGTGGCCCGTTCATTTAACCGCCTCCCCTCTTTGACTTTCCATTTACGTCGAGCTGATGCTCCAGTCCGCCGCGACTTCCACCGAGTGCAACAGTCGAATAAGCTGCAAATTGCGCGATCATTGGGGTTGCGGGCAAATAATGGAAAGGAACGACAAAAGATAAGGGTCGTGGTGGTGCAGTGACACCAATTTCCCTGATAGCAGGACAAGTGTACGTGCGAAATGCTTCTAGGAAAAATATAAAGAGCGTAACCACAATCGACAATTACATGCGATTTCAAAGGGCAGGAAGTTTGCCTCCAATAACCGCGTGAAACAATCGAAAGGGTGTGCTTCAGTGTAATTGGAGACTCAACTGTGGATCAAGAGGCAGAGCAAAAATATAGGTTTTAAGTGTCCAAACTTGTTGTTCTAGGGTTTCTGGATATAAGATGTCAGGAAATATTGTATTTGATTTGCCTTCAGTACCTGCATAAAGTGAAGAAAAGCAGCTGTTTTACCATTTACACCCTCAAAGATCTGCCTCTGTGAATGAAGTTCTTTTTGTGTCTGTAAACAAAAGAAAAACGGTGTAAAATCAATTTAAAACAATCAGCTGCTTCAAAAAAATCTGGAAATTTCAGCGAGGATAGTAAAAGGTTCAGTTGGGGAGCTGAGACGTCCTGACTTTGAGTCCTACATTTCCCATAATGCATCGTAATATTAGACCCTCTCTGCAGGCTGCACGTTAAAGATCTAAAGCCCAGGTGAATACACATAAATAAAAACTCTCTGAACTAAGTGCTAATTTTAGCAATCGAAGGCTAAAGCCGCGCTAGCTTGTTAGCATATTTAAACCATTAGAAGCCTCGAAAAGGTACCTAGCAAGCTCCCCTACAAGCAAAGCACGCTGTCATTTCCAGACGCACAACCAAATGAGTCCAACGATGACTTAAAAAGGAAATCGATGTGAGCGTAACGTCGGAGTTTGGATCCCTGGCCCCAAAGAGCACCCAGCTAAACGCCCACGAGCAGCGGCGTGGTTGCGGCCTTGTAAGCCCGCATCGAAGCGCAGCAAGAGAAACCTGATTCCCATGCGTTTGCTCATCTCGTCTCTCTGAGCCAGCGAGCCCGGCCCTCTTGGGGTCGGACTCTGAGGGGATGAATCACTTCTGATGCGATCTCGTGCCCCCACCCGCCCGGCGCCTTCCCTTTCACGCCAAACTTCCCCTGTTCTCTGCGGCCTCCTCTTTCTCTGGTTCCTCTTGCTTCCCTTCCTCCTCCCATCCTCACTCTCTCCCTGCTTCACTCATTCCTTTAGTCACTTCACCTTTTCAAACCTTCTTCCTGAGCTTCTTTCTCTGTTACGCTTTTACTTCTCTTGCATCCTTCTTCACCGCACATTTTGCCTCCATCTTCATCTTCGTCTCCTTTCACACTTCTCTTTCGGTATTTAGCACCTTCATTCTCTAAACGCCTCCTTTTTCCTTCCTTCGTCTTCTTTTCTTCCTCTGTTACTGTTTTTATTATTTCCCCCATGCCTCACAGAAGAGATTTCATTGACCACAATGAATAACCCAAAGGTTTGTGTGATTCACGACCGTCTGCGGCGCGCGTGTGTGCGCCTTGGTATCAGAGCTTCTTTATGAATAGAGGGAGTTGTGTGTTGATGTGTTAAATTAGGGGAAATTAATCTGTGTGTTTGTGCCCGAGAGGAGAAAAGCGAGAGAAAAGAGGAATGTGACGGGAGGAGAAGCAAATAACAGAGACTGAGATGAACTCTCGCTTCATTGCTGCTATTCATGTTGATTCAGGCTGTGGAAAAACTCGTCTGACAAGCCAGTAGTGTGCATTTATGTCTTTTTTTGCATGTGTGTGCATGTGTGCTCTGTGTGTGTGTGCTCTGTGTGTGTGTGCATATTTGCTTCTGTCTTACAGTGGGAATGATCACTGGTTTGACAGCCCATTGTGTCCCCTGGGCTAGAGACTGTGGTTCAATGACTGAATCGGTCTCATATGCACCCACGTTACAACGAGATGCTCTGATTTACGCACGCACGCAAACACACACACACACACACACACTCGCTCAGATGTACAGTAATCATGCACGCACACACACACACACACACACACCGTTAAGCATACACATGCCTTTGCACAGAAACTTCATTCCTGCACACATGGGTGGACACGTGGCTGCATGCATGCTGTAAATCCCAAACAACCCCCCTGCAGCATGCACACACACGCACACACACAGAGTTAGTGTGACTGTTATACAGCTGATTTGCAAGCTAAACCCCAGCCCGCCCATTCACCTCAATGCTGTGGCATGTAACATATTGTCCTAATCAATCCCTCACACACTAAGAGGCTTTTTCACTGGAACCACCCGGGGCTAGCTAGCGGTTTGCGAGCGCTTATCCCCTTTTCTTGTGTCGAGAGCGAGAGGCCGGCTCCCCGCAAGAATTTTATCTTTGCAGGCGCAGGGTCTGGCTGAGAGGGCAGAGAACGAGGGGAGGTGGTGAAGAAAAGACCTTGGTCGGATTTGATCCTGGGTCTGTGGGGGGTTCATGGCGGGGGCCTGGATCACTGCACGAGTGCCAGGCAGAGAGCGGCTAAAGGAGCGAGTGGAGGGAGGAAAGACGGGGGTGGGGGGGCATTATATGTTCGCGTTACTAAAGTGAGCATCGAGAGGTTTGATGCTGAGGCTCGTTGCTGCAAAAACGACTGAGCCCAGAGTCTGAACAATCGGAGGCTCTTTAAAAATGTCACTTCAGGGCTCACATGAGCGTGTGCGCGCTAGCTGCCAGACACATCGCGGAGCTGCTGGACTCGTCGGGCTACGTTGCATTAACGGCGGATTACAAGTTCTCTGTTTTGCTCTCTCTGATCCTTCCTCTTTCTGCTTTCCCTCACTCATTCTGCCTGAACCACTTTGCCTCTTTCTCCGTCTCACGATTACAAGGATTACAAGTTCATTAAAGTCCTTTTAATTTGGAGAAATCTAATACAGCCGGTGTCATTTGTTGGCTTTATATGTATAATTTCTGAACAGGGCCCAACTGCAGCAATTTGTCGCACTAGTTTAAAGTTGCTGCTTGTTGACGACTAATCCAAACAAAGAGAGCCATCGCTAAGAGGCAGGGACGATTCCCGTCGGCTGCTGAAGAGCTTTTAATGAACACGTTTTTCACAAGGTGGTGCACGACAAGACGAGGCTTCCAGGCGCTTTAAAACGGCGCAGTATCTAGGTGTGCTTTTGTAATCCCGTTGTTTAGCCGAATTTGTCCCGCTCAGGGTTTCCCGCTGCTCTCAAATGCAAACTAGTCGAAGTTTCAGCCCCGAAAGCCTCAAAAATGCATTTTCTGCTACATCAGTTTTATTTGTAAAATCCATCAGGAATTCAGCAGAGGCCCGGCTCTCCTGTGGAGTCTGTTTGAACGCGGGGACCTGACAGAATCGGCAGCAACGCTGATTCTTGTTTGGAAGGGGGAGAAGAAAAAGCAGGATATCACAGCGGCGCGGTGACATTTTTTTTAGTTTATTTTATTTCACAATAAGGTAAAAAGAGAGAGAGCGGGTTCAAAAGAGACCTCGCAACGCATGATTTGCGGCTCGGCTGCAGACCACTACACCCGGTTGAGTCAGACGGTCACAGAAAAGGAGACAAACGTTAGGAAAAGTCCTTCGGCTCGTCCAATTTAAACTCTGTATTCTGAAACAGCCTGCAGGTCGGCAGGTACTGCATGGCATCGAGACAGCACCGGGTCTAACCGTCCTCCTTTCATCTCGGTTTAAGTTGGATGGCACGGGGGGGGGAGGGGGCAGCTCTCCTGGCCTGTTTTCGGTGAACCTGTGCTGGCCCGGCCGACCGGCCCCGCTCTTTCAACGCTGCTGCTCATGCTCGAGCGAAGACTTGCAGGTGCCTGCCGCTGAATTTCAAACAGATTTGAGCTGCCGCGCTCCTCCTAAAGGCTCGCCCCCTAGCGATGCCTCCTGGTAGACGAGCTTTTACAGTAATGAGGGGGACCTAGCTGGGGGAAGTTGGCTAAGACTCTGCCCGAGGCTTGTTATCAAAGCCTCATGATTCAAATGTTTTTCCTTTCTTTCTTTCTTTTTGGATAAACGTCTCTCTCTTTTTATAATTTGCCCCTCGTTCTTCTCAGCAACCTCGTTTTAAATTGCCTGGAACGCAATAAGGAGGTCGCTCTTTCCTTTCTGACAAAAGCAAAAAAACGAGCGGGAGGGGGAAAAACATCAATCACAGCGTTTTCATTTAAATCAACCGGATTCATAATGAAATTTTATTACTACCTGAGTGTCTCCCTCGCCCCCTCTTTCTCAATCTTCTCTGTCTTAGTCTCTGTTTGTTCAAGTTCCTCTTTTAGTTTCAATACCAACAAACACGCTAAATTATTCAAACAATATTGGTTTTCGGGGATGATGCATAATCTCGTTCTTTGTCTCCTTTCCCTGCCTGCCTCCAGGTACCGGGGCTCAGAAAGTGCGAGTGGAGGAGGAGCTGGAGGCGTATCCCACAGAGTCTGTTGATCTCCGCTGCCAATTCATCGATGGAGGAGGCCGAACCAAACTCACGCAGGTAGGAGGACGAAGCTATTGTTCTTTTCTTTGTAGCTTTCCAGACACTGAGGCCGAGGATGTCCTGAGTAATTGACGTGGTTGTTACGCCTGATGGGGTGAAACCATCGGAGGAAATATGAGGAGGCTACTTGTTTATCAGGAGGTCGAAAAGCTCGTTCTCTCCCAGCCAGCAAAGAAATTAATGGCACAAATTGTGTTTTGTTAGGAGGAGCAGCATGGGGGAACAGCAACGCTAGGTCCAGCTTAGTCCCCGGCGTCATTAAGTGTTTTTCCATCCGTCTGCATGAACAAAAGAATGTAGTTGAAATCTGAATCCTGGACCGTGCACAGGAGAGGTAACTCAGGGGAGCGTTTGAAGGCAAAGCGATGGAGGGATTACGACTTACACTGTAGCCAGCCAACAGGAGGCGATCCAGATTCCAGGTGTTTTGTTTCTCATCCATCTTTATGCGCACATGTTCTGGTTTGCGTGTTTAAAAACACTGTGTGTCGGCCCAGCGACAGACTGGCGACGCGTCCTGGGTGTACCCTACCCTACCCTACCCTACCGCTGCAGCATCCCGCGACCCGGAAAGATTCGTCCTGCATTCATTCTGCTGCTATGTCGAACCACCTAACGTTCCAGATCAGACTCCGCCCTGGATGAGTTTAGCCTAGCTTAGCACAAACACGGCAGCGACACACACACACACACACACACTCACTTACTTTGTTTTAACTTGGACCAACTATTTGGATCTCAGTTTATTTTTATCAGGCCCCAGATGACAACTTATCCGACTTCATCCACCTGAACCACTCCGATGTGCTATCGCGCACCAGGTACGCTCAGCTGAGAACGCTGCGAGCTGTTTGCCGGTTCGGTTTGATCCCGCCGTGATCCGCCCCCCCCTCTGAGTTGTGGATGGAATCAATAGGCAATTTGCTCACATACAAAAACTGAAATTGCAGACGGGCTAAATTGCCCTGAATCATATTCTCTCTACGATCTGCAGCTAACGAGGGAGTTTCATCCACTAATTTGCGCTGACGTCTGGGTTACAATCCGTCTTCCTCTTCGCCACCTTCTACTCTCTCCGCTGTCTCCCTCCCATTCCTCCAGATGTCATAGATTTAATGGATGTTTGCTAAATGTGTATTGATGAACTTTATTCCCTCTCCTTCCTGGTCTACCACTTTAGCCAGCAGTTTGTATTTAACACTGTCACTTTGAAAACTGAGGAGAAAAGAAAAATCAATTTGATATAACATCACAGAAGTCTCCCCGGTGGTACAGTCTCACACAGCCATAACAGATATCAATATCTCTCCCATATCAGAAATCTGGAGGATGACTCAGTCAAATGACGGTTTTATAAAATGGCAAACCGGACGCCTTAGAGAGAGTTTGCAAGTCTAAGAGACCTTTAATTTCATCTTGCAATAGATTTTATGCTCCTTACTCAGACGGCTTTAATTGAGTTTGACATTTTGCTGCTATGAGTAAAATAACTTCAGTTTTCAGTGAAGATACAACAGGAATTTTGGATATTTTTGTATCATTTTGTGGTTTATGGAGAAATTGTTCTGCTATTAAACGCGAAGACAAAGCGAGACGAGCCTGCCAGAGCTCTGTAAACCACAGAGAGTTACGTAATGCAGTGTTGGCCCGCTTACTGTACCAGCACGATCAACAGCTGGACCTGCAGCGGTGGCTGTGACACGGCTCGTGGCGGTAATTAAGGTACTTAATTAAAAAAACCTTTAGTTCCTGATTTCAGCAATTTGCTTAAAATCCCGCTCATTCCTCTCTCAGTCAAACGTGAACACGTAGAGATGATGCACATCTGTTTGGATTCAGCGGCTCACTCTCTCCGAGGATATCGTCATCCGCGATGTCTGCTGCCAATATGGCCGAAAAAAAATTAAAAGCGTACATAACTCTCCTCAGAAATCATAGGAGAAGACACTAACTGTGAATCCAGAGCTTCCCTGAGAACAGCTGCATTTCTAAGTTCTTCAGTCTCACAGTGACAAGTACGTAGAATCACAATAGTACATTACAAACAAAGGAACTGCTAAAAGCAAACTTTTAATGGGGCCAAAATGAAAAGAAATGTAGGTTTTAAATATAAAAACATCAGCGTTACTGAATCCATGGCAACATTATACTTCCTGTTGGTACTGTAACGACCCCAGGGTCATAATTTAACATCTATTCAATTCAGTTTTATTTATAGAGCGCCAATTCACAACCAAAGTCGTCTCAGGGCACTTTACAGTCAGAGCAGGTCTAGACCACACTCATTACTATTAATTACACCCAACACTTCCACCATGAGCAAGCACTTGGCAACAGTGGCAAGGAGAAACTTCCTTTAACAGGAAGAAACCTTGGGCAGATCCTGGATCAGGGTGGACGGATCTACCTTGATCAGCTGGGGGGAAAGAGACAATACAAGATGGAACAGATACAGATACAGTTGTATATAAAGATGAAATTGACAGTAGTAGCAAGTAAAGTAGAAAAACAGAATCCTAACTATGGCTATAGTTATCAGTACAGTAATGATAATAATAATATAATAATAATAGCAGTGGACCATGGGCAGGTCGGTGGAGCCACAGATCAGATGTTCAGCTCTGGAGCCACAGGAATCTGTAGAGAGGTACAGAGAGAGACCAGCACAAGGAGGGGAGGAGTGTGGACACGATCATGGGACGTCCTGCAGCAGCCTCGGCCTATAGCAGCATAACTGAGGGACGGCATTAAAACTGGGTTCAGTTATCATTATAAATAGAACTGTGACTTGCTAGCTAGCTGTAAGCTTTGTCGAACATGAAGGTTTTAAGCTTTACTTTAAAAGTAGAGAGGGCGTCTGCCTCTCGGACCCAAACTGGCAGGAGCCTGGTAGCTGAAGGCTCGGCCTCCTGTTCTACCTCTGGGAATACATGTGTATGATCAGTCAAATGCATGTGTAGATCTTTCTCTCCGTGTCCATGGTGGGAGTGTCTGATTGGTTGCAGGTGGGCTCACAGATTGTTCCTGGGAGCTGATTGGTTCGTGACTCGAAGCTCGCCACTTAAATGCCAGCTTCCTCCAGTTCCCGTGTTCTCTCCTCTCTCCACTTCCAGCAGAGCGTTTTCATTGAGAGATGTTTTTAGAAATAAACCGACTGTAACCTCTGTTCCTGGTGGTTACTGGGAGTTGGGAGGAGGGGAGTCTCATTCACATGTTATGCCAAGGTTTTGCCCTAGGCCGGGGTGTAACAATACCCCCTTGACGCTCTCTGGTTTGTTGGAGAGGAGCAGATGCCTTGATTTTGTCTGAAGATGGTGGATCAGCAGTAGATGATTGTTCTTCTGGTCTTTGAATTGAAAGTTTGACTTCTTCACACCTGAAAGTTTAACTCTGGGCAAAACAGTAATTACAGATTTTTCACAAACCCTTACCAGGTATCTTGGATATGGGAACGCATTGATGGCCAGAGGGACAACATCGCTGTCTACCACCCCATCTACGGGCAGAGTTTCCCCAACTTGTCCTTCAAAGACAGAGTCGTCTTCCTCCACAACAGTCTGGAGAACCCATCCATCAGGATTTCTAACCTAAGAATGTCCGATGCCGGCCGCTACACCTGCGAATACGCCACCTACCCATCCGGAAACGAACAAGGGACGACCACCCTCATCATGCTTGGTGAGTAGAGAGGTCGTGTGTTCCTGTGACGTTACATAAACCTTGTGAGAAGCATTTCAGACAGAGCTTCTTGGGTTTTTATTGAACAAGGACAGTGAAGGGTGAGAGCGCAGAAAGGTCAACTGTGTTTCCACTTCCACACTCTGCAAAAGAAAGGACCTTGCTTCAAACAAGGCTTTCTGAAGATGTACCCGCTACATCAGCCTTGACAAGAGCCTCCCCAGCCACCTGCTTATCGCTCCTTTTCATAAGAGATTCCCATCAGGCCCAAAGCAGAGGAAGAGGCAGTTTAAAGCAGTGTTGTTCGTGTAGATGTAGACTTGGAAAAACAAAGAGTGGTTAGAAAGATCCAGATTTTTATTGTTTTACCATTTGTAAAGAGCAGGAAATGCCGGGAAACGGGTTTCTACATTTGAATTATTTAAAGATGTGAACATGTTTAAGTGCAAAACTCAGAAACATTACAGTCTGTCAGTAAGTGGCGATGGTTGGGGAATGAAAATTTGGAGTTTTTGTTGATTTACTGAGCTGAGTTGCCTCTGTTTGGACGGACAGCCCTAGTTTAGATTGGCAGCTACCATCTCAAAGCATTTCTCACTTACCTTTTATTATTTATTCGCAGGCGCAGGTACATATTCTTGCAGCCTCTATGCATTTTTATCATCGAGTGCTTGTTTTTTTGGGCTCGCTGCACGTCCCTCGCAGGTGGCTCACCTTGCTTTTTCGCAGCCAAGCTTACAGTAAACAACACCTCCCTCTAAAATATCAATTCCACTAACTCCTTCAGTGAGCATTTAGCATCACTGAGTATTAATTTTAGTTTACCTTAAGCCTCAGTTATGTTTTTATAAGTGCCGATTTATCTCTTCTGAGTCAAACGCTAATTTTAGCAGATGTAAAAAAGTCTATTTTGTCAGGTAATAAACATTATCTATGTTTTTTAAACCGTCAATGGCGAACTGCCGTCATTTATGGTTAAAAGCAGCAAGTCAGTAACACACTCTCAGCGTAGACAACTAAACAATGAATTCAAGGTCTTCCCCTTTTTACAGCCTGCAGGAGAAATAAACTTCAGCAAGGTGTATTAACAGTATCGTGACGATGTCCAAGGAAGAAATGAAAACTGACTAAAACAAACCAAAACTTGTTTTGTGGCTTGAACCACTAAACAGTTTTCAGAAAGCGACTAAAACTAAAGCTAATGTACAAGAAGAAAAGAAGATTTAAACGGGTAGCCGCAGCAGTTTAAAGTAATCCGGCGCGGCGAGATCGAGGTTCAACAAGTGAGCCTTCCTGCCGCCGTCG
The DNA here is from genome assembly GCA_008933995.1 of Datnioides undecimradiatus. Taxonomy (NCBI): domain Eukaryota; kingdom Metazoa; phylum Chordata; class Actinopteri; order Lobotiformes; family Datnioididae; genus Datnioides; species Datnioides undecimradiatus. Next base: position 10,883,840 of record WARS01000044.1, on the reverse strand, counting down.
ACTTTGTTGACTCGCTTACAAAATGCTGTGTTGTACATTGTATTATCCAGGTGAGTGCTTCAGCCTTAGAGCAGCTTAATAGATGCTCTACAGATGCTGGCCTTTTGCCACGGTAACTTTCCATAATGCTGTTGTTGTTTTTCTTTTTTTCTTTTTTACTCGAGCGCATCGTCAGGGTCAATCTCTCGCGTGACCCTCTTGACATATCTGAACACTCAAAAATTTCAGTTTAATTAGAGTTGGGCCTGTTTGGATCGAACGGCTGAATGAATTACTTTTTGAGGACCCTTATTGTGCTGATAAGATGATTAACATAATCTCGCTGCAGAGTATTGTTGTGCATATGATGTACCCGGGAGCAGTGGCATGCAATCACTTGACATTTCTCTCTCAGGAATATCTGTGTCCGACTCCCACTGATTTACCTCGACATCCTGCGTTACCTACTGCCTGCGTGTCTGGATCGCACTTGATCTGAAATATAATTAGTAACATAGCAGTAACTGTATATAACGCTCACTTAGAGGGCTTTTTAACTGTGAGGCGTACCTCCACCGAGAGGTAAAGGACATTTGTGGGGCAACAGGGACAAGTGCATGCAGACAGGAAGCTGGTTATTGTATTGTGGTCCGCTGATTAGGCCGGCTCATCAACAACGTCAGCAGTTTCTGCTGCAGCTGTGGCTGCGACACGCGGCTCATGGGGGCAGTTAAAGTTTCCCTGCACGCACATTTTATGATTAATATTTTGTTTAACCTCTTTTTTCCCCCCATAAAAGTAAAAAAACAACAACAACAAAAAAAGGGCTGAAACGTGCACGAAGGCACATCACCTCCTTCTCCCTCTTTTCTAGATAGATGAATCACAGTCTGATGACCAATAGTGGTGACTAGGCGATAGAATTATAATAGTAACTTAAATGAGCGTTTTGCAGCTGGCAGTATCTGATTTAAGGCAGCTTGAACCAAGTTTTCCTGGGAACTGCCTCATTGGCCAAAGTCGTATTTGTAAATCAGTGAAAAACAGTGATTGGCTCTGGAGTTTGTGGCATCGACAGCTGTCCCAGTTACGTTTGGAACTAAGATTTTAGCAAAATAGGGAGCAGCTCTGCAGCATTACACAAGCCAGTATAGTCAAGATCAGACATTTTAGGGGAGATTAATGTGAGAAGACAACATTTTGGGATTGTACTCCTCTTCAGAATCATCACATAGTCGTCCTATGATGGTGTTTGATGTCCATTTGAAATTTAGGTCCACTAATCTGCTTCTTGCAACTCCAGAACTTTGAGAACCACCATGGTTTTAAGTTGCCATCAGCACCAAAGTCTGTAAAAGGCTAATTCTCCAAACTTTTAATGGTACTAGTGTAAAGAAATGGCGACAGTAGACCTCCTGTATACATTCCCCTGAAGCTTGGTTATCATCATATTAATAACTTTGTTCCTGTCGCTCTAAGTGTCTGAATGACCCATCAGCAAGGTGCTTATAATCCTGAAATGCTGACAATTAAATGTTGATTGCACAATTAAATGGCTCTGATATAATAACATGAGTTTTAAGATGCATATTGCGACGGTTTCTCTGTGCAACTCTTTTCAGCACGGGTAATATCTCCCGGGAACCTCCTCCTCCTGCTCCTGAGTCGCCATTATCGCCTAAATTAATGTTGATTGTCTCTGCACAGAAACGTTGTTGGTGGTGGTCTGAAGACAATGCAAAGAGAGACCCACTTGTCAGCACCAGCAGTAATACCGCTTGTGATGCTAGCTGTAGGGGAAAGTTGCCTGTTTCCACTTTATATGCAATTAGCATGAGGTACAATGCTAAACCACACCTGCTAGCTTTTATCGTCCTCACCATATAAACCCGACAGACCGAACCACTGCGAACACTTAGCAGATATGGCCCAGCATGTGGAATCTGGAGGACTCCTCAAAGTTACCTCGCTGTCTCTTGATTTTTGAGACTGAGTGGATGTTTAGTTGCTGTTAGCAGCTGACGCATCCTGTTTGTAATCGGAGACAGCTGGTGTTATTCATCCACCCACATGTCCTCCCGTTTGCACTCTGCTTACAAAGGAATCAGATGCCTGGTGTCTTTCTCTCGCAGTTGGCAGCACTGAGGAGGCCTTGTGCTTGAATCTGAATAACAATAGTTCCCTCACTGTGCTTATAGTATACAGCCCGTGGTAAACTGCTCATACATTGAGGTTCTGTCGCCAAGGGACGCCTGTAGATGACGCACTTTGAACTGAAACGCATTTGCTACAGTCATATTCCATGTAGTTTAATGCGATCTGCCCGTTGCCATCTCCGTAAAATTTGGGAGATGTTTGAGCCCTCTCTCCTGGGTGCAGTTTCATTAAATTTTCCCATGGCAGGCGAATTTCAGAAAGAAAGCATTGCAACAAATGCGGGGACGCTGTGGAGTTTGGGTCATTTGGGTCTGGAGATCCCTGAGCCTGGTACACTAAGATTACCCTAGGCCACTCTCCTCTAAGTCGCTGCAGAGATACTGTACAATCAGGCAATAGTTATTTAAATAATTAAAATAAATCATTACAGTACCTCTGCAGGTGCTACAGTGAAAACACCTGTCGTATAAAGAACAGGGCCCTTGCTGGGATCAGGGACGACCCTGTTTTATGCGACAAGTGTTGCTGGAGTTTTGCCCTCTTCAGGCTTTTTCCCTTCTCCATGCACCTTGGAAGTAGGCAAAGTCGTGCCAGCAATCCCCGCTCTGCTACCCTAGTTGTTGCAGCCAGTATGGTTCATGAAAAGAAGTGTTTTACAATTCCTTTTGTGCTCCTCCAGCTGGGCCAGTTTTTTCCCCGGTAGTTTTTCTGAGTAAACCTTCACACAACAATACAAAATCCACTCTGGAAGCTTCCCTCACAGAGTACGGCGCACACAGGAGATGCAGAACTTGGCCGAGTTGCAGAGAAAACGCGGAGAGATATTCTGGCGGGCTTGCAGATGGATGTGGGCTAAGCCTCCTAAACTGCTGCTGCTGGCACAAAGCAGAGGTAGACTGGGAAATACCTGCTGGAAAGCTCACTGACGCGCCATTTGTGTGGAGGAACAGCAGTTCCAAGCTTTGTGGGACAGATTCAAGAGAACTAAGTGTCTCAAAGTCACTGAAAGACGCTCACATTTTGCCTTATTGGATATAGAATCCATATGAGCCAATCACATTAGACCTTATTGAATCCACAACTGCCAGCAGCCAATCATATTACATCTTATTGGATATAGAAGCGCCAGCACCCCAATGATATCACAACTTATTTAAGTATGAATACATAATCCTGACAGCCAATTGTATTACAACTTATTGGATACAGCACCACCGCCGGCCAATCTTATTACCACTTATTGGGGTGTGAATAAAGAATCACTCACTTGGCAGTGAATGATATCGTATCGTCTTGGATGGGGACCACACAAAATGAATGGTAGCCAATTATAGTGCATCTTATTGGATATAGTGTAGCCAGCAGGACAGAAATACAATTGCAGGTGTGGGAGAGTGGAGTAGATCAGTGGGCTGCTCTGAGTGTTTTTCAGCGCTCGTGTGTGAGAAATTGTCCTCATTGTTTTGAATTTGGAGGTGGAGGTGATCCAGAGGTTAGAGGAGTGGACAGCAGCAAAGCGGAGAGCAGCTTCTCTTGCAGAAAAGGCAACAAGCAGGCAGTAAACTGAAGACGAGCAAACTGGCCGCTGCGCTGAACTGCTGTTGGCTACAAACCGCGCCGTGGCTGCATGACGGTTGCAGTGTTATCAGATTTTCATGTACGGTAACGTCGATAAGACAAAACCACTCAGTGTAAAGTTTATTGTTAGCATCACTATACGTCAGTTACAGTGAACCTTAAAGAGATGAGATGCTCATACCAGTGTGTACCGTTAAACTGCTGCACCCTTGGGTCGCGCATCACATTTTCAGTCTCTGTGTCTCTGTTCATATATAATTTGCAAACAATGACAATCACATGCTCAAGCTTCTGTTTTGAAAAGTGAGATATGTCAAGATTAATGCAAAATGAAACATGGCCCTGGTCGGCTAGTTAGTCCAGAGAAGTTGCTGGTCTGACCAGATGAGTTGAAGCTAGCAGCATTGACCCTTACCCACCTTGGAGACCTGGTTAGCAAACTTATCCTTACTCGACGTTGGAGGAAATGGCTTTTTGAGTATGTAGCTTCCACATGAAGAGTTGGAGGACTACTCGCCTCCTTCAACACTTTGATAACGCTGCAGGAGGTGGAGCAACACGAGGGAGAGGTTGCTAGCTAGCTAATGAATCTGTGCGGCTAAAGGTTAGCAGTTGATTGATCGGTGGACGTCATCGTGTCATTGGTTTAAACTGGTTGGGTCAGACTTACATGAACAACTGTGAAGAACTGTGTTGTTTTCTTTTCGTTTAACACCTCTCTTGTGACAAACTCTGCATTTTAACTCGGCATTAAGGAAAAACAGGTTTTATCGTGGTTTCGCTCGGCTAATGAGACCTTTTCTGCCTCTGGGGCATCTCAGAAATGTTTGTATGACTGAATTTCAATCTTTTATGTATTCCTGCTGATTCCAGCCACTGACTGTGGGAGTAAATACCCTCCTCCCTCCTCAACATCTGCTGTGCATGGGTTCCAATTAAAACATTATGACCCCGATAGCTGCAGCCGGCTGCTCCGTGGCCGACAGCGGCGAGAACGTGATCGCGCGGGGCAGCTCCCAGGTGAAAAAATGTGTGAGAGTGAGAAACAGGGTCTCGCTCTCAAGAAATCATGTGTGCGAAGCAAACCTTCCCTGGATGAATACAGGTTAAAGGGGAAAACAGAGAAAATAATCCCTTTTGGCCCAACGCTGCTGTGGTCTTTGCACTTAAGGCTTCAGCTGTTTACATACGACAGCGGCGTTTGCTCGGTGTATTTATCAGTATTTTTATTGTATTTAAACTGAAATTCTTGGACATCCTCAGTTTAGGAAAGATAAAACACTTATAGAGTCAGTCTTTGGAGACGTGTCAGTATCACCAACCTTGGTGAATTTGAAAAGCATCCGCCGTGTGATGTTGATGTTGATGCGCTGTTGATGACACTCAGAGGTAAGTTTTTAAAAAAGAAGACAGGAAGATGCCTTTGAGCTAACATTTGCCCTTGCTGCAGCGTAAAGGGTCTTGAAGCGCGAGGCCTCCGGGTGCTTTTTGTCGCCGCGTTCAGAGGCAGCTCTGAGCCGGGTGTAGAAATCAAACCGATGCGTCTAATTTTTGCAAAACAGTGGCGACTTCGGTGGGTATTCTTTATTTTAAAAGCACATTTCAGGCACTTAGCTAGTGTCCTCCAACTTAAATTAGCTAAATGAATCTCGAGCTTGAATTAATGCATTTTGTCAACATTCCTAGCAGCCAATAATGAGTTGTCAAAACAACACACAACAGAATAATTGCAGTATAAACTACTCCTGTGTTCCTTGAATATTCATGTATTGTTAACAGTTGAGGAGACATAGAGAGCCAAACAGATGTTTTTTTCCCCAGCAATGTCTGGAAATATTCAGCAGCAGCGTGTCAAGCTGAGAGAAGATGTTTACAAGCCTGGGCAGCTGGTGAGACATGAATTCCCCCCCCCCCAAAAAAAGAAATTTAACAAGATCCAGAAGCTTTTATTGATTTTTGGCTAATGTATGCAGCAAAGTAGAAAATAAAAAAAAATACATCACTTGGCTGCCTTCATCAGGGTACAGCAGTGAATAAATCCATGTTTAGAGAGGGAGGAGGAAACACTGATGTGCACCGCGAGCCAGTTCTGCTGAATACAAATATATCTGCATTTCAGCGTTGGAGGGCATTGTTTGGTGATCTTATATCATACTGAAGACTCTGCTGATGGCTGGCGACAGGTTATAGCTGATGCACCTAATGCGGAGGATTTAGCTCGTTTCCATTTTGCGCTTGAAGCAATGCAATCCGAGTGTAAGACGGTAAGTCTGGGAGAGCTGAAAAGGTCAAATCAGCGTCCGCAGGAAGTGAGACAAATTCACAACATGGTGGAGATGTTTCGGTGCGTCAGTGTACAGAAAATATCAATAAGCAGCGTGTCAGAGGTCGCTGAAAAGTTAGACTTTTCATTGATGAAATAACGAGAGCTGTTTTGGGGGGGGCTGCGATTTCAAGTCTAAATTGAAAATCGATCAAAATGCTTGTTCGGTATCAACCTTGGAAATTACAAACAGAGTCCTAAACTCTCCTGGATCCTTATTTTCCTCAACAGTCTACATTTTAGATATTGAAAACAGTTTAGCTGCTAGTTTAAGAGCTGCCAGTGAAAGTTGATCTTCACTGCGTTTGTCTCGCAGGGTCGCGATCACGTTGATTTGGCTCTACCTGCATTAAAAACTAAATACCCTTCATACTATGTGGACGTGAGACTGTAGGGTGTAAATTAAAGATCAGCAGGTCTTCACAAATCAAGATTCGACAGTCTAACGATGGCCAAAGTCAAATCAAATCATTTCTGTAAGTTTTAAGCTCTGAGACGCCTACTTGAGGAGACGCTGTGCTGTTTTAAGCCAAACGCATGCTCTTCATCTCTGTTAACTTAGTTTAGCATGTTAGCATTGTTAATTAGCACTAATTATAAAGTAGAGATGAAGCTAAAGAGAGGATATGTGATCATGTATCACAGCATTGGATGAAAATGGCGACGGCGACACATGATTGCCGAATTCAGTCGGCCTTGTCCTGTGCCGACCTCGAATGCCTCCATGGGGGTCGATCATTAGTCGCTGAGGTCTCCTAATCTGGACCAACTCCCCCAGAGTACCATCCACAGAGGCGGGCTGCTTGCATGGCTAAAAACATGATGATCTCCTGCTCTTCACCAGCCTCTGAAGCCTGCACAGATTGCTTCAAACGGTTTCTGTGCACAGCAACACAACCCAGATAGGAGATGATTCTGGGTCAGATTTGGTCGGTTTAAAGATGTAAATGGGTCAATTATGGCAAAAGGCAAAGGAGGGGCTCATCTCTACCCAGCCATGAGAAATGTGCACCGTTTGGACACTGTGTGTGTAACAACCCGCCTGCAATCTGGTTTAGAGCTGGGTCTTCGAAGGGCTACAGTGTCGCTGGGGTCTGGCCCAGGTCTGCACAGTATCAAGGTTAAGCTGACGCCCCCGCAGCCAGACTGCAGCGGCTTCATCACTGTTATTGCACGGCAGCGTGTGAGCCGAATGTAAGTTTTAATGTGGGTCAGCGCTGGGCTTCACTAATTTGCTGCCTGGGCGTCTGGTCGGTTTAAACACAAACTGTGACAGATGTCAGCTGTCCTGCGCGAACGCCACCTTAATTCAGCAACAGTCGGCTTCACACTCGGTTACAAATCTTCGCGCTTGGCAGATACTCCCGACTTGTTTATGACTCGAGCTGGCACTCTTCCAGTCACAGGCCTCGTCCTGCAACTGCTGCCAAGGTGAACAGAAAGACGGTCTTAGCGAAGTCTCAGGTTCAAGTTAGGGCAAGCACGCTGCCTCGCAGAAGAGTCCCTACCAGCTACAGGGACGGTGTGTCACAGTCTGCTCGTTTGTCTGCATATTGAAATCCACGAACGCGAGTGGGAGCGTGGAAAGGTTTACAGCCGCAGCGCTTCTGTTAGCGAAGACTGCGCTCATCAACATGCACTTCGAACGCTCGCTTGTGGAAGCGTGCGGCGAACGCGACTTCCTCCAAACACACCTCGTGCAGTTAGCGGTGTTTGGAAACGTTACTGTGATGCATTTTTCCTGTCTCCCTGTCAGTCTCTGGCATCCAGCCCGGCGACACCACCACACAGGGATGGGGGGGGTGGGTTTTGGGGGTTGAAGTGTTTATTCAGCTCCGTTAGCATGGCTTCCCGCTTGCCTCCTAATTACTCTGTACTCAGAATGCTTCAGACCCATGTGAGGAGCAGCAGCAGGGCTCAATTGGATGCAATGTCACGAAACACATCAGGGATGGATACTCCCGACACGTTAAAGCCCGCAGATCAATCCAAACCCCTCTCGCCTCTCTGCTTTACTCGCTTCTCCTTTCTGTTTATGTCAGTTTCCCCTCCTGTGTTGTCTTCTCTGTTTGTTTCCACTCTCCTGTCTCCCTCCTTCATGTCTGAACTCGCTCCTCAGTTCCTCTCTGCTCTCCACGTCTATTTTCTGCTCTTTGGATCTCTTCAGGCGTCAGACAGCAACGCGACGCGATTCCGGCTTAAGACCGACTTCGAGGCCAATTAAAACGAACAGATGTGGACGCAGTTATCCGCCGTGCACAAATAAACACAGCCGATGATTGGGACTTTCAAAAGGTGCAAAGAAATAATCACAGGAAATTAAAGAGGAAAGGAAATTCTTAATCACGAGTCCAATTGTTTTCACTAAAGCAAATACAGTGGATCCAGGCCTTTTTAAACTGTGTTACATAAGAACCCCAGAAGACTGAAAACACCTACTGGTTCATCCTGAAACAAGAGAAAGCAGAAAACCAACGTAGACACTCATAACAAAGCAAGTGAGGTAGTGATACGTTAACCCTTACTGATCCAGAATCAGCAGAAAGGCCGAAGACATGTCGAGGTCCTCCATGCGTCTTTACGGTGTTCGTAGCTGCAGAGGGAGGGCGGAAGACGCTGCACCACTCTGCGCGCTTTCAGGCAGCCTCCCCTGAAAGACATTCACAACGTTTCACTCGGTTGTTCACATGAAAAGCGACAGAAATAGTTGTGTCAAGAATAAGTAAAGGAAGAAAAGGGGGGGGAGGCGACGACGTGCAGAAGTTCAGACCCCGGCGCGCAGCTTGCCAAACGTCGGATTGTGGGGCAACATGTTCACGCGGTTTATTCAGACGAAGTAGCTGTTACCTTTTGATTTCCGTCTCCTTGCCGTCATCAGGCAGCTCCTCTCCTGTGGAGCCGTTTGCACTGAGGCGGGGGAGGTTAAGCAGAAGTGGAAGGTGCAGCTAATAAGCCGCGCCGGCTCTCTGCTTCCTGTACGGCCGCCTGTCACGGCGGCTTGCTGTAGGTCGGCAAATCTGCAGCTTGGCGGGAAACATTTGTTATTTTAAACACGCATCCTTAAACATAAGACCTTTGGTGAATGCAGGAAAGTCATTTTGATGCTTTTAAACTCGTTTTTAGAGCATGTAGCGTCCGTATGACAACGTATCGCTGTGTGAATCCGGAAAGGCGGGACATAGCGTTGGGAGGGCGTTGATTTGAACCTCACCGGACGGCAAGTTCAAGTGATTCAGAGCTGGGTTAAAGTTTGGTAACGATGGCACAAACCTGAACACACACCGAGTTAGCTAACTAATAAATCCAAGCTGTGTCGGGCCTCATGTTCAGGGTCGGTTGACGGATGAATTTTATGATATTAGTGGTTGAAATTGATTTTCCCAAGTACATGTTTATGCACACATTGTATTTAAAAGGTCCAAAAAGACATTTTTCATTTCATCCTGACCTTACAGCCTTGATGAAAAGCAGTTCCTGGTATGTTTGTCTTTTTATTTTATATATATATATATATAAACAAGACGCTGCATCATGTGTATGTTGAGATATACTGCAGAGGTGTGACGGAGGAAAAACTTCAACCATTTCAGAATTTAATAGCGACTTTGGTGTCAGCCCCTCAGAATTAAAGCGCCGGGACGACTTCACTGACGCCTCTGTTGTAGAGAAATCCACCAAAGCACAGACAGACAAGCCAATTTCTCCACTAACAATGGCTTCAGTAAACCAGCAGGCAACGCTAAGGCAAAAAATATATTAAAAAGTGTGTTTTCAATAATTGCCTGACTTTTTCTTCATGAGTAAAATCTCTCAATTCCAGCGCGGCCATCTACCGTCTTTGTACACATGCGGTCGCATCGAGCGGACCGAAGGGCGTTCAGGGGAAGATTTAGTAAGTCGCATCGCGCGGTACAAGATGTGCAACACGTGTTTAAGAAGAGTGGGGGGGGGGAAAAGTAAATTGCAGCACTTTGCATCGCAAAATAATGGAATTCAGTGGCATTTACAAATTGATTGATGGCGTGTCAGACGTTGGGTTTTTCCTTTAGGAGGCGAGGGACACTTTCATGGAACATTGCCACTTTGTAAGACAAGTCCAGTTTGATTTAACAAAGCTGAGCGAGGACCAAGGGGAAAAGCAGTGTTTTGCATATCGCCGTTCTGATGTTTGATGTTCCGCCTCAGTTTGGAGGGAACACCTGCGAAAAACCACCGGCCGATGTCGAAAAGTACGACGACTGAGCCACGCAGGCTGCTTTATTTACCTTCTTTCCACCGTGAAAAGTTTCCATTTGCAGGATTTTCCTCCAGCGTGCGCGGGATGAGCTTTGTCCCGGATTATTCTGAAAGCACCCCAGCTGTCATTAAACCATGAAAAAACATATATTAATTGGATTTATAAACTCTAATGCGCTACAACGCCTTAAATTTAGCTACTGTAAGACTTTTTAAAGACCTCGGTGTACTTTCTCTTTCTGTCTCTGTGATGTCGAGCGGCCTAGGGTCACACCAGCGGGCCCCCTTCCCTCTCAGAGGTTCATTCCAGCCTCGGTGGGATGCCGTGGTGTATATGCACAACAAACTGAACCTCTGCTCGCTCCCTGCCCTCCCTCTTCTCCGCCTCTGCCTCACTTTTGATGTCTCTCTCCTTCTACCTCCCTTTAGGTTTTCATCTTTCTCCTTCTGCTGCCGTTGTTCTTTGTTCTGTGCCCCCTCCTCTCACTCACTCGTGTCCCGTCTCTGTTCTTCTCTTCCCTCTGTTTGACTTTGACTCCGCTGCTTCTCCCATTCTCACTTTGTGCTTTGTCGTTCTCTGCCCCGTCCAGCCAAGCCGAAGAACTCAGCCAACTTCGTGACCGTCCAGGCTGGCTCCAAGTCGGCGGTGGTGGCCCAGTGCGAGGCGGCAGACGGCAAACCGGCAGCCACCATCAAGTGGCTGGCGTCGGTCGGAGGCAACTACTCAACCAGCACCACGAACGGTCCGGACGGGACGGTGACGGTGCGCAGCGAGTATCGGCTGACTCCCACGCCGGCAGATAACGGCAGAGAGGTGACGTGCATGGTCGACCAGAAGACGCAGGGGCAGCCGTGGGTTTACCCCGTCAAGCTCTCTGTTGAATGTAAGACACACACTTGCACTCCTGAACACTCATCTTTGCATAAATGACGTCTTCTTCAATTAAAATGATAAATCATGCAGAGCCCGGGGAGACGCTTTTACTATCGCGTGTCATCGGTCCAACTAAGGATACAAATAACTTGGCAGGATCCAAAAGTGCCAACTGCCAACAACTTCACAGGCACGGATCAGTGCCTCGCCAGAGCCTTTAGGCCTTTACTTTGGCAGTCACCTGCACACGCTTCACCACTCGTCTGTAGACATTACGCAGATTGCCAAACCTAAAACGATCAGCATGCATTCATATCCAAGCTGCAAGACGACGACGATGAGAAGACGATGCTTTAATATGTTGCCGCGCGGCGCTTTTCTCCACGCACACCCACCTTCTCGAGCATTTACGAAGTCGCTCCTCTAATGATGCAAGTAACAAAAAACATCTGGTCGGCTTGCAGCAACATCTGAAAGCACATTTTCGTTTTATTTGCACAGTTTAAACACTGTGGGTGTAAAACAGGAGCACAATAAACCGCATTGTTAATTTGCTCTAAAACTCGATGTTTGTATAAGGGACGGCCGCTTGTGCACTTGCAGCACGGCAACTCCGGATGAGAGCGTCTCAAACAGGTTTGGGAACAGATGCAAACAACAAGTGCAGAGAAGCTGAGCGCCGTTTCGGATGCACACTAAAACCTTTTGCTCCCAGTGTTTGTGGACATTTAATTCATTATGAGAGGCAGTTTGTCGTGCAATCAGCTGCTGCAAAGTCCCTCCAGGTGATTCGTGGAGCTTAAAAGCAACTTTTATCAAAGTGGCCTGCACATATGCATTGCACCATACCACTGTATATCTCATTTCATTTAATTATTGCCATTATGCTTAATGCATTTCATTAATTGTAGCATCCTTTAACGTCTTCACCATCCTTAATTGTTCATTCATGAGCAGGCTGTTTCCAATGCAAACACACACCGGATGCCCGTTGTAACGCCTGATCGTGAACCCGCACAACAACCTTGAGAAGTTTGGCGACTTCTCGTCTTCTTGTTCGGGCTCCTAGGTGCGTTGAAAATCAAGAAGGAACATGTTTGCACACAAACGCGCGCACACATTGCGTTCACCTAATCTGTTCGATTCCATTCCAATTTACATGGGATTAAAATATTAGGCAGGTTCAGCGTGGCTTTGCAGAGATTTGGGGATGCTGACAGCATTGTCTCAACTGTGTGACCTTGATGATCCCCGAAACGATGGCACAGATTCAGGCTCTTTTTATAATCTGTGTTTTTTAGACAGCACACACACACACGCGCACACACACACATAACCGCAACACACAGACAACATACGCACAAAATCAAACTGTCAGGCTCCTGCAAGAATTAACGAGGTGCACGGATGAGAAATCCTCCTGCTGCACAGGAGCGCCAAACCCCTCACGTGCACGGGGTCACGGCTGCCGGTGGCTGTCAGAGTATCTCCTCTGACTTTTAGGAAAAACATGCACACGAACTGCGTCTGTGCACACACGTGAACGGATTTATTCATCAGTGTGTGTGTGTGTGTGTGTGTGTGTGTGGGCGTCTCGTGGACATGTTTTTACAGCATAGGTGCAAACAAGACGGAGGGATCTCACCTGTCGAGCTGTCAGCGCTTGTGCTGCGTCGCTTTAAGATGCACACAAACACGTTTGTTCTCACGTGCTTGTGGGGACACGTGTTTCACAGGATGCGTCCACACTAAAACTGATAACTCTGGTGTTTCAGAGCTCTTAAAACCCAAGTTTGCTTCCTGTTTGGGTCTGTCACATGACCTTTTGCCAGGAGAAAGCAAATGAGCAGCATTGAGTTATGTATATAATCCTGCCACGCGCGCGCTCAGTGGTATTAAAATGCAGTTTTAAAACAAAATACATTTGTGTAGACGCAGCCGTCGTGTTTTCAACATCTAACAGTGAAAAACAGCCTTAATCCGGTGACAAACGGCAAAAATGTCCTCACAGTCAACACTGGTCCTCACGAAGGTAGCAGAACCAGTGAGCCCTCACACACACACACACACACACACACGCACACTGTGACTCTTGAATGCGTGCGTTGGCGTGTGTGTTAGTTCAGTGATGGTGTGAGGGATCATGTCTCCTGTCTGCTGTGTAACTCAGATCAGCTTTTATAGGTCAACGCTCTCTAGGAGGAAACGCACACACACTCACACACACACTCACTGTACTTGCCCTCCTGTCCTGCTGCTTCTCACCGCCTTGACACTCTGTCCTCTCGTCACACTCCCCCTCTCTCTCTCTGTGATTTTGAACATGAAAAGGTGAAGGGAGCAGAGCTCGGCTCCTCTGCTCTGCCTGTTTTAACTTCCCACACTTGTCGCTTTGCTTTGCCTTCGCCTTCGCCTAAGCGTAAGACTCTTACGAGAGTGACGCCGACTGATTTTCTCACCCCGCCGCTATCAGAGCGCCTTGATTTAAAGCGGGGGATGCAAAGCTCTTTAGGGTAGCGAGGGTTTCTTCTCCACAGTTTGGACACTACAGTGCAGCTTGCAGCTGCGCGCACAGGGCCGTTCCCTTTTTGTGTTCTTCGTCTTAAAGATGAACGAAACGTCCCAAACAAGGCAGAGGTTCACGAGGACAGTCTGATGTCACATCCTGTTTACTCCCAAAAGTGGCTCATCTGTGTTGAAAACAAAGGCGCTGGCTGTTCATTAGCTGGTTAGCTCACTCGCTAACGTGCACTACTGAGTGACATGTTTCGGGTTTACCCAGAGTTTACAGCCATGAAGCCACATATGGAAAGAAAGGTTGATTTGTATGATTCGCTTGTGTGTGAATTTATAATTTAAGGCATTAATGCGTCTCTAAAAAGTCCTGTTTTTGATTTTGCGAGGTCCCTGCCTCCAGCCGAAACGCAGGATTTCATGTGTCATGTGAAAATGTAAAATCAACCCTCCACTGGTCTCAACCAAATTTCATATCTCTCATTTTTCATACTTTTGGGTGTAAAACACATATTTTTGGTGCTTTAATGCTGCTCTCAGGCTTCAGGAAGTACTCTCAACACGTGACATAGCTGATGCTAAGCTGAGGACACAGCCATAGGTCATCGAGGAATAAGCAAAGTCTGACTTCAGGACAGCACCATACATCTCAGACAGTATTAAAATATATATTAATGTATGAAACTGCTGAGGATTAAGATTAATATAGAAAGTATTGTGTATTTGTCATTTTACACAATTTAAAAGCTGCCAAACATAGTGATATAAAGGTGTGTGAAGGGATTTTACTTATTTAACAGTGACTACATTGCATTAAACATCTGACTGTCATTTAAAATGTTCATATTAATGTTCTGATTGATGTACAACATGCATTTATTTATTTTTGGAAAAGTTATTTCCCTTTCTTGGTTTGAGTCTTCAAAATAATTTGATTTCAGAAAGCGAGCAGATAAACCGATGGAGTCGGTTGGAGCTTCTTTGGGGGTTTTCAATGGCCATGAAATCTTCCTTTCGCATCGGTACAGCCGCGTTAAGCGATGTGGTTCTTTTGATGAGGAGTCAAAGGTGCAAGGCTGAGCACAAAAACACGTAAGCAGAGAAAAGTATGAATCTCAAGGAGCCTTTCAGTCAGAATCGCCCAATAACCGAGCTTAAAATTCTGCTGCGTGTGCTGCTAAACCGGCAGGAGAAAGCTGAAGGCTGCTCGGGGGATACTGATAACTCAATCTGCAGCGTAGAGATTGCACTATGGGTCGTTTTTAGGGGCAATCTGGCAACTGCAACGCCAAATCTGCAGCAGGGGGGTGCAGAGGTTTGATCTGATTGTTATTCCTGACTGGCGCCTTTTCGAGGGCAGCGATCGCTGAAGCTAATGCGCGAGACTTCCTGGGCCTTCATGATCTCTTCATGTTACATAATCCTGTCGACGTCTGTGTTTTTGTGTTCTCTGCTTCCCTTCCTCCTCCTTCTACAACCCTACAGCTAACGAGTTAGCTAGTTAGCTCCAAGCTAACTCGTATAGATCACCATTCCCTCCCTAATAACGAAAGTGGGCCTGGACCACAGGCTGAAGAGCGACTGCAAAGCTCATTGTTTAGTGGAGATGGACGTCGGCCATCTTGGTAGTTCGTGAGGTCGCCTAAACCCTTGCTAATCCAAAGGGGTGTCACATGGTTTGCTGAAGCACGCCAGATATCTAGCGGGAAGCAACTCAAAGCAGCCACACCCCTAATTATGCATAATCTTAATATCATTTAAATGAGTGAGTTCTATATAAATTCAGCCCGTACAGTCGTCATGAACAGAGAAACTAGCCACAGAGACCAAACCGTTGTTTGTACCAGGCTGTAAACATGTTTACTGCCGCCGTAAAGTTTAACATGGGGGTCTATGGGGACTGACTCGCTGCTGGAGCCCCCAGTGGAGGCTCAGGGAACTGCAGCTTCGGACACTTCTGCAGGAGCTGCAGCTTGGCCTGCGCTCGTAGATGCACTGAGCTGTGCAGCTGTGAGCAAACCAGATGAATTGTGAATATCACTTGTTGCATTCAGCGTCCTCCATTAACTCTGCCCCCCCCCATCTCTCTCTCTCTCTCTCTCTCTCTTTCAGACCCCCCCTCTGTATCCATAGAAGGCTACGACAACAACTGGTACGTCGGCCGTTCAGACGCCGTGCTCGTCTGCCAGGCCAACGCCAACCCTCCGCCCACCACCATCACCTGGACCGCGTAAGAATCCCCCTCTGTCCATCTGCGCAGCGTCTCCCACTGCGACAGTGACAGAGTGCCTAATTGCCGCTATAATCAGCACAGAAGCGAGCGTAACAATCTTTCCTTTAATGATAATTTTTTTTGCTAAACACAAATGCTCTTCACATCTCGTCCTGATGGACAGATGGCGAGCTGTGTGTTAGTGTGTGTGTGTGTTCTTGGTGAATACTGAGCGGGGAGACAGAGCGGCTGTTCACATGTCTGTGATTTTGCTCACATTAACGCTGCCTCTTTATTTTCTTCTCTCGCTGTCTCTTCCCATCGTTCTCTACCTCTCCTTTTCTCATTTTCCTCTCCCTCTCTCTCTCATCGATCTGTCTCTTTGATTTGTTTCATCTTATTTTATCCAATATCTCAAAACATACGGTGTACGCACTGCGCCTCCCGTGTCTTTCTCTTCCTTCGACACCTCTCCTTACTATCCTTTATTCCCTCCTTTACTCCTTCCTTCCATCCTTTACCTCCCTTCTCTCCAGGGCCTCCGGGTCTTTGCCAGACACGGTGAAGGTGGACGGCAACAGGCTGACGGTGAGGAGGGTGGACGACGCCGTCAACACCACTTTTATCTGCGAGGTGAAGAACAAGCTCGGGGCCAACAAGCACCAGATCACCACCACCGTCACCGGTGAGTCCGTCAAAACCACAGACAGCACGTGCACACGCAAATACAAACACACACACACACACACACACTCCCTTGCTGCAAGCGTGTGCAAGCGTGCACGGGTGAACACAACATGCAGAACGATGCAGATGCACGTATGTTTACACAAGTGACATTGCACAATATCCAGTCACACACACAACAGGGCGAATTTCCAAAGCAGCATGTGATCACTGCCTACACACACACACACACACACACACACACACACACACACACACAAACATTGCATCAAGTAAGCTGATGCTACCCCGCACATTACCAGATGTAGGTGCACATGTTCAGTACATGACATTTGCATGCACGTGCAGGTACACTCGCACACATGCATGCACACAAACCGAAAAAATCTCTCACACACGCTGGGATCAGGGCTGATCTGAGAGCTGCAGGGATGCTGTCTCTCTCAATCTTCACATTGGATGTGTTTTCATGTTTTCCTCCTCGCCGGCCCGGCTTTCAGCGAGGCGCGGCAGAGGCTTTTTGATTGACCCTTTCCCCACAGCAGGGCCAAATTGCAGGACAAGGGCCAACTCGAGATGTTTATAACTTCAGATCGAAACCACTCTCTCGAGACCGGAGTCTATACGGCCACGCTGCGACCGGGAAACTGTAGCTCTGCCGGACGTAAATTAAACGTGAATGGCGGTTTATGAATCTGCGAGCGGGCCCTGGTCGCAGCGTTTTGGCCCTGCGGTGGGCGCCATGGTGTTGGGGTTGCTGGAGGGTTTCTAAATTCTTCCAAGGGCGTTCAAGTTGGTGTGAGCCAGTTTGCCCGGGTTTGTTTTTCTTTCCCTTCTTCTTTTCCTTCTTTAAAACTTTCCGTTCTTTGCATCCACTGTTTCTTTAATTAACAACTAACACCGCCTAAGCACGGGCGCTCTGTGTGCTCCATCTTCTTTTCTTTTTTCCCTTTTTCAAGTTTTCTTTGCTCTTTTACCTTCGAGTCCGTCCCTTCTGTCTGCTGAGACTGAGACGGTCGCGTCTGCATGCTCTCCTGATCTTTCTGCTGGGTCTTGCCTTTTGACGTGTGCCCATGCGGTGATTCGGTTGCTGCTGCTGCCACGGTGTTCGACCTGGGTCTCTCTCTCTCTCTCTCTCTCTCTCTCTGTTTTTTTTTTATTTTTTTGTCCTTTCCTCTGCCCTGTGACACTTTCCACACATTGATCTGACACACACACACACACACACACACATATATACACCTGCACTCACAAGGAGCACGGCAAACACAACAACCCAGGAACATGTCGGCATGCTGAAATGCCTCACTGCACATCAGCAGTCGGGCCTCTAAACCTGTTAGAGTGTCTCTTTTTGTCACAGTGTGTGTGTGTGTGCGTGTGTGTGTTCCTGCAGTGTTGCCTGCCTGACTGGTCAAAATGCTTTCCCTCCTCCTCCTCCTCCTCCTTCTTCTTCTTCTTCTTCTTCTTCTTCTTTTGCTGGGATTAGTTTGAATAATCACCACGTTGAGCTTTACAACCAAACAAAAAAACCAACTCTTTTGCCAAAAGACGGAGAGAAAGCTACATTTAGAAAAATCCGTGGGAAATCGGAGCTGGAGATTTGAATTGTCTCCTCGGAGAACAAAGATGCTTTGTAGCCGGGGCGGTGTGTTGGGAGGGATGTGTGGGAGGTTCAGAAGTGGCTAAGCTGCTACTGTTCTTGCTGGGAGCGCAGCATTGTGACTGACTCAAAAGTACCACGGAGGGGGTACGCTCTTCCCCTCCCAGCACACACACACATGCACACACACATGCACACATTAAGCTTAACATGCTGAAATCCTTCACAGACACATGTAGCGTCCGCACATTGCTCACACACACACACACACACACACACACACACACACACACACAAATGCTTTATCTTTTCAAGAACTTGAGATCAAGCCCAGACTTTGTGATTCATCCTCGTCTGTATCGAGTGTGTCCTTGTGTGTGAGTGTGTGTGTGTGTGTGTGTGTTCCACCGCGATAAAATAACGAGGTGGGTATCAGGTGACGCCGCGAAGTCGGGAGCGAAGCCGGCGAGGTGTCGTTCATGACGGGAGCGCTTTGCTGAACCAGCAAAGATGGCAGCCTGCGTTGTGTCCGGCGTTTGTAGCTGACGCGCTCACCCGGGAGCGACTCCCGGCGAACACGCGGGGGGGACTCGGTGTGTTCCTCAAGGACGGCTTGACTGATGAGAGCGAGTTTGGCTGTTTTGGACCTGAGGCTGTGACCTGCGCATGTGTACGTGGCGTTCTCTTTAACCACGGCCCTGCTTGTCACTGTAGGAATCCCCAGTTTGTGCGTGCATCAACACAATTGTGCAAAACATCAGTCTGACAAACGCTAGCTTTTGTTTCGCGTGGCTAACTCGAGCCTGTGTCACGGCCGGAGGACGAACTCTCTCCCCTCTCACTGTGGGACAATGAAAAATGGCCCTGGACTTCATAAACTTCACCAGCTCATCAAAACCCAATAAACGAGTCTTAGATTAATTTTCGGGAGGCCGTTGTTGCCAGGACTCGTTCGGGTGTCGCCATTTAATTCCAGGGGTATTAAAAAGGTTATTTTATGTTGCCGAAGCAATAGAGTCCTCGTTTAGCTAAGACAATTAGGCTCAACATGAGGTGTTCGGCAGGTGAGGCTTGAACTCCAGCCGCAGATACGCGCTAGCATCACAAACATGCCTGATGTGAGCTAATTGTGGTGGCAGCAGGTGAGTCGTGACCTATAACGGCCGCCTCGCTGCTTCAAAGTGAGTCGGGCGTGCAGCTCAGTGCCGCGGGGCCGGCCGTCAGAACCGGAGCCCAGTGGCCATTTAGGCTCCTCTTTGCCTCCTGCGGCGGTCCAAATGCGGCGGCAGCCCGTCGGGGCAAAGCTCCCGGCGCTCCAGATGGCCAGCCCGCCACCGACAGAGCAAGCACGTTTGACTCGCCTTTCTAGGAAAACATTACCAACATGGCCGAAAGACTGGCTCAGCAGCATGCGAGGTTCTGATCGGAGCGGTTAAACCTCTGAACCCACCATTCAGTCGCGCGCCTTCTGACCGAAGACGTTACAGACGTGGCTGCGCCGTGAAGCCGGGAGCAGAATCCTGAAGCGTCGCATTAGAAAAGACTAACCAACAGCTGAATTAAAAAACACAACTTTAAGTTTGCATAAAAGCATTTGTTCTAGTTCTGAGGTTGATTTTGTCCAAAAAGGTGTTAATGCGCTTAATGGGAAAGAGGAAACAACCTTTTCCAAACAGGCTTTCTGTTGTAGCAACACATTTGATTCGCTGCAGTCTCTTCATCCCTCACATTTATGCCTGAAACACACAGACATGTCATGTTTTCTTTGTTGGCTTCACCAGTTTGGGGTTTGACTCGCGCCTTTTTAATTCAATAATTGGTGATGTTGTTGTTTTTCAGCCATAGACGCGCAACAAGCTGCTGCTCACGTCGATTAACGCAGCTCAGTAGTAACAGTAATGGGTGAAAAAACGTATTTTCTTCCACTGAAGTTCATCAAAATGTGCAACACACGTGAATGCAAACCCAACTGTTTGAGATCAGCGCGTGCGCGGCTTAATCGGCTTCAGGTAGGACAGCATGGCGAGGTCAGGGAGCTCTTTGCACAAGCAGCAACAAGTGTGTGTGTTGCTGTACTTGACTGCAGCACCGTGCGTCCATTAGGCCCAGTTCATTCAGAGTGAGACGCAGCTTCTGTGGAGGAGGGACAGAGCCGTTTCCTACATCTCATTCCTGAGATTTTGAGTTAGTTTGTTGTCGGTTTGGAGCGCAGCCAGAATGAAAATCAGCATCGTCGCTGAAACTGCTTTTTAAAGTTGACACTGACGGCGTCTCATCTTAACGTTTTGCACCATCAGGAGTAAACCACTGCAGCGATAGAAGCCGGTCTCTCAGCACGAGATCCAAACTGTCGGGCGCTGAAGGCCCCGGCTCTCAATAATGTAACAGTTAATACCCCGGCGCTCTGCGAACACGGGCCCAACACACCCTGCTAATTTCCCTGCTGAGAACCGTTAACGGCTCCTCTCTGTTCTGTTAAACGGTAGATGAAAGCGCCGCGGCGCTGTCTGGCTTTACTGCCGCTGTCAGGCAGCCGTCACGTGCCGCGGTGCCTCGTCGGCCTCCGCCGGGGAGGAGGCGATGCGGGGGTCGGTGGGGGTAACAACGGGGTGAGAGAGGTGAGGGAGAGACTGATGAGGAAGGGGAGGGAGACGAGTCGAAGGAGGAGCTCGGATGGTACTCTGAGGCATTTTGGGAGCCTAATGAACACACACACGCACAAGCACACACACACACACACTCCGTTTCTCCGTCGTGTATCCTGAGCTCGCCGGAGTAAACGCTACTGTAAGACAGCAAGAGATTTTGTTCTTAAGTGTTTTGCTGACGAGGGTGAAATGTGTACAGCACCCTACCTGCACACACACACACACACACACACACACACTCCCATCATTAACCACACACACACACACACACACACACACACACACACACACACTGCAATGCCACCTTGAACTCCCATTCGTTCACATGCACATGATGCCAGCTATGCATGGCTTGCTTGGTTGCCACGGTGCCAGCTGGATTTGCCCAGCACACCGTGTACACAGAGAGAGAGAGAGGGAGGGAGGGTGAGGGAGGGTGAGGGAGGGTGAGGGAGAGAGAGAAAGGCAGAGGCAGAGAGGATGTTGGCAGAAAAAATGATTGGAGCAGAGGATGGGAGGGGATGTGAGGTGGGGTGGGCTGCAGAGAAAAGACAGAGAGAGATTGCAGAAGGGCTGAAAACTGAGATAAAGGCGAGTGTTGGGGCGGCGGGGGAGGAGGGGGGAGAGGGGGGTGGGTGGAAAAGGCAGAAAGCAGTGGAGAGGCACAAACAGAGGCAGCAGCAGGAGCAGAGCGGCGGGAAAGTCCTCTGAAAAACTTGTGGTCCAGTTTAAAGGAGCGAACTGGCAGGAGGCTCTGACCCCCTCTGTCCTCTAACGCTCTGCCCATCGCTCCATCCACCCCCTCCCCCACCCGATACATCCAGGCCTTTCATGGGGAGTCCAGCTGGCACTGGGCTGGGGGCTGTTGCTGCCGCGCACAACACAAACACACACTCGTGCACACACAGTCACATCTGAGGGGACCAGTGGAGAAGCATTTCCTGGGTTGCCTGCGGCGAACGAGATAGCTGTCCACTGGAAAGACACACACTCACTCTGCAGAGGCACACACACACACATGTGCACGTCCGCACGGTGTTCCACACATGCACACACACACACACACACGGACAAATTGGACCACGCGGCTCTGTGCATGAAGTAATCAGATGATCTCGCCGCGGGGGGGAACAAACACTGGCGCCGACTCTCGTGGACGTGAACCCTGAGCTGGCCTGTGTACAGGCGTAATGACACACACATACAGTGAGCGCACACACATGCAGGCGAGGTGCAGTCAAAGCACTTATAATATTTCAATTAGAGGAGTTAGAGAATGCTCTGTTCTGATTGGCTGGCAGGTGATGATGCTCAGCTTACAGTTCAGCTGATTCCAAATAAACAAAACCGATAATCAGGAAGAAGCTTCGTCCCTCAGGCCGTCAGGGACGCGAACTTAGGACTCCACAATCGCCACGATCTGACACGGCGACCGCGTGAACAGACGTGTATACGGGGTCGTTTGGACGCGAGCTTTCCTTGCCTCAGTTTGTACCGCGCACGCCTGTGATCGGTCATTTGCCGCAGAACCTGCTCAGCTCTCAGGTTAAACCCTCACCGCCCTTCCCATACGGTCTCTCGCACACGTGTGACGCACAGACACGTGCATCTGCAGGGCTTCTTGTAAATACAGTATGCCGCGTTGCCGCAGTAACAGACAGGAAATGGCTGCCTGTTTAAACTGTTTAGGCTGTTTAGGCTGTTTAGGCTGCCAGTCCAGTCCCATCTAATCTCCACATGATGATGGAGCTCGTTCAGTTTCCTCTAGCCTGAGGCCCCAAGCCGCAGAACTGTAGCGTCTGATTGAGCGAAATGCAGGAGGACGGAGCAACTCGCCCTGCTTCCCGTGGACGTGGGAGGCGTGGACGTAAAGTTTCCACTCTCGTGCCGTGATTGAATAATACCAATGATTTTGTTGAGGAAAGGCTGCGCTTGCTTAAATTCGTCTGGCGAGGGATTTCCTCCCAGGATCAATTAGCGGTGTAATATTTGTTTATTCAAATAATTTGGCAAAATAGGGGAGCCTTGCTGTTTCTGTGTTGTTACCCTGTTATTATTATTATTATACCTATGCTCGCCTGTCTGCACGCGCACGTACAGCTGTGATTCATCAAAGCTGTTTTGCTTTCGGTTGCCGCGGCGAGAAGCGCTGCCAGAGCTCCTCTGCGCTGCGGCTGCGCGCGGTTATCAGCAGACGTGCTGCTCCGCGTAACATCCGCCTGGAAATGAGCAGAGCGCGCACCACAGCGCGGCACGTCGGGCCGGCCGCGTCTTGTTTTTTCCCCAGTTGTGGTGAAAAATTGGATTTGGCGGCGAAACGTCACACAGGGAGCGACGGATCAGGCGTCAGAAACAAAGTCCTGAGATGTGACAACTTCTTGAAAGGAAGCGTA
The DNA here is from genome assembly GCA_008933995.1 of Datnioides undecimradiatus. Lineage (NCBI taxonomy): Eukaryota > Metazoa > Chordata > Actinopteri > Lobotiformes > Datnioididae > Datnioides > Datnioides undecimradiatus. The sequence continues at coordinate 10,860,636 of WARS01000044.1, read as the reverse complement.
TTAAATCCGGCGGCACGCTGTTAGGGCGAAAACAGGAAAGGAGCGGCTTTGTTTTCCTGAGGATTACAATATTACCCATCAGACTTTCTGTTGTTTTGTCAAAATAAACTCCTGTTTTTGATTTTACGGTAGAAAACAGGAATGTTTCAGCGGCGGGTGGGAGAATGATGCCGTCTTTCTACTCATGCGCTGTCAGATTTACACAGAACAATAAGAGAAACACAAAAACATATCAATATGATTAGATTTTATACACAATATATCCAGGGGTTGGTTCTTATTAATTGCAGTAAAGACCGGGTCAGTGCCAGCCGACCAACAGAGGGCGCTGCACCGCCAATCCCCACATCTACTGCTTTATGAATAAATTATATAAATTTAGTAGAGCAGGGTGTAATCTGGGCAGAAATGAGGAATAACAATCTTTAATAATTAGCACATGCACAGTTTGCTGCTCTTCAACGCAAGTGGAGCTCGTTGAGACACCGCCGACCACTGCGGGGCAGCAGAGGGCGGTTAGCTCGCCGTGCATCGGACTTTAAACTGCCAGAGTGAGCCGGTGAGGTCAAAGAGCTTCCACCTGATTGGCCCGACATCACCAAGACAGCGGATGATCACAAACGCAGACCTGTCAGTCAGAGGGGCCGTCTGACGGCGTGCGGTGACGCCAGCGCTTTAATTTGCGCTCACAGCTTCATTCAGGAGGATTTCCTGTACCTCAGCTGACCCCGACTGAGCCCGGCTCGGTGTGAAACAAACGTTCGTTCAGCTCGACAAATGCAAATGTTTGCTTGGTTTCAGTTGCATCCCCGCCCCTGGAGAGAGCAGCGCCAGCCGTCACCGGTCGGCGCGCTGAATGTTAAATACCCTTTAATAATAACAAGTATCTCGTCCGCGGTTCGGAGCAGTTTTTAATTTCATTGTGAATTTCAGTCCACGTAATTACTGATCTCCTATCAGCTGCGTTGCTCTGACGGCTCGGGCGAATCCAAATATTGGCAGGAACAATGATTTCACCCAGATGAGTTTCATTTCCTACACGAGGGTGTGATCCCAGTAAACTGGGAACCCTGGCGCAGGGGGGAGGGGCCTCTGTGCGTTTACAAAAACACACTTCTGTCAATCGGAAACAAAGCCGATGAAAGTCTGATAGAAACTTCCAGAAATCAGAGGGAAAGCCGCGGCGTCGGCCCCTCGGTGTGACCGCCGGGGCCGCGGCCGCGCAGGGGTAATGTCTGTCAGCGAGATAAGAGCCGAGGAGAGAGCCTCCGGGCTACGGCTTATCGCGCACACGGACCTGGAGGGAATACACAAACACACACAAGTGCACACAAACGCGTACAGGGTGGGGGTGAAGCCTTCCGCGTGGTGAGATTTAAGATGGGGGGGCAGGTTTATATCTCACCTCGGGATCACCGGGCCCCGGCAGCGGTAGCTTCAGCCTATTTCTCTATCTGTCTCGCAGCAGGTTGATCGTCCAGTCAACAGATTACGGGTAGAGCGACGGAAAGGAAACTGTGTGTGTGGAACATTTCCGCCGTTGTGGTTTGTGATTAGAGTTCGCTCTGACCCGCGGAAACGCCGCGGTGTTCGCATCCGTCCAGGCGTGCTGGAAAATAATCATCCCATCTCCAGCTGTCCCCGTTTGTCTTGGTTTGGGGCGGTCAGCGGCGAGGCTCGGTTGTGGACCCCACAGGCTGGTGCTCCTGTTGCATTATGGGTACAATATCAGTTGTGTTTTGCCATCAGTTTGTCAGCATCAAGTCACTCCTTGACTATTTCTACCATGCTGCCTCTTCCCAGGCCTGTTAAATGTTAAACATGAGTAGCTCTCCGGCGCTTTCACAGAAGATAAAAGTTTGGAGACCTTTGCCTCAGAACCTTCAAAAAGAGGCATCTTCTGGTTGGTTCTGCCTTTCGGACCCATCACAGGAAGCTCTGGCTGAACTGGGAAAAAGGAAAAACAGCGGAACAAAACACCGGCTGTCGCAAAAATCACAAGAGACCAAGACGCAAAGCACTCCTCGGTCATTCTCCGAGAGGGAGAAAGAGGAACTGAGATGAAATGACCACACAGGTGTGAGCCCAGCTAGATGGTGACAACGTGTCATGTAGAGTTGTTGAGTCGTTTCCATGGCTGCGGCGTGAAACCAAAACCCAAATGCGTACGGTGTGAAACGGGAACGTGAACCTTCGTTTGGACTTCCCGGCGTGAGAGCGCTCGGGCTGTGAAAGCGACCCGAGCGCTCTCACACCTGCAGTTTGGTTGCCGCGGTGTCGACCAAGGGCAGGAAATTATACGTTGCTTCGTTTTGCTCCGGTTGCCGCTCGCGCCGGCTTTTTGCAAGCGAAGCGCGGGGAGTAAACACAGAGTGTTGGCGCTGACAGGTAACTCTTTGCTCGGTTTGGCAGCTGTCACCCTGCATCCTCAGGATCCAGAGGGTGAAATCATATCCTGGTGGCTGACGGCAGCACGTTGATGCTTCTGATGTTTCTGTTTTTCTGTTATTTGGCGTCACAAACAGATAATGAGCATTATTAGTATTATTAGACTGCGAATAGGCCCTGCAGTACGTCATGAACACTGACTAACATGCAGAGAGGGCAGGAAAAGGTGGCGTCTGGTACTGTAATGATTCAGGGCTTATTGCTGTGGGAATCACACGCGTTTTAATGAACTGACGATGTGCGCAGACCTGTTAATCAGGGAACGCCATGGTAACCAAAGCAATTTTCACATAAATACGCTGTTGATTGTGGCGACTAATTATCTGACTGCTTCCTGAACGTTTAACCACCGCCAGACGGTTTCATCAGCGATTCCAAACCGCGCCGAAATCGCGCGAACGGCGTCTTCCCAGTTGACCCTGAATGAAGGTTTCACACCAGCCCAAACTTTGGCGGTGGACTGACTTTACTCTGTCAGCCCGCCGAGGTCCAACGTCAACGGACTTTCCCTGAAACTGCCGGCCGCACTTTGAAAACCCCCCGCTGAAAGATCTCAACACAGTATGACATCTTAAAGCGTGATAACTACAATTAAAGCATAATTACACGGTATTATTAATTCTGGATAACAGGCTAAACACTAGAGGTTACTTCTTCTGAATTAAACACCCGATCCTTCCTTTTTATGAGTTTACTGCTGCGATAGAAGAGGCCGAGATAGCTCTTAACTAAACAAACATTAGTGCGGCGCAACCTCAGGACACGTTGGGCTTTGGCTCTCTTTGGCTCTCATCGTTGTGCTGCTGCTGCGCTCTCGTCAACAGGTCGATCCTGTGAATCTGTAGAAAACACAAACTGAAACACAAAGAGATGAGAGCAAAGACCTGCGAGAGAACTGGTAAATCACCACACTCCAGTAAGCAATTATCTGTCCTGTACAGCTATCACAAAAATACCATGCAACACAGAGACCCATTACCCCCCCGGATGCAGGGCAGAGAGTCCTCGGGCTCAGCGGAGTGTTGTTGTTCTTAACCAACGGGTGGGAGTGGACTATCCCACATGCTAGCAATTAAAATGTAAGTGATGTTTATCCTCACTTCGGGCCGGTGGGCTGTTTAAGTGCAAAACCTTTTGTATATTGAATCCAGATGGGGACTCGGCTGCTCCGACAAGTAGGAGAAGCTGCACTCTACGCTGCACTGGAGCGCTGCGGCTGTGTGAACGTCACCGTCGCACGCGTTTTAAAAAGGTACATTTGAAAGAGCGTGACGGCCTCGGTGGCGTCGTGCGATACGTGCTGCACGGCGCCACGGGTCCGGCCCGAGTGCTGCAGCAACTCTGCGGCCCTTATCGGCGTGAGGCACGCTTTGCATGTCCGCTCTGCTTTGGGCGAGCCGTGCGACGGCAGGAAGCGTCTGCGCTCTGCACAACAGTTTGATTTAAAGGTTTGTTCCTGAGAATTTTGCAATTTGCCGCCAACTCTGATAAAAAGTAGAGTTAAATAGGTGGGCATTTGGGGAATTTTCCAGTTGTGTCTGTACATAAATGACACCTAATTAGGATTAGGCCTATAATTAGCTTAAAATACAAAATACTTCCACGGAGCATAACGGCTGTGAATTTTTGGGAAAGTGGCTGTGTGGCACGAGGACAAATTAGCGGAATTAACAGAGGGGATTAGGGCCTTTGATTAACGGGAAATGAACAAAAATAGGGTTCAAGAGGTGAAAGCGGAGGAATCGGGAGGGCGCAGGCTCGCCGCGAGTAAAGTCTGGGTATTTCCGCCGAGTCTCACTGCTGGATTATTTTCTGGGACGCGAGCCAGAAGCTGGTGTTACATTCTCCGCCAGCCGCTGTCCCGTTTCTGTCCTTCAAGACGGTCGCCGCACCGGAGACGAAGAATCACACTGAGACCGCGGGAACAGGGGACGCAGAAACAACACCTCTCCTCCTGAAGTGTTGTGCATCGAGGACTATCTCTTACGCCTAACGAGGAGGGAGGACGGCTGGAAAGTGAGAACGTATAGGTGAGACAGTGGTGAAACCGGAAGGAGTGGCCAGTCATTTTATGTGTTTGAGAAGAAATTCTAAAAGCTCTTTCTAATATCAGCTGGCAGCTATGAGGAAATAAAGGTCTGCATGCCTTCAAAAGGCTCTTTCTGAAGGGTTATTCGGTTTTTTTGTGGTTTGGTTAAATTGATATTGCTGGACCCCGCGGGCTGCATTTCAATCAGAGCGCTGAATCGACCACCGAGGGGCCTTTTTTTTGTTGTTGTTGGTTACAACACGTGTAGAACAGCGGGTTTATCCACCGCTGCTACTCCGGAGAACGGAGTTTTCAAAATGTCAGCCTCGTCTTCGTCTCTCACCAGCCCCTTTTGCAGGACCCCGGCGAAGGCCCGCCCACTGCGAGCTCCAGTTCAAAAACTTTCCAAACTGGTCTGCGCCGCGTTCGACTTCCCATCAACCCAAACCTGGCCCCTACTTTGAAATGTATCCATCTTGTCGAAACAGGATGCATTATTGATGCGTAGCCAGCAGAGTTGGAATAGGAGCGGTGGGGTTGAGGGGGTTGAGTGTTGCGTGGTATATAGTCTAAATATTTTACACAGAGTTACTTGTTTCTCTGCGTTCCTTGCCTTAATATTTCAAGTTCGGGGCCCGTGCGGGTTGATGCAGTCAAGACTTTCCTTTCTACCGCCGCAGCCAGAAGAGAAGGGTGAGCTCATTGATGGAGCTGAGGTTGAGCTGAAGCCCTGCTGGTTCCAATCAGGGAGAGGCAGCGCGTGGGTGACCCGCGAACGCGCCAACGTGCACGCGCCAACACACAGGCCCGTCATGTGCTGTGCCCACCTCCTCTGGGCTTCTCTCCAGCTCTTCGCTTCTCTCTTCTCGGTAGTTGTGGGTTTCTGAATCTGCCGTCCAAGTCTGCGCTCCCTCAGCTGCCTGGCTCCAGGCAGAATTACATGTAACAGTTCACTACACGCTACACACAGAGTGCCTGGATCACGCACGTTACATACATGAAATACAGTCTGTGCCCTCTGCGCACACATCTGTGGTTTTATGATGTGGTACAAATGCACAAATTGACATCCTGCATTTTACATGCACATGCGGACGCTGTACTTGTGTGTCGTATTTGCCTCCGCACATTCATTTGTTCCTCTAATGCACATGCGGCACTGGAGCTACGCGCAGGCTCGGTCTTCATTGGACTCACAGGGTCAGATGTTAGTTGTGTTACCTGCAGCTGAAGCTCGGCGAGGGAGCGGTTCATGATTACCTCTGTGCTCCTGCTGCTGCTCAGCCGCTGTTATTTTAAATGCAGTTCACCCCCCCCCCCCCCCACGCAGGCACAGTCACACACAAACACAAGCGCTCGCAAGCAGATAGAGCGCATGCACGCGCAGCATTTCACTCTGTAGAGACGAACGCATGCGTGCGCGCACACAACACGTTCGATTTGTGTGGAGGGCTTAGTCCCATTTCTCATTTCTCTCAGTGTTCGCATCCAAAACCTCAATAAACCGCCCGTCTCGCTGTGTGATGGTGTGTTATTTGTGTGTGTGCATGTGTGTGTGGTAATGGGCCAGACAGCGCGGCCTCTAATCCTGCAGACCAGCGCGCTGTCTTTCAATTAGCCAGCAGGCCTTGTTCGGGGGCCAGCCAGGGTCAGACGGCTATCGCAATCTGCAGCTAATCCACTACGGACTGATCAGTGCAGATGAGCGAGGGAGACGGGGAGGAGAGGTGGAAGGTCTGGAGGGGGAACACAAGGTTGCATGTTTGAGGGCGACAGAGGTTACATGCTTTTAGGCGGCGGAGGGAAGGAGGCAGGGAGCAGGAAATGAAGGCTAGATCCACCGGAGGGAGGGAAGAGTGCAGGAGAGAAAGGAAAGACCTCTGAATCGCCGCCCATGTCTCCAATTTGTTCAGTGATTTGTAAAGATCCGGTGTGGCGCCCATTAACAGCAGTTTCCACGAGCTGGAGAAGCTCGTCCAATCAGATTTCAGTAGGTGGGATTAAGGATGTCCGCTCGATCTTCCTGCGTACCTGACATATTAAGCGGCATGAATGGAAAGAGGGTGTCATTACAGGTCGCTGTAGTTTGGAAATAACTCCTAAAAACTGCATTATCCTCAAACACGGTGATGAATGTTAGCGTGTCACTTGCCACTGATTGGTTGGTGTAGAACAAAATCCCCCTACTGCCAAAAGGAAATCAGCAAACGGCGCCAGCAACGAATAAATGAGGTGAAACGAACTGAACCTGAGGGGGCGGTTAACAAGAAAATGTGTGACACAAGGCTAATTTACCTTTAGCCGCTAGCTGTTAGCCTCCAAACCACAGAAACCAGCTTGGGGGAGGGTTAAAAGCTAATGTCAGCAGGTGAGTGTGCATCTGTCAGTGCTGGATCACTGATGAAATAACAGGATGTCTCTTAAGGTGCGACACCAGGCGAGGCCGTCGCGCCTTCCTGCTTTTGTTCGAGGTTTCCTGACCGACGGCGAGTCTCGAGCGCGATGCTGTGGTTGAAAACTCACCACCGAGTTCACGTCTTTGTCAAACAGGCATGCAACAGTTTAAAGGGATTCCTTGTTTGCTGCGATCACCCCTGCAGCACTCAGGAGATTATTGTCACGGCCCCTTTCTTGCAAGCTAGCCACGATATTAGCCGCCTGAGGCTAATGTGTGTTTGCTTGAATGAATGTGCACGATGAAATGTGTAGATTAATTACTCTGTTGCACGTTTTAAAGGATTTAATGTTTATCTTTTACTTAGTTTTACCCTGGCATGTGATAAACTGAACTTTGCATTGACTTTTCCGGCAACAGGGGAACCTTCAGTGACGTTGAGTATTGAAGTGATTGGTCCGGACGTAGGTGTACGCTGCTTGGTCACATGACCCAGTGCCACTGGTGCCAGTGTTTGACACTACCGATGTTTGCACTTCAACAAAACAGGCAAATATCTTAGAAGATCAGGGCGATAAAGGAGGATAATGATGAGCAAAACATCAACTGGGCTCATTCAGGTTAAGTCTTCTCCAATCATCTTCCCCAGGACCTTCATTAAATACCCTATGCCAGGAAAAGGAGAACATCTGCTGCAACGCAAGAGCACAAAACTTACACTTTAACGAGTGCATCTGCAAAGTCAGGCGGGACTTTCAGCACGCGTCACTGTGCAGAAACGTCTCCGATAACAACACACGACGTAGGCGTGGACCCGGGGCCGGGGCCCGTCGCTGCTGTCCCAGTGTTTGCATTTCATCTTCGTGCTCCTGATCATATTCATGAACCGGGCATGAGGAGGTGGATAAAGGAGCAGAGAGAGCAGCGGCTTTAGAGAGCGGCTTTAATCCTGTCCGCACTGGGTTTGCTGTTTTCCTCCCTCGCTTACTCCCCCATCCTCCCTCTCCTCCCCCCTCTCTCTGTCTCTTTTCTGAGGATGGAAGCGATCCATCTGAAATGAGCTAAGGCATGTGAGCACATATTCATTTCCCCCTCTCTCTCTCTCGCTCTTATTCCTCTTTCCCCCTCTTTCTTTCCCCTCTCTCGGGCCCCGTTAGCCCCTCTCCCCCTCTCTCTCCCCCCACCCACCTTTCACTCTCCTCCATGGTCCAGATTTGCTTAGAAATGAGTCACCCGACCACAAACCACCCCATTTAAGAGGGAGGGAGCAGTGGAGGGGATGTGGGGGCGGGAGGTGATGGAGGAGTGGAGGGTGACTTAGAGAGAGAGAGGGAGATGGATTGAGTGAGAGGGGGTGAGAGGGATGGGGGGGGGGCTGTTTTTCACTCAGCTGGTTTTGTTGATCAGTATCAACAGCCAAGGTCTGGATCCAATCAGCTCGCTGCATTCAGCCGAGCAGAATAAGACTAAAAATATATTTGACAGTGCACAACACTAGCACGCGCACACACACACACACACACACACACACACACACGGACTATCCAAACAGCACACGCAGTGTTGCTCACACACGTGGCGGTGGCGGCGGCAGCAATGCAAATTCAGTGCGTAAAGCTGCACAGACAGGGTGTAGAGGCGAAAGCACTTACCAGGGTTTTGGATTATGAGTGTGTGTGTGTGCGTGCGCGTGTGTGTGCGTGCATGCGTGCACGTGTCCATGCATATTAGCTCGAATCTGAACTGAATTAATGAAGCCACAGACATGTAGGTGTGAGACATCACACTAATTACGCCAGCAGTGCTGTAGCCTCGCCATCAATAATGTTCATTAAACTACTGAACCCTCTCGAGTTGACGGCTCCGCGCGCGACTGTGCGGCGGGATGCTGCGTGCGCGCGTGTAAGAGAAAGACTTGTTCACACGAGCGGTGAGGAAGCGCCACAGTTGGATGATGGATCGCCTCAGATTTGCATTAAATGCTCCTTTATGTGGACACGGCTGGCTGACGAAAGGCTCTTTCTTTCTCTTCTATAATCTCTGCTGGTTCAAAGTTTCGAGCAAACACAGAGGATCAAACATCCAAAACGCAGCCTCACGACACAACTTGGCATCTTTCAAATAACTTGCAGCTGAAGCGTGAGGGTTGTTTCAGTCGGCGACGTAATTTGATTCTTTCCAGATCAGACTGAGATAATCACACGTGGGTGGAACCTTTCATTAAAACCGTGACATGTTGACTCGTTTACTCCAGTAGGTTTGGCTTCAGAGGTGAAGGCAGTGCCATTGAAACTCCAGCCAAAACCCCTCAATGCAAGAGTCTCGGTCCAAGAGCCATGTGGTGCAGCATGTTAAGAGCAGAGAGTGTGTGTGCTCCAACTGCAGGACCCAAAACCTCAAGGCTGATGTGTGTTTGTACCCAGATGTTGGTACCTGACACCGAGCAGTATCTCATCTCTGGAAAGCTGAGCATGAAGAAACCGAGCCCATGGGAAACTGGAGCCTGGACCGACACCCAGGTGTTGCTTCATGCGTCCTCACAGGGGAGTGGAAGTCATGGCAAGGAACCCCGAACATTACAGGAACTGAAATCACAGCTTTTCCAGTAATTCCCAAAAACCGCCCAGCAGACGGGTCAGCCGAGCGTCCCGCGGTTCTCTCGCAATCAGGGAGCGAAAGAGTAAATGGATCATCTAACAAAACTATGATAAAGTAGACTTGGCTGGGTGCGATCGCGTCCTCAGGCAGGAATCTGGAACCAGACCTATCTTTATATCGCGGGGTTGCCTCTGTAATCACAGGCCACCCTGCTGGCCCAGCGGGTAGCGGGTGCTCATTTTGCACGCAGCAATCTGGGTTTGATTAAATCAGCCTTACAAAATGCATGCACCACTTGACTGTGGTCTTCTACCTGTAATAAAACTTAAAGGCTAATTGTAAAACGGTGCTTCGCAGACAGTTACGGCCAGCGCGACGAGACATAATGCGATCCAGGGGCTCTCGACCCTTCTAAGGTCGCGGCGCTCACCTCGCACACGCTCGAAGGCGTACCTAATTATTCGCCGCTCGGGGGATGTCACACGGGTCTGCGTAATGGTGCAGGGGAAGGTAGAAAACTCTTAAAATGTGCTAACTGGGAGGATATTTCCTGTACACCCTGCAGTGTGTGTGTGTGCGTGTTATCACGACACGGAAAACTGCATCCGTAACAAAAGGTTTTCAAGTCTTTTAACTGAAAACAAAGGCGTTGCACGTACAGTGTGAACCCTTTATAAGACGATGCAAGCAGCTGTAAGGAGTTTCAACCAAAGGACAGTGGAAGCCTGTGTGGAGCAACCTTGAAATGCAAAGGACTTTAAAAGTAGTTTGCAGCGAGAGTCGAACGGGCTCAGTTACTGTTAAATGGCAGATTAACGTCCCCTTTGTCCCGACTGTGCAGACACTTTAATGTCCTCCACAGGTGGACGATCCGAGGCTCCCCGCTCGACTTGTGTTAGCGGATGTGCATGAACTCCAGATCAATATCCGCCTCCGTCGCTCCCATGTTGTTGCACTGCGTGTCTTACGGCCGCGGAGTTAATCGGCGCTGGCTGGAGTTTGTTTCCCCTCTGAGCCTTCGTGTTCCTGCGGTGTTGTCTCCAGAGCTGGACCGGTACACTTCTGTGTGTGTGTTAGTGTGTGTTTTCCAAGGCTGCGCGCTCATAGACTGCCAAGAGCTTGTCAAAACAGAGTTACGGCGCTTTTGTGTGTTCATGCTCTCTTGTGTGTGCATGAGCACAGGCTGGCGTGTGTGTGTGTGTGTGTGTGTGTGTGTGTGTGTGTGTAAGTGAGTCATTTATTGTTTGTATGAGCGACTGTGTGTGCAGCAGCTGGATGCTAAATGAGTGTAGAGCTTGAAGAGGAAGGTGGGGAGGCACTTGGGAAACCTCCTGAAGTTCATAACCCCTGCAGGGGTCCACGGAAAACTTAATTAGACTGAGTGTGTGTGTGTGTGTGTGTGTGTGTGTGTGTCTGCTCATGCAATTAGAGGCAACTCACGCGTGCACCTTTTGTAACTTTGAATGTGTGTTTTCTGCAGGGGGGGGGGGGGGGGGAACCAGAAACACAGATGAGCTTTCAAGGTGAAAAGGGGTAATGAGCTCGGAAAAGATGAATCCACCCATTTATCTCCACTTCCCTCCATCTATCTATCCGTCATCCATCCATCCAGTCCTGCATCCACCCTCCCCCCCTCCCCGTCTCTCTGTTTCCTCTTTAGTTTGCACCCCATCTGCTTGCTCTGTGTCGGAAAGCATCCATTTAAAATCCTGAGAGTCTCAGAGGAGAGAGCACGGCGAGGCTCAATGGGCCACGAAAAATGCCGAAAACAAGATGCTTAAAAAAGTCATTCTGACTTTTCCCCCCTCTCCTCTCTCTCTTTCCGCAGTTTACAGTTTAGTTTCTTTCTTTTCTTTTTTTTTCCCCCTTACCACCCTCTGATTATTTCCCCGCTGATGAAAAGCGAGAGGAGAGAGCCGGAGATGAAAAGCGCCGGCTAGAATCCGTGATGAAGAGACAGAACCGAAGATGATTTAGGCAGGAAATTTCCTCCCTCGCTGCGGCATCGAGGGGTTGCATGAGGAAATGATTGAGATCGTCATGGAAACACCAGTGGTTGGAGTTTGGGGTGGAGGGGGTAAAGATTTCAGTCGTCGGGCAAAGGAAGCGCGTGTGTGCGTGTGTGTGTGTGAAGATCAGGGATAATCAGGGCTAATTGAATAGACAGTGTGGCTCTTGCTGTGTGTGTGTGTGTGTGTGTGTGTGTGTGTCCGCATGTATGCAAGTTTGTCTGTGTCATCAAGGGTAATTAAGCGTGAGTGTGTGTGTGTGTGTGATGTACAGCCGCTATGGCTGGGTTAGAGATGTGACACAGATACACACTGAAGGCTTTTAGTGTCTAATAGATGTTTTTGAGGTTGGTGTGTGTGTGTGTGCGTGTGTGTTATACTGCTTATCTGTGTGTTTGACTGAATGGAGAGCAATTAAGAGCATTAATCATTTGTACAGTGTGTGTGTGTGTGTGTGTGTGTGTGTGTGTGTGTGTGTGTGTGTGTGTGTGTGTGGCTGCACGTCTGCTTCAGAGTGTCTGTTTGCAATGCAAGTGAGACTGATGATGTTTGGATGCACGGTCGTGTGTGTGTGTGTGTGTGTGTGTGTGTGTGTGCAGAGGCTTCTGTGGGAGCTGGTAAAGTATATAAAGGAGGAGACATAAAGGGAACCGGCACACTGAATGTTTTTCATTATGGAGCAACAATTAGTGGAGAAACAGCGACATAAAAACTAACTTAAAGCCCCATTAAACGTAGCCTCATTACTTCCCTAATCTGATGTATATTTCTCATTTAAACAGGATTTTCTAAACTGTAGAATAATACACAGAAATCAGGGAAGTGCTGGGGAGATGCTGTGTCTTGTTTGCTTAAATAAGAGGTTGCAATGGCCACTATGTAAACACTGCAAGCTTTAAAATCCCTTAAAACCAAAGTTAAAATGATAAGAGCTTTGCTTTATGTCCCCTAATGTGCAGTAGCTATTAACTTTGCAGTCTGCAGTGGGGCAGTTGATGGGCGCAGTTGCAATGGGACACTGAAAGAAGAATTCAGCATGTTGGGAAATCTGCTTTTTTTCTAGATGACGACCACGTTCAGCCGCAGTTAGCTTAGCTTAGCATTAAGAGCGGGGGCGGCGCGGCGCATCTAGCCTAGCTCTTCCTTCAGAGGCCTGGTAACGCAAGGAAAAACTGTAATCTGTGTGATTTCGCTAAAGATTTGGTGCGAGATGCTCGTTGGCGGACGCTCTCACCGAACACCTTCAGTATGGTACCAGCGGAGCTCATACAAACACACGTGCACCCAAACGTCACACCGCATACTTGAATATACGCGTGGCTGCAGCCGTGGCTGCAGGGACAACACCTCTTTTACTTCTCTAGCAGTTGGGGAAACAACAGATCAGACTTTTCTTGGTCTTGAGAGGCTGCAGCATTTATTAGCTGACACTCTATAACCTACACTGCGCATTTACTGCCAGCTTGACAACTCGCCGTTGACCTTTTCCCCCCGGCTCCTCTCGCATTCGCCGTCACTTTGCCGCTGCTCGCTTGCTCAGCCACACACTCGCTGCGCACACACTGAGTTGCACTACCCTTGCAAAGGAGAACAAACAAGTGTTTCCTTCTCCCGGTTGTTTATTGCTTTTGGTTGAAACAACGCCGCTGCAGGTTGCAGAACCACACCAGCTGCAGAGCGCTGACCAATCAGTGCTTTAACCCTGGAGCCGAAACAGGAGCGTAATAACAAAAAACAGGACACGGCAAAGTGGTTTTGAAGATGCAAACATGAAAATAAGCTCAGAGTACCTGCAGCAGGCTTGGAAATTGACGTTTCCATATCACGCAAAGTGGTATTTACATGCTTAATGTCTAAGAGAGGCTTGCAGTTACTGTTGTGTATGCTAATGGGAAGCTGTATTGAGTAATTGATGTTGTGGAAGTGTCTGATGAGTGAGCGAGTACCCCGTGTTCACACACCTATGAAAAAAAAATCTGCAGCAGGTAATTATTTGAAGTCTGTGTGTTATGCAATCACACCGAGGGAAAGCGGACATGTTCGCAGCCCTGTTTACCCGTTTAAAGTGTTCCTTGTACCTAAGCGGCGAGCGCCTACTGAGTCAGGTTCACGTTAATGATATATAAACACCTGTAATAGCCCAGATGTACTTTGCCAAGAACACTGCATGTTCCTGGAAAATGGCACAGTCGGCGTGCTTTGTCATTCATGAATAAATGCTAATCGGATTCAGTCAAATGCTGCGTAAGTAGTACCCGGCGCCAGAGCCTGCACAAGTACCCTTCCTGTGCACCGTCATCAACTGGGAAATTGTGCCCCATTAGAGTCCTTATGACGCAGGTCCTTCAGCCGGACCTCCCGTGCCTCTCTGATCCTGTCTGCCTCAAGATGCGAGCTCCAAGTTTGTCCCCTCGGAGTCTGAGATCCTTAAAAATGCACCTCGTCAAAGTCGGCGGTGGAATATTTAGCTCCAGCTTGCCGGCGTCAGTGAAGAGGTTATCCTCTGACTACTGTACATCTGTGATTTTCTGCCGAGTTGCCTCCGGGTTCCATTAACCTGCCGCGATAACATTTAGCCTCGGTCTCACCTTCCCAAACTCTGCTTACGTCTGCTGGGATTATGAGTCTGTGCCTCCCAGACACGTAGCTTATAACATAAACAGGATAAATCATGACTTAATTCGATTTTTTTTTACAGCAGTTTGTTTATGGTTAACATCACACAACACGAACACAGTTTAAAGCTGGCGCAGGTTATTTCTAACCCGAGCAGCAGAATAGAGTTTGAAGATAACGTAATCCTTTATTGATCCCCCAGAGGTGTAAATCAGGTGTCGCAGGAGCACAAGGACAGAAGAAGAAATTGAAAAAGTTAGAAAGACTGTGTGATATCTGAGTAGTCACCTTGTGCAGCGATACGGACGCCCCGCACCTGGATCCTGAGCGATCCCAGTGCACTCCGGCTGCTTCAGAGCAATGCGTCGGAAGTTGACGGTGGCGGCGTGAAAACCCTGGAATTGCAAATGAAAAACGATGAGTCTTGCTTCTGATTCTTCGGCCTCACAGACTGCAGGCCCCTCCGCTGTGCTGCAAGCTGTCGGGTGGTTGTCGTAGACCCCCACCCACCCACCCCCGACCTCGCAATCTGTGATGATCCATATGAAGCTCGGGTTTGACACAGATGTTGCGCAAGTGGTCGCAAAATGCATATAACACAAGCACAAATGTCGATGGTGCAGCATGGCCCATATTATTATGACATGATGCATGATGTGTAATACGAAGTGAAACGCACTGCTGTAGTTTAAGCAGTTTAAAGTGCAGCACAGACTAAGATCTATAATAAGTGTAGCTTGAGTTCGGCGTGGATGGTATTGACCGGCCGCTCAGGGATGCTGGATTCTTTGGACGTTAAAACCAAAAGGTCGGAGGTTTTAAAAATCAACAAACTCACAACCGTTTCCCAGCAATTTGTGTAAAACCCGTAGCCTGTGGCGCTGATTTAAATTCAGGAAGACTGGCAGACGGCAAAACTCCGGTGCGGCGCGGAACAGACGCGGCACTGTTACGCCGACGATGGGGTGACGGTGATGGAGTTCCTCTCGACCCTGTTTGACCGATGAGCCTGTTTAATGAGCTTCTTGGTGTAATCTGCTTTCCTTCTGTTCTTCGCTCTCCGTGTTGCTCATAATCCCGGAAGGTCAGCGCGATAGTTGCTGAAGCGATCGTCTCCATACAGCTGACACTCGTATGCCGGGCCTCCTGGCCTTGGACTCGAGTTGACGGCCGTCCTGCTTTTCAATCATCTGCGCTCAACTGCGACGGCGCGTTTTTGCGGAACCCGCTCGACTTTGCGTGGGAGGAGTTGCTTGCATTTCCTGGGAGCGCACTGCTCCGCGGGTCAGACGAAATCAACATTTGAATAATGCTTTCTAACATCCCCCACCCCCCTCCGCTTGCAATCCATAGTATTAACTCAGTTATTCTGGCAAACTTTGGAGATCCAGGAGTTTGGGAAAAGAACGCATCTACCTACTACTGAGTGGAATCGGTTAAAAGGACGAATGAATATTGTGTGTAATACCGAAAGTCAGCTCCTTTGTCTAAGTGGGTGTTTGTCCTTTTGTATTCTGTCTCCAAGTACGAGGTGTTTCTGACGTTTGGAGTGCGTCCGCGGTCTTGTCCTTGACCGAAAGCTGCCTTTAATGAGAACTCCCACTGCGGAGCCGCCTCTGGCTTCGTCACGTGACCGGCGGGGCAGCTCTCCGCGTCTTCGGGCCCGATTTCGGTTCTGAGAACAATGCGCGGCGAGAGGCGGCGGAGGCGAGAGGCGGCGGAGGAGTTCGACAGAAAAGATTATTCAGATCCCGCTATTTTCACACCTGTCACACCTGTCTCTCTCTCTCTCTCTCCCTGCCTCTGTCCGTCTATCTCGCTCCACCCTCCTCACTTCTCCCACCTTGCCTCCTCACATCCCAAATCTTCTCATTTAGATTATCCCCACCACAGTGAGCGTTACAGAGTCGAAATGGATAGTTTTCATCGGGCCTCTCTCCCCCCTGCCTCCCCCCCTAATCTCCTCCATGTACATGACACTAATACAGAGACTGATATAAGCTCCCCTGCCTCTCTCTATGACATTTATCACTGTGCTTCTTAATGCAGGCAGGCTGCTGCTGTTGATGAGAAATAAGGATGACAAGCATGCCCTATTTTCTTGCTAACGATAGTCTCTCTGCTTTTTTTTAAAACTTTTTTTTGGGGAGGGCGAAATATGTTCACAGCGCAGTGTTTACTAAAGCGTCTCATTGGGCGGCTGACAAGGATTTGACACTGACGTTGATCACGCATCTGGCACATTTTTGTCGGAGCTAATCCAGGATCCATTAGCGTTTCAGAGTGTGGTGAGTGATGTCAGCGAACGCCTGCAGTAACCTTGCATCTGATAAAAAGCTGTTTTTCCACTGTACATAGATGTATTTTTAGCTTTTTGAAAAGGCGTTTGACGTTATAGAGGGTGTCGTGCGGGGCCCTGTGATTTCGACGGCGCAGAAAACATCGAATTTGATGCTAAAAACCAGAATGTGGTGGAAAATCAGGGCTTTTCCCGACGTTTAAAGTGTTTTTCCTAGTGGCAGAGCTGAACGAGCGAGGAGAAACGTTTCTGTGTTTCTTATTTTCTGGTGTCTATCACGCACGCAAACACACTGAATCATGGTATGGACTCCCTTTGAGAGATAAAGAAAGCTGAACACATCAACAAACTCTCTGCAGGTGCAAGTTTGTCAAAGGCGTTGTGGTCACGAGCGTGCACGGAGTCCGATTCCCTGCTATTTCCTGGTCAAGCATCATAAACACTGGGTGGTGAAGAGGCTGCAGTCCTGCAGACAGTTGCGTTGCTCAGTTTTGAGGTTTTTCTTGCGTCACGTGACCCAATGGGCTTAAATCCTGAACCGGGAATCAGAAAAGTTAAGATGCAAGAAGCAGAATTTAGGAAAAAAAAAGTTAAACTCCATCAAAAAATCAAAAAAACCCCCAGAAATATTAAGATATTTTGGAAAATACGCTTATTTGCTTTATTGCCAGGAGCAACAGACAGGCTGTTGAGAAGTGAGGAGCCAGGAGATACAGGAGAACATCCGGCCTGGCTCCGTCCAGAGATCGGCTGTCCAGCACCTTCACAGCTCACTGACTGACACGTCCACTCATGTTTGGTTAATATAAACACTACAAAACAACAAGTTCTGGCGTTTATGCAGAGTTGTGTGCGTCTGAACATTTCCCATGCAGTAAGAACGCAGCATGTCATGTGACCCACTTCTATTCTAGTACAACGGCGCCATCGCAGCGGTATCTCATCCTTCCTCGGCTTATGGCTTCGACCGTATTCATCACGCTGACCTCATTCGCGAGCACAAAGGCGAGGCGGCTTCAAGCTTCCCCCCGCACGAGATCGTCTCTGTCCAAACGTCGCCGTTTGTCCCCCGGCTTTGGAGTTTGGGAGAAAAACCGGAGAGAAAGTCGCGCCGCTCCCGCGCGTGACCCGGGATTTATTGAAAAATGAACATGCCAGCTTTAACGGCCGTCTGCAGGAGCCTCGCTCTTTATAGCCCGTGCAGAATAATAGATTCTTAAGCACTTGATTAACAGACGGACGGCAGCCACCAAAGGCCTTCCACAAAAGGCCATTATTCAGTTGTCTCTCACTCGGGCACTTGACAAATGACACTAACGCTTAAGATATAAATGACACAATAAATAAAAATAACATCCTGGCCCGCGCGTCGCGTTTCCGTGCCAGCGTGTAAGTTCGCAGAGAGAGAGAGAGAGGAAACTAGGACAGGCAAAGTTGGATTCATCATCCTTAATGCCTTCTGTCACTTCAATTGGATATCACCAGACACTGTCCCCTAATTTAGACATCATATCCTGTCCCAGGAGCCCCGCCTCGATCGCCCAACCCGTCTGTCTCACCCTGGCATAACCCCCCTGCATCCCCATGTGAGGCCGGAGCGAGAGAGTGTTTGAAATCAAACTGAGACCTCTCCTCTGAACTCATCCGCTCTGCTCCGTCTCCATCTCTGTCTAAAAAAGAAAAACCCTTGGTTCTTGGTTCTTCCTCTTCCTCTTTCATCCCCCCTGCTTTTTTCTCCTACACCCTCAGAATGAGCGATTTGTATGAATCACAGCCTCTCAGTCCGGGCTCGCGTATAGTGACATCCCCCCCCGCCGGTTTTGTCAGCGTAGCTCACAGTCGCCGGCGCCATACGGCAGATCATTATTTGAAGTCCAAAAAAAAAAACAAAAAAAAACTGTCGCTCTCTCGCCGGCGCTGACCTGGCACGTAACCCCGCGCGGTGCTCATTTCAGCCGAGCTCAGATTGTTTGATTGGCATTCGCCGCTGTGTTTGCCAGGAGTGCTGGCAGAGCCTCGCTGTTATTTGCATAAAACAGGAAGGGGTTCAAATTTCCCTGCTGCTCTGCGTTCCGCCGCCCTCGCCGCACCCCGACGAAAAAATCAGCGTGCGATTCGCAGAAAAAAAGAAAACGTTAGCTGGCCTTGTGCAGCTCTGCGCTACAGGCTCAACACTTCTCCTCGCCTGGTTTGACACTTTCTTTTCTTCTCTTTTTAGCCCAGCGTGAATCCACTCGTACAAATCCTGCACTATCTGAGCCAGACCGCTTTTCTCTCTCGTATTCCTGCGGAGAATCCTCTTAAAAATGCCCCGGCGCGAGTCTCGCTCCGCAGCGTGAACCTTTTACCTTTGCGCGCCGCTGATCAGCGAGATCTGGACTCGGTCCTGGGTTGGCAGCAGGCGATGGCTCTGCCCTGTGGTTTTGACTGGCTGACCGATAAGAGAGGCGTGGGGAGGAAGCATCGGAGGGATGGGAGGATGAGAGAGAGGGCGGGAAAGGAGATGAGGAGTGGGTATAATTAGGAACCTGGGAGAGAAACAGAGGGTAAGAATGGGAGGGCTCGGGGGACGTCGAACGTTGTGGCGCTCATTGTGTGCTCATTTCCACTGAACCTCTTTAAATAACCCCTGTCCGCCTGTCTGTCCCGTGTGTCTGTGTCTGTCTGTGTGGCCCCGCTGTGCCGACACCTCTAACCCATGGCAAAGAGGGCGCAGGGCCGCAAAACGAACCCGGCGCCTCTCGTTTTTGGTTTCAATCTCCGACTGAAACGAGAGTGGAGAGGCAAACTTGGCTCACACCAACATGAAGTAGAGAACAAAGGACCGTTACAGTAGCTAAAGGCTTATTCCCCAGCTGGCAAAAGGGGGGCGGGGCGACAGAAACTCGAGCGCCAGCAGCTGGACAGGCATGTGTATAGAGCGCGATGTCTGCAGAGGTGCAGCGCAACGAGCCGCTGGGAGAGAGCGAATGAGTCCCGTTCAGCCTGATCCCAGCAATGACTGACTGCACCCTTACCAGGGGATTACACTGAGGAGAACATTACCACACACTTGTAAGAGGATTGCAGCACTCCTACTATCACCACAGCACACTTCACAATACAAGAAGGAACTGTGAACACCTCCTCCAACACAGCCATCAACTCCTGCCCTTTTTTCTTTTCCTCCACCCATTACCCCTCCTTCCAACCCCTCCATCCCCTCTGCAGAAGCCTTGGAGGACCCGCCCAGTGCCGGCGTCGTGGCGGGCGCCGTGATCGGCTCCCTCCTGGCCCTTCTGTTGGTTGTCGCGCTCGTTGCCGTTCTCCTGACCCGGAGTCGCCGGCAGCAGAGACGGGGATACCCCAGCAGCGGGGACTCCATAGCAGCCGGCAGCGGCGGCAGCAATGGCGGAGACTACGGCAATAAAGCCCGCCTGCTCTTCAGTGGCACTGCCAACAGCAGCAGCAAGAACGGGACCGGCGCGAACAACAACGGGCGAATCTACACGTACCGGGAGGGCTGCGACGCCACGGGGACTCTAACGGAAAAGGCCAACGACTACCACCACCATCACCTCCACGCCTCAATCGGCAACCCCCCCTCTGCCCACGATATCCTTCTGACCGGGGAGATGGATGAAGCCGAGAGGAGAAAGTTTGAACTGGACGACAGCATGGAGGACGAAGAGGAGCGATACGATCGATTCAGTGGCGTCGGGGGAGGCGGGAGCATGCTACCCCCGGCCTATCACGTCCGCAGGGGCCACGGCGGGGAAGAGGAAATGGACGTGTACCTGGACGACGACATGGAGTCTCAGAGAGACGGCTCCGTCATTTCCCGGACTGCCATTTATGTGTGAGGGCAGACAGAAGAGAGGAAAGGTGAGGGCTGACAACAGGAAATAGGAGACGTGGTGGAGGAAGAGGGGAGTTTGCGCCAGCCCCCCCCCCGCCTCGCCCCTGCTCCGCCACCGAGTAGATCAACATCGCTAAACACCAACCTGCTTCACATTCAACCTGATTAATGAGATACCATCGATTACATCCCGCCCGCCTGACACCAAAAGAGTACGGAGGGAACAGAGCGTCGCCGTGAGGCCGACCGACCTGTGGCGGCGGCCGCGCGCTGTGGCCGAACATGTGACTGCGTTTAACTGCATCACGGAGACGGCTCTCATGCAGCGTCGGCCCCAGAATGAGAAAAAAACAAACAAAAAGAAAAAACAAAACAACCCACAGCGACTCCGACGCGATGCTGCTTACTGCGACGCTTCTCGTCTCTTCAGCTTTGTGCGATGTTGTCTGTATTTTATACCTTGTACCAGAAAGCATCGTTTGCAAACGCCGGGGACCGCGGCAACCACAGCTCCAGACTCATTCGGAAACCGCCTTCTTGTTTCACAGTGAATATTAAAAAAACCCTCATCGACTTTGCGTCAGACTGTCCAAACAGCTTCTGTGGACGTCGCCGGGATTCGCCCCGAGCCGTTTTAAAACTTGAAAAGCCGAACTCGGCGTCCTGCCAGCGACGACGGAGCCCCGTGACACCACCTGGTCCCCCCCCCCCCCCCGATGGGCCACTGAAACTGAGCAACATAACAGACTTAACAGTGTGCGCTAATGTGCGGCTGGCTGTGGTGTTAATGATGTGCATCATCTATGTATTGGGCGTCGTCTCACTGTAGCACAGTTGTTGTTCTTGTCGTCGTCGTAGATGTCGTTGCCGTCGTTCTTGTTGCCGTTGTGTAATGGTGTTGATCTCGCTGAGGAAAAGACGCACCGGGAGCCTTGGGGGTTTCACACAGTACCACATTGGGTCGGTAACGACTCATTTAATGGGTAAAAAAAAAAAAAAGATGTGCTTTTTCTTTATTTCCAACTCTATTTTCCCTCTTTTCACTCACTTTCCCCGCGTTTCCTCTTTCTTTATTCCCACTTTTCCCTTTTCTCTCTCTCTTCCGCCGTTTATGCGTCTCCCTGACTGCTCTGTCCCACACACATTACATCTCTCTCTCTCTGATTCTGCTCTTTCTTTATTTACATAATGGGCGGCTTAGACGAGTGCCGCAACGACTGTGTGCAGGGAGAAGGGGATAACACGCATTTATATTCCTATCTGGGTCGCATTCAACGAGGCAAAACATTCACCGGCTTTGTCGGAGGCTGCTGTGTTTCATGTATTCATTTTCCATGTCCCCCAGAATGCTCTTAGGCTATGTACCGGATTAGTCCCTGCTCTGCGTTCTGATTGGACGGGAGGACGCGGTCTAAAGACAGATCTCAAGAGATGGCGCGAAATGGTGGAAATCCCAAACCTTTTGTTTGTCGTTCGCTGCAAAACTAAACTTTTTTTTTTTTTTTTTTTTTTTAATAAGTGACACATCTGCTGACGGCGGGGGATCGTCCGCCGTCCTAACGAGCGCACCGAACATGCAGAACTGATAATTTGGTTACTCTGTACTTTAATTAAATTAGAGCACATGATGCTTGCGAATGTGTCGTGCGAACACGCTTGCCTTATTGAGTCCCGGGTTTGTCCTACTCATCGTTTTTTAATTTACTGTCAAATTAAAATCACTTGTTTCTGTTTTTAAAGTCGGGACGGCTGTGAGGTGAGGCTCTGGGGACGGGCTAAAACTCCTCCAAACAGGAAGTCCTGAGTTAAAGAGCAAACTGGACTGAGCATCTTCTACAACTAGGGTCACAGCACGGTGTGGTTTATATTTACAGCTTTACATAATCTGATTCTGCTATATTTGTGTTTTTTTTGGGGGGGTCTTCTCAACGTTACACGAGAAACCTTTATGAGGAGGGATCTGAAAAGGGAATATTCGAGGAATGTGGCGATCAGTGTTATTCTCAGCGGGTTTAACGGGCTGATCTCACGTTAGGAGTCCTTTCCCATTTCATTTGCTTGTGTCTCGTTGCAGTGTAAGAATATATTATGTGGTTAATTAAGACGTCCGTGCCCAAAATGCGTCACATCTGCTGCTCTGTGGGTTTAAGGTCTGAGCCGAGGCGTTTCAGATCGGAAATTCAACTGCATTGATTTCTTCTTTTTGTTATTGTGTCAAGGAAGCCCCCTCCACCCAGGTCCCTTGTT
Organism: Datnioides undecimradiatus; assembly: GCA_008933995.1. Taxonomy (NCBI): domain Eukaryota; kingdom Metazoa; phylum Chordata; class Actinopteri; order Lobotiformes; family Datnioididae; genus Datnioides; species Datnioides undecimradiatus. Next base: position 10,838,157 of record WARS01000044.1, on the reverse strand, counting down.
GTTGATTGTTGTTGAACATGAATACACTGTGCAATCTGTTATTCTGTAAACAAGGCGGTTATAGCTGCTGCATTTCGCGGCGTGTTCGTGGAGGGGGTCGCCGGCTGATCTCAGGGCGACCGAGGAGCAGCCATGCTGTAACTTCTGCTGCCACACGCTGTCACATGTAACAGGTCCTGTTTGTTGTATCACCGCAGTACAGTTTGGATTAAAGCATTGAAGTGTGTTCTCAGCTCCGCAGGGTGCATGCAGACGCTTGGACTCTGGGCGACCTTCGGCGTCCGGGTTACACTTTCTTGCGCCTCCCAAATGTAAAAAAAAACCACTTTCTTTATCTTTAAAATATTCAGTATTTTCACCCTGAACGTGAAATCCTGCAGGCGCACAGCTCCATCCAGCACACTTACCCTCTATTTGGCCATCGTATGCCTCAGCACATCTCTTCTCTGGGGGTTTCTTGCAGCTTGTGATCACAACTTTTGGCGCCTAATTAGTCCCAGAGTCTTGTAAGCGCGCATGTACCCTCAGCGAGAAAACTCATCATCGGTCATAACTTTTGTTTTTGCACAACCCATTTTCAATAAAAAAAGAAAACCTTTCTGAAACAATCCTCAGCGGGGGAACTGGTAATTAATTAAGCCGAGCCGTGTTATCAGTCTATAAATACCAGACTCCCCGCACCTCTCTCTTTCCTCAGGACGTTTCACAGCACAGCGCAGTTTGCTGCACCTGCTCTGGGATATTTGGCCTCCTCGGCAGATCTGCTACAGGACACGATTCAGGCTTTGCACTCAGCAGAACCCTCCCTCAGGTTTAAACACGTTCACACCTGGAAGCTTCCCGCCGCACCACACCTTTGCCCACTGCGCAGCACAACCGAAGGCCATTCTCGCCCGGCGTTCGCCTGATGCAATATTTGAGCAAAGACGCGCGTCTGCATTTATGTTGTTAAGCGTTCACTGTCATGTCTCCCTGGAGTTTGATCAGATCTCAACGTGCGGGTTAGCCACATCGAGCGAGCGACAACCGCACTTAAAGCTGCCTCACTGCCACCTGTTGCTTTTGCTGCAGGCAGAGGTGCGGCGGCACGTACTCGGATACAAATCCATCATTAACATTTGAAAAATAATTGACACTGCAGCGGGGAAACATCAGAAACCCGAGATGAGGCAGAACGAATTTAAAAAAGGATCTGAAAACCTTCGAAAACGGCTTTTATTCGAGTCGAGGAGCTTCGCAAGAAGGTTAAAATGCGACCTTGAAAAAGATCTAATGAGCCAATTCACATTCTTCTCGACAAGAAAAAGTAAGATTTACTATATTTGTAAATTTGTTTTCACTCCTGCAGAAGAGTTTATTGAGCCGCTCTTGTTGTCGTGAGCGAAGCTGACCCGGCCGCTGAGTCCAAAATGGGGTCATGCTAGTAACAAGTGTCCCTCTCTGATCTTTAGCCGGCCGTCCCGCCTCACACGGCCCGTGCTCTTTGGCGGGGCGGGCGGTTGAAGTCCTGAGCGCAACCCCTGTAAAGTCCTCTCCTTGTCGCTGCGAGTGCGGCGCCCATGCTAAGCAGGGGACGCCGTAACAGGTCACTTGGCTCCATCAGAGGGGAAGAGAGTGGAACAGAGGGAGGGGAGGATGGAGGACGAGGGTGGTAGCTCGGCGCTCCATCTGGGGAATACCAAATAGGCCGGGAGAGAGGGGGGGGAGAGAAAGGGAGACTTTCTCTTCTCAGATCAGAGAACTCGAGAGTTAAAAAAGAAAAGAGGCAGAACAGAAACTGAAACCTCAGCCCCTGCAGAGACGATGAGAAGACATCTCCAGGTTTTTTCTGTTCTTTTTCTCTTTTCCGTAAAACCACCTGAGACTGAGAGCGTTTGAAACACTGTCAATTATTCACCATCGAGCCCGGAGTTAGAGGGAGAGGGAGAGATGGGCAGATTTGTTACTTGTGCAGCCCAATTGGTCGGCTGCAGCGTGAAGATGACAGAGAGAGTGTGTGAAAGGAACGAGAGATTGGCGAGACGGGATTTACAGCTCCGACAATGAAAGCTGGAGGTGGGAAGGAAGCCTCGGAGGAGTATTTCTGAGTGCCGTGCCACCCCTGCGCTTGGCGATTGGCTGCTTCCACCCAACGACAACTGACAGTCCTTTTCAACCCGGCCAATTAGTGAAAAAAGGGCCGTCCTGTTTAGCTTTCCTCAGCGCGGTCCATCGGTGACAGATCTTTCTAATTGTAAAGAAATGTTCAGCAGCACCCCAGGGACCCCCGCGCAGGGGTGGAATTGTATATATCGTCCCCCCTTTTTTCATATTCCCTCTCTCTTTGCTTCAGCTTTAGCGCCCGGTACAAGCTGTTCCCTCCATGTTTAATTCAGCAGAAGGCATGAAAGTGTTCCGCATTATCTCTCTCCGCTTCGCTCTGAAGGAGAGGCAAGACGGCGAGATAGAAAGACGGGGATAGAGGGGAGCAGAGCAAAGAGAGGGGAGGAAGAAGAGGCCTATTAGTTATTGAGCTCGGCTTTTGTTGTTAATCCAGTTAAAGCCGAGCCTCCGCCAGGCCAGCTGAGGCTCCAGCAGATGTGGATGAAGTTTCCTCCTCCCAGCGCTGGTTAGAAGAGGTCTCATTGTGCTCTGTAACCAATTTGCTTAATGCAACTCTGTCCTGCTTTCCTGCTTCTCAGGATGCCTTCCCCTTCTCCCACTGTGCTGCTCCTGCAGTGTTCTGTGCTATACTTAGGGACGTAATTCGTCATGGATTTCTTTATTTCTTATTTTTACAGCCCAGGTTATTTCAGGTTATTTCGGTACGCGTGTGTTCATATGAGCGGCCATTCATTTCGAATGTGAGTCTGCCATTGTGTTTTTTACTTCTTTAAAGCCTCCGGAGGTTCGGCGCGAAGCCACACCAGCAGCTTTTCCTCACCTTGTCTCCGATGTTCTGCAGTTTCAGCTGTATCCCTGTATAGCAGCGGTGCATTGCCCTTTGTGGGTCCAATCAGCGTTCGCCTTCAAACAGCAAATCAAAGTCAAACCTGTCCTACAGCTTCTACAGTTATCTGCATGTGGTGACACTTTGCCCTCCGCCTTTTGTTTCCTGGTTGCATTAAATGTCACAGCAGAGGTTAGCTTCACACCAAATGCTAATCCATTTTGATTGTTAATCTTCCTCCTCTACCCGGAGATATGTGGCTTTTTTTCTTTTCCAAATCCCCAGTCTTCCCAGGTACATCCTGACAGCTGCAGAGACACCCTCCGGGGTGCAAACTACCTCCGGTGCTGTGCAGCGGCCGTGCACGCTCCTCACAGAAGAAATTTGGGAAACAAAGCTGCGAACACAACTTTGACAGCGTGTCACTGCTCGAGCGGGCGTTTTTATAAGTTGACGTGACAAAGTTTGTAGCGGCAAGCGTTGGATCTCTGCGCCGATGCTGCATTTGAGCCTCTGGCCACCTGAATCACCGTCCGCCTTTAGCTTCAGTTCAGCTTCTGGTGACGTCTGAGGACATTATCTTGAGCTCTGTCGCTGCACGACACTGTACGGGTAATGTGTGTAGTGTTTTTGGCTGAAAACAGATGCACATAACGGTGAGAGGGAACCAGAACAGGCTATAAAACCAAAACAATGCGCTGAAAGACGCTAAAAGGGTTCATAAAGTTGCAGGGGGCTTGAGTTGGGTGAGTTGTGTCATATGTAAGCTAAATAATCAAATAACTATTAATCACAACCACTTGAGCTTTATTATCTTATTTCGAACATGCACTGGTTGTTGCTTTTAAGCCGTAGAGACGCCTCTCGGTGCGCCCGTCCATCTGTTTACTAATTAAAATGAGAAGTAGGAGCAGAAATTCAGCCGGTCTCATAAAAATTAATTCCGCTCGAGTATGTTCGCCATCAAGTGACCTTGATTATTTCTTGTTTTTCTCGTCCTTGTCGCAACCTTCTTCTATTTCCGGGCCCCTCTGTTTATTCGGCCCTTCAGTGCAGAGGGTTCTTCATCTCATCAGCGTATGGACTCGTCCTCCATTCAGTCGTTTCCTACTAGATGATGAGATTTCAACCCGTGCAAGAGTCCCGGCGCGTATCTTTAATGAACTGGGTCTAAAGTGGCTCCTGTGTTTGCCTTTCCCAGCCCCCTCGAATCAAAAAGTCCCGATAGCCGAGCCGCGCGCTTGATTCAGAGTGAACGCGGCGCTGTCTCAGCTGAAATAACGCAGGCAGCCAGAGATGCCAGACGTCATGTTTGATGGCGACCTTAACAGTCGCGCTCAGACAAAGAAACCTGTGTTGGTCTTTTGTTCGTTTCCCCATTGAAGCCAGTTTTTATCGCTCATCTCTTTGATGAGAGACATTCAGGCTTTTTATTTTCCTCCTGCCTTGATGACCCCCAACTCGCTTTATTCCCGTCTGAATCAAAAGTCTCTTTGACGTTGCAGCTTGTGCGGGGAAATAATTTTGATTTCATGCGGCGCCAGCAGATGAAACTGCACCACCTCATTCTTGGCGTCGCTTGACGGGCTTTAAGAAGTAATGCAGCTTTTTAACCCCGCCTGAACCCGAGTGTAACTCCCACTGATCCCAAAACGTGAAATTAACGCTGACGTTAACCGGCGAGAGACCTCGAGGAGCTCGGAGGGAACCGTGCACGTTGGCACCAGCGCAAGGCAGAGCGAGGCAACTTTAAATGAGTCGCAGCATCCGCTATATCCTCTGATATGATGCGATCAAACTCACATTGCAGGCTGTGGCGCTGGTGTAACGTTAGCAAGTCCTGCTTTGTTTATTTGGTTTTCTATAAATTCTACTTTTATCTACTCGCCAGTGCAAACTCCGCTACGATCAGGGAGAGAGATCATCTTTTTTATTCTTCCTCTTTCTCCTCAAAACCTGATCCCTTTGTTATCCACAATGCAACTCGCTCGTCGGCAGTTTGGTCCGAGATTCACGCGTGTCATGCTAGCGGGGAGGCTAACACATCATAGCGCCAAGCACAGGTTCCAGAGGTCTGCACGAGTCACTCTCAGATTCTCGACCTTTCATGCAAACTCATCAGCTCTTTGTGCAGCTCCCGCTAAACGCTTCGTGCAGCTACTTTCGCACGTGCAACAGAATAAAACCAGGAAACGAACTTTGAGGTGGAAACCTTTAGCCGTGTCACAGTTGGTGTCGCGTCACGTTTCCCAGGAGTGAGCGTCTGTGTTCGCTGATTTACATCGAAATAATCTCAGTGTTCACACTTTTAATCTGTCCAATTTACAATCAGCTACAGCCATCACAAGAGAAGCATTATCTCCTCACTGTGAGGCTTTGAGAGCAGGATTCATTTTGGCACCTGTCAGGCATGCAGTCTGGGTTTCTTTGTTATTAAATAGGACAATTGATTAAATGCTAAATTACTCTTTATTGCAGCAAAACTTATATTTTCGCAGATTTGTGCAGAAACACGGTGGATGGTTTCAGTTTAGACCGCCTGTGACGCGTTTCAGGGAAACTTTGAGTTCTTTGAACACGTGAAACGGCGCGGAGACGAGCGAGGTTATCTTCCCCCCGCGGGCTCAGTTACTTTCCTCTCTTTTCCCAATCAAAAACGTTCTTTGTGATTGAATACGAGATTACAGCGCGTACAAAAGCCGATGTTTCTTTTATAGCGCAGAGCCCCGCCGCGTTGGACAGCAGCCCGGCTTCCATTTGAGAGCGAGAAGCCACGGGATGGGAAGACAGAACGGCTCGCACTTTAAGCTTCAACACCTCGTCTGTCAACCAGTCCTTCTACCTCTCAACAGAACACGAGGCACGAGACAATGTTAAGGGTTTGTTTATATTGATCAGGGGGTGAAATCAAGGATTAATTCCCAAACCGCGGACTCAGCCAGCATCAGAGAACAGGCACACCTCATTTGAGGCCGTGTACTCAAAGAGAAAGCCCAACGCTTTGAAAACCTCGTCAATAAACGGAGAGACGGAGCTTTTCGGTGTTTCGGGGGTTTTTATGTTTTTTTAAACTTATTTGTGTGGGGAATAAAACTCAGCTCTGTCAGAGTGGCATCACTTAGCTCGGCAAACGTTTAAATTACCTGCTATTTCTTTCAAAAAGTAAAAAAATAAATAAATACAGTTCCCTGTGGAAGTCACGTCAGACGATGGATGTCTCATTTCCAGGGCTTAAAGTGCTACGTGACATTCACTCATTGCGACTCAGATAAGCTGCGATCCGAATCCATGCGTAGGTGGGCTTTGGCTTTTTTTTTTTTTTTTAACTATTATTTTTATTTAGTTGTTGTTTTTTTTCCTGATTTCTTATCAGACGAGGACGCATCACCAGAAATCTGCACCATCAGCCGTCAGGTCAGCGCAGGTGACCGGTCGCTGTGGTATTTTGCCTCCCCCGGGGGGAAAGGGAGACAGATTAAGCTGCTAAATGAGCAGATCAGTTTATATATTTTTGGGGTGGGGGTGTATCTGCGGTGACATCCTTTGGAGCTGCCGACTAAATCCATAAGCTGTAAGGCTTACGGGGCCGCAGGGCGTCTAATGCAAAAGTCAACTCGCTAACTGACGCGGCTGCGAGGCTCGGAGCGGGCTTTGAATCGCCCGGTGACAAATGAGGCAGATTGGTCTGTCGGCGAACAGCGGCTCCTTCATCTTGGTTTCCGAGGTAATCGCTGATGTGTATGTTGCCATGCCGATGAAAGGCAGCCTCACTCTGACTCAAGGTAAATGCAAAGAAATTATTCAGTATTTGGTGAAACATGTCTATACACTAAAAATTAGCTTAGCTTAGCATAAAGACTGGAAACAGAGGGAAACTGCTAGCCTTGCACCGTCTTAAGGCTTCTACAGGCCCGTAAATGCAAAATCACAGGTATGGACCGATCACAGGAAGCTGTGCCAGGCCGTCGACATGAGCCGCCGTCGCAAATAAGAGATGAAGAGACCAAATGTTAAGTTGTCAGTTACTCCGGCGCCTTTATAAAGACAAAGGCTAACTCCGGCGTTGGAGAACAGCATTAATCTTGTTTAACTGTGCATGAAAACAAACGAGCATCCGTCCACAAATGTCAGACTCTTTCTTTACTCTTGATCAGCGAAAATGAACAAAACCACTCCGTCAACCTGTTTTGGGGGGTTTATTGCGATCTGCTCGGAATCTCGCAAAGCGACAGGGTGATTGCTATCGATCAGCGTGCGACCGCTGCTATAAGTTCTTCTTAGTGTGTGTGTGTGTGTGTGTGTGTGTGTGTGTGTGTGTGTGTCTGCTGTGTGTTCGCATCTGGGTGTGAGCGAGTCTCGTAGAAGTCACAGTTGTTGATTAGCTCCCAAGTTTAAGAGAAGAGGTGAAACTCACTGCGCTGTTCTCTACCGCAGGGCGTGAAACACTTAAGAGTCCAATATTGTGTGTGTGTGTGTGTGTGTGTGTGTGTGTGCATGTGTGCGTGTGCATGTGTGTGTGAATGTATGCATGTAACTGTGTGTTTGTTTCTGCATATGTGTGTGTTTTGTATAAGGATGCAAACGTGTATTTCCTTACTGCAGGCTGCAGCTCTGACAGCTGTGGAGGTATAAGTTCTGTGTGTGTGTGTGTGTGCGTACAGTATAAACAAACGTATACACTGTTTTTCTTTAGGGAACATACTTGACAGCTGGGTGGCTTTTATTGTGAATCGTGTGCGCGGGTTGCGCGTCTGCAGATGTGCTTTCACTCATTTGCACTTCTCAGATCATTAGCGATGACATTATGCAGCAGCAGCAGCAGCAGCAGCTTTCACGACTTTGTGCACGCGCGCGGTACATGTCGTGTTTGCATGTGTCCATCACCGCTGCTGATTTTATGCAGAGTGACCCGGTGACAGCGCAAAGCACTGGCAGACTAAAGAGGAGCGAGGCGGAGGCTGCAAACACACGGCGATTCGCAAGAATGTCGCCGTAACTGCAGGAGACAGACTGCTGTTCTTCTCGCGGGTTTGTATTTGTTTAAGTTTCATATTCGTCATATGTCAGAGTTTATCTTCCTAGGGATGCGGTTAAAGATCAGCTTCAGTTAAAGATTTATTATTTTTTTTAAAATTACATTTGGATCTTTTTTTTTTTCCTGCCCGTGGCCAAAAGAAGGAGGCGGCTCCTAATCTCTCGTCCTTTTCTGAGGCCTGTTATCTGAGAAAGGCTCTGTGGAGCGAGATGATCTGAACCGCGGGGAGGTATTGATCAGCGCCGGTGACGCTGCACTTTCTCTTCCTTTATGCCGCCCACAACTCACTTCATGGCACAGAAATCGATGGTTTTTGGAAACGTGCACCTTTTCAGCCGCTCAGCAGCGGAGCGCCGGGCTTTGATGGAGTGTTTCGATGGCGTTCAACACTCAAGTGACAATATTTAGCATTTTACCTGGCAGTAGTGTTTGAAATTTAAATACAGAAAATAAATTAAATAGATCGGATCGAATTCACAGGCAAAACTCTAAAATTAAAAGGGACACAGAGTCGCACAAATTGCAATTTATTATAAGTTTGACTGTGCGGCGTGTGATTTAGCCTTTTCGTTAGCTCTACAGAACTAATTAGGGTAGTCTCTCCCGGTGCCGCTGAGTCATTTTTATTTATTTATTTTCAGGTTTGCAGCTTCTGATAGTGATTTCAATTCAGGATTTATAAAGTTTTGGCTCGCCATCAGCGATTCTGAGCGTCGGTTTGACGAAGTTTCAGCAGTTTTGTTAATTAAAAACACTGCAAACTGAAATTATGATGTGACGATGCAGGGCAGGGGGGTGGTGAGGTGCTGCAAACAGGACACATTAGACTATCTCCTCTGGTGGATCTATTTCACTTAGAAATAGGACGTGGTAAAAGTAATGTAACACCGGAATAGAATAAAATAGTATGGCGTTATTGTTTTTGTGCTTTTGCAACTTTGCAGGGAAGTAAATTCCACTTAAGAATTCAATTTGTTCACAGAGGAGACTTAAGGCTGGGGAGTGTTAGCGCCGCGCATCTGCCAACGCAGTCTGTCGTCCCTTTATTTACCTGTCATCACTTGTAGCGTTGGTGATACGTGCTAACTAGATGTAGCAGTCATCGCAACCCACTCCGGATGAGAGCATCTGGAACGAAGGTGAGCGGCTCCGAGCGAAACAAACCATCCCACCTCAGAGGAGAGAATATTTACAGGCACACACAGAGAATGGGCAGCGGGTTGAATTAGCGGGAGGAGCGAGCCGCAGAGTTGCAGCTCCGCCTGATTTATTCTGTGGCCTCGAGAAGGTGAGTGAATCCCTTTTTGGGGGGGGGGGGGGGGGCTTTGGAGATGATATGATATGCCTTTATAGGCACTCAGACAAACCCAGACGGCGAAATCTAAGTGAAGGAGATGGATTCACATCTGTTTCCTGTCCCCTGCTCCTCTGTGACATGCATAATAAACCAGACGCAGTGGATTGTCTGTGACACCCGTTGTCCTGTTTTACTCCTCGCTGAAGCTACACCTTAAAGGAGACATATTATGGCTGAAAGCTGTTTTCAACACGTCCTGGACGTCTTAAAAACAAGCTTTTTGCAATAAACCTCTGAAGTCCAGCCTCTGAGGAGGGTCTGCAGCCTCCCACTCTCTAGGCTATGATAATGAGGCGCTGCTCTGATTGGCTGCGGGATGAACGCCCCCTCTCAGCGGTTTCACTCAGAGGAGGACGGCCTCTGTAAATCACTCCTGTGGTTACGTAACGACAGGAGCTGGATCTGAACGGCCTGTAGGAGCCCCATGTTACCAGAGGGTGGGCTGCAGAGACGATGCAGGACCTGTCTGCCTTCCTCACTCTCTGAGCTGGTTCAGCTGAGGGGGGACTAGTTTAAATATGTAGAGGCAGGAAAAACCTGTTTTTCATAATATGTCTCCTTTAAAATCTTATCTTACCAACATTTGGGCGACGACGGGTTGAGACATCTTTCTTTTTTGCTCCCCCTCAAATGTCGCCCACGAAAGGTTTCCTTTTTTATCTTGACCACCACGCAGCGGCGAGTTTGTTCCGAGCTGACAGGGCGTTGTCAGCTTCATTTTCACAGTCTGCAGAAGTACGCGTCATGCTTGCGACGCGGCGATAACGGGAATCTCAGCAAAATCTCCCGTTTTCAGCGACTCGCGGTAGGTGGGGGTGTTAAATATACAAACTGTGACATGTGACAGCCTTGATGTATGTGAGAGGTGGAACCGGCGCGCGGCGCTGCTTCAGATACTTTTAATTAAATGCAACAGCTGCAGCAACAGTAACAGCACTTTTCCAGTTGATCAATTAATTTTTATTGTGATTCATTGTGTGTCGCGTGATGAAGCCAATTGGATTGCTCTAAAAATAATAAGCGCTCAGCCGTCTCCCTCTCTCTCCCTCTCTCTCGCTCTCTCTCCCTCTCTCTCGCTCTCCAGCCGGACTAAAGCAAGCACCAAAAGGTAATTGAAAAAGTTTTCAATTAATAAATGCAGCCCCCGATCTGCAGCCGGGGCCTCTCGGTTGATGGTTACACACACACACTCTCTCGCTCTGTGCCTCCCCTCCGAATCCATCGGCTCAAGTCGCGCTTTTCATTTCGCCGCCAGCTGTCTCGCTCTCCGCAGGGTCCCTCCTGTGTTCAGCTCGGCTCTGTCAAGAAAAGAGGAGACGGTTTAAAACAAAAAACAAAGGGAAATGACGGGACGAAGGGAAAAAGGATGATCTACATTAAACATAATTGCAACCATTTTACATTTCATCGTCTTCTCCTGGTGGTGGTTACTTTGCGACAATGGCAAGCCTACTTTTCTCATTTCTTCTCCCTTTTCCCCTTCTATCTCTAAATTAAATTAAGAAAATAATCAAGTTTTGCCTTCTCAGCCTGAGGAGAGCTGGATTTGGTGCGTACCTTGCTTATGGTTTAGAGTTTAAGAGCTCCAGGCTGTGTTTTCCTCGACAGCAGCTCTTTCTACACAGAGATCCTGCAAAAGCTGCAAAAGCTGCCGATGTTATTGTGGTTTCCTCCACAGTTGCCTCAGTCGTGCTGCTTGAAATCTTCTACAGCCACAGCGGTCCTCCCTCCGCTGTTTTCCGGTAAAATCCTCAATAAACTGCAAAATCCTGTCGATAACTTGTGAGGCACTGCGTGACCTTGCACCGAGTTACATCTCTGATCGCTCGATCTCAGCCTGATAATCATCTACGAGGTCCAAACAAAAGGTGATCGCGCCGTTTGCTGTTTTAGCCCCCAAACCCTCCGGAGCAACCAGATTTGTTGAGTCTTCGGCCTCTAAAGACCTTTACGGGGATGAAATTGTGCAGATCTCCAACACGATATTGTACATTCTGCGTGTGCACGGAGCACTCTGCAGCTGTAGCTGTGTAATTAAAGCTTTACTTACTTATTCTTCTTAATTACTTTACTCAGTTACTGCCACCAAGAGTCATCCTTTTATGCTTTTTAACGTTTAAACCAAAACGACACCACCTCACTGTCTTTGCATCGTGCGCTTGCGCTCCACAAAAGAGGCGCAGCAGCTAACACAACAGCTTCACGTCTGAGTCGGTGCGTATCCCGGGCGGCTGAAAGGCAGAACAACGTTTAGCTTTGTATGTTTTATCCAGAACAATGAGGCGGACTAACGGCGCAACATTCCCAGCTTGAACAGTCAGCGTAAAAGGGGCTAATGAGTGCTTTGAATAGCCAGTGTCAAAGCTTTATTGAGTGTTGAATCGCTGTTAAATGCGGTTACGAAGTAGCAAAGACGACACTGACACACAGCAGCCTACGTTCGGCAGTCAAGGTCTGCAGTCGAGCTGCACAACACAGTGTAATTGCTGCCGTTGCGGAGCTGATTGAGTAATTACAATCAGAATCAGAGACACTTTGTTCACCAAGTACAATAAATGTACAGAAATTTGTCTTGGTGAAGGTTCTCGGAGGAATAATACCCTCTGTAAAACCTATTCCCTCAATTCATTATGTTAGTCATCATCTCATACAGTTTTAATTTGCCAGCATGATCAAGTCTCTCCAGAGGCGGGAAGCTGGAAATCTCTAGGCGAGGTCTTCGCAGACAAAATCCAGAGCGGCTCACCAAACCATTACCGACGAGAGGTGATTTATAAAGCGGGAACACGCAAAGTATTCAGTTTGTGTTGCTTTCCTGCAGCATCCTCGCTTCAGTCACCAGAAACGGGCAGCTCTGGTGTCCCTCACCTGTAAAACGCACCAGGAGCTGTCACCGACCACAGCGTCACAGCTGCACTGCACGAATCTGTTTCTGAGTTTCTGAGTAAAAGACCCCGCCTGCTGGGAAATTCATTTGCCTTGCAGCACAACATCCGCTTGTCACGACAAAAGTATTAATATACTTTTTCAGGATTATGTTGTGACAGTGCATGATGAAGGCTCAAGCAAAGTGAAACTCACCTGCAGATGCAGTTTACCTCAGTGTATTTACATTTGGATCCCAGTGGCCAGCTCAGATCGTTCAGTTGACGTGAAAACTGTCTTGTTGTCTTGTGAAAAACAACAATTTCCTCTTTTATAAAAGAGGAACTGTGCCGACGTCGGTCCACTTTGCTGTCAGACGTGTCATTTTAGTCGTACTGTGTTTAAACTTGCACAGCTGCAGTGAGGTTGAACTTTTAAGAGCTTCCCACACGATATCATCAGGATGTCAGCTGTGGGTCACTTCAGTTCTTTTGTCCAACCAGGCGCCGGCTCGTCTCCCTGGCTTTAACACCGCACTCAGAAAAGCTGAGTCACTTCCATCTTCACGGGCTTAAAACTTATCTCAAAAAACACCTTGTGTTACCGTCTCCTGCTCACTCACGTATTCTCTTATCTACCAAAAAGCAAAAAGGCAAATACCTCTCCCTTTCTCTTCAGAGGGTGTTTTTGTTTATATTTATAATATTTAGTATCTCTGCAGCATCGAAGTGCCTTTGACCCTGCACTCATTAGAGCCGGATCCTTGTTGAGGCATATTCACCCCGGCCTGTCTTTGGGGAAACATTCAGTTTAAACGAAACTTAACCTAGCAGGAGTAAAAGCAGCTAGGCTTGAGTGGCCCTGGAAGTTCAATTATCAGCAGTTAGTGTAAGGATACGGGCTGGATAAATCTCTCTGTAGCGGAGTGCTTTTTTCATTCAGACGCTTTTGAAGAGTCGAAATTTTTAAGCGAAAGCCTCCGACTGAAGAAAAATAAATCAGGATGCCTTCACTGACAAAATGATTGCTGGCATGCAAGGAAAACACATTATGCAGAAGTTATGAGTCATCCTGAAAATGTTCATGTGGAGAGAGTAATCTTGTTTTTGTAAATATTGACTAATAAATTTCAGGTAGCACAACACATATTTTTGGGTTAGTCTGTGTGGCGTGTTAGACAGCTAGATGTTCCTACAGAGACTGACTGACAGGCATACACAGAACATGTCGGCACCAGCCTCTGGCAGCACAAACTGGCGTTGACTTCCTCTGAAAGCAAATAATAATTTGCTTTTTTTAGTCACGCTAGCGGCATGTTGTGCTCATGTACCCGTCAGGATGAACTGGAATAACATAACATATTAATAATCTAATCCTTCGGTTTATACCCAATATTTGCACCCCCATCTGTTCTGGCTGTTATACTTTGCGCTAATTAGCAAATGTTAGCATGCTAACAACCCTAAAATGAGTTGATAAACGTGTACACATTAGGTCTGCTAACTAGCGGTGTGTTGGCATTGTCATTCAGAGCATGTTAGCATTTATCCCAATAAAACCACTGCGACTATGTTTAGCCTCACTGCTAGGCCTGCTAGCATGGCTGCAGAGCCACAGTTGGATGGTACCTAATGGGGGCTATGATCTTTTTAGTACTCAAACTGTAAAAATATTCAGTTGACACTTGAGCGACCATAAAGTAGTGCGTGTTCCTACGTGGACACAACCCCAAATTTGCAATAAGAGCGTCACCTCAGGAGTGCAGCAGACAGTTGTTGGAGGACATGGTGACTGGTTTGATCACATCCTGTATGTCGGAGGGGGCTCAGCTACTTGCAGCATGGTCTGCATGTACAGATTTCATGAATCAGATTCAAGTCACCAGTAGCCGGTGTAGGGTCAGTTTAAGACCAGCCAGACTGCTGCAGTCTGGACGAGCTGCAGAGGTTTGGACGGCACATGCAGGCAACACTGCCAAAGCAACTGTGACAAAATACCCCAAAACATAAATAAACTCTGACATGATTCTCCTGAAACTTCTCCGGCATTGTATGATGTAGATGATGCAGGTTTAACATGTCAGATTGCTCTTTTTAAGATGAAACGCTTGAAGATGCGGTTTGACCTGGCTGTGTTGTATTTATGGATGCATTCATCTGTTTATTTGAAGGCACTTCAGGTTAAAGGAGGCTGTGCTGTGAGACGCTATCCTTATCATCACACAGGCTCACACCTCAAAGCTGAGCTCTGCATTGCAATCTGCATTAAAGATGCTTCTACTGCGTCTCCTCTGCTTGTCTTCCTCCTCATTATTCCTCCTTTCATACCTCCCTCTCCCTCTTTTTTCAACCGCACAAACTAGAACTCGTTATCTTTAATGCCACCCAGCACACCTCCTCTCTCACGTTAACAAGTACAAGATTCCCGAGCTATTCCTCTCTTCCTCTCTCGGTTTTATATCACTCATTCTTTCTCTCCATCTGTTCTGCAGATGAAAGGAGGCTCTGGTCTCTGTCTGCAGGGGCTTAAACGTCCTTTTTGATTTCAGTTCAAGGAAGAAATTATTCCAAGGAAGCGGTCGAACAGCTGCTATCTGTAGCAAGATGATATCGGAAGAGAAAAATAAAACGGTTAACGTGTCCGACAGTTATTGTGCGTTTTAACCACTGGACGAGTATCAGTCGTGGTTATTTTAGAGTCAGAGACCGTGTTTAGTCGGGTTATTTCTTATCTTTCTGCAACCAAATAAAGCTCTGAAGTCCTCGGTGTTCCCTCCATACCTCTGCATATTTCTTAAACACAAAAACGTGTTTATATACTTCTCGGGCAAGCCGGTGTACTCATTGGTACGGCCTAAACAGTGTCTGTCTGTCGCGGACATTTTCAGGTGCAGGTAGGGATGTTGAAGATGTTGCAGCAACTATATCCAATTTTCTGGTTGATTTTGATTTTCCACTTTCCCTTGTCTGGCGTTTCGGCCCCTGTTATACAAGTCTGGACTGGTATTGTTGAGGCGGGTTTTGATCTGTCGGACTCTGCTACAGAGAGGAAGAAAGGTAGTTGCAGGCACATTTGCTGAACGCGCTCCTTGGTTGCATCCAGATGCGTGAATACAGGATGAACTGCGACCTCATCGCCAGTCGCATCACTATCATGGTCCAACAAGTCAAAGCAAATTACATATGCTAAGTATGATTGACTTTTGTTTTGTCCTCCTGATTATATAGTTTCCTAAGTGAATATAATAACCACACATTACCACAATCTGGCTTCGCTGTTCCAACAAAAGATCCTCGGAGGAGACAACAGCGTGGCACAAACAACTGTGCTTAACGACTGAAATAAAGTCCCCCAAACGTGTTCGGTGAGCACACCAATTTTCACTTCCTGCCCAAAGAGGTAATCACTGTAATCCCTTTGCTCTTTCTCTCCAGGTTGATTTCATATCTTTGCTTTTTTTGATGTCAGGTGTGCCTGAGAGAAAACCTGTGTGCCAGTTGTTCTGCTAAACATTTGCAGTTTATCACAAGAAATGGCTGTGGCTAATTGTAGCTGAATGCCATCACACTGGTGAACACTGTCAATTTGCATCTTCTTTTACTCATGATACCTTTTTTTTTTTTGCATTATTAGCCTTTTGTTATGTTTGCATTTCCACCATTTTGTCTCTGCATACGATGGCAGAATCTGGCAGAATCAGAGCTTTTCGACGTGGCTTTCATCCCCTTTTTTGTGCATCCATGTGCAGTTAAACAAATGCAACGCTCTCAACTACACCGCCACGTCTCAAGTTGCCAGTCAGACTGTAAACAATGACTGGCGCACAGAGAAGGAAGTATCCATTATCTCTTATCCTGACATCCACCGGCTTAACTGGAAGCCCTGAAAAGCTTCTGGGAGCTGCTGACTGAGATGTTTGGTCTAAGTAGCATTAGCAGCCTTTCACATTGCTATAAAAGACATCATGGAGCTTTAACCTGAAACATCTGAAGAGGTCTGAGTTAGAATATTAATCTGAAGTTGTGTAAAACATGATCCAGTTGTCATTCCAGGTGATTTGAGTCAGTCGGTCACTGTTGAAACTTCTAATGCGTTGGTTCATTTTGGTTTAATTAGAAGAGGCTGATAGGTGAATTTGGGGTGAAATGACCTCTGTGAGCTGCAGCTGGCCTCGGTGCAATCGTGCAGCTCAATACAAATTAGCATATTTACACGCCGCCACAGACGCCTCCACCGCAGCTGTCTTCACCTGCACAGCTGAGCGAATGCTTTCTCTATTAATCAATCATTCTGCTTACCACGGAGGCGTGTGATTTCATTGTTTTCCCTTTTTTTTTTTTTCATTTCATATCTTTCTGCTTTGCCCCAGTCACATTATTTTTGTATTTGAACGTTATGAAAGTGGGACGGATTTATAAAGAAATTGGTTCTGAGTCTATAGTGCGGACTTTGATGGCGTGAGTGGCACTGATGTGACGGTAAACAATAGGAAATTGGGTTTTAAAATAAGACGCCAGGGGATTTGATGCATGGTGGGAAACGGCGGAGTAGCTTCAGAGAAGGAATGACAGAGATTTATATCTAAATGAAAGGCAGCGGCGACAAACCTGCAGTGTGTAGCTCATCACTTCCTGCAGTATTTCTTCTGTATCTGTTCCTCATACTTATGACCATGAAAGGTCAATTTCCACACGAAATCGGTTTAACCACCTTATGCCTAGTTTTCCATTTCATCTTCCTTTGAGTACCTTGAAGGTTGAGAACAATCGCATTACTCTGTGGATGCTTAAAGCTGTTAAGTTAACGTGTGCCATGTTACTAGATGCCATATACCAGTTGTTGCTAGCCGTTATCTCTATTACTTGTTTAACCGTGTTGATCTCATCCTCTATTTTCTCCCTCGTGCCACTTCTCTGCCTCTGGCGCATGTCGATAACACCCTCATTCTCTCTCCCGTCTACAAAGCTCCGATTGGTTTTGATTGTTTTTCCAAAGAGGAAGAAAAGCCAACGATGAGCTCAACACCAAACCTGATTGAATCACAATAAAAATCACAGACCCGGGCAGAGACTCAGAGGTCTGGAACCAGTCGACTAAACTCCAGCAATCAGAGCATTTGGCATTTTTTAAAAATTTGGCATCTCCGCAAGAATTTAAACTCAAGTTCTGTTGGGTGACACCACGTGGGGCTGCACAGAATGAGTCTGCACTGCCATGCATAGTAAAATATTGCTAAGGAGAAACAGTTTGGATTGATTTTACATTATCTTAGCTGCTAATTACTACTGCTAATAATGATTATTATTATTTTTTTAAATAAAGTGTCTTTATTAAGATAAACGTACCAATACGTACTCTGTTACAGGCTAGCGCTAATTCAAATTCTGTGTGTGGAAGGTAAAACTGCTTGCTTTGCAGAAAAAATGGCCACTGTGCACAGCTCAGCTCCATGCGTTTGTATTAATTTTGGGGATTTCCTTTGCTGTTTTCTTAAATATTGGACCATTTTACCTCTGGGTCTGGAGTGTGGTGGGAAAACTTAAGTGGAATTGATAACAACTCACTAACATCCATGCCAAGAGACCCCAACACGACACTTCTGCTATTTACAAGCTTCTTATTTATAGTATTGTTTTCACGTAAAAAGCTGTGGCGTAAAATATAATGTTTCATGAACTGTAGCGCTCTTAGTATAAAGTTTACCTTCATGAGACCATGCACACTGAGAATCCAACCTGCTAGGCTTCAGGTTATGTGCTTATGGCTGCACAACAGTCTTAGGAACTACTACCAGCTATAGGCGTGGTTATGGTGGGACAACTGCAAGAGATTAGCATAGATGCTCCTGTAGTATCAATTAAAATGAGTAACTGACGCTAATTCATCATTGAGAGAAGAGCAAAGAACAGAACCGAAGGCTTTTCTCCAAGGGAAGGATGTTTGATGATGGCAGGCACTCTCCTATTACATCATATGGTTCGTTGATCCGACTGGTTGAACACACCTTGTAATAGATGGTCACAGACAGATGGTTCATCCCGTCACCTGCCAAGTATTTTTTTTTAAAGAGCGCCCAACCTTTTCCAATCAGCTTTCTCTGATCGCTTTCCAGATGGTTCTGTGTAACAAACCAGTCAGGTTAGTTTAAAGTAGCTTAAAGTGGAGATACTTACCTTAAATACCCTTAAAGTGTTCATTAGCTGCAGTGCCTGAGTAAATGGACTTCACACTGCTGCTGATGTTATCCTACATGTTTCCCAAGTGCTGCATTTTAAAGTTGATGTCTAAACTGTGACTGAACCATAACACGCCAATCTCCTGATCTCCATAACAGGCTTTCTCCTCTGGACAATGCACTGAATCTGTTTCTTGACCCGTTGTTTGCAGACGCTCTCTCCGAAAATCCCATCCAAATGAATAAATGTGCATCAATGAGGAATAATGAGCATTCTTCATCTCTGAAGGGCTTACCTTTTTATATGCACATCTTTGATCCATCAGTACCATCCAGGAAGGTATAATCCTCTAATCTCTTCCATTCCTCGCTGTTAGCACAGCCAAATATTTTCTATGATCTTTCCTTCTTACTCAATTTTATTTCAGTGCTGTGGGATTTTTTTTTTTTTTCCTAGCTGCCGTTTTAACAATTTAGTTCATGTTGTTGCCGCTGTGATTGTGATGTGTCTGTGGCTTTGACATGTGAAAGCCTGTTGGGTCTTTTCCCAAACGTATACACACTTGACAAACACCAGAGGGTATGCTAAAAATCTTCGCTGTTTGCAGTTTAGGAAATTATTTCAATACGCCTTTCACTTCAGTTTTGATCCTGCAATTGTTATTTTGACACGTTTTTGTCTGCACTCGTCACAGACCTTCATGCTCTGCTAAAAATGATTTGCCCTTGTCTTTAAAAAACCCTTAAAGTGAACGGCACAGCTTCTGTCTCTCACGTCGTTAACAACCATCCTTGCAGATGCCACCTTTGTTTCACCTTCTGTTATCTTTTTCGACCACGTGCGATAACTTGTAATGTTTACAGATACCTTTTTCAAGGAATCATAGTACACAGTAAGAAAAGAATAAGACAACGTGTGTGTTTGTGCACGTTATATCAGAGTTAATGAGCAATGGCAGTGCCTCGACCTGAGAAAAATGCGAGGATAAAGATAAAGAAAAGCATAATGCGTGTAGGTGGATGCTACAAGCAAAGAAAGATTGACATGCAGGCGAGTTTTTTGTGTTGGGGTGGATCATTTGTGTGTTTTTCTGTAGTACAGCGGCGATGCATATTCAGTTTCACACTGTTTGTGTAGTAAACAAGACACTGTGTGTTAACTGGTTCTCACAAACCGTCATCCATCCAAGTTCTGCTGTAGGTAAATATCACAAACTTGTTTGCCTTCTTCTTCTCTGGGTGTGCTTAACAGTGAGGAAAACAACAGAAAACAGATGAATTTAAGCACCAGTCTGTAGCCTTTGGCTTTCAAAGTATATACCAACAAACATTAGGCATGCTTCTCGCATAAACAACAAAAAAACAAATTAAATTCTGCATAAAAGAAATTGGAAATTCACAAAACACACTCCGTTACTGAAGCGCGCTGACCACATATCTTTGATTTATTAGGTTCATATCTGTTTACGCCTTCAAACTTATAATAAAAACGTGAAATCAAGACAGAAGGAAGAATATAATGCTGATTAAATAAATAATTTATCTCAAACAAGTTCCCACAATCTTGTCTCATGAATCAAGTGGCTGTTTGCTAACCATATCCAAACACGCTCTTTAGTTAATGAGGTAATTGCGGTTATGATGAATGGTTATCAGGGTCAAGACAGAGTTGATGTGATTTTATCCTCATTGTTGTCATATTTCATTTTCCTAAGGACAGAATCCCTGATTCACCTAAACCACAACAGGTGTCTGTCGTTATCAAAGTGAGGAGGAGGAAGGTTATCTCTGGTTCAGTGAAATGCGCTGCTGGAAAGACTGTTAATTAACTTCTGTGGCTGTTGTTTTTCCTACAATTGCAACTGATGTAACACGATTTGAAAGACTTGATCACCATGACAACACAGACAAGTCTTTATAAAATAGAAACCATTCACATTAAAACCAGACATGTGTGGCACGCGCGCACACACACAAAGATGAGCAGAGGAGTTCATATTGACAAACAACCCTATAAAGTTAATGAGCACATTAACATGCACACTAATATTTTTGGAGAGACTCCAATCAAGTAAACACAATTTAATGATCATATTAATTAGGGTAATGTAATTATACAAGGATAATTGTATAATGATAATCATTTAGACAGAGTTAACACAGTTAATACTAAGTGATTTCTTTTGTTCGGTTTCTCCATTTGGGTCATGCTAAAGACTCTTTTTGACCCTTTTTACTGATCATCCCAAGACAAATACTGATCATATCAGCTTCTTTACACATTTAGACTTTTACGTGATCACTAAAGATTCATTAAAAGTGTCCTGATGGGCAGATTTGTGCCTTTCTAAGCTTAATTTTCAGCCTGTATTGGGAAAAAAAATGGCCTCCTGCACGTTTTACCTTTGTCTGAGGCCTCTGTAATCCTCTGTGTGTGTTGTTTGCAGTTTGGTATAAGACAAACCCTGATGGAAGTCGTGACACAGATAACTCCTTTGAACCCTGCAAATGTTTGATCTTGATGAGTGATAGTGCAGGTGTGTATAGCGTGCTGCAGTAGGTTTCTGTGTTCAGCTGCAAGCGCATTGGGAGGGCAGCTGCATGTTGTTCGTGTTCATCATTTCAAACATGCACAAGCAGTTTTTAAAACTCAGTCCATGATTGTTTGGTGAAAAACTGGGCTTAAGAATAAGTGAAATTTTGTTACTGTGACCTCGCAAAGCATGTGTTTTTGACCATTAATCAACAAGTCACATGCAAATGATGACAAAATTTAAATCAGATGTCTAAAGGGATGAAGTGATGATGATTTAAATCAAAAAGGTCAAAGGTCAACACTACGGTGGCATCATAATCTGCAAAAAAACCCCTCCTGTGGCCATTATTCAACACCATAACTCAGACACAGGAGAGACTGTGACCATATCTAACATCGCACTGGAAACTGAATTGGCGACATTAATCGTGTGCACCTTGAATCTGTGCGGATCCCCTGCGCTGCAGGGTTGAAATGTGTGCGAAGGATCCGTGATTTAGAATTTGCGTCTTCTTTGCAGCAGCATCCATATTTAAAGCACCGCGGCCCAGCGCAGGCCTGTTGGTTTGGCTGTTATTGAGCCATCAATCACTCCTCCGTGCTCCCCCTGTGAAGGCAGTAAATACAACATGTTTCTCACTGGAAATTCTACTGGAATCATACACGTCGATATAGTTATAACCTTCATTCTGCCAAAAGCGCCGACTTAGTACCAAATCCTCAGTTTGCGATTCGTCTGTAATAATTCTGCGCATTTTAATTGACCTTGTGTTAACCCCGGCTGGTTCTAATGAGGATTTTGGTTTAAAGAAACAGAATTAAAAATTAAAAAAGATAAATTAAAATTTAATTAAAAGTTGTTGTTTTTTTTTTTGCACCACCACCAGAATGTGCCGTGTCAGTATTTAATGACATATTTTCATATTTTAGACAGTCAGAGTTGATTTTTGATGAGACACGCCTCAAATCTTAACGGCGTGACCATATGATGCCCCCCAGAAAACCCAATTTGTCTTTGGAAAACTATTAAACATTAGAATATCCATTCATTTTTCCAAGTCTGCGCCCAAATTACCTGCTAACACAGCTCGTATCTGAGGCGTTTTAATTGTCCTCTGTCAGTCATTTAACGTGTGGGTGTCACTTTACTTTTGAAATTTTATGTCTGGCTCTGATACCTGCCGTCCCTTCCAGAGCCTTCGGTAATATGTTTTAATTTAGCGCCTTCAGTCACGTACGAGTGGGCGTCACCTGTTTAATATGGAGAAAACCTTAACAACTGTTGCTCTGTATTGATTGAACGCATTAAATAAACCCACCGCAGCAGCAGCTCTGATGATTTTATTATCTCCACCGAACGTCTACGCTGCGGTTATGCGTTTGGCCGAGTTCCACAGTCTTGTTAAAACCCCCTCGTCTGAGATTCGGTTAACAAACAGGCAGCAAGAACAAAACAGAATATAAACAATCCCTCGTTCCCGCCTGGAAAAATTATAACTTGCAGATGTCCGGCTAGCAGAGGCACAAATCGAAGAGGGGGGTTACACGAGGTCTGCAGCTTCTAGCAGCCACAGGTCCGTTCCCTCTGCGAGAGCCGCGGCGCTGTCAGTTTTGTTTTAGCTCCGCTCGCACAATAAAAGGCCCAATTACAGTCACAGGAGAAAACAAACAAAGAAAGGAATCCACACGAGGCACGGCTAAACCCCAGAGAGCTCTTTAAAAGCCGCCTGCCTCCGACGCTTCCGCTAAAGGGCGAATCCGCTCATCTCACTCAGCCGCTTCATCGTCCAGCCTGAGCTGCTTCTAACGGAGACACGGAAGTTAAAAACGACTTTAGACGACTTCACATGAGCGGCGAGGACGTGCAGGCGCCTTCATTTTCATCTGGAACTGCAGACGTGTAGGCGTGTGCGTGCATTAACTTCTGTTTTGCTTTAAGACGCTCTGCACGTGTCAGCTTTTCATATGCGCTCCACGCTCGTGTGTTCCTGACACCCTCTGAACCCGACCGCGTGCGCGTTGGAGCTGCAGCGATGGCGGCTGACTGGATGACGTGAGGTGAAGAGCGAGTGAGAGAAAGAGAGCGAGAGAGAGAGAGAGAGAGCTGGATTTCACAAACCGTGTGAACCCACTCACCGCTGTGGAAGACAAGAGAGTGGAGATCTCTGCCGTGTCGCTTTGCCTCCGGGGTGAACCGCCTGACTCACTGTGAGGATTTTACATGAGCACACTCTCTTTTACATGCTCATGTCTTTATCGCTCTCCACACACACACACACACACACACACACATTTTCAGATATTTTGCTGATTACAAAGAAGTGGGGTGTAGGCGTTCGGTGTCTCTCAAAAGGCTGTGATAATAGCTCGTGGGCTGCTGCGGGGATCAAACCTGTGGATCTCCCTTCGTGGGAACAGGCCACCTCGCCACCTTTTATTTTAGTTCTTCTACTTCTTCTTTTCAGCTCCCTCCGTCCCCACCTGACCTCACTTTTCACTTGGTATTTACAGCGTGTAATTGTCCGCACTCTGTCCTCAGATGCGCTTTTGTGCAGCGCCATAAAGCGTCAAACGAAAGCAGCTTTTAAATAAAAGAGACGCTCTGGCGGCGTGGAAAATGGGAAAAGCCCATGCATTCATCGACTGTACCAACAAACTTGCGTTAACTTGTTAATCTGAACATTTAAGATTCTCTCCTGCTGTTTGTGCATTGATGAAAATCAACACTTCCCGTCGATGTTCTGCAGCAGATCGCTCCCGGGGACTGAGGGAGACTGCGTTCCCTGAACTGCTAGAGGAGTTTTAATGTGAAGCAGATGCAGGAGGAAGAAGGGTCTGCAACTGCGAATGAACTCGGCGATAACGAGCAGATCGCGCTACGTTCAGACAGTTCGGACTGCGCAGCAACAGCACAGCGGCAAAGACAGGACGCGCAGCCGTTATCATACAGAGGCAGCGCTGTGCAAGATGCTGCATGAGCTTTGCATGTGATTTGCACTGCAACACGTGCGCGCCTCACCTCTGCACACAACAGAGGCAGTGTAACATAAAAAGCATTTAACACAGCATCAACATCCACCCCACACAGTGTTTCCACATAAAGTCCACATAAAAGTTGTTGGAAACGGAAAGAAGTCCAGCCTCTCACGTAGACCTTGATCGTCAGCTTAAGTAAATACAGGTCCTCGTCACTGCTCGAGAATGTGCCGACTTGACAGGGTGTTGCTGTGCAGCCTGGACTTCCTTTCCCTTCACCTCCGGAGGCTTTCTCCTCTCCGCCTCTCAACTTCGCGGTGAAGGCGATGACTTGGTGATGACTGTTTTTATCAGCACTGCTGATGTTTCCTCACCCCCGAAGACGTTTTCCCACAAATGCGAACACCCTCTGTGTAACCTGGCTGACCTGCTGAGGTGCCATCACCTTCAGGGGGACCAGTGTGGCAGGTCTGAGTGTGGGGTTTTTCTTTTTTCTGATGGCAGTTTGCTCTCCGTGCCTCTCCACCCGCTCCATTCTTATCCACACAACTTATCCCTGCGTTACATTTTAGCATCTGGTGTAAGTGGAGGCTGACTCCCACCGTCTCGCTTTTACGCCTCATACTCCACGTTTTATTTTCCCCTTTTACAGCAGATGCACCTGCAGTTTGCAGAGATGAATTAGGTCTGTGTTAGCTATTGTTCAGACTAAAAATACCAGCGTATTGAGAAACTGCAAAGGCATGTGGGCCCGTCGCACTGAGAGAATAAAACCCAACCCGCGTGTCCAGAATCATTACAAAGGTGGGGAAAAGCTACATGTTGTGTATGGATGGACTGAATTTAACAGAAATCCTAAATTTACAAGACAGATGCTGATGTTTTCTGGGATTTAAGAGACAAATTTAAGAGAGGAAAGTATTAAAATGCATTAAAATGTCCGTTTGCAAAGTAAACTTGTGGGTTTTTTTGGGTGGAGGAACCACATTTCCTCACTTTGCAAAGTTGTTCTCATGATAATAAGGTAATTGTGTCCTAGTATGAGTATTTCCTTAATGCTGACTGCAGCAGCTAAGTATAAATCCACGTAAAGTAAAGTGTTCATATTGCTGCTGCTGTATTTCCAGCCGTTCTTCTTATGAACCTCTGTTTAGGCATCTTAAAACTAAAGGGAGCATGTAAAGAATATAAAGAGCTCACACCTACAGTAAGGTGAATGCATCTCAAATGCTCAAACCAAATCTAGGTCTCGTATTGATCCCTCCAACCCTCGGTATACACTCAACTGATGGATGGGTGCACCGCGTCGCTGAGGCAGTTTGAGTCGGCATCCAGACCCCCAGCTGATTCCTTTAAAACACACATTTTGAAGTGTCGAGCGCGAGATGCAAATAAGATTAAGTCTTAAACGCCGCTAATTAGCATTCTTCTTGAGTTGAGCTGCTTCTAGCGCGGCGTTTGTTAGCGCTGCGAGGCTATGAGTTGTGATTATCATACTTCAGACTCCTTACTCCAGACCCCGGGACGTCTAAATGAGGCTTTTCTCTCTCACTTCCTGTTTTTGTCTCCTCCTCACATTCACTCTCACTCTCTCTCTCTCTGTGTCACTGCTAAACCCCCTCCCCGACTCAGCCTCTGGAGGCTTTTGAAGGGAGCGAGCTGTCAGAAACGTTGAGTAATGAAAAGGTGCGATAACCGCAGCCTCGCCCTTCCTCCTCATCAAGCTGCAATGGCAGCAATTTGCTTCTGGCACAGGCGGCGCAGACGGGCAGCTCGGCCACATCAAGCCACAGCGGAGACGACTTTCACGGCACTTTAAAAGATGAGGCGCGTCTCACCCCAGACGGGGAATTTGTCATTTAAACTGTCATGTAAAAAGCTTATGTCATGTAAAAAGCACTTCAGCTGTCTTCATCGGGTACACAGGTAGCCCCCCCCCCCCCCCGCTGTCTTTTCTACTGTGCTTTTAAGATCTTCAGACCACTTTGCATAGCTAAGGATGCTGGGAGATCTTTACACGTTATGCCAAGGCCGCTTTTAAATCAGCATTTGCAAAACTTTCCTTTTGTGAAATCCCAGTTTTTCTGCGTTTTAAGGTGTTTTATTCAAGTGTGGAAGAAGCTGCGGCGACTGAAGGAAGTCACGACTACCTCCATCGCCTGCGTGATGCGATTTGAGTGTCTGACCGCAGAAGATGGACTGCCTGTCTGTCAGGCTGCGTCTGTCAGTCTCGGCTCTGATGATGTGATCTCGGCGATCTCTTTGATCTGCTCTTAATCTTATTGACACTCTCCTGATAGCTACATTTGCTCTGATTTAATGGACCAGAGATCACATTGCCTCGGGCGTTCACTGTGTGTGTGTGTGTGTGTGTGTGTGTGTGTGTGGGGACACCTCTTATATATATCTTCCTCTGCTCGCCGTCGCTTCGTCCACTCTTTAAAATCCCATCAGCCAGCTGCAGCAACTCTCTGACTCACTTTTTCACTTATTTCACTTTGGCTGAGAGGAATCGCCTCGAATTATGATGTCACGTGTGCGGCGGGAGCGATCCGCAGCCAGATATATATCTATCTATATATATATATATATATATAAAAATGTGCATGTGGTCTGCAGTAAATGGAGGAAAGAGGAAATGTGCCTAATGCAAAATATAACCCGATTTATAAACCATGTGTAAACTTTAATCATCCCACCTTGTTAACTCCGACAATTAGCCGTAAATAGTTAATGGGACGCCCTTCATAAATACCAAACAGCATATAAATTCGCTTGACATTCTGCGTGAGTGGGCCGAGGGGGGGGGGGGCAGCGGCAAAGACGAAGTGCGAGGCCGAGAGGTCGGGGTGAGGCCGCGGGTTTTGTTCTGTGGTTTTGTTTTTGCGAAATTGCTGTGCTGAGTCGTGACAGCCGTTAATGCTGCAGCTCGGACCTTTTCTGTGTTTGGGAACGCGGAAAGGAAAAGTTTGGCGACGCTGGCAGAGGTAGGTCATGGCTCTTTTCCTGCACGCCAGGCCGCTGCAGAGGCCACTCAATCCTGGTTTATTTGCTATAGGGGTATCTTAGAGGGCAGGTTTCATTTGCAGCATGAGTCAGCAACGGGGTGGCAGTCAGTACGAGGGACTGGTCGTGGAGAGCAACCTAAAGAGGGTGAACGTAGCGTTAACTGCACAATATCACTGCAAACACCACTTTACCTTTAAAGACACACTGCAGCAGTCAAGTGTCGCACTTCTATGAGCTCAAGGGACCTGCAGGAGGCAAATGACTCAAAGTTGCTGCAGCAGTGTTGAGAACATCATCACCCATAATACAACTTAAATGCATCTTTCATTCATCTTAGGCGCTGACATCTAATAGTGGCTACGCGCTAAGGCTTTGAGACTGTTTTCATTGGCTGTGATGCGGCCACCTTAAAGACAATAGGTAACCTGATCTTTAAAGTTGGTGGACTGGCCCTTTAAAGTCTGTCAGTCACGTCTGTGGGGAGCATCCTGACTTTACTGACTTGTGTAAACGCGTCCATTGTTGCTTTGGGCTAACCCACCAGTGAAGCAGGTGGCCCGGCGGTCTGCCAGAGACTCCCAAAAGCGCTAAACCCTGATAGATTTGTTTACTGTTGAAAAGGGGGATCAGAGAGAAGTCGGATGGAAGCGAGTCCGGCTCCTTTCAAAGAGACAATTAGCATCGGCGTCGTCTCCATGTGCCAGCTGCAATGAGCGCAAACAAGACTTGACTCGCTTAATTGCCAGTGATGCATTACGGGACGCGTCGCAGCTGACACGGAGAGCGCAGGACAAACCGCAGCAGGACAGGTTCGGTGAAACGGGCCACCGCAGAGGACATTTTCCCATTTCCAGCTTTTAGAAAACATTCAGATAATTCATGCAGCGACCAGAACAAAAGCCCTGAACGCCGTGTTTCACGTGTAATCTGTTAAACACTGGCTGATTCAGTAACAGTCCTCTTTGTTGTTCGCTAACACCTGCTCCGCGACCAAGATCTGCAGATTTTTACGCTGTTTTTATTTATTTTTCCCTGAGCTCGTGGATGAAACTCTGGATAAATGAAGTCATTTTCACACCAGGATTAATAGCACGCGGCCAGTCGCTGGCTTTCACCGTGTGATCAGCACCTTTGCATCACTCTTCCCGGCCTCTTTCTGTTGTCTGAGCGCATGTAACCTTGGAGACATTAACCTCCTTTTCATCCTCCGGCGGCGTATCTCAAACACAGCGAGTCAAACATTGCAAAATCAAAATCGTTTACAACCTCATGCAGCGGAAAATAAGTCAATCAGTGGCTATTTATAATTACTGTATGTCGTGCATGCGTGTTTTCTGACTGTTTGGACTCTAAAATTAATAAAAATTCACAATATTTCACAAGAAAAAATCAAAAATTTTGCATAATTTTGTGAACTTTCATTCCAAACTCAAGATTTCCTTTTATTTGAATAAAGCAGCCTCAGCTAAACCATGATCGACATGCGAGATCGTGTCCACATACTTTTGGCCACGTAGTTTAACACCGATCTCAGCGACTGAGATCACGAGTCGACCGATCCACACGAGAACAAACAAAGAACAAACGTCCGATGCTTCTTTCGCCACAGTAGTTGCTCGTCGGCTTCATAAATACATTCGGTCAGGTGATCAACGACCAGCCAATAGCAGACTTAGGAAATAAATCATGACGTGCGTGAAGCATGTGACTCAAACCTCCCATGAACGTCTTATCTTCTGTGTTTGACCCTTGAATTCTTTTAGACGTCATACGGTTACGACTTCTTCTTCTGCAGCTATCGATCATTTTCTAGTTTTCAGTGGTGCTGCTCCTTTTTTTTTTATAACTTATTAAAGCCATTGAGTCCGTGTGCCAGCCGCAGCAGCAGCAGCCTGTCAGTCATCAGACAGGGATTTCTGCCCGTCAGGCAGTCAATCATGAGGTCACTCAGTCAGTTTAGGCTGCAGAGATTGACACAGATGGACTCAACTCTGTGTCAATCTCTTTATTCCCGCCAGGATTAACCTTCTGACTCTTAACCTGCACTGTCTGGTTTCTCTCCAACACACACACACACACACACACACACACACACACACTTTCTCTCTCCCCCTGTGTTGGACGCTCTCTTTCCCTCCTCCTTGGTTTTGCTTGCTTGCTCCATCCTCTTTCATTGTCTCCTCCCTCCTCCCATCATTATCAGGCAGAATACACAGAGTCGGTACCCACCTGCATCCCAGCTGGCGTCTCTCTCTCTCTACCTCGCTCCTTCCATCTCTCTCTCTCCCTCTCTCCTTTCTTCCCTTCCTCCCTGAGGAATAGTGTTGTTGTGTTTTAGCTTGTCACAGCGGTTGAGCGTTTCCTCACCTGTTCACAACAACTCCAGACAAGGGAGCAGGTGTCTGCTGTAGTCTGGTGCCCAGCGCCATGCGTGCGTGCATGAGTGTGTGCATGCGTGCACACGTGTGCGTGTCTGCGCAGGCGTGCATGTAGCCTGATGTGCGCAGTGAAATCTTCAGCTGCCTCTGACCACCGGTGCTAAAAATGGAAAGCGTGTTTTTCCAAGATAAAGAACCTTGGCAGGAAAAGGTGTGAAGGGTGCAGGCTAATGTGCACCTTCACCTTGATATTACTATTGAATCAATATCACATAGTGTGTGTGGTGGAGAACGTGTGGTTCCCCTTAGCCCCCCATGTTAAAACATGAACTATCTTTGCTTTTAATGCATTTAATCAGTTACATGTGCCTGTTGCTCCCGATCTACACTAAATTTGACATGTTGCTCAAATGTATAGCCCAAAAAATGATTTTAAAATTCTTTTTAAGTAGACGTCGGAAGCCTAAATGAACATAAGTGTGACATGAATTTGTGTTTTTTGGAGAAATTCCAGCTTTTTGTCAGTCGCATGAGCAAAAAGAGGTTGTAGCACCGCACATTTGGACCAGACCAGGCGTACTTTAGCAACTATGAGATGAAATGCCATGAAATTCAGTATAGACACTTACGTTTTGCCATTTGATGATTTGTAATTTGGTGATCCTCTGACTTTTCCTCCCTATATTTTGTGCTCCATGAGAGTTAGCATGCATGCTAACACAACAAACTAAGAGCGCCTGCTACGCACCAGCATGTAAGCATTGTCATCAAGTGCCCTTGGCTCAGAGGTCCACGGGTTTGTTGGATGATGAGCAGCTGCCATCAGTGCACGAATGAATGAATGGGTGCACGGCGGGAAAGGCGAAGTGCAGCCCATGAAGTCGTTAGCTTAATATTTCTGATTCTGCCACATTTGTGATTTTAAAAAGTTGTTTGTTGGTGCACCTGCATGTATGGAAAGCTGCACACCTGTAGCAGAGAACAGGTAAAAAGAGCCAGTGATGGTAATGAATCTGTCTGATGAAGCATCCGCAGTCCAGTTTGGTTTGTCGTGTCAGTCAGCTGATCTGCGGTCAGTGTCACCAGACTAAGTGCAGAGTGTGAGTTCAGCGTTGTCTCCCACTGATTGGTTGTCACATAACTCTGACTGGGCCGCTGGAGATGCGGCGGGAAGATGGTGTGTGATGGCGAGCGTCAGCTGGTTCCCCAGATGTGTGTGTGTGTGTGTGTGTGTGTGTGTGTGTGTGTGTGCGCGCGCCCAGCTCACATGTAAGCGTAGGATACATCCGGCCACTGACACACTGACCATGTCTTACACGCCTCCCTGCACATCGCTGACAGCACTTACTCCGACTCTCCTCCTCTCCCTCCCTCTCTCTTCGTCTCTCCCTCTCTTTCCCTTTTCCGCCTATGTCTCTCGCCCCTTCCTCGCGCTCTTTCTCGCCCCCCCTCTCTCCATCCATCTCTGTCCTGCTCTCGCCTTGTCTCTCGCTCTTTCTTTCTGGCCTCAGGAGATAACTCTGACACCTCTGGGATGGATGCTCTCTCACTTTCTCTCTCACACTCACACACACACACACACACATTACACTCCTCTATTTGTGGCCCAGTATATATACTGATAAGCAGCCCAGGTCCTCCCCGGCTGCCTCTCATACACAAGGTAGAATAAGCTTTGTGTGAGTGCTAAGCGCCTGAGGAGTGCTATCTCCTGCCTCCATAGTCTGGAGCCTGTTGTATAGCAGGGGAATAATAGGCCATAACTCACCGCTAAGCTATACTGGATTACAGTCAGGGGATGGCAATTTGTGCATGAGTTGGAGAGTGAGTGTGGTGGGCTGTGTGTGGACTGTGGTGGAATGGAGTTAAGTGCTTTTAATAGAATTAGTCTAGCGTGACTTTACGTAAACCTGCATTAAGTGAATCTTTGGTTTGTGTCGGTGGGTGTGCGGCGGCAGGGGGCTGGTGTTCGTGTCAGCTGATCGAGACAAAAAAATTAAAAAATAAGGTTAAAGTTTTTAAAGATGGCTCCTTCTCTTGCCCCCCTTTCCGCGGCGGAAGCTCCAATAATCCTCACGACCTAAGCTGCACTTGTGCGTCTCATCTCCCAGCTTCCTGCAGGGGACAGAGTTTTCTAGCGCGCGTGTGCGAGAGCGAAGCGGCGAGAGCGAAGCGCGGGATGCTTTGATTTGACGCCCTCTGCACACGGAGGTCACGCAGCAGGGAGAGATGAGACGCCGATCGGCATATTATCAGCACGGTGACGGATGCATGTGTAGTATGTGACCCTGTGGCCTCTGGATAATCCATATTTACCTGTTAGCTGCTGCCGGTTGGCGGTGAGCAGGCAGGTGGTGGGAGTGAACTGCAGAACTGATTAACGACCTGTGGGCTTCTGGCAGCTTTATATTTATGTATATATCAGTTGTGAGGTGCTGCGTGTTTCTGTGTCTGTACATTTCACAGGACGATACTCCGCTTCCACTTGTCTGGAGGCTGTTGTCGTGGTAACAAGCTACTTTTGCAAAATCCAGAAAGTTTTCCAATCTAAAATACGTGATCGACCTCTGGAACGTAGCCAGGCTGATGTATCCTGTGCCGACGAGCGCTGCTGGTCATATGGCGTTCTGTTGCACCGTGAGAACCATCGTGCATTGGCGTATACTTTCACTTTTAACACTTACAGGTGGGTTTGAACAGAAATGCAAACGACAGGCGTGTTATTAATGAAGTGAGCTTCATTTTAGGTACGCCGCCCCCGTCCACAGTCTCCTATAAGGAAAAATAAGCCTTTTAGCATGCATAATAGTTATATATCTGCACTATCAAATAAACTTTAAGGTATAATGTACAGCACACTTTAGAAAGCCACTAAATCTAATACAATCTAGTCAATCTAACAGTTAAAAAAAGCACATTTTTAAATTAAAATCAGTTAAAAATGATGAAAAATACATGTTTTGCACTGAGATAAGTTCTGTTTTGACTTGCCGCTGTATAAATAAAGCAGAATTGAAAATGCATTTAATTCTAACAGTGCTCTCCTGCTGCTTCTACTTCCTGTAAGTAAGGTATCTGAGCACTGCTCCCATTGTAGCGTGCTCATACGCGAGTGTGTATGCATCTTTGTGCAGCAGTATCGGGTGGGAGGTTGAAAGTGGAAATAGCACCCCTGTCCCCTGTGAATCATCTCCCCTCGGCTCAGATGGAGGCAAATAAATTGCAGGGCGCAGCGGGGTGGCAGATTGAGCCGCAGATCAGCATGTTGCTGGATTAGTTGAACAAGTTTCCAGACGGCGCCGCTTCTGCGCCGCTCCAGGCGAGGCGGCGGAGGCTCGCCGCAGCCAAAATGGGAAAGTGCCTGATGGAAACGGCCTGATGGAAACGGCTGCAAAAAGTAATCACTGATTTTTTTTTTTTTAACGGGGAGAAAATAAAGATAGTTTTGCAGAATCGCAGGCGGTTTGTGTGCGTGTGTCCTGCGTCTTCATGCGCACGCAAAGGCTGAGCAAAGGTGGACGTCGAGGCGCACAGTCGTCGCTTCGCGTCCCGCTTGTTGTGCGTTTGCGCGTCGACGTCGAACCAGATCTAAACATCCATCCCGTACGTCAACAGCTTGTTTGTTTGCCTGTGCATTTCTGTTTACACACAGCCTGAATGCATTTTGCAGAGCGGCCTGAGAGGCTCATGTTCGATAAACACACCGACGATTTAATATTTGAATTCTCCGGCAAATTCATCCTGGGGAAGCTCGTTAACACGTGAGTGGAGGGGTTATCGTGAAGTGGAGAGTCCTTCATCACGATGCCCAATCGCTGGGGCTGCGGATGTCTGATTAAAACGCTCCTGTGTTTGTATTTGTGTGCTCCGTGAGGTGGATATCCTAAATTAACCCCTGCTGCGCTTTGATCGGGGGCGTTAAAACATTTGCTTTGGTTGTTTCGGCGAGGAACTTCGACAGCAAGGCACCGCTCTTGGCGAGTTATTGTCTTCGGTGAGACTTTGCAGTGAAGGATGTGCGGAGACACAGCAGCTGAAGGGAAATCGGTGTGTGTCGGAGTGTGTGCGCGCGTGCGCTGCAGCCCGGCCTGTTCAACCTGCAGCCGAGTAGCTCAGCTGCTCACAGCGCCCAGTGTTGCGCCGATCCTTCAAATACGTCGAGTAAAGATTGAGAAACTCTGTGTGTTCAGGGGGAAACTGGGGCTAAATCACAGTCTTAGTTGCCTAAACGTTACCACGATGCATCTGCTCTGCAGAACAGTTCATGGAAACGACTTCAGCGAAACAGTCTTTGAATGTGTAAAGTCGTGTTTTTTCGTTGCGACGTGTGGGACGTGGAGGCGGCGCAGGTCTGAGCGACGCTGCCAAACCAAACTGCATTTCCTGCGACGTCGTTGCTTCTCCTAGCTTCACTGAGTTCGGCACGCACAGGAAAAAGAAGCTGAATGCAGTAAACATTAAGGACCTCGCCTTTGTGGCATCACTCCAGCGACTTAACGATGAGTTAACGCACTAATTAACCTGCCGTCGCTGGTCGCTGCTCTGACGGCGGCCCGTTGGAAACCTGTAACACACCACTCGACCTCCTCTTTTGATTTTAGCTTCTTTCTTCCATTTCCAACCTGAGCAACTCCCTTAAACATGACAGAGCGTGCGTCGTGAAGGCTTCACTAAACAGACGTGAAGTGATCAACGGCTGATGAAAGTGCACTGATGGATTTGCAGAAAATTAAAGTACTGATCCAAGAAGCTTTAGCGAAATCACTGATGCACCTTTTGGTGTTTACTGCAACCTTGGCGCATTGTTAAGTTCGTACCTGTTCGAGCGCGTGCATTCGTTTTTATTAAAAAACCTGCAAAAGCCGAATTAGTTTCTGTTTTCAAGTCCGTTTTCCTGCTTTTGGCTTGTTCTGAGGTAAAAGACGTTGATATCTTGTCCACAGCGACAGGCCCAACTCGCTGTGTAAGCGCTATCTGAAGTTCAAAAAGCCAAACCTGTGAGTGCAGAGAGTCACCGCTGATATCTGAGGCGTCGGAGGCGTGCTGGAGGTCTCACCGTCCGCCAGTCGCCACCGCGTCGGGCGATAAGCGCTCACAATAGTCCGACGGTTGAGCGATAACCGACGGACCTGACTCAGCTCGAGTTAATCGCAGCCTCTGGGTTGATCGCAGCCGGCATATTCAAATCCAGTAACTCATTTCAGTTAATTCGGTCTCATCTGATCTCTGTTCCTTTTCTGTCCCGTCTCTCTCGCACCTTAAAGTCATTACGCGCCCTCTTTAAAGGTTGTGTCATCTTTAAATTCATTTTCGTCTCCCATTTGTTCGAGCGCCCGCTCCGGAGCCTAAATTAGCTCTCACGGCTTTACGGCAGCTATTTTAGTGATCTCCCCCGCTGCTTTTAGCTCCCCCCCTCCTCCCCCCGGGGCCTGGGAGCCGCATCCAGCCCTCTGTCAGATGTCGGAGCGTAGATGTGAAATAAATACAGACGGCGCGTGAGGAGGCAACGCTAACCGGCTCTGAACCTCCAGCTGATTTCCTTTTAATGTTTGAAAAAGGAAAAACTATACATAAAAAGAGCATAACATTATAATTAAAAGATAAACTGACACTTTATATGTCATTAAACATCCGTATCAGTGATTATTGTAACGTAGTTTGTATTTAAACATGTAATGGAAGACAAAGGAAAGTTAATTAAAGGAAATCGATTTAATTTCTATTTTATTTAGACCTCACTGAGAACCCCAACTCGTTCTTAAAGCAGCCGCCGGAGTAAAACGAGAGTGAAGTGGGAAAGTGGGAAACTGCACCCGCCTCTTTGCCCTAAGTCGGTTCGTCCGCCGTGGCGTCCGCGCTGCAGCCTGGTTATTCTCGCCTGCCTGACCTCCTGCCCGATCCGACTGCCTTCCTGGTTCTGACCCGCGCCTGCCTTAACCTGTCAGCCTTCGAGTCGAGGCGTTGGGTTTGAGTGAACACGGGTGGGAAGACAAACACACACACACACACACAGAGAAATGAAAAAGCAGGTGAGAAGGTGGGCGAAGGGGAAGGTGTGGCTGGATCTGCAGCGACAGGGAGCGTTACGATGATTTGCAGCTATTTGTTGTTTTAATCCTGCAGGGGAAAGGTGAAATATATATTTGGGTTGTTAAAGAAAACAAAAACACTCCTCTTTGCGTCCTGGAAAAGGTCAGACTGCTCAAACAGAAAACAATAACCCTGCATTTTGCTGATCTCATCATCCACCCTCTAATAATTTGTCCACAGTCCCTAACTGTGACTCATCACCTCCTCCTTTCCTCTCTATTCCTTTATGTCTGCTTTCCTTTAACCACCAGCCCCCCCCTCCACACACACACACACACACACACACACCTTCCCTTGCCTTGCCAGACCATAATATGAGCAGTACCGTCGCCATGGCTACCACCAATCCAGCCTTAATTGGAGCTCCTTAATGAAGTTTTCTGATAAGAGCCGGGGAAGATGGATGAAGGGAGGGAAGGAGAGCAGGAGGGGGAGCGCAGGGGCGGGTCAGATGTTGACGAGGGCTTATGGGTCGTTCTCGCAAGATATTGGCTTTGTGTGTGTGTGTGTGTGTGTGTGTGTGTGTGTGTGAGAAGGAAGAAAGTAGGAAGGGAAAGAGGATATTCTTGTTTCTAAGAATAGATTGTGGAGACGGAAGCAACTGTGACGTGACGGTGTGTGCGTGTGTGTACGTGTGTGTGTACATGTGTGTGTTTGCATGCTCGTGTGCATGCGTGTGTGTGTCTCCAGGCGTTCCGCGGATCATTCAGTGTTTAATCCACCGCTTCGCCGCCCTCGTCATTCCCAAGTGGCAACATCCACTATCCGCCAGATCCCCAAGGGACGGGGTGGGGAAAAACGAGGAAGCAGGAGAGGGAAAAGGGGGGAGGGGGGGAGACAAAGAGATAAAACACAGAGAAGACGAGGCGGCGGATGTAGAGATGTAAGAACAAGAGGGGTAATGAAAGAGGTAGAGAGAGGTGGATAACGAGATAATCACTGAAACATGAAGAACAAGGGAGAGAAAGAAAACAGGGCAGATGTAGTTGAAGGAAAAGCAGCAGTGTGTGTGTGTGTGTGTGTGTGTGTGTGTGGTGTGGGGGGGGTAAACAGACACTGAGTGAGGTAGTGAGACAGAAGGACGGCGAGGGGAGAGATGGGTCTCTCCTCAGTTCACTGGATTCCTTTCATGTTTCCAACTCATCATCTCCGCAAAGGGAATCAAAGATGAAATGAATAGCGTGATCTGGGGAGAGCGTGGGTGGACTGTGTGTGTGTGTGTGAGCGAGAGAGAGAACGGGCGTGCTTGTGCGTGCATCTGCATCCTCGCGTCGCCGTGACGCTGCGCTTGACATTGTACTATACGGTGCACGCGTGGATGCGTGTGCCGGATGATGTAATTGTTGCAAAACACACACCTGAGGACGTTTATATACGGTACGTGTGTGTGTGTGTGTGTGTGTGTGTGTGTTCCCGCCCCGCGTCACACGAAATGTGTTTTATACAACCAAAGCTCTCTGCACACACACGGAGCTGGTGCATTGATTGTTCGCACGTGAGATGATCGAGTCAGTGCAATAACCACACAGACTTACAGGTGGGAGAGCTTGTACCGCTAATGCTGCTGCTCCACCGCTGAATTTAGGCGTCAGGTTGTGTCTCTTTGCACATATTTTTGGGGTCTAGAGGACAGAAGGAGTCGATTTTTACTGCGGAAGAAGGAAAATCACTTCTTTTCCCTCTCACCAGGGGTATAATTGTTATTTTTGGATAATTGGTTCAACAGGATTTAAAAAACAAATTGAACGAGCCGCCGAGCTGTTAAGTCGCAGTCAGCGCTGACCACATAATGTTTTCTGTGCGGTGTGACTCAGTGGCAGACGCAGCAGTGCCTTTGCACGGTTTTAAAGGCGACGAATGGCTTTAAATCCACGTTTGCAGAAGCACCTGACGCAGCTGCACACTGGCTGGAAGACGCGCTAACCCCTGTTCCTCCCAGACAAACGCTGTAAGTCAAGAAGGTGGAAAAGATGCTAGCTCTTTAGCACAGCTGCAGTGGGCACGCTGCTCTTCTATCGCAGAGTAGTCACCTTGTGCAGCAAACCTTCCTGTTCTTGAAAGCTTGAATTTGATTTTGGAAAAGAGTTTGGAGTCACGGGGAGCCTGGCGTGGACCGGAAATGGTCCTTTCGGTCTTCCTAAAACCTCTGTTTGATCTGGATCTCGCTGCCGATGATGATCCCCCAACATGACGCACACACTGACACAGGTTTGATCTTTGCTTCGACCCAACTCCCGACTTCGACAGGAAGCAAGTGCTGATGTTTTCATTTACTGATTCGGAGACGCTCGCAGATCAATTCAGGGTTGACTGATCCTTAGAGAGTGAAAACAAATGGATGTGAACTTTAGTCGTGGGACCTTTATGGGATGTGAACGGCTGCCTGTGGAGATTACGCTTCACCAGGCGCTGTGGACTGACACGTTCGTATAAAAGGAGGCGAATCTGTGCTCTGAGACGACAAACACAGTGCGCCCACAGTGTGGATTCGCCCTTGAGGCTGCTCAGACAGTCTTGGTTACGGTGGTTTTGGTGAAACATTTAAAAAACACAAACAAACATCCAGCCACGTCTAGTTCACTGGAGGACCGCGCCGCACATCCTCAGCACTTAGATATTCAACCAAAACCAGTCGTCTCCATTAATTAGCGCCGGTTTCTGAACATTTTGGGGGGGCGGGGCTAATTAAACAGTTAAATTTCAAAGAAAACGTCGCAGGAATGAGCCTGAAATGAGCAGATTCCTTGGTTTCCTGACTTTGTCGACACTTATCTGCAGTTTGCTGAAGTACAGTAGACACTACTTCATCAGTCGATAGTTAATTAAAACGTGTGTGTGTGTGTGTGTGTGGTTGTATACTCGTGTTTGCAGCAATGTCGAGTTGTTCAATCAATCTTCGCGGCACGGCGGAGAGGAGGCGCCGGCGTGTGCGCGCGCTCTGGAATCGATACGGCGTCTTTGACACGCGTGCGGTATTTAAAGCTGTGCGTCTGGTTCGTTTGCTCGACCCCTTCGCCGGCTCTTATTAGAGGACAGAAAGGGAGAGAGAGGGAGAGAGGGAGAGAGGGAGAGAGGGGGAGGCAAACGAGGGACTCTCTCTCTTCCTCGTCTTCTCGCCCGCTCCCGTCACATCTGTCTCCTCGCTCTCCTCACCTCTCACTCCCTGCATCATCTTCTTTTCATCAGCCTCCATCTGTCAGCTTAACCCGGACGGCTGTACGCGCTCGCACGCTCAACCGCTCGCGCCACACTTACAGTGAGAGCAAAAGGCCGCCGCTCACACCTCTACACACACCTGCCCCCGCTCTCTCCGGCTCTCGACCCGTTTGGCACCGTCACGCGCTTCTTTTTCATTTTTAAAACTCTTGGCTTCAGGGACGCCGTCATGTCTCCCTTTATATCGCCCGCCGTCTCACTCTCTCCGTCTCCGCTCATCCGTCTCCGCCTGGCAGACCAGATTATATATCTGCTCTTGTCAGGCCGGGAGACGTCTTCACTCAGATCATAAATTTCATTTCCTGTCCATCCATCCATCCACCCGCACGTCCATCCACACCCGTCTCCATCAGCCTCCTTGAACCTCTATCTGTCTATCTCCGCGGACGTGAATCTGCTGCGCTGACGGCTTATCTCGGTATTTTTACACTCGGATCTCCCCTCTCATCGCTCCTTCACCTTTACCTGACTCATTTTTCCACACTTGCGTCATGCATATGTGTGTGTGTGTGTGTGTGTGTGTGTCTGGCACCCAGACAGATGGCTTCACAGATATCCGCCTCAGCGCGCTGATCTCTCTGAAAGGACTTAAGTTAAAATAATTAAGATGCTAAAGCATTTTTATTATTCCCCTGCAGCTCTGAGCTGTCCGTCCACGTATTTTTTTGGCCACAACTCAAGAATTCCTGCGCTGATTTCACCCAAACTTCCAATGAAATGATGGAACCTCAGGTGCGACTTTACGCCGGCTCGGCAACGTTCTGCGAAAAACACTTTCGGAGCTGGCGGCGCTGCTCTTCACACTGTGCTGCCGCAGGGTTCGCCTGCGTGCACCGGCAAGCCCGCGCGGTTTTACACCCGTCTTTGCAGCGGCGTCCGTACCTGAAGCACCGTGGCGCAGCTGCGGCTTGTTTGAGCTTCAGGTGATCGTTGTTGTTGCACCGTGCGGTAAAAGCCAAGGCAGCAGGTTTCTCACTGTAATCATACATGCAAACATATCGATAACGTACCCTCCCCGCTGCTGAGATACACAGAGTCTTGTCTATATTTATCACGTGAGCCTGGAAAACTCAGGGAACACGGTGAAGTCTTCATATTTCCCATCTCAAACTCAAATTGATTCCCATTGATCGCGTGCTGCTTGGCCTTCCTACTGCAAAAAGGATCTTTTTAGCATTTCAGCGATTGTAAACGTGCACTTGCACCTTCACTTCTCCTCTCAGACCTTATTTCCTCATCAGCCAGTCCACCCTTCGCTCCCTGAGGGGGATCAACGCGTTGCGGGTTGTTTTCAGTCAGGGCTTCTCTTTTGTGCTGTGAAAACTGTTTCTGCACGTTGCCACAAAACCTCGCGGAGAGATCAAAACCAGAAATGTGTTAACTTTGTTTTCCTTGCCCGATCTGCAAAGAAAACAAAGTATTAAGTAGAACATCCTCACAACAAGGTCCCAGATGTACAGTTTTATGTGCAAACAGCTGTAGCAGCACTAAAATGGGAGTAAAGAGTAACTAATTTCAGCTGCACACATGTTTTTTACACACACACACACACACACACACACACAGATATATCAAGGTCTGGATATACAGAGAATGTATTTTATTGTTGGCGTCATGATATATTTGTCAGCACGCTTTTTAATGTAATTAAATGTTCAAACATTGTAAAAAACGTACATGGCGCGCGTAATTTAAGGTCTGCGCTATGAGTTTAGGTCAGACGTGTTGTATTAATAAATAAAATATTGATAAAAAGCCTCAGTCAACAAAGTGAGGCAGCAGTTAAAGTGAGCTACGAGCGTTGTCTCCATCAGACCAGAAGATGCAGTGCAGTGAGGATCGAAGCCCCGCGCCGGCTGCGTGATTCACAGCGGCCCCGGCTCCGGCTGGATCCGTATATTATACAGAACACTGGCACTGTTTTAAAAGTTTGTCACCTCCACATGAATTTTAATGCAGAATGAATCACTGTTGGCTTTTTCGCTTCTGACTAACTTTCTGCGGGAGCCCCTGACACGCGTCGCTGTGCGCGCCGGGTTAACGTGCACCTCCAAGTCAAAGTGGATCTGTCTGATGATGACGTTTTGAAGCCGGCGATAACGGCGGCGGTCCGATTAACGAGGTCCGAAAAACAAAAACCAAAGTCTTGATAATGAACGAGACGCATGGCAGTTCGCGTCACTTTTACCCGTTCTCTCATTAAGGCGCAATTACGCTCAGGCTTTTGTGAAACCACGCTAGACTGAGAACCTACTAATGGCGTGCACGGCGTCCCCGTAACCATGGTGACTCCCTCCTCTCTTTGTGAGCAGACGGATGCCGCGCTGCATCACTCCACACAACGTTACAGTGGCCGTAAACTACACGACGACAGATTTGGTGTGTAATCATATATCTCTCCACGCTCGTGCCCCCACAAATTAAAGGCGGAAGTCAGCGTTTCAACCTCAGAGTCACGTCGAAGCACAACGGCGAAGCGTTCCCACGGCGACGTTCCCGCTTCCTCCCGTCCTTTGTTCTTATTTATGTGCAGCTCTTTAGGGAGGGTCTTTACAACCAGCGCACAAACAGTCACATAATCCCCTGCAGGATGCGCTTGTGCTGTGATTATGGGCATTTCAGTGTCAGTCTTCTACCTGTAATCCCGGCGAACAACATCCTGGCGGGTATTATTGTTGATAAATGGCGGACGCGCTTGTTTTCCCAAGAATCGGCGCTTTGTCGTGTCACGCGCGGCGGCCCCGCCTCTCACGAGACTCCAGCACACTTTATTACTTCTTAAACGGGGGAAAGGGAAACGCACCGAGTCACGTTTATCTGCGAGGCTCCGCTTTTGAAGCTACCTCTGTACTTCAATCCAGTAATTACGGGATTACCATACGAGGATTACGAATGGGGCCGGGGAGAATGAAGAATGACAAGAGGACTTCTCGTCCACCTCGATCATTTTTCAGCAGCTTCATGGCGATCCCCGGTTTCTGTGACGTTTGGCGTCGCCTTTGTGCCGCGCTATAACTTCAACTGTTGCGTTCAACTTTTGAAGAGAGACCCAAGTGAGGTTGAAGCGCTTCCTTAGGGAAGGTTTGCACTACTCACGCTGTTGTACCAGAACTACGCTGCTTTACACTGCGACGCAAAAGATAATGTTTTCCTAGTTTACACGTCTTCTACGTGGATTCAGTGTTGGATCCTGGTTTGGTTTTGGTGCGTCGGCCTTCGTGTTTTAGCTTGTTTTAGCCTCCAAGTGCACGCTCCAGACCCCTCTGCATGGATCTGGCTACGCCATGTGTCGCTTCAGTCGCTCGGCGCCAGCCAGAGGTGGAAGGCTGCTTTTGTCTCTGAAATCAAGGACGTGCACTTCTGAATATTCAGCGCTGTCAGAGCGCCGGTGCTGTGTGGGAGCGCGGCAGGTGTGAGGGGGACGAGCTGTAAGTGTTACACAAGGGGCCACGGCCCGGTGGGAGCACCCCGCTGCCCCCGCACCACAGTAGCACTGAGGTGTCTTGGTCCTGGTCTTACAGAGCAGATGCTGCTGAATGATTATGGAAATACGATCTGCAGCAGCGTGTCTATATGATCCTATCGCTCCTCCGCTTCTGCACGTCGAGGTTGGCTCTGCTCCAGCGTGTAGAGGCCATGCCGCAGGACGTTTACGAGTTCATAGTTGGCAGAATATTGCAGGTGCAGGATGAAACTGAGCGAGGAGGTTTCCAAATCCGCCCGCTGCTTCAGCTCAGCAGCGCGGACAGCGCCGTGGGTGTGTCCCAACACGGGGAGGCTGCTGATGCAACGCTCAGTCAGATTAGGGACCAGTAACCAGCCTCCCCCTGCACCAGGTTATCAACACGGGGGATGCATCTTGGCCATTGTGCTAACAAGAGGGATAACATTCCCACCTCAGATCTCCCGCTGGGAGCGAGGGACGAGGCTTGACGAGCGATCAGTGG
This sequence comes from Datnioides undecimradiatus, assembly GCA_008933995.1. NCBI lineage: Eukaryota > Metazoa > Chordata > Actinopteri > Lobotiformes > Datnioididae > Datnioides > Datnioides undecimradiatus. The sequence continues at coordinate 10,795,644 of WARS01000044.1, read as the reverse complement.
TCTCCTTCAGAGCATTTGGCCTGTGAAATACTTAGCGGGCGTTAAAAGCAGCAAATGAAAGAGCTTTCGCAAACAAAAGGACGAATCGGCATTGTGTTTTATCAATCGGCAGCAGAAAAACAGCGATGCGGGTTTAAAAAAAGGCATTTATTTTCATCATTATGTCGCAGATTATCACCGTTAATGCTAAATACGGTAGAATCGATGGCACGGCACAGCTCAGGCTTAAATCCACCCTCCTCCAGTGTCTCTGTCTTCATTTTTCTGCTTTTTGTCTGCGTCTTTCTTGCTCTTACTCCTCCGCTCCCTCCCAGGCTCTGCACTGGGCTCAGCTGAGCGCTGTCACGCGCTGTCACTCCTTTATTTCATCGCTCCATCATTCCTTTTGCCCCTCTGCAGATCTGGGTATTCATCTGTCCATCCATTTGTCTGCTCCCTTTAGCTTGACAAGTGGAAATGACGAGGAGAGACAGCGAGGAGGGGAGGCGGGGAAAAGAGGAGAGGAGAAGGAGAGACGGGGAAGATACTTGAGGGGAATGACTGAAGGGCATTTAAGACACGGAGAGAGACAAGAAACAGAGAGAGATGCAGGAAGAGGCGCTGCAAGAGGACGCTGTTCAACACGGCGGCGCCCAAGCCGATGATGATGAGAATCGATGTGACTACGTTTGCGTATCTTTACTACACATGTATACGTTCGCCCGGCCGCCTGTGATACGGCAGAGAAACAACGCAGACGAGACGTTGTCGAGCTAAAAGTAGATCTGTTATCCTTCCGCTGACGAACGCCGCATTTTGTCCTTTAGTTTGAAGGAGTTCTTGGGCGCCAGACGAATCAAAAGCCGCCGCTTGAACTCGAACTCGACTGTCACCGCTCTGAGGCGTCTGAGGGAGGGCGTTAGGTGCGAACGACCTTCCACGTGGCGATCAAATCACCGAACGAATCGGCGTCTTTGAAAGAGACAGCTGCAGTCAGGGAGCACGCCGATCTCCCCGGGAGACACGGGACACGACGAATCGACGTGCACGCGCTCTTATCTGGACACGCCACTGGCGGCTCGGCGTGCAACCGACAGCTGGCAATGACGCTGACGGAGAAATGAATCATCTTGGCGTCACCGCCCACCTGTGCTGCTCAGGTTCTGAAGACAAATAACAACAACAATAACAACAACAATAATAACAATAATGATGGTAACACAGGCAGTGTTTTGGTTTGTTTCGCTCTGTGAAACACGTTCGAACTTCACGGCCCTTGACGATTAATTTCCTGTTGGTTTTCAAGTTTCAAGACTCCAGTCAGCGGCGCTCAGGCGATAACAGGCCGCTTTGAATCGTTTGATGATTCCGTTTAATTATTATTATTTTATTTAAATCGGCATCGAATTCACTGGGATGGGGGTCAGAGGTCACGACGCCTGAGGCAACAAACACACAACGCAGACGAACCTTTTTTTTTTTTTTAATATTCTGCCCTTTTTCTCCTGAATGCAGCCACTGTCCCCCGTGGGCCACCGTAGATGGTTCATGATAACTCATGACTGGGCGATTCCTCCCAGCGCGCTCCGGGTGTGAAAATGAAATGGTTTCTGAGCAGAAAACAAGCCGCGCCCGCAGCCCCGCGGCGCCGGGGGAGCGTATCTCCGTCTGCGCGGTGCTGTATGGTGATTTAAAATGAAACAAATGTCAGCGACAGACTACAAATAGACTGTTTACTCGCCGATGCACGGGCCGATTAATTCATAGGTCAACAGAAATCCCCCCGGAGACGAGCGGATTCCTTTAAAATCAGACTGAGAGGGGAGAACATGTCCTCTGGAAGAAGGTGCACTTCCTTCCCTGGCCGGGTGGTTTAACAAGGTCTTTATAAAAAAAAGGGAAAGTCTTAAATTTGACTTTCATCCCTGCAGAAGGGGGGGGGGGCGAGAGAGAGGGAGGAGGGGGAGAGAGGCGAGCAGACACACAGGGGCGGCGTGTACCTGTTTTGCAGCCGGATGTGGGGTGAAAAGCCGAAGAGAGTGGGGTGACCAGCTTGACCCCCTTGACCCCTGGCAGCACTGCCTTGTGGGTAATGGCACTGATCATGTGACCTGGTTGTCATTCTCATGGGTCCAGCTCCATTAGAGAAGAGAAATAGGCTCTGTGGTTGTGTGTGTGTGATGGCGTGAAGGTGTGTGTGTGTGTGTGTGTGTATCCGGTATGTGTGTTAGAGAGAGAGATGTTGGAGAAGGATCTGGTTCCATTAGGGAACAGCCTATAAGATGCTGGTGTGGAAGAGAGTGTGTGTGTGTGTGTGTGTGTGTGTGTGTGTGTGTGTGTGTGTGTGTGTGTGTGTGTAATGCACATTATACAGGTCCATTATTTCCATTTTAGAAAAGAACAATCTATATTACTCTTTGGGAGCCTGTCCGTGTGTTTATTTAAAGAGATATATGCTGACTGTGTGTGTTTACGTGTGTGTGTGTGTGTGTGTGTGTGTGTGTATAAGTGTGTGAGAGGGGCCTAGTCCGTTAGGAGCTACTGATAATGTGGTTCTGGTTTTAGAGATGATCAAACAGCTCTTTTACCTGCTTCATCCCCTTTCGTTCAATCTGACTTGGCGCCTTTTTCCTCCCTCTTTTGCCTCCCCCTCTCTCTCTACCCCCTCCCTCTCTCTCCCCCCTCCCGTGTCTCTCTCTCCCCCCTCCCATATCTCTCTCTCCCCTCCCATATCTCTCTCTCTCCCCTTTTTCTCTCTTTGTTCCTACTTTGGTATTTCTGATCTCCTCTCTTTCGTCTCTGCCTTACACTTCAATAATCCCTCTTTCCTTTATTCGTCCCTCTCTCTCTCACACACACACACACACACACACACACACACACACACACACACACAATCGCACACTCACAGATCTATATCAGCAACCAGTGTGGAGGGAGCTACTTTTCTTTTTGACAGAGGGCTAATGGGACTTTCTGTCTCGTCAGGACAATTACCTACCTGTTGGATCTCTATTTCACACACACACACACACACACACACACACACACACAGGGACCCACACACACACACACACACACACACAGGGACTCACACATGCCCCCACCCTGCAATAAAACTCTTATATTATTCTGTCACCTTCTCAACCTCAATAGTGCACAGTGGCACCAGAGTTATCATAGCAGCGCTGGCACTTATTTTATTGCACGTCTCAGTGTGTGCGTGTGTGTGTGTGCGTGTGTGTGTGTGTGCACCGTGTGTGTTCGTGCATGCCCTGCATGCAAACACACGCAGAACTAAACGCGAACACGTCTGCACTTGAACGCCGGATTTTGCAAAAACAAAGATTTTTTTCTGTTCGCCTCGTTAATGCGAGCCTGTCAGTCGGACAGCGACCTTGAGCGAGAGAGAGAGAGAGAGAGAGAGAGCGGGGGGAGGCGGGGGGGAGGAGGGGGAGGCAGAGCTTTAATGCAATTCAGAGTTGATATAGTGAGACTGTCCTCCACTGTGCCGCATAATAGGCTATAGTGCTTTCCATTTAAATCAAGGCTTCAGTTTATTTGAATTAAACCAAATCCAATCAGAGGCAGACTGTGGGGAAATCACCTCTGTGTATGGATTGGAGACGCGCACACACACACACACACAGAAATATATAAAATCACGTGAGCAGTTTGGAGTCCAATTGCTCCGTTTAGGGGTTTTGCTAACACTTCTGTTCATATACGACTAATTTGCATCACCAAATACCCCCCCGCCCCCCCGAGATGAAACGCTGCTCAGATTGTTTTTTTATCAATATAATGAGGAAAACATCTAATGCATCTGCAAAAACGGCCGCCGTCGATGTTTTCATCTGTTTTCCCTCCCACATCCGCTCCCGGCAACGTGAAGACGAGGCGTTCGTCGCGCGGCTCCAATAATCCGGGCGACGTCGCCGCTAACAGCAAAGAGCGACCCGCTAAAGGTGCCGAACTCACTGCGCGCAAGTGGATGAAAAGCAGCATATCTTTATATTTAGACAGAAATGTTGATGCCCCCTCAGTGTTTCCTGGATGAAGGTCACAGATCTTATAGAGCCTGATTCACATGTATGTGCTAATACTTGGTTGAAGGTTGGGGGGGCAAAGATCACGGCTTCGGTTAAATATTGAAAAAGCCAGCGCCGACTTGAAGCACAAAGGGGGGGGGCGCTTTGACTTCACCGGACCTCAGAGCTGCATCGATTGATCTTCTGGACGCCTCGTGGGCAGCGGAAAAGTTGCAAATTCATGCACCCGGCAGACCCGGAGCAGCGTTAGCATGCACTCGGAGCCTCGTCTGCGAGCCACCTGATGAATACCAGTCCAACATTCGCTGGTGTCCTCACGCAGCAGCTCTGTTTCGGGTTCCACCACTTCTCGGGGAACATACCTTTCTTTTTTTTTAGCTGCCAGATGCTCCTTTATGTTCACAAGCTGTTTGCTAACTCTGTCCGTCTGATGTTTGCCGCGGCGCAGGTGCAGCAGGGAACAGTTGGCGTATCGCAGGTTGAAATGAATGAAGAACAGCTGCCTGCCGCCAAAATAATTAGCTAAAAGATGCTAAAATGCTACGTAGCGCTGAGGGGAACTCTCCACGCAGCACCTCTCACGTGACACTCTGTTATTTTCAATCACAGAGCCGTGAGGTGGTGAAACGACATCATTCAAGTCTGAAATATAAAAAAATATAAATGCAACGACGCACAGCACCAGACAACAACTGAACAGAGCGGCAAAGAAACGGTGCATCTGCTGAAATCACAGCGTTAAACTACAGCAGAAACCGGAATCCAGGCCAGCATTGATCACAAAACGTGATTTCTCTTAGTTTTTAGTTTCAGGCGTCGTGTTCGTCGTGATTTGGAGGCGGCGGGACTCGTGCGCTCCGCCATCTCCAACGCTGAGCCGCAGTAACGTCTGAACATACATGCATTTCCAGAAAACACGACTAAGACTTCCTGACTGACTCCCTCCACGTGCTCTGCGGTGTTTCTGGTGTAGAACAGGTTCTGCGGCGAACGTCGAGCTGCTAAAAGCTCAGTGTGCAGCCGACAAATGAGGAGGTTAGTGTCGGCGGCTCGGGGGTTCCCCGCGAAGACGACACTGAGAGCAGCTTTCGTGGGAGTTCTGTCCATGAAAAGATCAATTTCAGAGCGTACGTCTGTGTGTCTTTGGGCTCCTGCGGCATTAAACTCTCTAAAAACTGTTTGCTCTGGACTTGAGCCGAGTGCTTCCGGTGTCTGAACCTGCAGGAGCGGCGTCATTATGGACCGGGAAGGGCCCGCCGCTCTGTGGCGCCCGGGCCCGAAGGCAAAAAAAACGCTGATTGCACGTTGACAACCCGCGCGTTAATTCTTCAAAACTCATTTTCAGAAGCAAATTTGTATTATTTAATCATATTTTGCAGCAGACAGGACTGACTCTGTGTGTGTGTGTGTGTGTGTGTGTGTGTGTGTGTGTGTTTCCCACTCCACGGCAGAAGAAAGGCTCGCTCTGATTTTTTTAAAGGGGGGATTATCTTTTTTTTCCTCCACAGCGTCTGAAAGCTAAATGAGATATCTCCCATTTATAAAAGAATGTCTCTCCTGCCATTAGACAGTTACCTGCGGCGTGAGCGAGAAGCACTCGGCGGGTTGTGTTTTTAAAAACCACGAGTCGTGCGCGGACCTTTTCATTCAGGAGTGACACGGAGCATTTGAAAGGAGCTGACCTCATTTAAAAAGTGATTGACGGTATGAATATAAATCACGCCGGCCGCGTTTAAAGGTCTTTTATAAGATAAAACAACCCGTGCTCGCTAAGTGGTGACAACCTTGGGCTCGCCATCGTCTGGGTTTTTTGGAAAATGAACTGAATTTTCTGCGAGCGCCATTTTTACAGAACGGACGCAGTGTTTTGGTTTTAATGCCTCACGAAAAGACGCGTGAAGAACTTATGCCAGTTATAATTAAAAGCAGCGCGGACCACGTCGGAGCCTCCGGCGTGAAACGTTCCCACAGAGGAGGCGGTGCTCGGTTTGCGTGTTCGTTTTCAAAATGGCGGCAACGCTTTTGCTCATATCCTGCTGCAAACAACACACACATCGGGGGCAATGTGCACGCGAATCACGCCAGCGACCTTGTAACGGGTGATCCACGGCGGCTTTAACCGAATCAAGATGGCAAACAAAAAACTACAAACAACAAAAATAAATAAATAAAGCTGTGGATTGTGGTGGCGAAATTAAAAAAATGTATTTATGGCGGCATCTCGGCCATTAAAACAAAAAAAACAAAACAAGAGCAAACAGTAAGAAGAAGAGGAATTAAATGGAACGGCTGAAATTGGACTGAGATGTGATTTGTCCAAACAAACAAAAAGCAATTAGAAAAGACTCCGAAAAGTTGTTTGGGAGCTGGAATGAAAGAAACTGAAAAGACGAATAAATATAAAATAGAATACACTAAATAGAGAAAAGGTAAAATTAAGGGAAAGTGAAGAGTCTGAAAACAACAACGCGCCCAGCTTTCTGCGCCTCGCCTTCGCTTCCTCTCCGGTGCTGCGAGCCGATGTGAGGCTGCACACCGGAGACGCCGCCTCATGCAGACGTCCTGTTTCCACTCCCCGACGCGCATCAGCTCTTTAGGAAGGAAGTCGTTCATTTGCTCCCGGGGTCGGCACTTCCTCCGCCGCGACCGCTCCCTCTGTCTGCCTCAGAGCTCGAGCTAAGGGCGGCGTACTCTGAAGTAAAAGTAGCTTGAATATTGGATTAAAGGGAATCTAGTCTCTGTAATATGAAGAAGGAACGCTGCACAGGCTCTGAAAGGGGAACTATCCAGATTAACTGGGGCCAATCAGAGGCCAGGAAGACTCGACCTGGACTAACTGGACTTGAGCTCTGCTACTTTTACATCATTAAACCTTTCATCACAGTTAATTGAGCATTGTGCATCACAACCGAACTACGGAAAATGAATAAAATGGGAGCGTGCACTCTGCAGCAGAACCGGTTCCGTCCTGAAAACCCAGCGAAACGGTCCCCGAAAGAGCGGAAGGAAGCCGAGACGCGAGCATCGGAAAGTAAGAAGCCTAAACGTGGACCTTTTTTTTTTTTTGTATAACCCACAATGCCTTGCAGCGTCCTGAGCAAACACATTTTCAATCTTGGCTGACCCTAGTGGAAATGAAACCTCTAACCCCGGCAGCATTGGTGCTCCTCCGATCGATCCGCTCCGCAAAACGAACCCGGGTGTGACTCGGGCCGCTCGATACCGCCGGCCCCTCCGCGCGCTTCGTTCCAACTTTTTTTTTTTTTTTTGAGTTTTATTATTTGCTGCCACCACCTTATAGACACACACACGCAAACACACACACACGCACACATATTAGCGAGAGCAGATGCCAGCCCACAGGCTCTTCATTGGGTTAGCCAGCGAAGTAAAGGTCACTACAAATTACAAGTGGTCAGCTTGCCTCTGTCTACAGCGATCAGACCCTGTCAGCAAAGAATTACACCACTGACCTTTTGTGTGTTTACACGTGTGTGTGTGTGTGTGTGTGTGTGTGTGTGTACGTGCAGGAGAGTGAGAGCATCAGTGTGTTTTGTGTGTGTGAATGGCAGCATACATGCAGCTTTACTCCGTTCTCTTGTATTTCTATGTGAGCGTGTGTGTATCTATGGATGCATATTGTGTGTGTGTGTGTGTGTGTGTGTGTGTCTGTTTCTATCTCATCTCACTCCAGCTGCACCGTTAGGTCATTGGCATTCTGCCCGGGCCTCAGAGCGACACAGAGATTATTACTGTTACTGCCCTTTGTTATTTACTTCACTCTGTCTTGTGTGTGTGTGTGTGTGTGTGTGTGTGCGTCTGTGTGTGTGCGTGTTTGTAGGGACCCCACACACCTAAACATCCTTCTTAGGGTTAAGATGTGGTTCTCGGGTCGCGGGTCACTCGTCAGTTTGCGGTGGCTCGGGTGCAGGTGAGAGTCTTAGCATGACGGTCCTCACAAAGACAGATGTTCAGTGGAGTGTGTGTGTGCGTGTGTGCGTGTGTGTGCGTGTGTTGAGATGAACAGGAGTGTGAGGAGATATTGTTGTATAGTTTTATTTTCTATATTATTTCCGCCACTTTATGTGTGTGTCACTGGTGATGTGTTCTCGCCTCGCTGCTCCACTCTCCTCGTGTGTGTGTGTGTGTGTGTGCACGTTTCTGTGTAAGCACTTGGCGTTCGCTTATCGCCGTGGTAACATCCGCCGGCGTGCGCGCAACACGACGCGCACTTCACGCCACAGATGTGCGCTCGACTTTAAAAAAAGAAGTCAGCTCTCCGCGACAACTCAGAATCCCAATGAGTTACTGAACGCACGGCGAGTTAGAGTGCAAGTTAATTCAACTGGAGCGTGTGTGTGTGTGTGTGTGTGCGTGTGTGTGTGTGTGTGTGCGTGTGTGCACGTGGTGTTTCCCCTGCGTCATGTTTACGCACCTGTGTGTTCATATTCTCACATTTGGCGGCTCCATCCAATATAAAGTGGATCATGTTTATTCAGGTGTGTGTGTTTCGCCTGTGTTGCCGTGCGTGTGTGTGTGTGCACCTGCGCGCGTGCATGCGTGTGCGCGGTTGACTGAAGGCCGGAGCGGCGCCGTCACCGAGGGTGTGATGATTACAGCTTCTCCGCTCGGCCATTTTCTCTTTTTTGTCCTTTTCTCTGTCCCACAAATCTGTCTTTCTCTCACCAGTTCACCGCCGGCGCTCGCTCTCTCCATCGCTCCCTGCTCTGCTCCCTCTTTCCCCACCCATGAATAATCCACTCACCCCGGGCTGCCTGTGAAATAACGAAAAGTTATGGAGCGCTTTACGAATCCCCCCTCCCGCCCCCCTCCCTCTCCCCCTGCTGTAATCAGGATGCCTCTGCAGAGTTACGCCTCAGTCTGATGATCTGCATCCCTCACGGGGAGGGCGTGAGGCAGGGAGCGGGGATCTGCGTTCCTCCCGTGGTACAGCGCAGCACAACAGCCATAAAAACCAGAGAGACGTGTGTTTGTTGATCATCGCCGGCTGCTTCCATTAACGCCCCTGTCCGGCGAGGTCCGGCGCCGTGTGCGGTTTGACTGTGCATTTAAAGTGATTTGTGTTTGCGCGAGAGGGAGCGGGAAAGCGACAGAATGAGGGCGAAACGCCGCTTCATCTGCGCTCCCCGCGGTTTGCACACGCCCCCAAAGGCACAAACACAACGGAGTCCTACTCATAATGTATATTACATGCAAGACCTGCATAAATAATAACAGGGAGTGACATAAACACACATGCATACAGTATATATGACAGATGGCGAATACAGTGAGAATGCCAAAGAGCGGGAGAACAGCAGGGAGAGGAGGAGGAGGAGGAGAAAGGGGAAGCAGCTGAGGGAGCCAGATGGAGGGATGGAGGTGAGGAGCGCAGAGGCAGGTCAGCTCTCCGTAGCACCCAGGGGAGGCATGGGTTGTCAAAAACACCTGAATGATTCATCAATGAACAGCCTCATTATTCGCCGCTCTACGGTGCCCCGCGAGTGTCAGTTCAGCCACCGCAGCATCAGCAATAACCAATAACCGATTAGACTTTCAGAGTGTCGGCTTGCAGACGAGCGCGACGTTAGGTGGTGTAGGTGCACGGTCCTGCGTTTGAGCAGCCCAATCAAAGCATGACATTAGCTGGGAGCACGGCCGCAGCGTCATGGTCTAACGGCCGCTGACGCTGTAATTGAGGCCGAACTTGCGGCGTGAGGCAGATATTTCCCTCATCCATAAAGAAACAAGTTGCCTCAGCGTCGTGATTATCCACTTTACTTTACAAAGAGAGAGCGGCGGCAACCCGGTTCATTTAAAGGGCAGTGGGTCGCGCGAAAGGTCAACTGCTGGAACACAAGCCGATCTGATTCAAATCGTCCTCTGCACAATTTGAATCGCGCTCACAGATCAGACCTCAAAACTGCAAGATCGATCATGTATTCCCTGCATGCATCCTCGCCCTGCGTTAGCTGTGTGGACGCCAATCTGGCTGCAGCCCTGATATCCCAAACATCATTCGTTTACTGAGCGCCGGCTCCCTGCTGCGGTGCACACACGGTGGAGAGAATGCTGCTGAGAGTCGCGTTTTGCTCAGGTTGTTAGGGTTAGCGTAGCATAAATACACTGCGGACGTAGCGCGCCGCACTGTGCGAACAATGCTAACGCCGCAGCCTCTCTGCAGAATCACTCTGCTCCACCAGAACGCACAGCGCAGTGTTTCGCTTTCGGTGCAGACAGGCCGCGATCGGCGCGTTCGAGTGCAATCCGTGAAAAGCGCCGCCTTTGCATCGTCCCACTCGACCCTACGTCAGAGGAAGTGAAGATGAAACGTGGGAGTTGGCGGCCCTGTGGTTTCGTTTCAGATTATAACTCGCTGAAATGAACTTAATTGAATGTTAAACTGACAAAACCAGTCATTTAACTTTAATATTTGGCACAGCTGATGTTGTTTTTCTGTAATCGGCGAGCATAAGGTGCCGTAAAACACTCGGACGTGACCTGATTTCCTTAAAAAACAGACAAAAACACTCTTTGCACTGTCGCATTTTTCATCCTCTTTTACTTCTGTGCATCCTGACGAGACGTGTCATGGCTTAAACACGAAGCTGTGTCCCCCGAAGTCTGAGAGCGGCTGCTCCTTCCCGCTTTGTCCGACGAGATTAAGCACTCGGCTTCCGAATCAATTTCCAGGATGGAAAAATGCTTGTGCTGGTCTCTGCTTTATCTCAGGAGTTATGGAGAAACAAGAGGAAAGGCGCAGGCGTGCTGAGAGAAGCAGTGCGACCGAGGGACTGAGCAGGTTAACAGACGTCGGGCCTGGAGAGTAAAACTGCGGGTGAGGGCATCAGTCACCCGCAGACGCGTCGCTGCGGCTCGCGGTCACGGCTCTTCCTTCATTTTATCTGCATAATGTGACAGAGGCGAACAAGATGCTCGTCCGGGGCCGCAGCTCTTTATCGTGTATCTGTACGCTGAAGTTGTTCCTGTTGGTGGAGGCATTTATCCACTTTGCAGGACAGCGGCCGTGCACGGCGTTAGCATGGGCAGCCTGAGTGGGAATGGGAGACCTAACCTTGGCAGCGTTAAAGCTGCAATTACTATTCATTTCATCGCCTCCTCTCCTCTCCTCTGTTCTCTGTTTTTTCAGCTCTCTCCTTTCATCTGCTTCTTCTCTCATCGGCTCTCGGTTCATCACCTTTCTTCCTCTTTCAACTCCCTTCTCTTCTCGTCCCTTCACCTCCTCTCTCCTGCCTTTTCCTCCCTTCTTTTATCTCCTCTACCCTCTCATCTACTCCAGCTCTGTCACCTTTCTTCCTTCCTCCTCCCGCGTTCCTCTTTCTCTTTCTCCACGTTTGCGTCTGCACACACAAAACTTTGGATATGCATTCTCCGCTATCCAACTTTAACCTGTTATAGTGCGACACACACCTCTCAGGGTGCACATACATGCGTGTGCACACACGCGCGGGACCCCTGGGCCTTACTGCTCACTATCTAATCCGTGCACAGCCTTGAATTTCAACCGTGGTTAGCTGTTCAGTAGGCAGGACCGCAGAGAGACTGAAATCCTCTGTTTGAAGTCGGATGCCTTCACCTGCCCCACCTCTCCGCCTCTCACTCCTCCTCCTCCTCCCATCATCCTCCGTCCCTCCCTCTACCTCAGCTTATCCTTCCCCGGCCTCGTCAAGCGCACACGCCAACACGCATACGCAGCTGCACGCGCGCACGCACACTCAGCTCCCACTCAGGTTCTTCCCATCTTTTGTGGGTATTTGACACTTTGTACCATCCAGGTACTGAGCCTCCGAGTGTTTCTCCACTGCTTTAAACCAGGATCACACGAGCAAAGAAACCCACGCAAAGACACACACACCAGCCTGCACGCAACACATGTATGACGCAGCGATGCATGCCTGTAAAAACACACACACACACACACACACACACACACACACACACACACACAGCCTGCAGTGTTCATCTTGCTGTAAGCTCTACTCTCTGTCAGACAGCCTTGGCCTTTCACATTGAATTGAGAGAAATAACTTCAGAGGTAACAAGCTACAGTAGCGTTGACTGAGGTAAAAACCTGCACTTCCTTCCTGGATTTTATGCTGATTTCTATATTTTGATTGTAAAAAACAAAAGAAGCACCAATGTTGATTGCAGTTTTTTGCTTTTTTGCGTTCGTTATCCCGACTGCCAAGGAGAATTATGGCGCAGCAGATTGTGTCTCGCAAAAGAAAAAACAAAAAAACAGTTTTTCAGGCAGGACGGGAAGTCAAATAATTCATGCAAATGTTGCAATCAACAGTTCATATGCTGCACACATAACACGCCGACCATCTGCCGCGCAGAGAGCTCGTGCTGCATCTAAATGCGGAGCGCGGCAGCGGCGGTAAGCGGGCCGTTTGCGGTCAGCCTCAGAAAAATCACCGCGCTGTGAGACGGAGGCGCGGCCGGTGCCACGCGCACGCAAACCCTCGGCTGACTTTTAGTTGTTGTTGGATCACAAATCAAGCGTCAGATGTGCTTCTGTTGACTGGCCGGGTGTTCCCTCGCCTCCTGACTGGTGCACACCGACACAGGCTAGTCACTGAGCGGAGGAATAAATCAATGAATGGATGGAGATCAATAATGCATCAGAAGTTATGATGGGATAAACGTACTGCAGTTAGTGCTCTCGTGTGCTGCCCTGCAGAGAGTCACATACCCATGAAACTGTCATGTCCAGTGCGACATGTATGAAGCTAAAGGCTTAGCTTAGTTTAGCTAATTTTAGTGAAAGCTAAATGTTTTTACACTTTAGGGTTTTGCAGATTAAGCTAAATATAATGTTTTAATTGGACATTTTATCAGACAGGCTTCATGCTTCCCCTTGTTTCCAGGCTTCACGCTAAGCTGAGCTAAGCTAAGCCAATCAGCTGCAGGCTGTAGCTTCACACAGGAGACAGACGTGTTATCGTCTCATCGAACTTTCAGCAAGAGTCTAAATAAACGTTTCCCCTACAAGTCTATTTCTAAGTAGTTTGTGATTTAATGTGGGCGAAGGAGATAAAAGGCAATAATTAGCAACAAGTTCATTAGCGAAAACGAAAGCAGAGCACAACGTTTGGACGGATTTTATGTGATTTATTCAGGAGAGAGAGATCCCGGGAGCGATTTCCCGCTACAAGACGTTAGCATTTCCTGTTTTTGCAAAACGAAGACTACATTTCCCACGATGCCTGCTGCAGCGGGTAAGAGCGTTCAGCGGAGATAAGCTAATGCGAAGGTCAGACAGCAGCAAACACAAGGAGGCGGAGTGCAGACTGGAACTGTTTTACAAAGGGGGAAGAAAACGGTAAAACAATAGAGACGACAGCTGCGTGGGCGGACGGGAACCCGCGATCCGATTATTGGAAAAGCTGTTGTTTCGCAGTAATAATACAAATATTGGTGTTGTAATGATTTATTGATGTCGGAGCGGCGGCTCTGAGGATCTGAAACGTCTCTCTTCATGAATCAAATGTTTTGCCACCAGGAAAACAGAAATGCCTGCCTTAAAATGTGCACGACACGAGGGTAAATATGACAGATGGTTGTGTTTGTGTACCTGATGTAAGCGAGAGTTGTGTGTGTGTGTGTGTGTGTGTGTGTGTGTGTGTGTACCGCATGTGTTGATAATATAGTGTGTGGTGTACCTGAGGCGATGCGTGGTCCCAAGGGTGTGCTTTGTGGAGGAAACATTATCCTGAAAGAAACGAGGAGAGTGTGTGTGTGTGTGTGTCAGTGCTCCTGTGTGTGTGTGTGTGTGTGTGTGTGTGTGTGTGTGCGCGTGCACAAGACAGAGAGACTTTAGACTCGTGTTTTGATTTTGTGTTTCCTTCTCTCCACTTTTTACACTGGCCATTGGCAGCATTACCTGCTTGAAATGCAGCTGCTACCTGTGAGGCCCGGGGTGCCCATCTGTCTGTGCGTATTTGTGTGTGTGTGTGTGTGTGTGTGTGTGTGTGTGTGTGTTTTGGGTCAGTCTCAACAAAAGGGAACAGTTTGTGTGCGTGCTAACTTGTGTTGCAGGGTTTTGTTCCTCCTAGCAAAGTGCCAACAGACAATTTATGTCATGAACCGGCGTCATTTTGGATTTGACGCAAAAATTAGATTTTAGGAGCCAAACCAAGACGAAGCTGTAGAAAAACGAAGTGAGCTAAGCTTCAAAACGACGTCTAATCACCAAAACTCATATTACGTGTGTTCTTTTGCTGTCCTGAGCACAATCCGGATCAGCCAAAACAGTCTGAACAAGGCCACATCTGTTTTTTGCCTGTTTGCTGACACCCTGTTGTGTTTCACCGTGTGTGTCCCAAACAAAAAACCAATGCGCGCCGCTCCGCCGACACGTTTCCTCTTGCACGGCGCCTGTTTTCAGCGCATTTTGCTCTTTGTTTACTTTCTAAGGATGTGTCTCTTTGCCTGCACTCGTCTGCCATGCATGCATCCTCCTGCTCTCTCTCCCTTTTTGTGTGTGTGTGTGTGCGTGCATGCGTGTCACGTTGTGTTATCATGCCCCGTGCCTGCAGAGAACACAGGTAAAGACAGTTTGACAGGCTTTTCAGAAAACAGCCGACTCTCGGGGGCTTGTCAACGCCGCAGCTCGAAATCCTTCACGTTACTGTGTGTTCGTGTGAATATTTAGCCTTATAGGTATCGGCTGCTCGCCTCTGCGCTCATATCGCTACCTTTCAGTCCGTGTGTGTCATTATATGTATGACTGTATGGAATCTCCTATCGTGTGAGTGCGTGTGCGTGCGTGTGCGTGCGTTTGTGCGTGTGTTTGCTTCACACAGGTTGGAGAGTTGTGATTACAGCCTATACAAGCTGGCAGTTTGAACAGCTTTCAGCCTAAGGGCAGTGCGAGGAAAAACTTGTGCCTGCACACCTGCATACTAACGTGCACCGACACACACACACACACACGCACACACTTGCACATCTGCCCCAACAACTGCATGCAAACACCAGCTGGGGAGTAAATGTCACAGGAATGAAAGGAGAGGAAAACACCTGAGCCCAGAGAGCTACGCCGGCTCCGCTCCGTCACCCCGTCTCTTCACCTCCTCCTCCCACGAAAGAACCATTTAGTTTGCAGAAATTACCATTTGGTTGACAATGCTTTTTGGTTTAATCATCTCTGCTCCTCTCTGCTCTCACACACACACGCGCACACACACCTTCACCCGCACAGAGACCCTCACCTTTCCCCGACACCTTCTGTCAGCAAGGTGACAAGGTTACCAGAGGATAAGTCAGCATACATTAGTCCAATTGACACCACACCCTTTTATTATGTTAATGAAGCGCCTGATTAGCATGGACCAGTTGTGTGCGCTTCCGTGTGTGTGTGTGTGTGTGTACATGTGTGTGCGCGTCCTTCAGTGTCAGCTCTCCGCTAACGCAGACCCCGCTGCTTTTCACAGAGGCGCACCTGCGCGGGCTTACGTTTGCGTTCGCGTCATTAAAACCTCCTCGTTTCACCTCGCAGCGTGTTTACCCTCCGCGAGGCGCGTGTTGTCGTCCTCGCGTGTGTAAACAGATCCATCAGCTGTCACTTCCAACGCATTGCCGCGCGTCATGTCGGCAAAGGGCTCCTGCAGAGGTTTTCATTTTCATCAGCCGGCGTTCTCTCCACATTAAAGAACCATTAATTGAAATACATACTATGCTCTGTAACAATGTCCGATAATGCAATGTATTGCTGTGCTTTTGATGATGAAGCTCACTTTAAACTTACAATTTGAAACGTTTATGCATTAAAATATCTAAACTCTGTCTCAAACACGGCACCTCCCAGCATCCCGTGGGACACTACACATATATGCTTTTGTACTTGTAAGACATGCTGTATTTGTTTCTGAAGAAGGCCGACGGGAGCTCTGCACCATCAGCAGCAATAACAGCACAGAGCGTTACATTAGCATGTTGTTTACACTCTGATATTCAAGCGTTTACACGTTGTATCATGCGGTTGTAATGTTCTCCAGCAGTTGTAGCAGCTGGACCACAGGGTTTTTGTGTTTTCTACATGTTTTAAATGTGATTCTGGCGCCAGCAGCAGTTGGAGTCCTCCCTTCAGTCACATGACCTACACTGAGGTCAGTTTGTGTTTGTGCATGTGAGTCCTGCAGTCGGCGTATGTGTACGTGTGCCCAGGAATCTATTTGTGAAACGGCGCATGGTGAGGTAATGACAGTAATTAGTTAATTAAGCTAGCCACATTAACCTTTTGCAAAGCTAACCGCACCTTTGACTGCGGAACAGCGGCGCCTTGCAGCGATGGGAAAACAATACGGCCGGTTTTAATGGTACAGTTTCAGTGGCAATGTTTCAGCGCAGCACACCGATGTTTGCTGCATGTCCGTTCTGCAGGAGAGCAATGCACACCGTGACTCTGCACACACTTCGCTGTGGTACACCAGTCGGCGTGCGCAAGATCTGAGGAAAGTTTGTGTTTGTGCATCTCTCGGTCGAACACTTCCCTTTTGCAAGGCTTTCAACACGAGCGCCATCCCAACCTGGAGTGTTTATAGCGAGCAAGCCGAGCACAGAGACGCAACTGTCGCGCACGGCGTGGCGTTCTTGTCTCTGCAAACAGAAGGTCAGAGATAAGTCGTCCGTCTACCGCATTCATGCTATAGATTCCAGGGTTGCAGGTATGACAGTTTGTATAATGTCGCATTCTTGGAATTTAAAAGTAATCTGCTGCATTTAATGTCGAGCAGTGCAAACGAGGGCGTCACACTCGGCCAGCGTGTTAAGTGAACGCCTCACAATCCACAGCTTGTTTGTACATGACGAGTACGTCGGTATTTGTGCCCTTAAACAAAGTAGTCACCCTGTTGCTGTGCTGGGAGCTGGCCTTGGTGTGTGTGTGTGTGTGCATGTGTGCGTGTGCGTGCGCGTGCGTGCGTACATGTTTGTGTGTTTGTCTGGAAGTGATTTGTTGCAGCCCCAGCAGCTAGCAATGAACTTTTTGACCTCAGACAATATCCTGCCTTGACTCAATGCTCCTGGGTGAACACACACACACACACACATTAAGACGCATACACACACACATACCCGCTCACGTACACACACACCGCAGGGCTAACAGCTGATTTTTCTTTTCTGGCTTTCAGCACCAAAGCATTTTCTCATTCTGTACACTTCCTCCACACTCATCCATCACCTCGTACCTCTCTTAAAGACTCCCCATCTCAAGTCTTTTTCTTCTCCCTCACTCCTCCTGACCTCATTTCCTCCCTTCATCCCTCCTTCTCCTCCTCCTCCTCTGCACCTTCTCTCCCTCCCCCTCTTGTTTTAATATACACTCTTTCCTTTCCTCCCCTGCTGTCCATTCTTCTCCTTATACCTTTTCTCCATCCTCCACCTCCCTCATCCTCTTTCACCGCTCCTCCGTCTCCTCGACTTATCCCTTTCATGCATTTCCTCCAACGCCTGCACCCTCCGCGCCGCCACCGCCAATTGCCGTCCTACTCTAAGTGAATTCATCGTCGATAAAGAAATGATGGTGATGGAAAACCCTTTGTTATACCAATAATTACGTTGGCCGGGGACATTGTTGTCCTGATGGATGACTCTGCTTCAGCTGAGAAACTGGCCGTGGACTCTGTGACATGTCAGCTGTTAAACATCTGTCCATCCTCAAGCTCTCAGACATGCCTCTACCTGCCGCCATTTTTACACAACGCCAACAAACAATTCTCTCTGATCAAATCTGAAGCTGATTTCTCATAATAACCTCAGAAATACATTATGGGGCGTTGCTTATTCTGCAAAAACCTGAGTTAAAGGCCTTATGCGATGACGCATGGAGAGGGACTTCTCTCCTGCACGTGAGTCCGTGCATGTGTGTGTCTGTGTGCTCGTTTTAACACCAATTACACGCCTGCGCAGGTTGGTGAATGCACCTTGCATCATTGTGATCGCGTTGACAACACCCTTGCAGAGGGTTTCTGTTGCGTTAGGCGTCTCCAGGAGAAGATTTTGCTATAATGACAAAGACAAAACAGAGTCACGAGGTGAAAACAACACCAGCGTTGGTGCCATGGCTGATAAATATGTGAAATAACATACTTAACATATCAGCTTTGTTACTGCCTCCACTTCTGACTTTAAGGTGGAGCAGGGACGTCCTCACTTTCCGTGTTTGCGCCTCTGTCACGGAGCAGCCAGGTGGAATTACGGTGCAGCCTTTCCACCGTGTTACTGCTTTTTATTGCTCGACGTTATTTGTGTTTCCTGTTTGACACAAGCGTGAAATATGGTCGCCATTAGCTGACATTTGTCAACAATAAAAACATTAATCCTACTTATCTTCCTGAAACAGCTCTGGTTTCAGGTGGAAGTCGTTCTCAGTTTATGTTTTCTACTGAAACGTGCTCGCCAGCTCAATGGAGAGAGGCAGAGACTCTCCAGAGCCTCTGAGAAGAGACGCAAACTCCAGTGAGGGCGAGATGTGAGAGAGCACAAAAAGTTGGAGAAGAAGAAGAAAGTAGAGGGAGAGAGAGATTACCAAAGAGGGATCAAGAGACAAGACAGAGGAAGAGAAAAGCCTGTACTCTTCTGTTCTTAAAAGAAAGTAAGGTATTATGTGTGAGCTGTGGAAGAAGAGAGGGGAGAGGAGGGGGAATTGGAAAGAGATGAAAACAAGCGAGTGAGAGAGGGAGGAAAAGAAGAAGAAAAGAGAGGAGCACGGGGAGATGAACTCTTCCCTGGGAGCTCTTAAGCTCTTGTTGTGTACTGTGATGAGCGATAGTGTTTGCAGGGTTAACAGCCCAAAGCCCCGGGATGCAGGGAATACACAACACAAACACACACACAAACCTAATGGGAAGGGGGAACCAGGGCAGAGCGATTGCACACACGCACACAGCAGAGAGGGATGAGGGCAGAGGAGAGGGCTAAGACCCGAGAGGCTGCGACTGAAGACCATCTAATAGGGACAGAGACGTGTGTTGTGGGAAAATGGGAGCGAGGAAGGGAAAGACGGGGATGCTGGGGCACGTGGAGGCGGGGGACTGGTCACCATGGAGAGGAGGGTTTGCAGCAGTCACACAGTCATCACTGATTCACCGCCGGGTCAGACCAGCTCTCATAGACGTCATTTCAGACAGAAATCAGTTCGGTTTGAAGGAGGAGAAGAGGAAGCACTGCAGGTTCTGGTGTTTCTGACATGCTAGCCCGTCCACTTTTACATATTCCTGCCCTGAACCGCTTTACAGAGCAGATGCAGCTTGGTTTGCAGAGACAGAAGTCAGATGTATAGCGATAACCAATGCACGAACAATGGATCACACGAGGACTTCACATGCTCACAGTGACAAACCCACAGAGACAACGTTAGCCACTAGCTGCTGAACTTAGCTTAGCACGTATATGCAGGTTATTTAAACATGGCTAAACCTGCTAGAAATGCACGGTTGGCTGTTTTCACATTGTTAGCAGGTGCATTTGCGTTGAAGAGATGCCATGAAAAGATGGTTACAGCTGAAAACAGTATGGAGGCCGGCGACAGTCCTGTGGAGGTTATTCTTCTGCATCTATTTCTTGAGCCCTTCTCTGAAAATCAGCTCTGAATTAGGTGCAATTTTCAATTTTCTCATTATGCGCAATTTTCATTTTCAATGGAGGCATGCCTGAAATAGCATCGTACCAGAAACAGAGAGGAAAATTAGCAGGCGCTGTGTTTTCATCACTGCCGATCGACAATAAAAGCCAATAAAAACCAACGACGACTGCATTTGACCCACTTTTGAATCCTGATTGTACCCTTTCACACCGACTAAGAAAACAGATGCTAGCAGGTTTTAGTGGGTCTCTTGTGCAAAGTAAAAGTGCCCGTGGTGGAGCATTGAGCAGCTAAGGGACAGATGCTCCCTCTGGAGTCATTTGATTGCATTGTGTCTGCAGGATGTAGTCAACTGTTTGCAAAGTCAAGCTAAATACAGCACATCAGAGTTGTGTTTGAAGCTTTCTGCCCCACAAAAGGCCGAAAAACAGTCAGCTGTTGCCTGTTTGAACAACAGGCGTTAAGTTTTTGTTTGGCTAGCTCTCGTGCTAAGTGGTAGCATGCTGTCGTTTAGCTTGGCGGGCTAATTTAACCTTGGTTTTATGAAAAAGGAGGTGTTAAATCAGTCGCAGCTACAAAATGTAAAGGCAACACAGTGCAGTCGTTCACCTTAACCTTTGTTTGTACTCCCTGATGCTACCACTGTGGTCCTTTTTGCGGCAAGCTAGCACTAGCATGTTAGCAGGCTAAAGGTACGCGTACCAAGTTTTCATAAACAGCTCGTTGAAAATGTGAAGACTGACAACAAAATGTGTCTAAAGCTGCAGTAATTTAATCTGAAAACAACAGATTCACATTATTTATTTTCAGTTTATGAGGATTCGATGGTATTTAGCACTTAGATCACATCCCTTATGTTGCGTTTATGCCAATGAACCAGGAAAACATTGAAACGGATGGTGTGTGTGCGTGTGTGTGTGTGCGTATGTGTGTGTGTGTGTGTGTGTGTGTGTGTGTGTGGTGGGGGTTTAAATCACTGTGAGAGAAACACTCTCCCTCATTCACCATTAAACAAAAGCCTGGCTATGAAGTGCGGTAAAAGAACACGAAAACAGACGAGGACGAAATTGATTTTAACGAATTGTATGTTTTCAGTCTGCGAGTTCACAGTTGTGCAGTTATTTTCCAGAATGACAAACACACTGATGCAAATCCAAAATCAATCCCGAGACTGAAAACGGCGCGGGGGAAAGAGAGAGAGAGCGAGAGAGAGAGAGAGAGATCCATTACGTGCAGCGCCTGATGCCGGCGATCAGAGAGTGCAACATGAAAAGAGAAAAAGAAAGAGGAGCAAGAAAACAGCTCGCCGTGCAGCCATTTTGCTTATTCTTCTCTTCCATTTCCAAAGCCACTTTAAAGTCATGTCAAGTATTTAATGTGCGCTGCAATGAGGCTTGTCTGCAAAAGCCCATATTGCTCTGAGGTAGAGCAAATTACACCTCTGTCATTAACCGTGTAAAACAACGTTCCCTTCGCCGTAATTGCTTATTGAAGAATGCTAACAGCGTGATAGTGTGGAAGGAGAGGGTTAATGGCAGGGTTATTTACTCGTCCTGCAGGGATTAGCTTTGAGCTCACGTTTTCTCTGCGAGCTGCAGAATAGATCAGAAAACATGGAAACCAAGAAGAAAGCCCGACTCAGGCTATAAATATATAAAAGAGGGGCGAATACGGTCGACAGCGGGCTTGTTGGCAAAATGATGTTTGCACATACGTGGAATCCCCTCCCTGCAGGTTCCTCAATCCACGGTAAGCAATACAGAATTACACACCGCAGCCGGAACCTGGGGAAGATGCACTGATGGGAAGCTGCTGAAGACAGGAGTGGAGGAATTTAATAACAGGCAGGGCAATAAAGAAGACGCTGAAAACTGAAAACTGCAAGACGGCGCCAAACACAAGTGCCAAATGCACTGGCGTGAATTTAATTGGGGCGCAAAAGACGGTAAATATCTTTGCGGGCTTTTTTAATTTAGCTGTAATGGCTGTTTCTCGGTGGACGCTTGGCGGCTTCCAGTTGAGCAGCCGAGGACGTCAGAACAAAGACGAATGTCAGTCAACAAGAGGCTTAAACAGAGCTTTTCTTAGGGCGTTGTAAGGACTGCGTTTGTGCGTCTATTAGCTGAAGGGATGGCAGTCTGAAACCGCAACACAGCTGACCCTGGTTCAGTTTGATAGCTCTGGTACTCCGTTGAGATCCAGGCGGCTGGACAAGGATGCTGTGGTGACGCCCTTCGCCTCCTGATTGGGTCTCGTCAGTCATGATGTGTCCTTTCCTGATTCCTCACGCCTCCTTCGCTATACAACCTTTTGCGGTGTCACTCCGTTCATAAATGGCTTCCTGTAGCGATAGATAACACTCCTGTTTCCAATCTAATGCCACTCTGTGTGTTTCAGCGACTCCCCAAGCTCTGTTTTCACGACAAGTTCCACCTCGTTGTCCGTCCGAGTAAAGAAAACGCTCCTTTGTAGTGTTTTGTGCAGCTAAGCAACCAGAAGCATAGTAGAGAATGTGCTTCCTGTTTACGCCGCCACACCATGCATGTCCGGTGTGCATGAAAGGTCATGTGATGTGATATTTTCTCTTAATATATTTGTTTTTTTAGTATTTCTTGTCTAATGTATCACCTGATCAGTTTAGTTCTGCAGGACCGTCACACGTCTGACTTCATGCACCATCGTCTAATTCGTACCAACACAGTTCTGAATGCAGGGAGCTGCATTCTGCAAGCTGCAAGAAAATATTAACGACACCGAGGCTGGATGCAAAAATCAAAACATAAAGGTCACCCGTCATCCTCTTTATGCAACTTTAACTCAAAGTCTAACCAGATTAAAGGATAACATTATAATGAACTGAACTAATGACTCAAATTATGCTTTCTTATGCAAATAAACCACAGGAACAGAGTTATATACGCCACAGATATAACTTCTAATTCATGAGTACAAAGTAAAAAAGCAGGGAATCAATATTAAGACAGAAAATTGCTGTTTTATTCAGTGTTTCAGCCCGTGGGATGTTATTAGAAAAGAAGCAAGCAGACGAGAAGTTTGCGACTTGGTTTGAAAAGCAGGTGAGGAGCAAGCGGCGTCTATGCACACACATACAGCACGTCTGCATACATTTAAAAGAAAAGAAAAAGTTAATAATGACATGACTAATCCGAGCCGCGCAAACGTACATCCTGCTCGCATGCACCCAGTGAACCACACGGCAAACACACACACACACACACACACACACACACACACACGACTTAAACATGCCTTTAAAATAGAAACTCAACAAAGGCTGGTTATACTAATCACCTCCCAGGGGAATAAACACAGAAAGGACTAAACATCCCTTTTCTCTCTCTTTCAAACACACACACACACACACACAGAGCAGCAGCATGCAGTCACGTATGCTAACGTATTGACACAGCAATCAACACCCCAAACACAACCCCAATCCCCGGCTAATCAACATGTTTCTTTCTTCGGAGGAGTGGAAGAGGAGCCGCTAATGAATACCCAAAGAAAACTAAATTTAACGGTTGGTGGGGTCCAGCAAAATAAAATAAATAAATAAATTAAAAAAAAAAAAAAAAAAATGCCGGGACGCCGGAAAACTAACTTTTGTGTAATTGAGATTAAAAATGCTCCATTTTCCCAATTGATGACCATGTAATTATCACGTTACGACTTATTAGCGATGGCTCGGTTTGGTCACGGAGCATTTCAGCCGCATGGGAAATAATTCCACTTGTTAATTACAGCGAGGAAAAAGGGGGTCGAAGTGAAAAGCCGGAGATAGAGCGCGCCGTCTCTGCTCCGAATTTACAAAACACATCAAGACATAACTACAAGAAGAACGCGCTCCAGTGTTTCGTGTTTCGCGGCGCGATGCGGCTGCACACGGCTCTGTCTGTTAATCAGCTGTGGCTTTGCAGTCACTTAAACCGGAGGCAACATAGTTTTTGGTGTTCTACGTGTTATTATACATGTTTAATGCTAAGATAATTAATATTTACTTGTCCCCCCTGTGGCCTGCTTCGCTCTGTATAGATGCTGGGGATGCTAAAGCTACTGAGGTATGACGGGAAGATGCAACGTTTGTGTTCGTCTCACATGGTTTCTGCTGCTGCTGGAGATCAGTATTCTAGCAACATAGATAGCAAAACAAGACAATTCAGTCATTTTAATGCTGCCATATAGTGTATATGATGTGGCTGATGTGACGCCATTGGTTTGGTGTCAACAACCCGGGGGTGGCTGTGGCTCAGAGGTAGCGCGGGTCAACCACCCATCAGAAGATTGGCGGTTCGATCCCCAGCTCCTCTGGGCTGCACGCCAAAGCGTCCCTGGGCAAGGCACTGAACCCTAACTTGCTCCCAATGCTGCATCACCGGTGTGTGAACGAGTAGTTTCGTTTCGTGTGAATGGGCGAATGCTGACTTGTAGCGTGAAGCGGTTGAGCTACCGGGAAAGCGCGATGTAAGTACGGTCCACGTGCCTTGTTTGGAAAACGCTGCGGGGCTGCAGCTGATAACTTTATGAACTTTGTGAAACAACATGTTCTTAATCATCCGGCGCCTCTTGTAGCTCTATCAAATGTACTTTGTCATTGCTTTGTGTAAATTATAGGCCTTGTTAACAGAAGATCAGCCGCACATCGCTCATTTCTTACCCGTGCTGCCATAAGCTTCCTCGCGTTTCGGTTAAATACCACGTCTCTGCGCTTTAATTGCACAGACCAGACGTATAATCAGTAATTAGAGGCGTGTCTCTTTCGACCTTCTCACTTTCTCGCTGTTTAAACTCGCTTCCTGTATTTTGTGTTGGCTGAAAACAGGTGTGAGCACATTGTGAACACAAAGCGGACTAGAATACCTACCACACGTGTTGAGGAAGATCTGATCACGATGCGTTTACACATGTTTTTTCCTTATGTCTTCATGAATTCAGGAATAAATGGTGTCCTGGCGTCAGCCAATCACGGCTGACGTCCTGTCCGGGGTGTAGCCCGTCTGCTGGGATCAACTGCAGCCCCTCAGCAACCCTCCAGATGATGTGCAGTTGCATGAATGGATGGATAGAAGGCACATTAGTGGTTAAAACTACACCATCTAACATACTCCAAGTCAGTCTCCATAACTAATAGCGTATTGGATTGTATTTAATATTGATTCCTCACAGTCTAACGTCCAGTCCCAGCGTGGTGCTAGAACAGGAAATACACCACATTAAGCTGGTAATGTAATTTCATTGGACCTTTTAAAAGAAATCAAGTTAGCACGTTGGGGGGAGACAGGATGTTCACCTTCAGCGCTCTACACGCTCGCCCGCCCTCTCCCCAGGTTGCTATAAAACCACCAGGCTACTTCCTGCTTGCGCGTAAACATTGTAAACACGCCGCCGCTCCTCTGAAGGGAGCATGGAGGAGGAGACGACCGCAAGGCGACGTTAACAGGTCGCCTGAAAACATAAACGCGGGTCGTTTCTTCGGCCGCGCTGTCGTTGCTCCCTCGGAGAACACAAGAAATGAATTTGCACATCAGCTCTCAGTCGGGCTCTTGTTCTCTCATTTTCTATCTGTGCATCTCAATCCTATTACCTTTTATCTTCTCTCTCCTCTCCTCTCTCCCTTTCTTCTGCTCCAGCCCGGCTATTTATCATGCAGCGAACACAAGCAGCTGAGTTGCTCTGTAATATCTGCATTCCTCCACCCCTGTTTTTCATATCTGTCCCCCTCCGTCGTCTCCCCGCATCACGCTCCCTGCTACCAAAGATGGCAGAAGTGGTGCTCGCTAACGTCTGTAAATGAGGGAGAGCAACAGGCTTTACTATAACCGAATGAAAATCAGCTCATTGAAGCTGAGCGAGCTGCACGCACGCACACACGTTTCATATGCACATGCTTGTAGATGCAAAAGCAGCATGGCTCACACACACACACACACACCCACACGCACACAGACGCGTGCACACACACGCTGAAAGAGTTTGAGTGTAAACAGAAGCAGTCCATTAGTCATACTCTGAGCACATTAGGAGGAGTATTGTAATCAGGAGCACACACAGACCACACAACCGAAATATCACACGGTGGGACCGAGATCTGTGAGACGAAGCGCTGAATATGCATCTGCAACTGGAAACGCTGAATTCATGACCTCAAAACAAGACCCTGCATTATTCAGCGCCGTTACAAAGAACTGAAATATATAAGATAGTGGACTCTGAGATAGGATACTGATGCAGAGCAGAGCTGCGGGGAGTAAAGTGTGGTATACAAGAGCGTATAAATATTAAATAAAAGAGCAGAAGAAGAAGAGATGGATACCAGGGAACGTATGGGAATAGTCCTCTGACTAACTGCAACTGGAAAACAAAGATTTAAAGGTTGAATTCTGATCGTGGTGAGATTTCCCGTGAGTCTGCGTCTCAAAGCAGCCTGGAGGTCACAAAATCGAGTCCGAATGCATCAATCGGGGTCGACAAATCGCCCGTTAGCTCTAATTCAGGTGGACAAACGACATGGAGGGGCTGTTACGATAAGCAGGAGCCACTCGGAGGTGTTGTTTCAGTGCTGTTAAAGTATAAAAATGCAGCGTTTGATCACACCGTCGTGAACTGCCCGCCCGTGTGATGTCAGGAGGCACTGCCAGCGAGTCACAGCCCTAACTGAAGCCTCTCCTTTAACGTGCGAGGTTTTAAATACTGTTCTTTGTTCTGTCGCAGCAGATGGTCTCTGTCTTTGTCTTTAAATAGCATTTCAATCACCTCGCTCTCCTCAGAACAGTTTGAGACTCTGCAGCTTCCTCACTCGTGCAAACGGTAAAACGCACGAGGCGACTAACTGCCGCTGCTGTTTTTGTGGTTAAAATGTCAACCAGAGGCGTTATGAGCCAGAAACAGGTGAAAATCCACTCAGCAGAGATCAGCAACCCTTCGACATTATGTTTATTTACGAGATCAGAAATGTAATAACCCTGAACAGCCCAATGGGGTATGCAAAATAAATGAAGCTGGAATATTTGAAGAGAAAATGCGCAGGGAGGATGGTGAAAGGGGGGCTGAAACTGGATGTGAAAGAGCCCGACGTGAAGGCAAAATGGAGGCTGAGCAGAGCGGCGCACTGTGCACAACCTGCAGCTCGGCATTACGACACAATGCAAGTGGAACCACAGGGAAGGCAAGACAAATGAGGAGCTGGACCCTCTCCCAAAACGCACCGCCAAAATCCCCACTAAAGCGTTTTAACACCCGTGAGAAGCTTCTTTTTTTTTTTTTTTCTTTTAACTCGCTTAGGTAACATCACACAGAGGCGGTTCGCCACAGCAGAAGGAGAGCGGGTCCTGCCTCGAGCCCTTTGGCAGCGCGAATCTCGTGTTGCAGGAGGCCGACAGTAATTAGCTCTTCAACTTCAGAAGACAAACACTTAGCCAACCAGACAGCCTGAGCCCGCTTAAGGGAGCGGAAAAGAGCGGCGCATCGACACGGTTTAGATGCATGCAGACGCCGGGCGCGCGCACACATGTTCACGCAGATGACAGGTAGCGATGCAGCTGTGAGAAGTAGAGCGGCTGCAGCAGGATCAGACGCGTGTGTGTTCTCTAAATGCAGTGGCCAGCTTGTTTGATGTCCTCTTGACCAATTGCACTGCACCAAAGTTGTTATTAATGAGGGTCTTAATGAGCCCTCACCAGCTCAGTGCCAGTGTGTGTGTGTGAGAGAGTGTCATCAGCGCCTGTATGATGTTAATGGGGGGTAATGATACGGACTATAATTGTTATGGTGGCTAACCTAGCATGAAGGGATGCGTCTTCTCTGAAACACACACACACACACACACACACACACACACACACACAGACACCAAACTGCTCATGACTCCCTCCAGCCCTCCCACCACAGTCGCACTAACGCACTCAACACACTCAACACACTTCGCACCGAAGTCTTGACGTCTTTGCACTTTGATCAAGGAGAGCGTCGCAGCCCTCTGGACACGAAGCAAATGTAGCTTAAAGATCTTTTTTTGTTTTTTTTGGCCTTTGTGCACAAAAAAAAAACAGATTCAGATCCTCTTTTTTCATGTTGGTCTTAGTTTTAGTTTAATAAAATAAACTAATAATTATTTAAAAAGGCTAAAAAAGGCCACACATGAATAGAAATAGTCAATCATGCAAAGTATCGAGAATGTGCACGTGTAGCGTTAAAACACTGTCTTTCCTTCACTGCTGTGCTTCAGAGAGGCAGAACTGTGCACAATCAGCCTGGAATCAGCAGCTTTAAAGTCGCGATCCATAATTCAAACATTTCCAAAAGCCGTCAGCGATTATTTAATATTTAACAAGGGGGCGGCTCAAACACTGACCCCACACTCAAAACCATATCCGGAGTCTTGGCTCCACTTACAGAGCTGCCTTTGTCTCAGGGTGTGTTTTCACAGCACGGATGCTACTGAACAATCCTAGACATTTAATATGAATATTATAGGAATATTATAGGAATACTACGATATAGTTTTGGGAATATTATAAATCCAAGATGGAGGACAGAGAGAAACAGGTGCACTTGCAAATCCGGCTGCTACTTCAGCCCCACGGGCAGCGCCATGGGTTCATTTATACATGCAGCACATTAAGGGATGGGGAGGGATGGCGGCTCAGCATGGGGGGGTGCGTTTTCTTTATTCTGCCAGCAAGGGAGGATGTAGGTAAGAATGTGTGGACCTGAGACAGGTTAATAATGTAATGTGCTGCTGTTAAACATCCTTTGTTGTCAATTTGAGAGTTTTTTAACACCCCTCATTTGGGTTTAACAAAGACATTATGCCACATGCTGCAACCCCACACCACACGTAAGTGATTGTGATTGAAAATATAAATGAAACGCCTCTTTTGTTACATTTGTGGTCGAATAAATGACAAATTTGCCCTGTAAGTGCCTCTAATTTTCTGCCATCAGGGGTTTCTTTAATTTAAAAGATGGTTTGTTGACATTGCCGAATAGCGTGGGATCACTTGAAATGCTGCCTTCACCACCACTGCTGTCATCTTCTGCCTCATCGTTCACTGTTCAGGAGGTTTTTACCAGAAGGAAAATGATCTCCAACAGACTCCTCCTCTTAAAAACAACCAGACAGGGCGATTTAAACCACAGAATAAAGCAGTTTCACTTGTCAAAGTAGCGTTGCTCTCACAGCGATTGGTAAACAGGATGTCCGGAAGAGGCAAATAACTAAAATCCTTCATTTGGAATACAGTTAACCCTATAACTCGCGGGTGACACGTTTGCGCAGGCGCACTTTGGATTACAGTAATAACGTCACGGTTTGTGCTATCGGAAAACCTCTAACGGTTTCTGGAAGCTGAGACGTTGCGCTCTACAGCCAAATTGATGTTATTACGGTAATTTCACTTGCGCGTGTCCCGGAAGCCCGCGAAGCAGCCGCTTCGTTCCCACTGCACACACAGCGGTGGGGGAAGTTTCCTTTTTACGGCCTGTTTTCGCACATTATGAGACACAGGCACTCGAATTTTACTGGAAATAGTTTTATACTATTAAAATTTCAAATGTAACACGCGAAATCTGCCATTAATGTGTAACTGCAGTGTGGTTTGTTCACTAAAACTCTACAATCAAATTCCGTTTATGTGTTTTTCAACCGTCACCACACTCTTCTGACATGCAGCTAATAGGAAATAACTGCCAGGTAAAAAACGATCAAGATCTAAAGATAAAGTATAAAAATTAAGTTTAACACTGGATTAAAAAGTCAATTTAATCAGCAACCAAACGAAACCAAAGGAGTTACCTTGATTAAAATGAAATTATATGTTGAATTGTATATAGACATGTATAATTTTGGATAATGTAGGTGCACAGCTCACCAATACATATAAATAAAACATGCTGTGGGCACTAACATGTTTAAAATGTGAAATCTCTAGAGCAGCGGCCTCGTCTGCTAACTGTAGCATTTAAACAACAGTGAATCACCGCCTCTTTCACTGAGGCATTAGAGTTATTACCGTTTGCAAACCATCACAGACCGGATCAGCAGCCTCATTGATCATGTCTTTCCGGCTTTGCGGAGCGGTAAAGGGGTTTATGGGGGACGTGGCGTAAACCCGGTGACATATAAGCACTGCTAACACCAGAGCTGTGAGGCAGAGGCGCCCGGCGTTCCCCCGCCGGGGTCTCTGTTGTTTATAATAATTACACAGAACACCGCAGCTAATTTGACAATGATGTATTGATGCCTGCAGGAACGTAGCGCTTAGCACCTGTAAGTAATGTCTAGATTAACTGTAAAGCACGGCGTCATCTGTTATGAGCTCCTTGTGTTGTTTTGCATGTAAAATCCTAATCTGAGCAGTAATTACTCACCTAATCTGGCAAATGAATGGAGCGGAGTAGCACAAAGTGTGAACACTTGAGTAAAAGTACCTCAGAAGTGTGAGTAGATTCACTTAATTACACACAGTGGCTTCAAACTTTTAATCCTCACATTCTAAGAGGTTACTAGAAGATTACAGGAATGCATTTATGCTGGATTTAATGATGTTTTCAGGGTTTTTTTTATAGATTACTGTGAAATATCTACTTGATTTTTGCTCAAATGAAGCAACTACACAGCTGGTTCTCACTGGTGGGCAGATGCAGTCGGTGATGAGGAGCCCTGTGCTTTATTTGAAGGAGGGAAGGAGCCACTGATTCAGAGAGTTTTACAGCGCTTCAATCATACAGGCGACCACTGAAAGAGCGCTCAGTCCTTGGAAATATGGAATTCAACTGAAAGTGCAGAGATTTCAGGACGGCAACTTTTCTTCTCTCCTCTAATGTTTCCGCCCCTGAAAAAGAAACTGCAGGTTATTAAAATACTGACATCGTTAATCTGGCGTGAGTACACTGTTGCCATGGTTATCTTAAGTGATTTGTGGTTTTTTTTAGATGAGTGTTGAGAGTAATACTGTATATACGATCTATTTAAAAATATCAAAAGGGCATTTTTAAATAGTGCTTTTCTGGACAAGACGTGCACCGTGCAGCATTCAAACGCAAGGATTAGCAGTGGGATCCATAGTAACACAGCAAATAACTAACATTAACATTAACATTATTACTAACATTAAGACAAACTAATGCTTGCAGTCGGTCATGCTGTCGTGTTGTGATGAGAAATCAAACATTAAATCAGACGAATGTGAACCAAATTGAGCAAAACACACTGAGATGAACTTGCTTCTCCATCTTTCAGTAACTCCTCCGCCCACCAAACGCAGCAGTCAGTAGCTGCTCAGCGCTGCGGTCCTGGCCGCTGAGTCATTTCCCGCAAACAGCTCACCTGAAGGTGCAGCTGCTCAAGTCCAAGCGAGTCCCTCAGATGTTTGTTATGGATTCCACTGCTCGGACGCTTGGCTAATCCCATTGTCTGAATGCCATGTGGAAAAGCAGTGGGATCCATAATAAAGCGTCCATCAGTCCTCCTGTAACTACTGATTATCTACTATTAGGGAAATGCTAATAGGAATGTCAATGTAAAGGTGCTCCTGAATCGTCTCTTTAATTATTTATTATTATTACTTCAATACACTTGAGTGAAGTGAGGTTATATGAATGCATTGAACGTGGGCGGCGGTGGGCTGCTGCGCGTATGTGTGTGTGTTTGCTCCTGCGTCCCCTGTGTGTTGCTGTGTGTGCACACGTTGTCTCTGTTCATCTTTCTGCTTATCTCTGGGCCCTTTGTGTGTGTGTGTGTGTGTGTGTGTGTGTGTATCTGTGCATGATATTATGATGTGTACTATTTTTGGAGTGTGGCTGTGGGTTCGTTCACCTTGTTGTTGTATGCATGCATGGGTTTGTGTGTGTGTGTGTGTGTGTGTGTGTGTATCAGAAATGAGAGTGTGTATGTGAGTAGGTCAGCAGCGAGGGGACAGATGACCGATAGGGTTCCAAGGACAGGGAGGCCATGGGGGCCTTGGGCTTTGTGTGTGTGTGTGTGTGTTTGTGTGTGTGTGTGTGTGAGTGATTCGGGGTGGCAGTAGATGGCAGGAAGCATACGGTTCCCCGCGAGCAGAGAACAGTGTCACAGGGAGTGGAGCTAACACACACACACACACACACACACACACACACGCTTACTTAAACACTGACACACATATTAGCCCACACACACACACACACACAAACGCACAAAATAAACAAAACACACACACACACACAGAGGTGCAAAGCTTCATTCAAACACTCACAAGCAGCGACACCTTAATACTAACACACACACACACCTGCCTGACGCTCAGAGGACTGTGAGAACCGTGCTCTTTCACACACACACATTAATGTTTACACACACAAAGTAAAACACTGTCAACACGTATTAGCACGAACTTCAGGAGCGCATGATTCAACAGGCCCCGTTCGTACGTTCAGAGCTTCGGCGTCGTTCGTTTGGCGTCGGGCTGACGGGGCGACGCCGCACTCACACGCCTCTCAGCGAGCGGAGTGGAGCAAAACCACACGGCACCAAAAAAAAGTCAAACAAAGCGAATTATAAACGTTATAAATGAGCAAACAGGAGACCAAGATGGCGCCAATCAGCCAGCTTCAAGCCGTCCTCACTGTTCTGTAACGGGGTAACTCCAGCAGGAAGGCTCATAATGAGAAAAGTGATTGACGAAGGGTTTAAATGGTAAAATCTATATGGTTATGTCTGGAGGCGATTGTGTCAGTACGGAGCAGGCGTACGGTGGAGGTGTCTACAGCATGTCCCCAGGGTCCTCCGCTCCTCCGCCATGTTAACGGGTCGGCAGAGAGGACGCTGGGAACTGACGAATGATCGCGCAGTGTTTGATGACGTGACTGATCTGGCATCATAACAATCATCTGTGGCTTGTTGCTGACACTCACAAACACAGACTGCACCGCTCTCTCTCTCTCTCTCACACACACACACACACACACACACACTATGTTGCAGCCATCAGTGTAATACCCAATCCCCAGACAGCTGAAATGCGACAGCCCATCTAAAAGTGTGAGAAGATTAGTGTGTGTGTGTGTCACATGTTTGCACGCCACATTGCATGTCGGCGTGTGTACAAATGCACGAGTGTGTTTTTGTTTTTCTGTTGTTGTGTTTTTATTTTATGTAAATGTAAAACGTGTGTGTGTGTGTGTGTGTGTTTGTGTGTGTGTGTCTGTACTATTTTAACTTCTGCTGCAGAGTCTCTGCTGCTCATGCTGTGTGTGTTTCGTCCACTGCATTAATTTGTGTTTTCTGGGTTTTTCGGTCGGTGCCTGCATGTTTATGTATTCTACTGTGTGTGTGTGTGTGTGTGTGTGTGTGTGTGTGTGTGTGTCTATTGTGCACAGGCCCATTTGAATCTTAAGACCTCCACATGCCACCTGTCTGCATGCTGACCTTCCACCTCTCCTGTGTGTGAGTGCGCCTCTCTTGACCTCTGCGTCTCCCACAATGCCTCTCTGCTCCTGCCTACACCCCGAGCTCATTGCTTATGCACAGTTACCTGGTAACAGACAGCCACTGTTGCCATGGCACTGCCGGGGCACCCAGGTGTCCAAATAGCTCTCTGAATGACGGATGATTGGGTGTCAATGATTGGCTCTCTTATTTTTTCCCCCCTCTCTCTCTCTCACACACACACACACACACAGATGCATATAAACATGATCTGAGTCCCAGCGATGCAGAGTCACACACACACACACACATGCATGCGTACACACACACACATACACAGAGAGAGTCACATCCTCACACTCACAGGGGCGTGATGATTGGCTGTCAGGAGAACATGACCCCGATTTGGGCCTGTGGGACTTGAAGTTGTAGCGTGAAGTGTGTTTGAAGTGGCTTGAAGTGACATGTGGTGTGTGTGTGTGTGTGTGTGTGTGTGTGCGCGCGTGTCTGCAGGAGTGAGTGAACTGAGCAATGAAGTAGGTTGAATATTAAAAGTGCTCCCCTGGCTTCAGACCTGGGCAAAATAGCACTTGAATATATTCCAAACGCTTGAAATAACCCGGGGAGCGCTTGATATAACTGATCTCTCCTCCACTCTCGAGGCCATTCCAAGTTTCTGGTGAGGCTGAAATTGCCCCCGACTCCTTTTACATTACAACCCACTTTTGCATTCTCCCATTTTCGTGCAGGTATTACCCCAGTAGCTTAACCTCCTGTAACTGTGCTGCTCAGCCGGCCGGTATTGAGTGCCAAATTGACTCTGGAGTTTCCTTCTCACTCGTGCCAGGGTGAAAAGTTGAAGAGGAGCGCGCGAACGTGCAGCCGGCGAGCTGGACGTTCGGAGCGACTCGGGTCTGGTGCCGTCACTATCAGCTCAACACGGGGGAAGACTTCATTCAGTGAGGGGAGCTGAGAACATGCGCGGCTGCATCTCGGGCACCTATCTGTGATATCAGATGTTAACTTTGAGAGAGCGAAATGTTAAATTCGCGCTTCCTGTTTTCACTCGGTTCGCTCAAATAAACCAAGAACTGCACAGTCGGCATGAATTTACAGACATACAGCAGATAGATTCGCCACCAAAAAAGGTCGTGCAGCACTGTTTTTATTTATCATGTTCAATGATAGTAAGAGGAAATGATGTGGTGACGCTGCACGGTAACTTTAGTTTCAGTCGTTACTTAGGACGTGTTGTTTTGTCTGCTTGTATGCATGGTTGTGGAATAATGCTCCTGCAAATGCGTCATAGTCCAGCTTTTAACCTGCACGCAACTTCTGTTTGCTGCCTTCACGCCGTGACCGACTGACACCAGCCTTTTCACGCGCCTGCGTCCGGCTGCAAACCTGCAGCAGCTGATTTGCTTGGCCGCACGCCGGGGCAGCGCGAACAAGCTGTTAGCGGCGCTTGTCAGAAAGAAGTTGTGTAAACGCGCGGCGACATTATCATTCACTTGGGTTTTGCGTCCACCTGAAAGCGAATGCAGCTCCAATATTTACTCTCTTTAGCTTTTCCTGGTCTCTAACAACTCCTGAGGGAGACATCGGGCTCTTTAGCTGCTAAACGCTCCACTCTGTTTACCAGCTTGCCTCTGACTCTGTGTGTGTGTTTGATTTTCGAGCTAGCAGCTAACAGCGGCAGCCTGTCCGATGCTGCGACAGATGAAAAACAAGATGAAAATCAGCTGAAAGTATGAACTCGAGCTGTTAGGAGCTGCAGATCCAGGTGCGTTCATCGCAAAACGCTTTCAGCTTCATTTGGGGTTTTTAATTTCGCTCGTCTAAACCTGCAAATAACCTTTTAACGTTTGTGACTGTTTACAAGTTTTGCTGATTTCCAGGTTTGCGCACGTCGATGCAAATGAAGATTATTTTGTGTACGGCTGCACGAAGGCAGCTGTTCGCAGCAGCGGCAGTTCATAAGAGGGCCTCTAAAGATAGAAAGTTGTGTAATTAAATTGAAGTTAATTTAAAAAGAAGCGGTTCTGCAGCGAAGTTTTGTCAGATTCACGCCTTCATTTCTGTATTTTATATATTTCTTTCACCATTTTGCTTCACTCGTTCTCCTCAAGGTTATATCAACGTCAGGTACAATGTCTCAGTTTGCACAGGCTCATAACAGCGGCAGCTCCTGACCTAGCCCGAGCTTCTTGTGAAAACACAGAAACACAACCGTCAGACTCAAGGGGGGGGGATAAAAAAAAATAGGAGACATGTTGAAAAAGGAAATTCAGAGATCTGCCCTCCTCAGACAGCCTGGGGCACAATAGGTGCGGTAGGTGTGAAAATTGATCTTAAACAGACAGCAGCCGAAGTTTGAATAAATACAAAATCAAA
This sequence comes from Datnioides undecimradiatus, assembly GCA_008933995.1. Taxonomy (NCBI): domain Eukaryota; kingdom Metazoa; phylum Chordata; class Actinopteri; order Lobotiformes; family Datnioididae; genus Datnioides; species Datnioides undecimradiatus. Next base: position 10,760,183 of record WARS01000044.1, on the reverse strand, counting down.
TTGAAAATATATACCAGTGTTGATTTAAAAAATGAAAATAATAAGCCTTTAACGTGTTTAAACCCTCTGAAATAGATTAATCCCTCAATACCTGGGCGAGTTGGCAGGCGATGATGGTAATAAAGCATCTTTTCAGCGGCCGAGATTGAAACGCAATACCTTTTAATTCTCGTTTCTCCAAACGCGCCCGGCTTTGTGCTCCTCCGGCCCCGCTCGCTCTTCTCCCCCGTCAATACTCTCCCAGTCTTCCCCCAAAATCTATTAAAACTTAACTTTAAGACGTTATCGACGTAACCCGCAGCCGCTCGGTCTGCGGCGACGCTCGCTGCCTGAAGAGAGAGCTGGGAGCAAGAGAGTTTGATGCAGAATGAACAAACGAAATGCAGCGAGGTGCTTCGAACAGGAAGCTGGTAAAGACTAATTGCAGGCTAACTGAGGCTAATTGACACGCAGCCCTACCACAGGATTACCCGCAGGTCTCTCGGGCTTTTGGTAAAGTCTAATTAAGATGCCGCAGGTATCCTACAGTGTGACTTACTGACGGCATGTCAGCCGAGCTCTGATTCTGTGACTGGATCCCTTTAAACAACTCCGCCCCCACCTGAAAGACAGAGCTCGCCGATGCCGACGCCTCAAACTGCAGATTTTTGCCGTCCCCAGCCCGCGGCCCAGCCGGAAAAACCCTCCTTTGATGCACCTCGCGCCGCCGCCCCTCCCCTCCTAAACTGATGTCGTTTGACTAAGTGGGGTGACGGCTCTTTTAACAGAGGGGGACATCTCGAAATGTCAGCTTCACCGTGTTTGCACAAAGAGAAGGGAGGATGCAGCGAGGAGATGGGAGAGGGGAGATAAACTCAGCCGGGGTCGCTCTTTTAAACTTCCCCGCTCCTCTCCTCTTCCTCCTCCTCCTCCTCCTCCTCCTCCTCACGACGCTGCGCTTCCCTCCTCGTTTCCTCCTCGTTTCCTCCTCTCCCCCCTCACTGAGCGTGACCTAGTTTGATCCTGAATGGTTCGGGGGCTGTCTGTCGCTGAGATAAACTCATTTGCTCTGGATCATTTAGAGAGCAATGCCATTTCACTCCTCCCACCTCCCCCCCCTGTTTCTACCCTCGGTGTTATTTGGGGAAGCAAAGCAACAAGAACGTGTCTGCATGTGTATGACACCACTGTGTGTGTGATAGTGCAGTGTGTGTATAGCGCGCATCTGTGTGTTCTTTAATCTGTTAAGTGGGTAGAGACATATGGGGAGAAAGGGCAGGGGGGGGGCTGTCAGTAAATGAAACAGCATCTCTGGCTTCAGATAAGGATGTGGAGTGGTGCACATCCACAGATATCTGTCACACAAACACAGAGAGCACTGATAGGCAGATTTATTCAGAAAGGTCACGCTGCGCTTCACCGTGTGTGTGTGTGTGTGTGTGTGCAGCAGGACTTTAAAGATCCCATCAGACCTGCTTCTCCTATTAGCGACAGACGCAGGTGTGCAGGACGTGTGTGTGTGTGTGTTCTGTAACCCGAGGGCCGCGGGTCGGTCCGGCTCTCGTCTGCTCTCCGAGGGCTAATCACGCTGAGTGCACAGTGATGGAGCCGCCCTGATTTATTTATGATCTTTCCGCTTGTCCCACTTGTTCTCGGCAGCCAAGTCATCATCCGATTGGCAAATAATTTCTCATCCTGATCCTTCCTTCTGCCCACACACACCCACACACCCACACACACACACACACACACACACACACACTTTATTCTCTTTGTTTTTGAAATTGCTCCTCACACATTGCAAGGAAAATCCAGCCCCCTCCTTCACAATGGATATCTTCAATCGGCCTTGGAGACTTTGCCTGTAGGTCAATCAATGCGGCTTTAGTCGGGGGCCGAAACCAAAATCCTGACATTTACCATTGATGTTTTGGATCATTAAAACAATTTCTGTTATATAACTGCTTTTGTACTGCGGCTGCACTCGATGCAACTTCGCGTCCTCCGCCTTTTCTCCACAGAGAAAAGAAAAACTCTCCACAGACAAAAAAAAAAATAAAAAGTAAGAATTAGGATCCTGAAATAGTTGCTGCATCACCAGTGGCTACTCGCAAACTGCGACGAAGTCATTTACTGCGGATATTTTCCTTTAAGATAACATCAAACGCATCACGACGGACACATAACAAGCATCCGAGACCTGCATCGGCTGCAGGATCTCCAACAACGAGCGGGCGCGGCCTCTCCAGAGACTGAAACGCAGCAAAATGAAGTTCTGAGCTTTTAAGACTTTAAGAAGTAAAGCAGCATGGAGATGGTGACGGTCCCCAGTGCTGCTCGTCTTGAGTCAGAAAGACAGACAGTAGATCGCACTTAATAAGAAGTGCAATCAGGAAGACAAGCAAAATTAAATTTGGTTGCCACACCCTCCAAAGTGTTGCTCTCAGTGCTCCCGCTGCACACAGGTGGAAGTCCCTTTGTCTTAGTAAAGCACTATGCACGATGCACGCTGGACATGCGCCAAATTCATGTTTTGCATTGGTGCAGAGCCACGTTTCCACCTGCAGATGCTTCACAATGGTACAGCAGAGCTCAGCGTCGTCAGGCTAACCTGGGAGCACAATGCACGGTTGCACAACCCCGATAAATGTTGGCCTGCGATTTGACGTTTGCTCTGTGTTTAAGTTTGAGGTGCATGGTGACGATCTGTCGGATCATCATGCAACGTGACGCGGCGCTCCGACTCAACACTCACCAGCTGCGTGCACATTACTGTCTGCGTTTATCCTCAACAGGAACTGAACTTCTTTGCAGCTCCACAGATAAACTGAAAGTTCTACACGCTACGTGCTAAACGTTTGCTAGAGTTTAAACTGTTTAAACACAAGATGTCAGTCAGTGTTGGACTGTGACTGACACACATGTCATAAAGCTCCTAACACTGGGGAATCTCTAATAATGAAGTCTTATGTTGGCTCATGAGCTGAAGGAAACCCTTCGGCGGGCCTGCGTGAATGGGATTGATAAACAATGTGATCTTAAGCCTACGTGCAAAGTGTTTCGGCTCCTTCAGCCCGTTCACGCTTTGTTTGATCACTTTGCAGTGCAGCCAAAATTGCATGTTTAACCTTCGGAGCTGTGATTGTCACTGCAGGGGACCTGAGCGAGTGAAGAGGCTTTGCAATGTTAAACAGCCGCAGTTTTACATAAAATCAGCCTTAATGTGCAAGTCGCTGCTCAATTATGCCGATCTCCGTCGAGCTATCTCGCTCTGTCTCTGTTCTCCCGCTCACCTTCTCCCGCCTCTTCTCACTCACTCTGCAGCTCTCGTACCGCTTTTCTGAAGTGCCTTGCTGCAAGGAATAAAGAAGCTTTTACCCTCTAAGATTCTAATCATTCCTTTTTTATTCATCATAATTGCCCGCTGATTGCAGTAATTTCGGTGCACTCATAATTTTAGTGGTCTATCTGGTGCGCGGTGGCCTCCCAGCGCACGCACGTATTTACGTATTTGTGTTTATTTGTGCACTTGTGCATGCGTGCGTGCGTTCCGGTGAGTCAGTTTGCCTCTTTCGGCGTCGGTAAATGCGAGAGGGCGCACTAATGTCGCCGTCTGTGAGTCAGAGTTGGGGAAAAAAGGAGTGGGTGTGGGGAGCGCCGGGAAAAGTAGGTGTTTTTGTGAAGGGAGGACAAAGCGACGGGGGCATTTCGCTCTCCTTGTTGGCACAGCAGCAGAGAGCAAGTGAGCAACAGACTGCGATGGAAGGCGACGGAGAGGCTGCGAAAAGGGAAAAGAGAGCCAAAGTGATTGAGAGAGTGTGTCTTAACTGGAGGCGTACGGGAGAGCACAGAGTGCAACAGTCTGATGAAGGGCTGAAGGACGAGCGGCAGAGGAGTTAGAGAAAAGAGAAAGCAAGTGGCTAACACGGCGCGGCGACGGAGGATGATGGGGAGAGAGATGCATCAGAGAATGAGAGACGAGCTGGGAGAGAGAGAGAGGCAGTTGTTGTTCCAGTGTCACTCACGGCCTCCCTCGGGAGTGTTTAGACCTTTAAAGTCTCCTCCTCTCTTCCCCAGGCCTCTAACACTCCTATCACCTCCCTCATCCCTCCTACCCTGCCTCATGTTTCACCCCTCCCTCCTCCTTGAACCCCTCCTTCTCTCCTCCTTCGCTGCTTCACCTTCACACTCCTCTCTGTTTTTCCTTCCTTCCTTCTTTCCTTTGATTTCTCTCTCTCTCCTTTTCTTTCCCACGGGCTCTAAGATCTGTTCTCCTCCTCCCTCCTCCCTCCTTCCCCACCTTCCCCCCAACACTTGAAGGTGCTATTTATAAATCAACTTACTGTAGGTTTGTGCGGCGTTCAGGGGGGAGAAGCAGGCAGAATGATGGGAAGTACGTGAACTGTTTACGCGTGTGGCAGCAAATTTCAGTCGCTTGAATCTGAAAACATCGCATTTCGGCCTCACGTTGTGGCACATTTCAGGCACGTAGCCGCGGCAGTTTGTCTCAAAAACTTCTCCTTCAGGCTCGGGGGAGCTCAGCGTTTGGGTAACACGTCTTTTTAAAATAGACGGAGGCAGACGTTCAATCAGCCGCAAGTTTTAAAAAACGCCCGCTTTCTCGAAATGGCATTTCACGGTCGAGTGAACGGCAGCACCGGTCCTCAGTCCTCTCCGGCATCATTTCAGCGCTTTGCTGTTATGATTACAGTCCACTGTGTCCTCACCGCTCCCTGAACGACTTCTCCGAGCCTTGGCGCAAAACTGCCAAGTAGTTTAGCGCATTAGCAGTAGCAGGAGTGCGACGCTTGACCCCTTTTACGTCTCTGCCAGTAAGGAGCACAGTTTGGTTCTGATCCAACGGCAGGATCGCAGATTTAACACGGGTGTTTTTTATTTTTAAGGATCACGATTTGAGCTTAATGCACCGTGAATCTGCCTTTTCAGGACACGTTTTAATTAGCACCGAGTGACTCGCCAAACTAAGTGTTTCTTTTTAGCATTCTCTGTGAGAAACTTCATCACATGCACATTAAGAGACAGTACAAAACATTTTTATTATTATCATCATTATTATTATTATTATATTTTATTTTTCCCATTGCAAGTGCTCATTGTGTGAATCCTCTGAGATGCACAAGGTGATAATTGAACGCATTCACACAACAGCAGCACTGAAAAGACTGTGAATGCGCCCAGAACATAATCTAATGGGAGATGTTTTTCTGCATTGATCCTATTGATCCCAGTATCAGCACTTCATTATCAAACTGACCATCTCTGCTGCTGATCTGCACTTGACCGTAGATTCTGAGCACGTATTGTCTGAAGCACACTGATGATTGTTCTCGCGACTTGCCGGTCTCCCCTTATCTACACTCGAACCCCTGCAGATGATCCAGAACGCAGCAGCTCGTCTGGTCTTCAACCAACCCAACAAAGCCCACGTCAGTCCCCTGTTCAGGTCCCTCCACTGGCTCCCAGTCGCTGCTTGCGTCAAACTCAGAACCATTACCAAAACTGCTCCCGGTGACCCCCTCATGCAGGTCTAACGCTCCATCCCGCCCTCTGCGCTCAGCCAATGAGTCACTAATCTAGTCCCAACATCACATCGGAGCCCAGAATCACAAACTAGACTCCTCTCCTCTGTCGCCCCCCCAGCGGCGGAACGAGTCACCCAACTTCATCACAGCTTCAGCACCACCTGTCGACACCTTGGTCCTGCTGGAGGTCAAACATCTCAGCACTCGTCTGCATTGTTTTCCCAACTAGACCTTTGCTTGTGTGTTGTACCTATTCTATACGTACGTCGCTTTGGATAAACTCATCTGCCAAATGACTGATATGATAAGTAGATCATTAGAAACCTGCAGCTGTCTGATCACATGATATCTGATGCAATTCTCTTGTTAAGCTCCATCTTTCCATAGGTCAGACTACAGGTGCACCTAAGCAGATGATAGAGTGCAACACTGTAGTGCAACACCTAAAGCCCAGAGTCAAAGCATTTAAAGAAACAGATGTCATGATATCAGGTGAAACATCACGTTTGATGACGTTTGAGCTCAGAGAAAGGCGCTACAGTAACAGAATGTTTGATTATTCTGCCTAGAAGCAGGCTACACTTAATGAGCAGGCCACTTCCTGTACTTTTCCAACTCCACTCTGTGAATAAGGAGCGTATTTGTTTTGGTCAGTGACGCTGCTGCGCCGGTGCGACCCCCAGTGGCGGCGAATGTCGTGTGCACAGCTTTAAATACACGAAGTCATTCTGAAGGCTCCTCATCTTAGCAAACCGACGACTAATGAGCCTCAGGAATTGCCTTTCACTCCGTGTCTGTTGTCTGCTTCAAGGTTTATGTTTCGCACGCTGTGGTGCGAAATAGCAATGGCCGCCGGGGGAGAATAACAACAACGAGCTTAAATTCCTGAACCTTACAACCAGCAACCTTTCAGCGGAGTACTTTGTGTTGCTATGGTGCATCTATCTGTGTATCCATGTCTGTGAGAGAGATTTTTTTTTTTTTTTAGCAAATATGTGTTTTTTTTATCCATGTTGTGTATCAGGGAGAGATAGTTAAGTGCAGCCCTTGGGCACAATGTGTTTCTCTGATGGCTAATACAGTAATACAACCCACACACTGGAGCGTTTGATAAGAGAGAGCGATGGAGCGCTTTAGACAGGGATTGTTGTTTCAATTTCATTTAAATTGCATGTGATTCAGCAGCAATTTCTCACCACTTGAGTGTCACTTAGATATTAGCATTATATCTGCAGATTTCGGGTGTTTTGCTACCAGGCGATGAAGTGAGAAATGGACAGAAACAGATAGAGCTAAGCAGGAGTGCAGGTTCGCCGCCGTGCGCCTGTGTACGCCGGCGAATTCTCACCCACTCATTTGTACATCTGAAAAGCAGTTCTACGGTATGAAACCCAGGCTATTGATTTAACAGTATAAATGTTTGATAATTCATATAAATATTCTACAACTCCAGCAGGAACCAGCACTGGCTCGCTGACAAGGAAATCAAGCTGCGTGTTACATCCCGACGTACCCTAACGGGTGGAGGTGAAGGAAAGTCAAAGCTGCAGTTCTCAGAGGTTTGTGTGTGCAACAAAAGATGAGGACGAGGTGAAGCCGGGACACACGGGGAGTGTCGCTGGGTGTGTTGACTCAGCCGCTAATGCAACCCGCACAAGGGAGGTTTGAATAATTCCTGCAATCACAGAATGGGAGAATCGCGCGGTCGCCCCTGCAGCTCGCGGGTACACGGAGGAAAACACTTTCTGGGTGTTCCGCCTCGGTCACGCGAGTCTGAAGACAGAAGCCGGAGCCGTTAGAGGAACGCTTCCATCTAGTTGAAAAAGTTGAATTTCAAAACTTTACGTGGGTGCGAGTTTCCATCGACTGCTCATGTGCAAATATTCTCCAAAGAGCATCACGAGGGAAGATCGTTCCCCTATAAAGACATTTATAGGTTCACGTTTGCAATAAAAGATGATCTCTGCAGCCCAGGGCCATAATTATCATATATATATATATACTGGGGGAAACAGACACCCCTCAATATTGAAATATGCTCAAACACCTGATATCAAAGTATGAATAAAGATGAATAGCTATGCTACGACAGATTTACATTACAACTGCAATACAAAGTGAAAGCCTGGATACAGTTTGAGTGTTGAATCATCTAGAACTCTGATTTTACAAGTGTTATGGAAATGGTAATATCACGAATGATTATTGTCTTGCAATACCAAAATTTCTGGCGCTATGTTAGCAAGCTAGCTAGCATACATAAGCCAGCTAGTAGCTATTTTGTCCACTCGCTAGCTTCAGGTTAAACACTTTTTGTTGTAGCGCAGTACTTTGAGTAACTTCGACTCAGCTGGGGCATGCTTGAAAAGGTGACATCAATACATCTTTTTGTACTAGAACTGCAAATGCAGGAGTGATAAATACTTTGCAGCAGCGGAAACACACAGTTCTAGTGCAAGTGCTAATTAATCAGCGGCCGCAGGCAGCTAGCACGTGTACCTGGAAAGTTAATTAACGCATCCACCTACTAATGTGGTACGACACAGTGAATCAGACACTTGTAAAAAAAATAAAAATAAAGAGCTTTTTGCAGGAAATTAGCTCTCTAATTTTGAATTTTTCCACCAGACTAACAGCAGATTTTGGTTTCCTCCAATCACCCAACCATTATGCTGCACACTTCAGGCTACACACTACTTCCTGTATTGCCAGGCATCCCTGACATTGAGCGCAGATTGTCCCAACATTGGCGCCGCTCCCGGTGACACCGTGCTGCTTCTGTGACATTTGGTTGACGCGTCTCACCTGATTCGCTATAAACGTCTGAACCGCCAAGGGAATACAACAGATTCTGTGCAGTAATAAGTCAGCAGGTTAACTTTGTATAGTGTTTATTTCACAGATTAGTTAGTGTAGGGTAGGATTAGAGAGCGAGGGGGTGTCATCAGTATCTTGAGTAAGCAAGCAGAAAGGTGTAACTGTATTTAAAAGAGAGAGGGCTTGCTCCCAAAGCTCCCTGTTCTTCAGGTCGTGCACGCACTTTGGCAGGTTTTCAATCCCCTTGCATGCAAACTCCAACCAAGAGCAGAGTAATTCAGCTCAGAAGTGAAGCATCATCCTGTCAAGCCTCGAGATGGCAGCTTCCAAATGCGCTCCATCATCAATTTTCATTTACATAATTATGAAACAAGGCTGTAACTTTTGCTTGAGACCCGCTGGGAAGAGCCCTCTCACCCTGTCACGCACTCTCAATAACCAAACAGAATCCTGAAAGCTGACTGCAAACGGGCGATCCGCGGTCAGCAGAGTGATAACAGCTTGGATTCGTTTGGTGCCCTCTCAATAGTTTTGTTATTAATAAACATCCACATTTATGCAAATAACTTTCTCTCCTGTGTCCAAACACACACATCCAGCATTTGCTGCCCTTTTTAATTCTGCACTTTTGGGGCTTCCTGGTGGAGGGGAGCCATGGCAGGGTGGGAGGGTGTCAAAAGAGTGGAAACTATTCTTGCAAATAGATATTTCATAAGAAGGATATTGCACATATATCTTTTCCTAATCAGCAACACAACTTTTCCAACAACAACAACACGCGTAGGTGTTTATTTAAATGCCCGACCGTTCCCCTCAAGCTTTTAATCTGCCTTAATTCATATACTCGGGTGGATGGACGCGAACTTATCGTTGCAATGTGCAGTCGAGCTCCTCTGGTAGCAGTAACAGGTGTGTTTGATGAGGATAATGGCTGACACTCGCTGCCAGTTCGGGGATATAAAGAGTGATAAAGGTGTGAGAGATGTCTCTGAGAGATTATTAACACCAGTTTTGTATCTGCCTCCAGAGAAACTCACCTTTTTCCTCTAATCCATCATCTCCCCGTGCCTCTTTTCACACCCGTCCTCCAACCAATCAGGTTTCCGTTCCCCGCAGCAAGTTCTCCTCCCCCCTCCTCCCCCCTCCTCCCCCGTGTCACCGGTGTGGTATTTTACATGCAGCAACGCGGCTCCTTGTTTATCGAAAAGGCAGTTGGTTATCGGCCACAAACATCAATGGCAAATGTGGCCAGCGTGAACTTTGATAACACCACGGCACACAGCAGACGAGCTTCGGACACACGTGCATGGTCACATCTTGAGTGTGCGTGCGTGCGTGCGTGTGCGTGTGTGTGAGCATCTCCAGCTGTGAGGGAAGGCTGGTGTCATCTCTGTCTCCCTCCCTCCTCCCTCCATCTGTCTCTCCAGCCCATCGCTGTTTATTCCTTCTACTGTAGCATCATACCCCTGTTCTCCCTCCCATCCTCTCTGCCTCACCCTTCTCTCCCTCCTTTCCTCCCATCTCTCCCTCCCTCTCTGATCTCTCCTCTCTCCTTCCCTCTGTCTCGTGCTCTTCCGTGTGTTTTGTGAACATGCGTAATAGGGCTCTACTCCTATTGTGTTTGTGATAGTGGCAAACGTGGTAACTAAACTAAACTAAACACACACACACACACACACACACACACACTGGCCAGCCCTTTCCCAGTGGATTTACACAGGCATGAATATGCAAAGCCGGCCTTCCTGAGCCTCCCTGAGCAAATCTGCATGTTCGCTCTATCTGTCTGTCTGCGTATCTGTTTATCTGTCTGTCTATCTGTCTATCCGTCTATCCGTCTATCTATCGCCCTCTCCTTGGAGACTCTGTAAACTTGGAACAGATCGCCACCTGCTGGCAAGAAGACTCAAATGCAGTCCGTCTTAATGTGACCTGAGACGCAATCTAACCCTCACTGATCAAACAGCAGCTCCTCTAATTGCCTACATTTCTGCAGTCTCACTTATCCATAGTTCTGTCCGGCCGTGCATGCAGTTTGATTTCTTTATCGACTCAAACTTCAGGGGGCAGCGGTGGTTCAGGGCATTTCTTTTTTTTTTTTATGCTCAAAAAATAAAAATAAAAGACTTTTGAAAATCCCCAAGAGCAACTTAGATTTCAAGAAACACTCTCAGCCCGCAGACAGCTCTTCTTTGGTGGAATAAAAACCTTTTAACTGTTTTGTTTTTGCATCGGTTTTTCCGTGTATCCAGATGTTTGTTCATCTGGTCCCTTCATGCTGATGGTTCCTGGGTCTGCGATTAGGCAGTAATTGACGAGGTAGGGATCATTTTTGACAGAGGAGGAGGGGAAAAAAAGATGCCACTTTGTCACAGGGAAGAAAATAAGTACGCGTCTGATTGATGCAAGTGTGTTTTTAAAATGCAGAAAACTGCATCTTGATGCGTTTCGGTAGCTGTAAGACGCAAACCACTGGATGTGCAGCGGTGACAGCGCAGCGATTTTATTTTTTCTTGCAGCGGCAGCAAATCGGTTTTTAGGTAAATGCTGGGACCAGTCGGCTAAATGTATGTAGTAGAGCTAAATGAGTGGGAAATCAGAGGTAATTATCCTTTTATCATCTCTGTATCAAACGCAGTGGAGTGCCTTTACTTCAGTGATCGTGATGAAATGCGATTTCATTAAAAAAAAGAAAAGAAAAGGGGACCCAACAACCTGTGACAATCACTCAACCCTCGCTTTGTTGTTTCCGCCAAACTCCATGTTATGCGCCGTGATTGCGCAGAAGCATCCGCCGCTTTGCACAGCTGCTGTCAGCCGGCCGCCTTTTCTCTCCTTCTCTGTTCTTTTAAATAAAAGCCCCACTGTAACGAGAGGCTTTTACAGTCAATTTAGATGCCTCGCCGCCCTCCGGAAATCATAAACAGGCTCTTAATTGAAAGGAGATGTCGAGGTCAGCGCGAGACTCAGCTGATGCGGAGCTGCATTGCAAAGATTTATGGCATTCGTGAGTGTCGGCGTGCGGTGGAGAGCTTTGAGCTGCTTTCATTGTACAAGAGCCCATACTGAATTCTTCATGCGACTGTGCCTCAGCCTTACAGCGCAATAACGCGTACAGCGCCGGCTCTGAGCTGAAGCCTGAGCATTTTCTGATTTAATCCCGCGTTGGCGTTCATTTAACGCACCTTCTAATTAATTATCAATATCCTGGTTTTCTTTTTTTTCCCACATGTGAGTGTTTCACATGTTGTGCGGTTAATAATGAGTCACTGCTGACTCTTGGGGCCACACACGCAGAGCTCCGGCTCCAGAGGCGCATGAAAAATACAAATACTGCAAATGAGCAACAGTAAAGTAAAGCGCCAGAAGCTGTGGCATGAAATTTCAATGAACTGATGATCAAATTCTCTCTTCTCTCTCTCTCTCTCCATCTCTTTTTAAGAAGAGAAGAGACAAATCACTCCAGGCCCGTCGACAGGCGCAGTCATCGGCGGCATCCTCGGCGCCCTCATCTTCATCGGCATCATCATTGGCATCATCTTCTTCCTCTGCAAGCGCCGGGAGGACGGAGAGTAAGTCTTCATTAGCAATCCTGCATCTCCCTCATGGCTTATTAAACCTCCTGAGCGACATTAATCTCCCCCTCCGGCGCTAAGTCTCATTAAAACATATTACACGTCAGGAGGGGACCCAGCACAGACACCTCGGTCACAAATCCTGACCTGAAGTTTATAGGCATGAGGCCGACGGGAGATTTCACTCCTAAGCCTTCCCCCTTGTTCACCCCTGCAGCTGTAAACAGGAATTTAGTAAACCTTCCCTGCATTAATTCCCGTTTAAGAGGCGATTTCCCAAACTGTGACTTCCTGTGGAACAACACTTTGTTTCCTGCCTCCTCCCTGAGTCAGAGAGGTTAATTACATTCACACTGCTGATGCTCTCACGTGCAGCCACTTCCAGCGATGCAACGGCGGAATAAGATTTAATTCACGATGATTACAAAAAAAAAAGTACAAGCAAGAAGAAATGATGATTGCAAAGTTCAGGGTCAAAGCGTATATTTATTATATGAATGGCCAAAGACTGATACATGAGCCAGCCTCATAATATTTCATAAAAAACACCCCTGACCTCTGTTTGAGCACAAATTTGGTGGAAAATTACATTCCTTAAAGACACGATTTGTTTCCAGCACGTGGTTCCTATTGTGGCTCAGAGTTCACACTGAAGATCCAGCATGCAGTACAAGCTACAGTGAGAGAGAGAGATATGGGAGAGCGTTTAAAAGCATGAAAATGGGCAGAAAGTCATTGTGTTGGAGGAGGCTGTCACCAGATCCTGAGTGTCTGTGAGTCACCGACGCTAAAATGTGAGCTGCATGTTCAAATCCAAACCTACAAATGTAAACCTAAGTGTAGAAAAACACTATTATTACACTAAAACATCCACTTTTTTGACTAAAATAGATGTAATCTGATGAATTTCCAGACATATCTGTCAACTTGAACTTCAAAAGTGCCAAGGAGATGGAGACGTTTCTGCAGCTCCACAGAGATTTTGGCTTGTTTTGCCTTTTAAAGCTCACATTTAGGATCCTAGACATATTTGAACTCTAACATAACTCAAAATAGAGGAGTGATGAAGTAAGGAACAGTCTAAAGTTGAAAAGATAAAGACATGCTGCAGCTAAAGAGCAGGATTAGGTGGAGAAGACACCAGCTTACAGTGAACTTACATCTATCAGGTGGGCAGAAACACTCCAGATGTATGCCAGAGCTCTGCTGCTGCATCTGCTGGTTGTCTTACAGAGGCATTGTTTTCCCCATAACAAGGCAGCCAGAGCAAGTAATGGACCTGCTTTATTTTTCTAAAAGCAGCTGTGCACAAAATGCCCAAACATACCCAAGCATCGCCATACATTAAAGCCATCTGCGTCCTCCTACGGAGAAAAGACACACCGGAGTAGGCAAGTCAAAAACAGAGAACGGGCGATAGAGTTGCTCGTTCTCATCTGTTCCTCTCCATGGGGACGTGTGGGCTGAGCACGCCGGCTTGTGGACCTTTATACTGCTGCTGAAGTCTATTTCCTGTTGAGTTTATAAAATAGAGTTGTGGGGGGGGGTGTACAGATATAAAGTACTAATGAGGTGAAGAAAGAAGCATGTGTCTCCTCTGACAGACATCTTGGATCTAAAACATCTTTTCAGTACAAACAAATTGAAAAATCCTCCGAACTCTCTTTAACTCTCAGTCCTCTTGTGCAAAGCTCGACTCTGTGACACGTGATATCGTGCTACTAATTATCTTAACAGGCAGGAAAAAATGTTCAAATGAAGTTAATCACATATGTTAGCCTCTGATAATGCTTTTCTGCTCATAGTGGCCAAAACATAGATGGGGTTTGGGATTTCTGAAGTTGGGTTGTATGAGGTACTTCATCCACAGTCAGTGTGTTACCTACATGATGTTGATCATGGCAGAAGCAGGAGAAGTGGTGTAAGAAGGTAAGCACTGGACTGCTGTGATACAGGGCCAGCAGAAAAACACATTTAAAAGACGGCCTATCTGCAGAAATCAATATTAGTTTAAGTGTACAGTAGCTACATTTACCCACTTTACCTTCCCATCAAACCACCTCTTGTGAAGCTCCATCAAACTGCTTCAACCAATAGAGTAAGTTTACCTTTGCAGAACACAGGAGTTGCTGATCTTCTGCTGCCTCGATTGGTTTGTTTGTTTGGGCTTTTTAAAAGATAGATAGATAGACACTGACTGATCGAGGCAGCAGTAGTCCAGCAATGTCTGTGTTTTGTTTTGTGGCTTTCGAGAGAGCTGCAGAGTAGCTTCAGTTTACTGCTGGAAAGGTTGTTTGTAGGGGTCTAAAACGTGATCCTGTCCACAGCAGTGCATTGCTTAGCTTCCTATACACGTACTCCTACTGCCTCTGCAAGCTGGGGGCATGTTGACCGCCATCTACTGTAGGTAATACACTGATTATGGAGCAGAACATTATACAACCACACTCAAAGACTCACCTTGGAGTTTGGTGGATTTGAATAGAGAGCAGATCGATAAAGTGCCTTCAGTTTAAAAAAAGTAAAACTACGAGAAACAGATTTAAAACGTAAAATGTATGTTTTTAAAGGTCTTTTTAAAATGAGTGGATGGAACACGCAATGATTGCACAACAAACGTGAAAAACTTACTACTTTAACTTAAAAATGTAAAACTAATGAATTACGTTTTTAGAAACTGAAAGAATCTGGATTGAGTTACAACACAATGGGATGTCCTTAGAGCTCAATATATCAGGACTTTCTGTGTCTGCACACTGCCTTCTTTGTTTAGTCCAAAGAAATCTGAAGTCTTAATGAAGCAGCGATCAATCCTGCATTATCTTTGTCTTTTTGTCCGATCAGGGGCCCCCCCAAGCACAAGCCCCCTCCCCCTGTGAAGGCAGGCAGCTCAACAGAGATGGTGAGTGGACGACATGGCTTCAAAATCAATCTTTATTGTCGCTGCGATTTTATTCTGCACGCATACAAAGATATACACACACACAGTCCATTTGGGCAGTCATAATGGGGCTAATGGCTATTGATTGGAGATCTGAGTTGGCTTATGTGTCGAAATAATTAGCTTGGTTTGTAAAGAGCTCCATTAGAGCAGTCCTCTCCTCCTCCTCCTCCTCCACCTCCTCTTCCTCCCCTCTCTGCTTTTTTATTCCATCATTCTATCACATTTTGTTGTGCCTGTGCCACATTATGTAATGAGACTAAAACTCTGCAATTTTATGTTGATTAGACGTATAAAAGACGTGTAAATGCCTCTAAATGCCCAAGCTGAAATGGGGTTCACAGGGTTCAGGCAGTGAAAGTTTATGAGACGTCCGCCAAATGTCTCAGAGAGCACCATCTGTTGAACGTCGAACATCAAATCTCAAGGCTCTGAGGGAAGATTTACATTAAGTCACAAGTTTTTAGAAGCAAACTTAAGTCTGTGAGGTCTCTGAATACAGAATATTAAGAGTTTAAAGCTCAGTGATGCACATTTAGAGTCCTGTTTGTGGTCATGTTTAAACATCTCTCAAGTTATTGCAGGACCTCCTCTGTAAAACAGACCACAGCCTTTTTCCTAACCTCAACCAAGTGTTGTAACAACTGAACACATCCACAAAACAGTTTATTCATGCTGTAATGATTTAATATTTAATCAGTCATTTACGTAGCTGTGCATCAAAGCTTTATTTGTTAGCTAGCTAGCTGTTGCTGACATGTTTTACTCAACTAAATTATCTTTATATTAGTTTGGATAAATGTAATAATAATATATCTGACATCATATAAATAAGTCAGTATATGCACTGATAGAGGATAAATCAGTGAATTTGCTGATTTAACGTCAGATGCACAGCTAGCTAACATTAGCTAACATAAGCTAGCGGTCCAATCAGACCAAGTGAGGCTGCAGTGACAAATATATTTATGGTGTAATGAAATGCATTGCCTGACATCATATAAATGAATCAGAATATGTGCACTGATGGAGAATAAATCAGTTAACTTGCTGATTTAATGTCAGATATGCAGCTAGCTAAAGTTTGCTAGCATAAGCTAACATAAGCCACTATTGACGAGAAGTCCAATCAGTAAGGCTGCAGTGACAAATGTATTTATGGCATAATGAAATGCATTATGCTGCTTATGAATTCAGATATGTATTTGTAAGGAGAAGGGAGAGTCATTTTCTCTCTTTACGACTCCAGTGTGCAGCTCTCTTATCATAAAACACAACATAAACTTGTTTTTATGCATTGTTTAAAGCTCCCCTCCTCTTCTCGGCCGCATTATGTTGCACGCTTTCCCGTTTTGTTTCTCTCCCCTGTGTTGATGTGGTCTCTGTGCATGTAGCTGAACAAGCCGTTAGAGCCTCCCACAGCCACAGAGACAGCACCTCTCAGCCCAGGAGAGGTTTACTACGAGCCCACAGGGGGGGAGCCTGTCACGGTAACTAACACACACACACACACACACACAAACACCAAAACACGAGCCACATCCAGCCACAGTTGGCTCCACATCTGTTTGGACAGCCACACACTGTGTTGCGGGGACGTCGTGGTGTTTGTACTTTGTACCAATCAATCAAAAGATGTCAGAAGAAAGAAAGCCGTTTATAATTACTATCTAAAATTGTATTTTGGTGTTCATTTAATTAAAAATGAGAGGCCCTCCTTATTATACCATAAGTTTTAATATTGGATTTTTTAAATTGAAGTTGTATATTGTATTTTTTTATGCCTCCACTGTGGAGAAGCAGCACTGGTACTGGTGTAGGGAGCTAAGCAATGTACTGTGGTGGACAGGGTCAGCTGCAAAATGTATTGTAAACATTATCAGTTCAAGTTTAGGATGTATTTATAATATTTTAACTGCTTCATGCCGCCGTCAGCAGCCCTTTCAGACAGGAGACTGTAGCCATTGTAGCTCTCCCATAATCCACCAGACTCCACTAATTTTACCTCAATAAACACTGGAGTTGCTGATCTACCTCTGCCTCGATCAGTTAGTTTGTTTGTGCTTGATTGTGTGAATAACCCTTAAAACTACCAAAGTCACACCATACAAACAGACTAATTAATCACGGCTGACGCAGACCAGCAATACCATGTTCTGCAAGGTACAAGTCGTGTTTATGTCCAATGAGTCTGGTGGATTTGAGGAGACGTAGATGGATATAAGCAGCTACAGCTTCCTGTTGAACATCTTCCTTCTTAACTGGGTTGCTAGGCAATACAAATACAAAAAAACCCAAACTAACCCTTTAATTCGATCCTCGCGCAGCTTTCCTGTGATCAGATTTATAAACAAATTTAATGTAATGTTGTTTATTCTCCTTCTAAACAGAACCTGGATGATGAGGCCACCGGAGCCCTGAACGGCGGCGCCCAACCAGTCCTGGCCGACTCGGCCAAATACGACGTCAACGAGCGCCACACCCCCGACGGCCACCACGGCAAAAACTTGGATCCATCAAATTGCGAGCCACCGGCCGCCACCATCTCTCGCAGCGAGAGCTTCGTGTCTCCCGCCATGTACGTGTAGCCATGGCAACCACTGCACGACATCACCACGGGCGTGTGTGGGCAAGTTCCAGGTCACCTAAATTTGCATGGAAAGCAAAGGCGAGCACACGAGGAATCTTATGTATTGCACAAGCAACTTTTTAAAAGTTTTAATCTACATTTGGAAACATTTCACATCTGATTTTATTTTTCTTTACCAGGCACATTTATGGGGTATCATGGGTTACACTTTTCTGTACCTTTCACCATTTAAATCAGGGTTTTTCATTTCTGGTGAAGCCACTTGCATCTACCAAGGAATAGGAGTGCTAGCAGGGGTAAAAAGCTCTTCTTTGTTTGCTTTTTAGTTATCACTTTATTTCAGTTATCTGGTAAAGAAAAGCAAAAATAAACTCACTTTTAAAAAAGGCAGCAATTGAAGACACAGACAGACAGTAGTTCATGATATCTGACGAGCCAAATAGCCATTGAAATCATATGTTTGTTGCATATGATGAGGCGGGCTTTTACAATGTGTTAATTACACGGTTGAGAGGTGTTGCGATGTAGGTGAACTGGAACAGTCCCCTCAGCTAATTAACACGCAGCGCTCTGCCTGTGTGACGCTTGCAAATCTAAATTTCCACCAAATACCACAGCATTTTTCACCGGTATCAGTACGAAATACTATATGCAACATTTTGTGCCATGAACACACAACGTCCCCATCGCAAATTTATTTGTTTCATGTGAAGCTGCCTGTCCTGGACTCTTCTGTTTACAGCCGTGGAAAGTGATTCGAACATCTTTTCTCTCTCTCTCTCTCTCTAAGTAAGGATAAAACGTCGGGCTCTTGTTGCAGCCTTGTAGTGCAAAGAAAGTAAAAAGCACCGTCTTTGAAATCCTCTCAAAGTACTCCTTCTTCCACGGTTGGTTGGGTTTGAATTACATACAGCTGAATTTGGTCCCAGGAATTCCAAAGTCTGATCATCAGGCTCTCCAGGCAGCTTCAATTAATCACCCGAGATGTTTTAAAGTATTTCGGTTATTTATCGGCTCCTCCAAAAACAGCCTTCCCCGCTCTTGCCCAGGCTGCAGCCCAATAAAGAAACATTCCACTTTATTATGTTGTCAAAGGGCCTCATCACGTCCCCGGAACGGGGCAACCGCCGTCTCGCCGAGCCGCTCGTTAGCGCTAACGGAGAGGAAGTGACATCGTTTTGAGGCCCCCGTAACCCGGCAACATCACATGATTAAGATTCCACGCTTCTTATTCGCTGCTGTTAATTGCAAGAGTTGGTAAGGCTGGGCGTCGGGGGAGATGCAACTCGGTTTACAGCGAAGCACACACGCGCGCACACACCACAGGGTTTCTTACATGTGCACACACACACACACACACACACACACACACATGAAAACACCAATATTTGTATTCAGTCCTCCTCTAATGAATCACAGTATTAAGGTTGTTCAAAACATGACAAGGAATGTGTTTTCAGTGTGACGATGTTCGGCATATGTGAGAAAAATACTGCCATTGCGGCCATTTTAACTCATTAAGGTGGTCACACGCTCTGATGTACGCGGAACGTCCGTCACGTGTGGAAAATATGCAATTTTTTTGCATTTTGATCCGGTTGTCCACTTAAAAGCGAAGCAAACGAGCAAACGGTGAATCACAAACTATGCCTGGCTGAATCAAACATTGGTCTTCATAGATGTCAGATGGTACCAAATGAACAAACAGTGTAAATAGTATTGATAATATTGATGAATAATATATTGTTGGTGAAATGTGTACACATAAAAAAAAATAAAATAAACAAGTGTAGGTGTTATCAGTGCCTCTGTACAGGGGATGGAAGTTTGTTAAATGTCAAAATGAGCGATTTAAGAAAAAAAGACATGTATATTATTACTATTTTACTTTTCACGGGTACATTGAGGTTGTCACTTACTACTAAAATGTTTTATTTGACTATATAAAAAAAAAAATGGTGTGGAGTTTACTCCTTGTTCATATTACTCTGCATGGCATGATCGGTGGCTTGTTGAAACACTTTCCCAAGGCTGTCTGCGGAATAATCTTCATTTGTAAGAAAAAAAAACAAAAAACACTTTTGAATGTTTTTTTTATCGCCGTCTCACTGCATCTGTCAAAGTCGCGCACGCCACGAGCACAAGTCCAATTTTAAGTTGAGAGAGCGGGATTTTTCCTTTTTTTGTTGTTGGTGTTTTGTGCTTTGCTTTGGGGTCTTGTTGTAGTGTGACGGCTCGACGGGCTGCCTGTTTTTTGTCTTTAGCGCTGATCCGAAAATGCAATCAGCGTGGAATCGCCATCTCTCACGGCCGCGGAGTGCAATACAAACAGAGATGCAATCTTTCCTCTCCTCGCTAATCTCGAGGCCCTTGCTTGAGACCTCGAGGCGCCAAAAGATCCTCACGGGTTGTAATATTATTGGGCTGTAGCTGACCGCGGCAGTTAAAATCACCCACAGGAGCGCGTGGTCAGGCGCTGGATGTCCTGCAGACCTGTAAACAGTTTGTAAAAGTTGATAGAGTCGGCACACGGAGATTTAATCAGAAGGGAGACGCATTGATGGAGAAGTAAAATCACACTGATGGGATGATGAAGTAATAAATTGGATTGGAAATGAAAAGATGGACACATTTCTCACGACGGCTTTCACTCTGCGCGGCGCCAAATGCAGTATTTTAGTTTTCCTGACGTACGACAATCATCTGTTGGTGTTTAAGCGTCACTAGCTTTGCCGGGGGGAGGGCTGTTATTCTCTCATTCATACATTCTGCAGTTGTTACAGAAGTGCCGCTTCTTTGCTGCATGCTAACTGAAACGCCGCTTCACACCGCAAGTTTTATTCGAATTGAATATCTATATAATAGATGCAGGATGAACCGGTACTTCTGCAACAGTGTGAGCGTTTTGTGTCTGAGGTGTTTATTGTGACTAAAGGGAATGTCTGCATGCTGCATGGGACCTATGGGATAAAAGCTACTTCCTTGTTTCGCAGGCAGAGTTGGACGAGGACAAGCGTACGGCTTTTTGACTCGCTTATACGGTGCAGTGTCAGACAATCACGTATAATGTATTTTAATAGCCCTGCCACAGAACAAAAACTGTCATAAAGGGGAATTAAATGTGGTGGTTTTGCCCTTTTGTCTGTAAATTAATTTTCTAAAATGAATGAATATTTAGTTTTCCGTGGATTAATGTGTTTAATGTGTTTGCCAGCGGGGCTGCTGTTGATTGATTGAGCAAAAAGGGAAAAGACAATCATTGGGCCCCATTATATCAGAGACCAATGACTCAGCAAGCGTCCAGCTTTGAGTTTCAGCTCCGCCGTCTCATTTAGAGCGCGGTTCGGTTTTACCCAGAGCCTCGCGTTTAATAGAGTCGCTTTCATTCGGGATTCGAATCTTGACACCGCCAGGAACGCAGTCCTGTAGCGGAAATTGCGAAAGAAGTATTAGCTCAGACTCGGTCAACAGTCATTAGAGGGTGATGTGGGATGGCTGCGGTGGTTTCAGATGGATTAGCTGTGAGATCAAGACTCTGGGCCCGTCCCTTCTATGGAAGCTGCGGCGTTGCATTTCGGCCAAGGTGCTTTGCTCCGTCTCCCCGCCGCCCCCCCCCGTTACAGGTCCGATGCCAGAAACACAAGCTGTGAATGTCGGCGATAAAGCCGGTCGGTGTGAATTCATTTGCCTTCTGTCTTTCTTTCGCCGTTCTCTCTCTCTCTCTCTCTCTCTCTCTCTCATTCATCCATTGTCACCGCAGCGTTTCATCACGGAGCCAGACGTGCCTTCTTTATGTTATTTTTAGCTTTTTCGATTCTCACACTTCTCGTCTGACAGTGCAACGGATGATGAAAGGGGGAAACACACACAAACACACAATGGGTTTGACTTTGATGATGGCAGTGCTATAAAAACCACACACACACACACACACACACACACACACACACACACTGGAGATGTAATCATATTTCTTTGTGAGCGTTTATTGATTTACTTTGTTTATCACTGATCATTATCATTTTGTATGCTTTTTGGGAAACCTTATTGTACATGTTTTACAGAATCATTGTCTTGTCAAATAAAATGTAAACCAAAAGGACTGGAGCTCTTGGTGGTTGTTGTCCCCGACAGCTTCACAGGATCAAGAGTCAACCTGAGGAAACAGCCGAGCAGCAAACTGCAGACCTGGTGAGTTCAAACATCTCATCTGCCATTGAGTCGATTTAACCCTTTTGACTAATAGTGTACGGTTTTAAATTGAATTTCATATAATATAAGGCCAGAAAATGATTAACTTAATTATGTAATTATGTAATTTAATATTATACTTTTACTATAGACTGTATAAAACAGCCATGAGATCACCCATAGGTGAAAGCATCTTGGCCGTCGCCATCTTGGTTCTGTTGAGCAGGAAGCCACTGTACTGTACTGGAGGTTGGAGATGCCATTGCTATTGCTGCACCTTTATCCTGATTGTCTGTCGCCATGGTGACACCTTGAAGCACACCTTGCTTTAAAGTCCACTTAAGCCTAAATGGGACCGTGATCTACAAAATAAATGTCACGCTGCGTTGAAGGAGACTTGAAATGAAACCATGAGGACAGTGTTTACTGATGGTGGCGAGCCAAACAGGAAGTAGGGTCATTTTGGCGTGAGCTTCCACACGGCTGAAGTTCTTTGAGTAGACGGTGAAGTTGTGAAGTGGCCGGTAGAGAGAACATGAACGTAACATGATCCAGGATCACTCATTCACCTTATTTATTATCTCTGATTGGCTAGAATCCAGAATAAATAATCAGATTATGTTTGGCATCGCGACTGTTAACGACAAAATAAGGTTGTGTTAATGAAAAATGTCTCTGTGTGTCGTTTCTTACGCTACAATCTTCCACTTGCTGTTTTGTCATGAAGCAATCTTATTTTCTGGCCTTGCAGAGAAACATCACACTGCAAATTTAGTGTCACGTCATTATTCTGAAACCCCGACAGTCCAAAAAAGATGTCCGCCCGTGGACTGAACGCCCGTTTGTCCGACAGCCTCTTATCTGAAAAACAAACCCCGGCTGCTCTGAAACTGCAGTTATTCAGAAATGCCAGCGTCACCAACTTACGTACGTAATTTAGTTGATTAGAATGACCACGCTGTAACCTTTTCCTGAACGTAACCAACTCGTTTTGCTGCCTATACATTACTGTTACCATGGCGACGGAGTTCAGCCGACTTCAGGCCCGACAAGCTGTGCAGTTTGCTCCGTGATCACGTTGGAAGACACGGGGAGGCTTTAAGACGATTTCAGACATTATGAAATAAAGTTTCCGGGCCTGCGGTCACAAGGCTTGGCCAGGAACTTTTAAATCCTGACAAGTTTTGAGATATGAGGAGAAAGAGAGATTGCTTTTAATCTGCAGAACAGAGCAGCGCCGCATTTCGTTGGTGTCCTGCTCTGTCCTTTCTGTTTCGCCCTGCGGCTCTCCCTCAGACCAGTTTGCATGAACGCATCTAAGACCTACTTTTGTTGTTGTTGTTTACACAAATTACACCAGCTCTAAGCTCTTAAGCCGGGTCTCGTTGTTGCTGTCTTCACCTGCAATTAAATACTGGCACCTAAACCTTAGACCTGCAAACACTCATCTGTGTCGTTACTGCACATTAATCCACGCTGTGCCCAGCCAATCAGAAACCGGCAGCGCGAGAAGATTAACCATCACAAAACTCCACAAATGGTCATGTTTCATGTTGAGGGGAAGGCATTTGCATTAATGCGGTTTACTTTTATGTATTTTTGCTTACATGTAATTCATTTAGACAGCACATTATGACAGATGAAGATCCAATCTCGCTTATAATTGGTGCTTTCAAGAGAGGAAGCCGCGTCCTTCTGTGATGTTTACTTGCAAAAGCTCCTCCACTTAGCACTTTGCATTGACCAGGGTCAAGGTCCTTTCTCCTCTCTGCGAAAAAGAAATGTTAAACAGGAAAAAACAGAATAAAAAAAACAGTGTTTACCTTAAAATCCATGAAACTGTATTACGTACACAGTGTTCTCATCCCTCGCACACTCAATAACACTCAGATGTCAGTGCTTGAACCTTCACCTTAACCTGAGGTTACATCTATAAAACCCCAAATGAATGTGGCCTGAATGCAGAACAGGAGCGAGCTGTTTTTAGATCCGGATGACCTCGGACCCCGGGAGTCGCTCAATATCACGCTGTTAAAACCGTCTGGTACAGTGAAGAGGTTCAGCCGTTGGTTCGCTTCGGATGGAGTGCTCGCTCGCCGTTGTTTAGACAATGTTTGTATTTCACTTTTATGTCCTGGATTATCAGCGAGCGAGGCAGATATGAGGCCGCTGAGTGCTCTGCAGCACCGTTTTGAAAAACAGGAAATGTCTGAGCGTCGTATCTTGAATCTCACCCTAGATTTGCTAAAACCTTCCGACATTTATACACGTGGGAGACGTTGGATCTTCGGGGATGTCTGCGAGGAAAGCAGTCATTAAATCAAATTAGATAAGATTAAACAAAACCGTGATCTTTGCCTGAACCGTAACTCGTTTTGTTGCTTAAATCTAAATAAACTGCAACCGGACACGAACCCCCTTCTCTTTGCTCGTAGTCCCGCGTTTCACAACCTCCTGCCCACACAGACTGTATCGCTCTTTGTACCAAATCACTTGACATCCTGCAGCCCGTGCTGAA
Source organism: Datnioides undecimradiatus (assembly GCA_008933995.1). Classification (NCBI taxonomy): domain Eukaryota; kingdom Metazoa; phylum Chordata; class Actinopteri; order Lobotiformes; family Datnioididae; genus Datnioides; species Datnioides undecimradiatus. The sequence continues at coordinate 10,736,029 of WARS01000044.1, read as the reverse complement.
TCAAGTGCGAGCGCGTCTTGTCGTGTCTTTCACAAATCTGGGGTTGCCATCTAGACACGATCGATTTCTGAGTGTTCTGTGAGAGCCTTTCTGTGTTAAACTATGATTTGAATGTGTAAAACAGGCGATTTCCTCCCAGAAAACGACGGCAGTGGCGGCGCAGTGAGTGCAAATGTGTGGGAACAACTGGCAAGTCTGTGAATATCCTCAGTCATCCATGTAATAGCATTTCTAAGTGCTCTATGGAGGCAACAGTACCTGCATTTAAACATCTCATCTGTTTTTATACTGTAAACCTTTGGGTCTAAGATGCGCGAGCTCTGTTCTGCAGAAGCCGCCGCTCACTGCTCTTTAGCCGAGGCCTGTCAGACGAGATGAGATGAGACACGCTCATTGTCAGCGAGCATTTGTTCACTTTTGTGGCTAATTAACCGTATCGTTAAGTTCATCCTGGTCCCCGCCGGGCTCTGCTTTTGACAAAGACATTAGGCGAGCGAAAAAGAGTGTCGGGCATCAGGAGCGGTTTGACTCAAATCAGAACGAGGCAGACGCTGCCATGTGATGGACGGTCGTATTAAATGTTGAACAGGGTGGATGATGAAACCGCAGGGCCACAGCTACCGTAGAGAGGCTTTGGCATTACCTCATTTTATGTTCTCCATCCAGCGGCATCCGGCGTTCGTCAAATCTCAGGTGGCGTTTCAGGTTTGATTTTCGAGGGAGGAAGCGCGGTTTGCTCCAGTCTTAAAAAATTAAGCCTGACTGTTCGTTTAAAGGGAGTCGAGCTGAAAGGCAGAGTTCAAACTCAGATGGAGGTAACGCGGGAAAGACTTACAGTGGTTACATCATGTCGCATCATTTCGCGCGCCTCTGGGGACACATGTAACATGCGCCGAACGTGCCGTGCAGACAGAGCAATCGCTAAACTCGATCCAGTTGCGGGAGCTTCGGTGTCAAATTCCCACACGCGGGTCCTTTGGCAACCAAGACGACAGACGGTATAATTATAATGATCCAGTATTTCAGGTTTTTTTTCCTGTGATTTCATGGTTACAATTCAAAATTCAATTAAAAAGTGAACAGTGGAAGTCTATCCTTTTTTTAAAAAATGTATTAAACAGTCTTATTTAAAAGGTTAGGGCCAAGATAATGTGAATCTAATTTGAAAAAGGTTCAGAACAAAAGGCAACAAAACCACAAAAGGTTCCTGCCCGGAGGAATCTTCTAATGCAAATGACAGCAGTTTAATGTCTAATCTACCTGCGCCACTCACTGGAGCGCTGCAAGGTTGATTTATATTTGTAATCCAACACGCTAGTTAGCAACTTCCTGATTCGCTTCACTAAAACTTAATGTAATTTGAGTTCATTTCCAAAGGTAAAGAGCTGATGTTACGCTATGAACGAACTGCACACAAAATGTCACCACAGCAGTAGATGAGTTTTTGCGTTGCCATGACGATGTTTAATGTGCCCAACAGCCCCTGTGGTCTCAGTTAGCCTCTTGTTAGCGATCGTCTTTTTACAGGCACATTTTAAGCTTCACACTTCATGAGTGTGGCTTTTGATGACATATTTAATGCCGATTAACAAAACATGAATTCAGGCTATTTAAATTAAACAGCACTTCAAACAAACTGACTTGAAGGACAAGGGGATCGGACGTGCAGAAGTGATAATGGATTGCATTCCTGCAGCACTCTGCATGCAGCCTGTAGGTTAACATAAGTGGTGCTGTGTAGCTAGATGTTATTTTCTCACCTTTAGACTTTCAAAGGAAGATTTGTCGGGAGTTTGGAGTAAATGCTAATGTTAGCTTGTTTTGTCTCAAGTGGCAGACATTATATTAACAAAGCAAGATGCTGTCAGGATTGCAAGACTTGCTGCATGCAGCTGCGCTTTACTGGGCTCACGTTAAAGGAGCTGACTCCCCAGTTGTCATAGCATAATTAGCATAATGATTGACCAACTGCCATCTTTGTGAAATTAAAGGGGACATATTATGAAAAACATGTTTTCTCTTGCCTCTACATATTTAAACTAGTCCCCCCTCAGCTGAACCAGCTCAGAGAGTGAGGAAGGCAGACAGGTCCTGCATCGTCTCTGCAGCCCACCCTCTGGTAACATGGGGCTCCTACAGGCCGTTCAGATCCAGCTCCTGTCGTTACGTAACCACAGGAGTGATTTACAGAGGCCGTCCTCCTCTGAGTGAAACCGCTGAGAGGGGGCGTTCATCCCGCTAGGTGAAGCTCTCTGTGTCCAGCGGTAAGCTAGCGGTGTGTGGCGATGTCGTCGGTCAGAGCCGGACATGCAGACTGCTCTGTTGTTGGTTGTAAACACCAACACAAATGCCGATATTCTGTCCCAGCCCCAGAAGACCAGAGGAGACCGTGGCTGCGTTTGATTCTTTCCAACCGTTTCAGATTCTGGGCCGTAGTTGTAGCGTACAGCCGCAGGCTGTTCGTCGGGAGCGGCGGCCATGTTGGATACCGGTCCTGCACCGCTCTGCAAAACTGCTTTCAGCCGTAATATGTCCCCTTTAAGAGTTTTTCACATGGTTCAACAGACTCGCTTTACTTTACGCACAAAATAATTTCATTTTGGTAGTTTGATTAAACTTTTGTTTGCTTTTTTTGGTGGATTCACTTCCATTAAATGGCATGTGCGTTTTGCAGCGACCAACCTCTGCTGCTTATCACTGTGAGTGTGCAATTACTCACCCTAATGAAACCACTTAGTACTCTGATTCCCAAAGCCATGAGTGAGGGGTAGATTTACGAAAAACGCGGGGGAAAGAGGAACGATCGCTGAGATGAAGACACCCGCGAAAGGGTCTGTGATTGAGAGTAGAGACTTGAGAAAGGGAGCAAAAAAGAAATTGGAAGATAGAGGGATTAGTGTAAGCAGGTAGAGAGGTAGACTCCAAGAGATTAAGAGAGTGAGCTAGACTGAAGGAGAGTGGGCCGTTGAATCAATGAGCTAGTCGATAGTGAGTGGGAGCGATGTGATGAGAGAGAAAAATGGCGTGGAGGAGGAGAAGGAGGAGGAAAACGCCCCCTGTTGTGTTGGAGCCCTGCAGAGAAAAATGGCCCCGGAGAAAATGAGAATCGCTCCACAAGTGATTGAAAAAGCCAGTTTTATTTTGTCTTATCATCCGGAACAGGTATAGATTTAAGATAATTTGGTGACGGTTATTTCTCCCAGGGATCCACCACAAAAATAATCAAGCCACAGAAGTTTCATGTTTGATTTAAGAAATTATGAAGCTCTACGGACAATAAATCCTTAATCGCGGTATGGGGATTAATTATTGTTGCCAGGATGACAGACAGACGGCTGAGCAGATAGGATGGATGGATGTACGACATATAATGAGGGCTGTGAAGCAGGATGCCTGGGGTTAGTGAAGGTGATAACAGATAATTTGTATAAAGAGCTTCTTTAAAGAGAAGCAGCACTGTCGAGAAAATAGATAAACGGAAGAAGAGTGGGACACTGTCAGTCTGTAGGTGAAAATAACTAACAGCCGCAAACATCCTGCAAACTCTAATACTGTACTGCTAAGACTGCTACTGCTGAAGATCTGCTGCAAGCTCCCAAACTATGAATGCAAAACACCGTTGCTGCCGTCGGACTACGACTTCTATAATCCGCAGACTCCCCCCTGTTGAGGTCTCGTCATCTTTGTCAGGTCACAGGCTGCAGAAATCGCACCTGCAACGACTTTAATGTTTGTATGCAAGGCTAATCCCGGGTTTCTAGCAAAGTGCAAAGTTGCCGCAGCAGTTCTATGTTAATGGATGGTCAGAAACCTGGTATTATGTATTGAATGTTAGCAGCAAGCATTACGTTTGTTGATCTGCATGTTTACAGCACGGCTGACCTTTTTATTTAAGATTCAAACTGCTCTTTGAATGCGGAAAAACATGAGTTATTTAGCCTGCAATGGTCTGTCCAGATTCAAAGCTCAGGGTATAAAGCAACAAGCTGTGCCTTGTACTCCAGACGGTGGGCGTTTGTGAAACGCTCTTTGTCGCTTTGATCTGCTGCACGTGTTGCTGCTCTGCGGTCGTTCCAGCCGCTTACTTAAAATCCTTGATGAGCACAAGTCTGTTTGCTGCCTTTTCAAACGCTGAATGTCTTGGAGTAACATTTCACCAACACCACAACAAATAAGACTTCACCTATTCATTTCACACGTGGCAGCAGAGGCGCCACAGCTGAACTGAACTGTGTCATTATTATAAAAACATGTTCAAGGACACGGCTCCAGGGGTTTTGTTCAAATTAATTAGGAGGAATTGTGTGTTTCATATATTTTAAAAAGTGACTTAGAGTGTATTTTACTATTTTCTGTCACATAGAGGAAGCTGAGTGACCTGGAGGGCTCGCTGTAGTGAAATGGAGTCTTGTAGGAATAAATAGAAGCAGATCTCATTAAACAACACTTTGCATGGCGCATATTACCTGCTGTCACTCTTTCCCGTAGTGTTTCTGCCCTGTTAGTCAGTTAGCATAGTCGCTCCTTTCATGCAACTTCATTGCCCATTTGTTGTATATAACAGGTTTGACCAGGCTTATGCATGTGATCAGCGGCGAGTCCGTGTCAGAGCCGATTGGTCCATAAAACTCAAATCTGTAACATGAGGATGTCTCATAGTCTGTGAGCATATGCTAACAGCTCTGTGGGGCTATACTTAGCCACAGCCAAAATGCTAACATTAGCATGCTGGTGTTTAGCAGGAATGATGTTAGACATCGTAGTTTTGCGTGTTAGCATGCTAATGTGGTAATTAGCTCAAAACCCAAAAAGGGCCTACAGCTGAGACTAGGTAGTTCATGTTGCAAGTCTTGAATCATGAAGCAAACAACCCAACCCCGGCCTCAAAATCCAAGATGGCTGCTCTGCAGGTCTGCAGTAAATGAAAGCAGGGGTAATATAGTCTTTATCAGCGCATGTGTCATGTTTGTGTTTCATAAAATTTGGGTTTGCATGTGCAAAAATACTGCAGAATGTGTTAACACTGACATTACCTCAGATGAAGCAAACCCCATTTCCTGACTCGCTCTGGAATGCGGCGAAAGCAGCATTATCACAGCAGACAGCTGTCATTGATTCATATATGCATCACTCAATAAGGCAGCATGACTGAACTTACACCTAATCAAGATATCGACTGTTCTTTTGGGCGTCTTCTGCACTTTTAGCTCTGGGTGCGGCTTCTATTTTGGACCACTTTCAGTTTTAAATTACAGAGGTGATTAATCAAAAAAACTAGTTGGAAGATTAACTGATAATATTCATGAGCTGCAGCCCTGAGCTGGTTTGAACCACACAGGGGACGCCGCTGTAACTGAGCGTGGCCTCGTCTTAAAAGCCTGACAGGTCATTTATGTCACTTAAAAAGAAGTTAACTGTCAACATCGGTCCACACAGACATCATAACCTATTAGAAATGGTATCAGCTGTAACGTCTGCACTTGATGGCTGACATTTTCTGTCTCTCTCAACGCCGACAAGAGAAATGAGAAAGAAAATGCTGCAGTCAGAACAACAGCCGCTCCTCAGCCGCGATGCTATCGCTACAGGCTGCAACAGAGAAGTCTCCAGGCGGAGGAGGACGCAGGCTTTATCTGAAAGTTTAAAAGTCCTCCTTTAAGCTGTCTCTTCCTGCCTTCACATCTCGCCTTCATGATGCTCCCCGGTAAAATCGATGATGGATTGTGGACTTTGTCGTGATTTGTGAGTTTAGTCTGGGGGAAAAGAAGTCTATCCCGGCGGTTTGTGCTGCGAATCTCCATTTCAAAAACACTGCAAATATCACGCCTGACAGGTAGCAGTGTCTCTACCTATCTCAGGTGTCTTACCTTTCTTTGTGCGCCTGTGTTTGTGTGTCTGTGCATGTAAAATATCATGAAGCTGTTCGAACTTAAATTAAACAACCCAAACAAAGAGGGAACGTGTGTTAAACGTTTAAATCCTGTTGTAAATTCTAATTTAATTCAGTGGGTGCAAAGAATACAGTGTGTGTGTGTGTGTGTGTGTGTGTGTGTGTGTGTGTGTGCGGGGTAATCACAGACTAGGAGGCTGTTGTGCTCTTTCTCGCTAACAAATCCAGGTAGATTAGTTATGTCTGTCTCGGCAGGAACAACATGTGCAATCGTCATGCACCGACACCTTTCGGAGGCCATAACACACACGCTCACACAGACACACGCTCACAGAGACACACGCTCACACAGACACACGCTCACAGAGACACACGCTCACGCAAACACGAAGCTGACATTCAGACGCTCCCACAAAAATCGTTTTCATTGTCCTAAACGCACAACTCCTCCCTCTGCCACCCCTGCACAGGTTTGTTCATCATGCACTCCCATACACTTAAGAGCATTTACCCACACACGAGTGCACTTTAACACACACACACACACACACACCACCCACCACTACATACAGCAGTCACGCATGCACAGTGAAGCGCGCTTACACACACACACACACACATCCCAGAGGTGATAAACAGGTCTGCTTGTGTCTTTTCTGCAGGAGCAATTTGAGTAAAGAAAGGAGGACAAGGGTGACACACTGCCAGGCACCATAATGGACCCAAACACAACAGACATTATTGATTGTGTGTGTGTTAGTGTTAGTGTGTGTTCCTGTGTGTGCACGCGCGTGCAATTGCCAGTCGGCCCTCTCAACGGCCGTCTTTGGTCACACTGCCCCCCTGTGTCGAAGTTGGGGAAGTGCAGCTGAGAGCGGTCGCCACCCCCCCCCCCCGAGGCTCCTCACATCTAATTATGCTGTCGGATCATATTTGTTTAAAGTTTATACTTCGCTGAGGTGTCACAATGTACAAACAGTGGGAGAGGAGAAGAAAACAAAAAGGGAGATTAAAGAAAATAATGATCGTAAATCATTTCGAGGGGGGAAACGAATCAAACGAACAGGATCAAAACTGGCAGCAGCAGCAAGACGAAGTGTCGCAGTTATGAATTATCAAAACCTGCAGTTAAATGCGTCTTATACCGGGGCTTTTTAAAAGTCAGGCTGCACGTCTCGCTCAAGGTTGTTGCTTTTTTTTTTTTTGTGGATATGTGGACTGTCTTACTCAAGTCCCAGACCTGATTCAGGTGTATCAGGTGCAGCCCGAGATGGGCTCAAGACCACAGTTTGATCCAAACCCAGAGCGAGTCTGTTAAAAGGACACTTCAGTATTATTTTAACCTGGAGCCTATTTTACCAGGTTTCTGTGTCCCGCTTAGATATGAATACATCAAGAGAGAAGCGAGACAGAGGTCAGGCATCAGAGAGGCAGCAGGGGAAAAAGAACGAGAATATTTTACATTTCATTTTTTATTTTCTTTTGGTTTGAGAGGCTTATTTTGTTCCCGTCGAGCTGGAATGAAGTGTGTTTCACTGAACTGCGAGGTAAAATTACTGTTTTTGTCAGTGGAGACTGGTGAGTTTGAACAGAGCCATGTAATGGCTGTTCCTGGCTTCAAAAAAAGGGTGTGTAGAGATGGTTTCCATAATACTGTCAGACACTCAGGATAACAATCTGAGCCCCAATGTGCTTTGACGGTGCAAAACTGCCCTGGAGGATCACGCCGCGGCTCACTATGCAGTACCCTTTGGTCATTTAGAATTAAAACAACATGGGAAGATAGAGTCCAAACTGAAAAGCACCAGAAATTTTCTTTAAAAAGATGAACAGGAAGGTAGATCTGCCTGTATATCTGCTCTTTTCAGTTCACTGAATTCAATTTACAAACAGAGCGGGTCTAGACCACACTCATTACTATTAATTACACCCAACAGTTCCACCATGAGCAAGCACTTGGCAACAGTGGCAAGGAGAAACTTCCTTTAACAGGCAGAAACCTTGGGCAGATCCTGGATCAGGGTGGACGGCCATCTGCCTTGACCGGTTGGGGGCAAAGAGAGACGGGGAGAGAGAGACAGGAGGGGCATGATTGTCACATGCTGGTTTTCCTTTTTCAAGATGATCCAGGATGATGACAGTAGTCATCATCTCAGCTTACAGTCCGACTCTGCGGTCGCTCATGATAACACAGAGGTACACAGGGTAGACACAGGAGCCACTGCAGCGCTGTGTCGTGCCTGGGTTTTCATTTGTACGCGTCTTTTAGTTAAAAGTCGGTATTTAGCTTCTGCTTTTCACGTTTCATGCAGCACTGAAGCAAAGACGAGGGACACCATGTGGAGAAGTGCTGGGTGATATTTAATTCGTCCGGGAAGTATCAGCACTTAGTAACTTTGGAAACCTTTCACAGTCAAACTTTCAATTTGTCCTATATTGTGTTGTTTTGATCAAGTATAACCATTAAACCTATGACATTCCCATTATCCTCAGTGGCGTTTTGTGTTTAGTGCTTATAGGTAAGTGTTAAAATGCTAACACGCTTAGGGAGTCGACACGGTAATCATTAAACTAGCGTGTTAGCATTAGCGCACTTACAGTAAGTTCTGCTTCACAGCTGCTAACGTGGATGTAGACTTATCAACGTTATGTATGTGATTGTTTGAGATTATTGATCATTCTGTCAGCTGACATCAGCTCATGATTAAGATGCAGAGGTTAGCAATACTTGTGCAAATGCTAACACTGCCAACACTGAATTTCATCTTTTTTATGATAGGATATTCATTTGAAGAAGCATGTTGCAGGTTAAAAGACTTGTGTGAGTTGACTTCCGACTCGCAGATGTTGAATTTTCACCAGCGTGCGAATGCATGAGTGCACTAACTAAGCGTTTTGCTTAAGCCGCAGTCATCCGGTTTCCTGAAGATCTGCAATATCGAGTAAAGCAACTGAAATCTCATCGTGACATCATAAACTTCGACCATTAAGCTGTAATTCCCCCCATGAATTAATTTGTCTGGCTGGCGCATATTAGTTTTAGCAAATCAAACAAACACCAGACATTCGCACACACACTGACTCGCAGACGGTGTGAAGTTCTCTGATGGGTCTCTCATCTCGGCGGCTTTACAGCGCAGTCGTTTCTGCCGTCTAGGAGCCATTACGGTCTCTTGATGCCGCCACGTTTGCTAATTTCATCGGGTTAATTGCTCTCGCTGCTTCTTCTTCCTCATAGCTCAAAGTTTAAGTCATTAGCATGGCGACAGTAATTCACATTCTGTCTGCTCGCTTGAGCCGTTACTCAGCTGTAAACCAATCAGTCAGCTGTATTCAGATGAGAGGGAAAATGACTGTATATTTCATGAATTAGATTTTCTGCCTGAAACAGTTGCTTTAATGACTCTCTTGGGTAAAGGGTGGTGGAAGGAATGATTCACAATCTATGTCAAGGTTTGAGGAACATTTATATTGGTTAATCTGGCTTTGAATGGAATAATTATATTGCGAAAAGTAATTTAGATTGCAGCTGTAATGCATGCAGGAAGTTTCTTTGCAACAACACTTTGTGAGAGGCGACAGTCATTTTAAAACTGCACAAGGAGAGAAGGGAGCTCAGAATATGCTAACCAACACTCAAATCTCTGTAACATATGTGAATTATGTAGGATTTTACCTGACTTTGTATTAACGCATTGTTGCATTAGTCGAAATAACGCTAGCTATCCTTCGTTAAAGCTGAGAGACGGTGGTTTCATCAATATGAAGCTACATTTAGCAGTCAGTTAGCTTAGCTTAGCATAAACAAATAACAAAAACAAGTACCAAATATGCAACCCACACATTCATCTTCAACATTCTAACTTTATTTTCTGACTTTTGATGTTGTTTTCCCTTGTTTACAGCATCTGTGGTAAGCTAAGCTAACCGGTCACTGGCTGTAGATACACGTTAACTGGAGAGATTTGAATTTGTGCATCCCAAAATGTTAAAACATTCTCTTAGATATGAAACGTTAAAGGTGCAATGTTAAAGAATTGGCCAACTCCCAAATCAGCTTGTTATGAGGCTAATCACTGTTGCTGCTGTTAGCGAGTTAGCTTACTTTGCTGTGCACATAGCTTTCTTATTAGCTGATCCTGCCTGGACTTTAAGCTCGACGCAGTGGCACTGGGACAGACAACACAACCGGGCTCAGCAGCTTCCTAATGAGGCCAGACGGGGACAACCACGGCCTCTGAGCCTGACGGAGGCCAGTGGTGACATTTAACACAGTACCGGGCTGATTTACAGCAGCTCTGACTCTGAGCTCTGAGTCTGACTGCAGGGACGACTTATGCATGAAGGCAGGTTCAGGTGGGGGCAGGAGAGGCGTGAAGAGGGAGGGCGGACATCAGTCAGTGCTCACCTCTGGAGGGCTGAACAGGGGTTACGGTGTGCTGATCCCTGGGGCGAGGAGGCAGGAGATACACCCAGCAAGAAAAACCACTCACCAAGCCCCTTTAGGCTGTGCTGGGGCTAGCTTATTAGCATGCTAACTTCAGTCGATGCAACACATTACATAAACATCTTTGCGTACTGCAAATTTGGATAAAGAGTTTAGTCTTAATGTTTTTATTTAATGTGTCATTACCTTTCCATTATTTAACCCAAACAAACACTAGTGACAGTGAAAATATTAGATTCAGAGTCATTTTAATTTAAAATTTCACACCGAAATGCAATTAATCAGCTAATATATTCGAGTGATTTGTTTGATTCAGCTCCCTTATTTCCTTATTCGGAGCTCCAAGATGTCGTTTCAGCAGTCCTCCAGCAGAGAGAGCACCACACTTTGGAGTTAATACTGTATCTGGGATGGAGACTGAGAGAGAGTACCAGGAAGGAAAAAGACAGAGGAAGTGAGACGGATAGAGAGACAGAGAGAGAGAGACAAGATGGGCAGGATGAAGATGGTGAGAGAGAGGAGGAAACAAGGTAGAGCTGCTTCGTAGCTCATCACACTGTGAATCAAAATGTCTCTTCAGGTGCGTCTGAAGGTCACACATACACAAACAGGAAGGACAAGAGGGATTCACCTCCTCCTCCTCTTCCTCCTCCTCCTCCTCCTCCGTCATTTTACAGCCGCCTACAGTCTATATTGCCCACACGGCGGTGAACTCTCAACGTCTCAGCAGTAATAACACAAGCCGGACTGTGAAATTAAATTCCCTCATAACAGCCCGACGTCTTTCTGCAGAGCAGCAAAGTGATGGCTCCACCTTGTGATGTAAGACATTATGCAACGCATTTAACTCGCATTGTTGCAGGCATGAGGCACATTTGGGAATTTGTGCTGTTGTGCTCAGCAAACTACAAACTGCCTGCATTGCACTTTAATTATTATATTGTTTAATCTCGATCATTAAAATCAGCCCTTGATTATCTCCAAATACAAACTTCCCCATTAACGGTCTCAGGTCTGTTTTTCGTGCTGCATTCACTTGCTCCTCAGATGATGCTGTTTCACATGTTCAGAAGTCGTTTTCTTCTGGTAGCTGATCCCAGTATTTTTCAGTACATTCCCTAAAACACAGAGATATTGCTTTACCTGGCTACTTAATGGGCTTAATGCTAATAAATGTGCACGCTCTAGCTGTCAAGGTCCCTCTACAAGAACAGCAACTAATGGTAAAACCAATCAATACATGAAAATGCTGCATGTACTGTAACTAATGATATACTACTTACATAAACATTATTACATTATATTACCCATGCATTGATGTTACAGTAGAATTATGTAGTTGTGTCTTATAGAGCTGTAAATAACGGTTAAATTAACTTGTGTGATTACCAAGAGCTTAAACTTGCACCTTCAGATGTCTCGAGACAGTTTAAACTACTCAGGTTGCTGCACCTTAAGATGACGAGCCGCAGCAAGTCTTCATGTCTGACAAGCTGACAACCTGATTTGTCGTGTTTGCATGAAATTACTAAAAACAGTGAATCCGTCATCAGAACGGTTTGCTGATTAACTTTGCAATAACTGACCAAGCAGCTTCCCGATCACGCGTCCGTTCGTTTAAACTCAAATAGCATGCACCGTCTGGCGGTTCAAAGTTTAACACTGAAGGACATAGGATAGGTTGACACATAGCGGCTTAGACTGATGTGCAGCCTTAACAAACTGAATCTAATATGTTCTAAAATAGCTACTGAATGAGGGAAAACATGCTTGGATAACACGTTCAGGTCATGATGCACCCTTCAGGACTGTGTCGATGTCAGGCCAGGCTTTACAACGTTTTCTCCTTATTTTTCATTCGTTTAACATTTCGTTCCTCCTGCGTGCAGCGAGCATTAAGGCCTCATGAGCGCTCTGTTGCTGCAGACTTTTAATATTCCTCATATAAATCTCCGTGCATGGTTGTGAGGTCTGCATGGGAACAAGCAGCATTTCCGTATACGAACAAAGCAGGACTAAAAGGTCTGACGGACACCTCACCTGCAGTTCCAAGGTTGTCAGACAAAACAATACAAATACGCTGTTCAGTGAAGAATCATGAAACTGATTTACACAGGCGAGGGAAGGTTCATCTTACATTTACAGGGAAATTGCATCTACAGCATATTGCAGGTGTCTACTGTACGGTGTGTGTGTGTTGAATGTCAAGTACATAAATCAGCACAAAGCTGTAAATTGCAAATACTGCGCGTGTGTGTGTGTGTTTGTATGAAAGTGTGTGCGTAGGCCTGAATCCTTGTCTATAACCAGTGGCATTAAATCAGACGTCTGCTTTCATTCTGCCGCTGCTCGTGAGTAAATATGGACTCTTCTTCTTCTTCTCTGTCACACCTTCAGTCTCTCACCTCTCCGAAGCGTATCATCGATCACTGCCTCCTCCTCCTCTCACCCATCTATCCACACGTCACTCCCCCCCCCCCCAATTTCTCTGAGCGGCCGCGTCAGTGGGCTAAATCATTGCATCTGTTACCGCTCTTGTCTTGCCCAAACAGCTGTTGGTTTTCCCTCAGCCTGCACCTCGTCGTGGGTTCAGATGAATGACGGGCATGTGGCTGTGCGCGGCCATTAAAGCGTCTCAATGCAGGAACCCAGTTATGATGCACATAAAGGAAAGAAATGCAGAAGCAGGTGATAAACTGAAACGCTCGCTGTGATCATTTTAAGCACTAACCTCCACCATGTCTCACTAAAAGAGACACTGAGGGCGCATTTTTTGTGCGTGGAGACAGTTTAATATTCTAGCAAATCGATGTGTGGGCTGGGCTCCTTTGCCATCTAATAATAGCACATTAGACGCCCATTTATCTGATATATGTGTGAGTTTAACAGCTGAGCTCATCTCTCTGGTAAATTACAGACCCATGATTTAACAGCGCACTGTTAGTTTTTGTTTCATGCACAATAGAAATAACAGGATGCGGGACACTTCCTCCGTCTTCAGTGCTCGGCTGCACACATCGGAGCTCGAGTGCTCTGATTTCCAGGATTAAGAAACATTACATTAGTATGTGAGAGCATGCCCGTAGCCGCCTGTGTGTAAATGCACTATGTTGCGTTCTGCAGGAGGAAAATTAAGATGCAGGCAGAGACTTCATCCAAGGGAAAATGCGCCATCTTAACTGCTGCAATCCTAAAAATTCTTCACCATTTAATCACTCAGTGTCCCCCTCCTCTACTCCATTTTTATATCCCCTTACAGCTTCTTCATCCTGACAAACGAGCACACACACACACACACACACACACACACTCATCTCATATTACACTCTCGTTCCCTAATCTAATCTTTCTCTCCTTTCGTTGTCATCATTTGTCTCTCCTTTCCATCCATCTCCCTCTCTGTCTCTCTTCTCCTCACTCTTAGGCGAGGGAAAATGGTGATAGTGATCTCCATGGAAACAGCCCAGCAACAGGCTGGGTCCTGGCAACCAATCAGAGACCGCGCTGGCTCTGCGTCTCATCCAATGGGATATGAAGGGGAGGGGGGTGTGCAGGGGGTTTCTGGGCCCGTCAAGGTGAATGCTCAGGGAGGCGTGATCAGGACCACTTACTTCCTGGTTGCACTGAGAATATCAGCATTTTTAGTGTGGAAGACAGACACGTTGAAAGTGGACTTTTATGGCGTCAGTGTGGAAATTGAAGAATCTGAAGGCAATCGTTTGGAAATTTAAGAAAAGTACATTTAAATTAAAATCAAATTTCATTTTGAGCGGTGACTTCACTAATGGGAAAACAGTTGCACTGCGCGCCAGTTAACAAGATTGATGATCAACATTAGAGATGCTATTTCTGTCAGGCTCGTTGAGTCCCATTCAATCTGGCTGGGACTCTGATCAAATAATGGGGGAGCCTTTTGCAAGGGATTATGGGATGAGTAGCAACCACTGCCTGGTCTTTGGATATAGCTCCTAGTTTGCAGTTTGTTCTGCTTTGCACTTATTGTGTAAGTCAACTAGGTTTTTAGTTGTTCTTTTCTGTTTGAAGCAAATGTGGAAGCAATGTGACAGTCACAGTGTCATTTAGTTAGCAGTATAATGGGTGAAGATAAGACCTGATTTAAATTTGGATGCCATCACCGTGTGCAGCGAGGCAACGCGCCTGCCATGCTGGGAGCAGTCCGTGGAGGTCCCTTTATGTTAACCTGTAAAGCACCATCTGCGATACCTGCTGGATCGGCTTCCTACATAGTGTCAAAGTGGTAACCCCTTGAATTTGACTCCAGAGCAGATGAGATTGCCAAATCCACAAACAAACAAACAATGCCAAACAACACTGCATACATTTCTGCAATATAACCTTCATCCGACGCCTCAGAACAGTGCAGTAGAGCTCTGCGATGATAGTTTGACCCTGAGGGTTTAATTCACGGTGCAAAACCCTGCGAATGCCAGAGAAAACAACCAGCATGCCACCCTGATCAGATGCACCAGCCTCCCTCTTCAACACTGCAGCTTTTCCACTGCTAAGGCTGCCGCTTGGTCTCCGGGTCGTAGGCAGTTGACGCAGGTTTCGATGTTTCCTTTTTGCTGAAGTTTGAGGCCCATGATGAAAATGCACAAATGCACACATGCAGCATTGTAGACGCACCACTGCAAATGGCTGCACTCACAATGTAACTCAGTGTATTGACTCACTACAGCTCTACATAGCAGCTGCTGCTTTCTTGTTACTGGGCCGTGCTGCATTCAGGAACGTTCTCACCACTTGTTCCCATTTCCTCCTGACTGTCGCGTTTCTTGTAATCATGACTGAGTTAATCCAAGTGTTCAGTATTGCAGTCACGACAACAAAGGTCTTCCCAACTTACAGTTTCATGTTTGATATTGCAATGTTCTGTAAGTGGCATCAAATCAGAAAACGCTTGCATTTCTCAGTCTGTCAGGGTCTCATTTGTCGTTTCAGACAATGAAATTCAAGGATCACTAGACAACAAGGCTAAACGGCAGTCAACAAGGCAAACGGCAGGGCAAAACTGACATCTTATTAACATGAAACTTGGCACAGAGCTGAGCGAGCTGTCACTGCAAATGTGGGATGGAATTGATTAAACATCTCTTGTGAAACAACAGAAGCAGATGATCAATCGGAATAACCAATTAGGGGGCGAGAAGTGGCGTATTACTGCACGGACGCTGTATCTAAGAAGTGAACTTAACTGGTTCAAGACAAAGACAATTAGCAATGTAAAATAAAGGAGCGGGGTTACCCAAGGCTCAATGCTCGGACATCTTTTATTTACAACAAACTGTCATTCAGTTAAACTCTTTCACCAATTTATTACAATCCTGTGAGTTTTTAAAAACACCAAATTCAACAAATTAACACCTAATTTGTTCCAACTCCCTGCAAGAAAATACACAGTTGCAGGATTTAATCAAGTTTAAATTGTTTGGTTCTGATTGAGGAAAGCTGAGACTTACCTGGGAGACAGAAATCCATTTTTCTATTTTGGGATTTCTATTTAAATGTTTAAAACATCGTTACAATGCCAGCAAAATCAAACAATAAAGGATCTGTGCCTCACCATTAAAAACTTGATTTACACCTTTACTTTCAGACTATAATAATAAAGAAATCCCCTGCACTGGTTTTAAACTGAACCTCATTCATGAATCATTCATTGGTTTTAGCAGCAAAAGACTGTAAATGTCTGGTGCGGTTGTATAAAACTATATTACACACCCTCCAGACTTCGCTGAAACTGTGTCATTCAACACGCGGTCTCTTGAATTAGCATTTACTCATCGAGCTACACACTGCTGCAGCTAATTGCGATAACATTCGTGGCTTGCCATGACTGCAGCTTTCGCTAAATCCATTTTGGACGCTTTAACGTTAACTAGCTGTGTTTTCCCACCCACGCTTTGTACTAATTTAATTTTGTCTACTCGTTTTATTTTATTTTCATATGCTTTCAAAGATCTTCTTTCAAACTAATCCCTGTTTATACAATGTGGTGTAAATACACTCACGTATACATCAGAATGAATCCGAAACGATATTACTATTAGTGTGTCTCAAATTGCAAATTAAGATATGATTCATGTTTCATAGATACAAACCCTGTGTGCTGTGGCCTCCATCTCTCCACAGCCCTCATGACATTTTCTGTTTCTCGGTAGTGTCAGATTTCACGTCCTCTTTTAAAGTCGATGGATAATCTGCTTTTGAGCAGGATTCCTCTAAATGCCATCTTAAGTAAAACGATGTGTTAAGAGGCTCAGGTGCCGTACGGGCAGTTCTCTCCATTAAAGGAAGAGCACACCCATTATCCCCCCTCCGAAAAAAGCCTCAGGTCCCCCATCGTTGCGTAACGCTGCAGTTAAACCTGACTCTAAAAGCATCAGGCAGCCCCAGATGGTGGAGACCCTCCTACGTCGCGTACGTGTCACCTTGCAGCTGCGTTTCACTGAATTACACACCAGTCCAGAAACAAATGGCGTCGATACACCGGTGATCGTATCGATGTGTGTTACGTCTATCTTGCATGTTCATGTGTGTGTGTTTTGGTTTTTTGAAAAAGTGTGTGTGTGTGCGTGTCACTACATGTGTACCCTGCTCCCAGGCACAAGTGTGTTACTACCACATTCCATGCTAGTCATCTCCCGATCACATGACCTGCCAAGTCAGGATACGGTTGCTAGGCAACACCCTCTCCCTACTACCCACCCCCCTCCCCTCCCCTCCATACCTCCCCCCTTTAGTCCATCAAACAGTGATCGCGAGCAGGGGGGGGGTTTAGAGGGAAAGCGAAGTTTATTTATAGAAGCGGTGGCAAAAGAGGGGGAATTACGTGTTGAGTCTAAAATTAAACTCACCATCTCCCCCTCTCTCTCCCCCTCTCTCGCTCCCTCTCTCTCTCGTACTCTCTTTCTATCTCCGTCCCTCTCCCACACGTCTTTTTTTCTTTGCTCACTCACTTCCTGTGGCAGATTCATTCATAGATGCAGCGGGGAGAAGGGGTGAGATAAGATGACAGGGATGCATGAGGAGAAGCGCGAGTGAGAGGCAAGAAGACCCAGCTGTGAGAGATTGGAGATTATCCAACCCGCACAGACGATTCGTGAAACAATTGAATTTCAATCGCGTGCAGCTGCATGTCTATGCATTTATATAAAATATGTAAATGTTTGCATATAAATTCAGCTCATCGCATCCACATTAGTATACTCATCGTCATATGTATGAGCAGAGATGTGCTGCCCGTTTGAAAAGTTTCTAAAACACAAACCACAAAGTAGTAAATCATAGACTTTCCCCATTAACGTTCCTGTCACAGCCGCCCTCGCTCCAAACTTAAATCACCCTGCGGCTTCCACATCCCGTGAGCCTCCGACGAAGGGGAACCATTTTAGACGTGCTGTGCAGGAACTGGTGTTAAAATGGAGAGCCCATCAGACTGTAACCACAGCTGTCCTTGTAGTGGATGGATGGGATGACAGGATGACAGGGTGGTGGGATGATGTAAGACGTGTGGAGGCGGAGAGAGAGAGAGAGAGTGACTAATAGGTGTGTATTAAATAGATAGACAGATAGATATTGGTTGAAGTGTACATGCAAAAACAGCTTTAAATATGAATTCCCTACATTTAACCATCTATTCCTATAATAAACAGTACGACGCTGTTGTACTGTTCCTTTATGTGATAAAGGTCTGCTTTAGTTGCATCCTAAAACAAACCTTCTTTATTATTATTTTAGAAAACATGTTAATTCTCATATGGTTTTTTTTAAATATTAAGCTACACCTCTTAGCCAATTAGCTTAGCTTAGCATAAAGTCTGGACACAGGTAGAAACAGCCAACCACGCTCTGACTGAAGGTGACAAAATCAACCTACCCTGACTTCTAAAGCTCACTTTTTGTATTTTTATATTAAGCCGATAAGCAAAATAAGAGTTTTGTCAATGGTATAAATAATGATATTTGTCACTATGAATAAGAAAGACTGTAAATAAGAAAGAAAAGGCATCGTCCCCCCCAGTTTTCCTTTAATTTCCATGCTAAATGTCCCTTATATCAGCTCATGTAAAGGCCAATCTTCTTTACCCCAGTCTAATTTATAGATGCAATATATGCAAAGTATATAAACAATAAAATGCAGATAATGCAGATGTTTAGAGTCGCAGCAGCAGGTGCATTTAAAGCGACCGAAGCGTGGCGAGGCTCTCGTTCTTTGGCGACTGGAGCCGTCTGTTTTCCTCACAGCCCGCGGGTTTTTGGTTGAGATGTGCCTGTTTGTATCGATTCACAGCCGAGTTCGTCCCGGGCCGCTCAGAGAAGCTTTTCACCGGGTCAGAGCACTCGTTCTCATCAGGAAAATTACTCCGAGTCAAAATGGCGGTGAGTTTTCTGCAGCAACACACTTCTCTCTGTCCACCAAATCAGTCACCTCCACATTAGCGCAAAGTGAGGCCCTACCAACCGGTGTAAAGATGCTGTACATACACAACATGTATGTACAGCTGACACTGAATTATAAGGCGTTGTCGTGTCCACAGGTCACACAAGATAAATGTGCAGACGTTACAGGATGTGTCCCGGCGCTGCTTCCCCTCCATTACTCTGCAGGGTAAGGTCGGTAACCCCATCAGAGTGTGCACCTGTGAGGTTTCCAGCATGGCCACACGGGGCCAAACCAAGGCGAACTCATTCCTCTTGTTACCATCCTGCAACAAACACTCCTGCAGTGTGTGACAAATGGTGTTTGGAAAGATTATTATACTGTATCTTGAACTCTACATGTTTAATGTCTATGTGACACCTAAGCGTCCATCATCAGCTGCATATTTAGTTTTTATATGACGTTAATCCATCAAGAGTGTAACCGTGTGATGGATTTCTTGACCAATAACCTGTTTCAAACACTGACTTCACTGATTTTAATATAAAAAAACATTTGCATTATTAAAACCAGAACAAAACGCTGCATGGTTGACACGGTTGCTATTATAAAACCTTAAAAAATACAATATTTAATAATAAATGACATGCGGCCCACAGCTCACATGTAAAGCCATTAATAAATTCTGGTAAATGCACAACACTGACTTCAGAACTGTTAATATAAATTCTTAATGCTCTCACAGAAAACCACCACTCATTGCATCACTGCAAACACACTGTGTGGAACAGTGGAACCGCTGACCTCTCAATGCTCACATCCACCTTATAAAACAGCAATTTTAAGATTTCAGCAAGGGCTTATCTAACAGATACAAGTCGACCCATCTGTAGGAGATATAGCCAGTGTTTCAGGGTTTCGCTTAAGGTCTGATTAGCAACTTTAGAGAGATGAGTAGAGTTGAGAGATGGCACTGATTAAGAGAGCATAACATTTGTTTATCTGCATATGAATGTGGATAACTTTTCCAAAGAGGCTAAATAGCGACTGCACACACTGTTTACCTGCATGCAAAACCTGCTCAAACCTGATTGGTCAATACTCAGACTACAGAATGAGACCAGAGTAACCAAAACGTGGTGAGTTGTGATCATTATACAGATCATGTGACCTATCAATCAGCTGACGTCTGCTGTATATAGTAGATGTTGATATTCACAGTCCAGCTCAGTTAATATCTATTTATGTGGTCTGTGCTAAGTTAAACTGGCAACAGGGAATAGCAACATGCACACAACCCAAACAGTGTCTGACATAATCCCCCACCACGTTTAAGGAGAGAAGTGTAACAGCACTATAACGTGTTCGAGTGTCTGAGCCTTCCTCTGGCCCCGCTGAGCCTCGTGTGGCCCCGCGCAGCAAAACTGACCGATTTTATCTCAAGGTCTTATCAAATCTCCTGTTCTCCGCACCGCTGGAGCCGTAACATGATGAATGGCGAGTGATTTCCTCTGCAAGGTCATCCTGACACCTCTAAACATCCATGTGTGTGAGTGTGAGTGTGTGCGTGTGAGTGTGTGTGTGTTTTCCCAGGGAACCAGAGATGGCGTTTGTTTGCGGGCCAAATGAAACATCAACATTATGGGAAGATAAGGAGGGAGAGAGAGAGATGGATGTCTGAGGTGGCTCCATTACTCAGGTGAGTAGCTGCACAGATCTGCAGGACTGTGCTGCAAAGACATTAAACCAACTTTAACCTCTATTACCTTCTTAAATCCAAACTTCTTATAGAGCGATGTGATTAATTATAATTTGGAAAAAAGGAAAAAACGCCTTTAAATGCTCCTTTGTCGCAAAGTGAGTAGTGTGACAAAAGGTCCTGATGCTTTAAAGAGCATCATCTGTATCTGCAAGACAATACACAGAGATTCACACCATGTAATGGCAGTTAATGGTAGTATTCATATCATGTAGCATTTGTGCCCAGTGTCTGTAATATTAAAAGGGGCATACCATTCATAGTAGTCACTTTGTGCAGTTATACAACGCTCACAGAGCTTAAATCGCCTGTAACTGCTGCCTCCATGTTACCGGACAGTGCTGCATTCAGGGACACCAGACAACCTCTGAAAAAGTACTTGAATGCAACTCTTATTTGAAACACTGTTCAACCATTATGTCAAATTATAATTCCAATCACGATTATAATCCATCATCATGATTTCTGTATTATATTCGATTTACATCCGACACACATCTTTCTTGATCACCCTGCAGCAACGCACGTCACTTTTCTTTGAAATATCCACACGAGTTTACACAGTTCACACAGATACTTCCGCAGTTTTAAGGACTATGACTATTCGCTGCCTGTAGACATCACACTGAAGCGCCGCCGCATCATTTAAACAATAAATGGAAAAAGAAACAGCATCTAAAGACAAACTGCTCGTTAATAAGAGATTAGGAGGGTCTGATGAAACACGGATAAACACTCTGTTACTACACTGACTATTTTCAGAAATATATGCCAGTGAACTTAAATTGGGTCTTAATGCCACGTAAAGAACTTTTAATATTCAATATCTCTAATGTAAAGATGGCAGCAGTTGTCTCATCCCTTATTCGTGATCGATCTTAGCCCCTCTCTCTATAATGAGACGTTTATAACCAATCAGACTCCTTCGAAAGTGCAGGCTCGCACGCAGACACAGCTTTGTTGGTCACGTCAACAGTGAAATGATGTACTCAGAAGCTTAAATGCAAAACAATGACTGATTAAAACTAATTATAGCATCGTTTAAAGCTACAGGTCCTTTGTGTGTGTAGCGTTCATGCCTGGCAGTGATTTCAGCGGTATGTGTTGCATCGTGAGTCATTCTCCCTCGCTGCCTCTCTCGCCCCTTCCTCACCTTCCTCTCCATCCTTCCCTCCGTCTCCTCCTTCCTCCCCCCACGCTAGGAATTATGCAACACTCTGCAGGGCTGTGAGTGGAGAGGAATGAACACTGTGTGTGTGCATGTATATACGTCTGTGTGTGTGATGAAGGGGCAGATGGATGGAGAAAGAAAGAGATTAGAGTATATATGAGAGGAAAGAGAGACAGGCAGGGGCAGACTTCCTTTATAAACCTCTCTCTGTCTCCCTCCTTCATTCATCATTCCCATCCACTCTCACACATCCTCCGTTCTTCCACTCCGCTCCCATCAAGGTCGTCGGCAAGGACGGTCTAGCCACGTTTTCTGGCCTGTGATTGGCTGTCACAGTGGAGCAAGGCTTTAAAGAGACAGCAGCGCAGCCCGGACAGCAGCCATCTTTGCCACAGCAAAGTACCAGGTGGTGGTGGGGGGTGTGTGTGTGTGTGTGTGTGTGTGTGGCTGTGTTTGACAACTCCTGCCTCACACTTATGGATTTTCCCAAAATGCCCTTTTTCCCCCTGCTGAAATATTTATCGTGAGCAGTTAAAATGGCGTTTAGAGCTGGCAGCGGATGCTGTTTTTGGTCAGCGGCGGGGAAAGAGAGAGCAAGGTCACAGTGACTTCCTGCCCTTGACCAGTTATTGATCACTTGTTTTCAACCACAGTGTATTTATAGATGCAACACTTTGACTTATAAACCCTGTAGCCTCACATTGTCTGGTACGATCGAGAGCCTCGTGGCCTTTTAATGCATCTGAGCGCAGCTGAAAGAGTGAAACAGACATTACACCAGACGGTCTTTATGGAGATTTGTATTTGGCTTTCAGAGTGTGTCAGCGTCTGTGTTAAAGCGGGAACATAAAGGAGGGAAGAACACAGCACAGTCCCATTAAGGCGCATACATTGTTTGTTAACACAGAGCGTCTGAAACAGTGAGGCAGAAATGACTCCCGACAGCTTTCAGTGAGACTAATGGTCGTTTCATTCTGCAGACAAAACACCATGAAAACATCAGAAAACCCACCGGAGAGACTCACAAAATCCCTTTTTTCCCGAACACAACTACGTAGAATGATGAAAACTGGTTGGAAGAAAGAAAAAATGGAAATTCAGACACATGTAGATCCATGAAATGTGTTGCAAAGCACGATGAGCATAGTAAAAACAATAAAGTCTTCACTGCAGTTGAACAATATCCTCAGAAAGTATGAATATTAGGGGTGATTCTATACTTTCCAAGCAAAAACAGTGACTGTGGCATGTGTCTGTGGTGAGTCACTGTGCGTGTGTTGGTTTATTATCCAGTGTAATAAGGACAAAATGGTCCAGCAGCTATTTCAGCCTGCAGCTTCTTACTTATGACTATAATGTTTCTGATGTCTGTGTTTGTGCTTTTCTGCAGTTTGAGGTGCTTTTATATCATTTTGCTCTGATTTTAGATTCAGCGCCACAACATGACCTTTCTGCATTTGAATTTTGCATGAACAGAAAAGAGCTGTGGAAACACACATCCAGCCAGCTAGTTTATATATTTTCTTGGTTTTCTAAGCTGCATATATTTCTCTCTACACATATTTGCCTTCCCCTGCTTGCAGAGGGAAGAACACTCCTGGTGTAAATCCAGCAATTGCTGTAGCTACAGCATGGACAGCATTTCTATTATAAGATCAGAGATGTGACTGGAGCAGAAAGTGCACTAAGCGTAGGCAGAGGAGAGGGAAGCTGAGCTGGTGGCACGCACACACAACTCCACGTGCACACAGATACAAAAGCAAAAATAGAAACTTGTGTGTATTAACCTAAATTATTCATTCAGCAGTGCAGCTCTTCCAAAAAGTAAAGTACCTAAAGTTTCTGAGAGGCTCGCTGTACTGTAGCTGTGACCGGGCATTGAGTTTAAACTGATATTAATACAAATATTAACAGGAAAGAAAGATTAATATTTAAAAATGCCATGAAGGGGTAACATTTGAATGCTACAGCAGTAGGACGCGTGATAAAAAATGCATTACGAGTGCAAAACTCTGTCCAGTGTGCCATCTTCGGAGGTTTTGCTTTGTCTAAAACGTGACATTCTCACTGGCTGTTGATGGGTCTGGTTTAAATTCTGGAAAGACAAATGAAATCAACACCAGCTCCCTGCAAAGACTAGCACGACAAAAGCAAGAGGGGCTGTGAGAGAGAGAGCGTCCGTGTTTAAGTTTTAAATAAGAAACATCTCTGAGATGCTGTTCAAACTCCCCTTCTTCCACAGATCGGCCTCTTTAGGTCTGAAACAACGTCAACGAATGTCAAAAACTATCATCCATATTGTTTTCATGGCATTGCAATGTCGGTTTGGTGTTTATTTACAAATGACAGGTCTTTTTAAAGCGGTAATCTGGTTTTTCAAAGTGTGGCTGTCTGAGCTGTTTATCCATACTACATCAGTGTATTACCGACAGTACAGAAGCAGCTGCAGGGTTCAACCTAACCCAACTGTCATGGTTTTGAGTTGAGCTCCTTGTTTTGTTTATTTCCTGTCTTATTTTGAAAAGTTCTTCCCCTGTGTGTTTCCGTGTGCTTGTTTCCTGTCTGTGATTAGCTCCCTGGTCTCACCTGTGTCCCGTTTGCCTGCACTCCAGGTCTGTTTAAGTTGTGTCATTGGCTTTGTTCTCTGTCGGTTGGTTTGCTGTGTCAGGCTCCATGTTCCTGCCTTGTCTCCGTGTGCTTTCCCCTTGAGATCATCGTGAGTTTGGATTTGTGGTTTCTGAATTTTGCCTTGCCTTGCCTTGCTAGTTTGCTAGCATTACTTGAAGTCTATTGCTATGATGTGTGTATGTATGATGTATGAGACTTCAAATTGGCTGCACAAACCAGATTTAATATATCAGTATCACTGCGTCTAGTAGGCAAGGCAAGAGACTTGGAGGAGAGAGAGGATCTGTGGTGTGTGTGTGTGTGTGTGTGTGTGTGTGTGTGTGTGTGTGTGTGTGTGTGTGTGTGTGTGTGTGTGTGTGTTTCTGTGTGTGTGTTTCTGTGTGTGTGTTTCTGTGTGTGTGTTTCTGTGTGGTGCATGTTGGTGTGTTCCCGCTGACAGTACCTGTACGTCTCAGGCTGTGCAGTCATCCCACCTGAACCATGCAAACACCTGTCGTGTTAGTATGGCGACGTGTCTGCTCATTTACCTCTCAGACGCGTGTGTGTTTTCATGTTTATATCTGCAGGACATGTCTGTGCCCGGCGATGCGGCGGTAATGGTCATCAGAGCACGCATGGCATCCTGCCCGTTTGAAGGTACTCACTCTCTCTCACACACACGCACACAACCAGTTTTTCTCAGCACAATTTGTGAGAATATATTCATTTTTTTTGTATTTTGTCCTTTTTTTTAGTCTCATTCATTTATTCATATTATTCACTGTAAAGTTCCAGATCTCTGTAGCTTCTCACTGCTCGTCTTCCAACCTGATGTTTGATTGAAGAACTCGTTTAAGGGTTTTGTTCTTCTTTTGGTAACTGTCTTTTGATAGTACAACTAAACTAAAGTTACCGACTGGAGCCATCAGACGCCTGAGCAGGATATTCACACTGTGGCATTTACCGAGACTGTGAGCTAAAGGTTAGAGCTTGTGACCTGAATCCCCAGACACACTGGGGGAAAGTCTTAGTGAGGGGAATGGGTAACACCCTCCACTGCATCAGTGAATGCCACACAGATCCCCTGAGCAAGGCACTTAACACCACAGCTGCTCCGGTAGAGCTGCTCAGAGGCCTGTGGTTGTACTGGGAAGCCCCCAGACCTGCAGCCTCATGGCTTAACTTGAGACGGCTTCATGGGGCTGTGAATGAGCCTGGGTCATCCTCCGATCATACTGATAACAAATCACTACATCAGACTTTGTGATAAGAAATCATCTCGTTAGCCACACTAGCGGCGTTGCTTTATGATCAATGATGCTAGGTCCAATACTTTAGTCCAAATATCCACAAAACTAAAGACCTTGCCATCATCCTTGAGTGTAGAGAATGCTAACATGCTAAGATAATCATAAGATAAGTTCATTGCAGTGAATGTTACCCACTTAAAATACCACTCATATAGCAGGGCCATGAGATATTATGTCCTAATGCTTCTTTTTAAAGCCTCCCACCCACATTACCCACAATGCAACTCAGTTGTTGATAGTTCAGTCAGATAACTGTGTGTGTTTTGCTCTTGGATGTATTATGGAGAACTGCATATAGTGTTGGAGACAGGGCCCCATTCATAGCTATTAAAATAACTAGCTAGCTAACTTCCTGTTTAGCTTGCTGCTAACTTGGGTGGGGATAATGAGGGTTATCACACCCACAGGTACGTATTTCACCATGTAAGTCTATTGGAAAAACCCCTTCATCATGTGAATACGTGATTACAACTTAATGGCCATAATTGGTTATGATAGTTACGGCTAGTTAACGAAGCCTTGATCCGTTAGCCTCAAGCAGAGATGAAGGGAGGTCTTCTAACTCTACGCTCTAATCTAACTGGTCTTCAGCTTTAACTGATGCTGATTGTTTCCTGATGAATGTGGTCCAGACGGTTGGGGTTAGTGGTGCCATGACATTTGAGCTGTTGAGGGACCTCTTAGGTACGTATTAGCAGTGTGTCATGTTATTGGATACCAAAACCCTTTAAATAGTCCCCAACATATATATTCTTTGTCACTTAATGTTGCATATATGATGTGAACCAAGGCTTCGATTAAAGCTTGGATCAACTGTCCTGCGGATTTCGGTCAGGTCCCTCTGGAGCTACAAAAGACTTTGTTGTGTATTTGTGCTGCGTTTATAAGGAGAAGCTGAGTCAGGGTAGCATTTAATCCACAATCAGGCTGCTAATAACTACACAATGTCGCTCAAAACAAGAGTAAATAGAGTTCTTGTTGGAAAACTGTTTATACCTTTTACACATCCTATGAATTTCAAGCTCCAGGTGATGGGATCTGTCCCCGTCACTTCAATTTTTCACATAATCCCTTTTAAAAGTTTGTTCAGGCGTGTTTGTGTGCCCTGCTGTGTGCGCCAGGCTGGACTCAGCTCTGATAAGAAATCAATCTTTAGATCCTCTGTGATTACAAATGAAATGCAGCTCCCGTTCGTCTCCGACAGGAACGGTGACGAAGCAAATTTTCCATCACAAGATCTTTTCACATCCATTAATGTCGTCCAGTCTGCTGCAGATAATTAAACCGTAATCAGCATCAGCAAGGTTCCACACAAACGACTGCTTTGACTTTATTTTTATATATCTCTTTTCCTTTTGGTCTGCTTTCATCTCCCTCCACCCATTCAGCCCGTTTCCAATTTCCTCAATTGTGTTTTGTGTCAGCTAGATGATTAGGGAGCCGCGGTTACCTGACAGCTGTTGCTATGGTGACCAGGTCTCTGAAATGTTTTTGTTCTGTTCTTTTTTTCCCCCTTCTCTCCCCTGAATACCTGCTTTTCTGTCTGACCTTAAAGTGCACTCTGCATTGTTTTAACCTTCTCTGAAAGGTGTTCTGAGCCTTTTGGCAGCACCTTGCTTTAAACCCTGCTGCACAGTCCTGGGAGATGCTCTCAACAACTGACCGACAGAAGAAGAGAGGTGGGAGGTAGTGGTGTGTATTGTTGCAGTCCTTCTATGAGGAAAATACAATGTAATGTGTTTTTAAGAAGTAATACATCTACAACAACAACCTAACATTTGTCATCTTATCTTTCTCACACAGGTTGTCTGGACCTGCAGCAAACAAGTCCTCATATTGTACGTAAACACAAAAATGTCTGTTAGTGCATTAAATTAGCTTGTACATAATGTGTGGGTAGGTCTCTAAACTAAAACTAAATGGTTATGTTAACAGATTCCCGTCATCGCTGAAGAAAAGGAGTAGGTGACCTAATTACAGTCAAAGAACGACGTCATCTTCCACCCCTATTTCACTCCCGATGATGTGGCTCATGACTTTATGAATGCGTCTCCAAAATTGTCCCCAAGCTGCTATTTTTTTTAAATGTCGCCTCTTTACTATTCAGTAATAGGATACATGATTTATGTCTGCCTGCAGGTTGGAAAGACGTTATTCTAATGACAAAAATGACAGCGTTACTGAGCAGAAAGTCAAATTTACCATTACCGTAACCTTTGACCTTCCATGTTGTGGTTAAAATGTAAATATATTAACTGTAATTTACTAATTAGGACTAAATTATGGATTTTAATCTGATGATAATGCTAGATCACAAAAGCTATGAATGTCTGCACCGGACTCCATCAACCGTCCAACAGGCGATGAGATTATTTCACTCTGAACTACAAGTGTCAACGTGCCGGTGGAGGAAAAGTCAGACATTCAGCAAACTGAAACTGAAGGTCTTTGGCATACAAAAGAGGTGAACTGACTGACAGTGACATGACTTCTTCTTCTCTGCAGATTAAACATTAAAAGCATACAAAGTAGTTTCTAAGCACAACACATCTAACTTTAAGAAAACAGAATTTTCCAGTAGAACTCGAATGCATCATGTAGCATTAAGCTCATAAGAGATTAACATGAAATTGATAAGATATAAAGTCTTCGTGCTGTTTTATGCTTGTGATATTCCATAATCTCTTCCCTAAATAACATTTGAATGCTATCTTTTAGCAGCTGGCAGCTCAAAGGTGAGACAGGCTGCTGTGAAAACGTAGAAAAGTCAGTATTGCGGTCATTGGAAAGGTTGAAGAAATAAGGAAACTAAACTAAAGGCTTCACCCAATATATTGTGATGTAATATATCTTGCAATCTGGCTGGCTGTACTCCCCGCCAATATGGCTGCCACGTTACACTTGATTTTTACCTTTTCGGGTCTTCGTGCACGCACTTTTTGAAGCTGCGTGTGTGAGTATCGACGCACATCTCTCAGCTCGGTTTGAGAATTTGCTCGAAAAAGACAAAAACTTGATTGATGGAGCCAGCTGGAGGGATGACAAAGCAATGCAGAAACCAGGCCACACTTCAATTATAATAGAGGGGAGTATTGATCCCATCTGGACACAGTCGCTGCACACACAAAACACACACACACACACACCCCCCCACAGAGGCATACACACATACAGACGGGCATGCACACACTCTCGCAGGCATTCTCAGACAAACATTTGCATAGCAACACACACTCATGTCTATGCAACCAGACATGTAAACACACTCACTTGATCACTGTCTCATTTGCTCATGTGTTATACAACATAGTATGCTTTCCCCTTCATTCATTTGCTCACTGTTTGTGGTTGAATCACCTCAGTGGGGATGGTTGCACACTTTTGTGCGTGTGTGTGTGTGTGTGTGTGTGTGTGTCAGCTGCACAATATTCATAGCCTCCTGCTCCATTTGAAGGCTCTAAAAACAGCAGTATAATTGTCTAATCTTGCACAGCAGGTGGTGCATACAGAAATAAAGCATGTGAAGCCGTAGCTTTTCTCTGAGCTGCGATGAACATCACATTGTTTCCATGTGATTTCTGTTTTCAGTTTATGCTGCTTGCACTGTGCTGGCCAGGGTTTTCATTCCTCACATTAACACTGTCTGTGCCATCTTTATTTCTGTGAAAGGATGGGCTCAGGCTTCATTTCTCCTTCAGTTAATGCATCTTTTTGTGCCTCTCTCTTTCTAGTCCCCCTTTCTTTTAATTTCCTTTGATTGTTTCTTTATTCTCTAATCTCCTCTTCATCCCTGCTTTCCTCTCTCCCCTCTTTTCTACTCTTAACCGTCAGCAGGATCTTAAAACAATCCCACGTTTTGTGTGCTGCACTGCTGCTCACATCTGACATTAATATAGGCTATATCCTGCATTTGGAGAACAGCACACAGTTCAACAGTCTTTTTTCCCTCGATGCCATTGATGATGCAGATGTTTTCTTTCACAACAGAAAAGCTGCAGTCGGAACAGCTGCTGCCAACTGAAGAACAAATCCAGGAAGACAATGCTTTATGTCATCTTACTGAAGCATTATTATCTCTTCTAACAGTTTCATATGAAACAGGACACGTCTGTTGGCTGCGATAAGGTACCTTTAACAACCTAAGAATTGGTATAAAGGAGCTTCCAAGAATACCACAGTAATATGTAGTCATTTCTAGACATCAGTTTGACACATAGTGTGACGACTTTGGTAATGGGCAGAGCAACTTTACCAAATGCAAATTTGAGTACCACTATCAACCATTGCAAACCCTGAATTCTGAGATTTTTTAGGCTGTGTCCTGTCGAGGGACCTGTATCAAATTTTTGTTTAAAATGCTTTGGGTTGTTTTAATAGTGAATATTTTTCCACTTTGTTTAATCAAAGTGCCACAAGAGATTGATTCCAGTGTTGTAGAAGGTCTACAAGATCAGTGATAACTTCAGTAATCAGTAATAGTTCTCCTGTATGACTACCACATTAAAATTTGATTGGATTTCATCCCAAAACAGTATCTGTCACCTAAAAGCTGAAGCTATATGTGTTGCAAAGCTTACTTGGTGAATATATGATACCGTGTGTCCCATGAAAGCAGCTACAGTCTCTTAAAATATGTGTAGGCTTCTGTTTCATCCGCGGAGTGATAAACCCGGGAACCCTGGGTGCTGCGACAGCCTGAACGCGGCCGCGGAGGGAGACAGCATCAGAAGAAGAAGCCTGCTCTCCGGGTCTACTTTCCGCCGGCATCATTTGCGCCTCACGGGGAGAAGGTTGGTGAACTGTCACCAACGGCAGCGTTTCATTTTTACATTTTATGTCGAAACAATTAAGCCTGTTTGAGTTTCATCTGAACGGGGTGCGGCTTCGACGAGGTATCCGACGAAAAAATTGCCTTGTCAAGTTACCTTATACCCGTTCCTCTTTAAAAAATGATATTTTAGTATATTATGTTAGCAAGTGAAGTAGAGCAATAGCTTTCAGCTGAAGGGAGACATTTTTTTTCTTCTCATTATCAGACGAGAAGGTGATTTCTGCCCCGTCTCCCCGCCTTAAAGTCAGCTATTCTGATTGAGTCGAGCCTAAAAGCGATTCATCTTCTGAAGGAGACCCGACTGACTGCGCCAGAAACATGGGGGTAAGACCTGCATCTCTTATAATTTACTCAACGTTAGCCTAAAAGCGCTGTGAAGGTAACGCTAGCTTATAGGTTTTGTTAACGGTCCGTGCGCGTGCCAGTTAAGGAACGGGTTAAGGTGCATGGAGGCACAGGCGTGATGTTAAAATGACATTGAGCGCGGTGGGATGTGTGTGTGTGTGTGTGTGTGTGTGTGTGTGTGTGTGATTAATCTAAGCTAGCTCTGCCTTTTCACTGCATTGTTGCATGAATTATCATTGTCTGGATGTATCTGCGTTAACGTTACATTAGGTATCAGCCATTAATGTCATTTATCACACCAAATCAATGCGTTGCAAATTACGATAAAGGTTGGGATTAATCGGATAATCAAGGGGGTGTTTGCTGACTGAAATCCGTGTTTTTTTTTTAATGAGGAATATGCGCAGGATTGATGAGACAGTCCGCCTCGTCCATACTCCGACTGAACCGGTGCAGGGTGGATTCGCGTTACAGTAACGCTCCTCAGTTGGTATTTTAGTCTCCGCAACCAAATAACAAGCATGCCACTGCTGCTATCCACCTGCTGCCAACCCCGGTGAACATCAGGGTAGAGCTGATCAGTCTAAAACCTGCAAATAAAAAAAATCAGATGTGGATGAGAAGCAGTGGCATGCGCGTTCATTGGCTACAGGTTCAGTATTGATCAGTAATTGAGAAAATAACGTTTGGTATACACTGTGTTTGATTTCCTCGCTATCCACACAGCAACCGCACACCCAATCTTCTTTTTAAGCTCTCAGACGAGCCTTTTGGCGGTGTAACGCAACAAAAGTAGTGTAACGAGCGCTTGGACCATATCTGAGAACGGGCCCAGTGTGCCGATTAACGTCGCTCCCTTTTAACTGGAAATGAGCGATTTATGCGGGGGTTTAAAAAAAACAAACAAGCATTGGTGGAAAGATGTGCTGCTTTATTCACCGTTTCCAAAAAACGAGATTACAACCGACCGAACATCTGGCACCGGGCGCTGGATCCGCTGCAGACGAGCGAGGAAATTCACAGCTCCTAAATACGCGATTAGTCAGACTGCATAATGACACGGGCGAGTCCCAGTCACAAATGAGCCCGTCTGTGAATAATATGCAGCCGAAAAGCGCAATTACGCACGGGAATATGTAACCTACCGGTGGCGAAAACCGCAGCCCTGACTGCGGAATATAATGTCATTCCTCCAAATCTGACTGCAGCAACTCCTAATCATCATACATGGGCGCAACTGTGTCTTATCAGGTGTCTCTGTGAAAGGACAGCCATTGGAAAGTCGTGAATTTGTAATATCATTTGGAGTAATACATTATGAAGTGGGGAAACCACAGAGAGTGGGGGCTGGGAATGAAAGCTATGATGGCTTTTTTTTTTTTCACTTTTGTTTTCCAACCATTTGGTGCATTTTCATTCATACATTACATAATACAAGGGCGCGTCTGTTGCTGTCACTGACTGTGCTAGGCTTGGGGAGGGTGCAGGCAGCTTAGGTCTGGGGTACCAAAATGGGTACAGACAAGTGCGTCAAAATGGTTCCTTGGCTTTGGTCAACCCCCCTCCCTCTTTGCCCCCTCACACCTATAAATGTCGAAGGATGTGTCCCAAAGGAAGGTGCTCTTCACAAGGGTAGACAAAGAGAACATCTCTACTGTCTCATTTTACCTCCAGCAGCCTCACAAAAACTCACTGATCTGTTAGGTCACAAAGGACATCCTGTTCCCTTCACTAAATTTAGCTTCCATGATGTCATTACAAAAAAAAATCACTGTTCACATTCCTTTAGTATTATTACATTATTACATTATCCAGTGTCTGTACACAGTGGTGAGGCATAACTACCATAACCTGCTTTATTAAACTGCATAAACTCCTGCAGGAACTTGTAGTTTCACTTTTTAAGTATCAATATTTTAGTATCACGTTTTGATGTACTATATGAAGCCTATAAACCTATGTGAACATGTACTGTAGGCTAACAATAGCAACATTTCCTCAGTGTCCATGGCGTCGTGGTCCATCACTGCTAATGAAGTTTGATGGGCAGTGGTTTCTCCTCTGCTCCACATCCGGGTTTGGGGATTAGGATGAGAGAGCATTCAGGCCGAGTCGTGGAAATGGTGCCTCTCTGTCACGGTTTGCAATGCTGTCCACTAGATCGCCTGAGGGGAAATCGTGCACAACTTTGACTACTGTGCCAAAGAGGAAGCAAGTGGTGTGTGTGTGTGTGTGTATCCACGGGGGAGTGGAAACTCCCATTTTTAGACTGTGATTTGCCAATGGGAGGGGTGGAGTGAGAGGAGATTCAGGTGAGATTGGAGGTGGGGTCGACCACGGGAGGTTCAGTTCACAAGGCAACTGGGGCCATTTGATCTGGTCCTATTGATTGATAGGGCTTGTTGCTGCATGAGGCAATGATCGGATTGGTGGGTGAGAGGATGAAGAAAGAGATGAAACGAAGGTCAGCCACTGTGGGCGTTGTAGGGAGGTCCTGTTTAGAGGAAAACAGGCAAAGATCTAGTGATTGACACTAAAGGATGGCAGTAGAGGGGGAGAGACAGAAAGAGATGCCTTTGTGGTGAGTCACCTTGAGAAGCATGGATACTAGGAAAGATGGAGGAATGCAGGAAGAGATGCTGGGATGCTGCTCATGTGCAGTGATGACACAAAGGAGGGAATTGTGGTGGAGCTGCAGGGAAAAAAATGAAGCGATGAACATTGAGATGCAAAGGGAAAAAATGAGATATATAATGAATTCTTCTGATATCCCATAATGCACTTGGTGCAGAAGCTTCAGGAGGGGAGCCAATCACTGTTGAGGATGGAGGGTATTTGCTGAGGTTCTGTTTGTGTATGTGTGTCTGTGTGGATGGGCAGACAGCCCACTTATAAATCTACTCTCAGTCCTGTGTCTGTTCCACACATGGTGCTGATGAGATCTTATTGTTTCTGTTTCAGAAGAGGAGAAAGAAAAAAACACCTTCCCAGATGTCTAGATGTTTTTTGTAATTTAATTTCTCTATCAATTAAAGCAGTTGTTGATTACGGGGTTATTTGCTTAAGCTGTGTGAACTAATAAGCACCAGTGTTTGGATGAGTCAACTTTCTTCTTTTTAATGTTTAGTTTATGTAATCATGATAGTTGTTTGCAGTCTCATCATAGGTTGATTGAAACTGTTTGTTTCCAACTGAGGACGCAGATGTTGAATTTATAAATGAAATTATTCTTAAAGCTTTAATACTGGACTTTTACATCCATTACATTCCACACACAATGATAATTATGCTTATCACTGCCATGTAAATCTGTCTGTGTTTCACATTACACAGACTTTTTAAATCAGGTGTCTGGTGTGACATTCCTGTGATGGTGTACTGGTAATGATGCATTTCATGTCATGCAGCAATGATTGATTCACTAGTGCAGGTGGGGAGCAACCATTGCAATGTAAAAAGCTACTAGCATCTAGTATGATGGAGCCTACGGTGTAATAAGCATCAACAGTGCATGTGTCATTACTCTTACTGCCAGAAGGGGGAGACAAAAGATCCTCACTGCAGGTTTTATCGCTGATTAGAGCAGCCGGATCCATTGTCATGTCCAGAATAGTAATTTGTTGTACGACAGGCAAGTCTTTACATAATGATTGGCCTGTTGACCATTTTGTTAACTCTACATACTTGAAAGCGTTTTAATGTTGTAGACTCAGTGGAGCGAATGGTAACTGACTCTACCTCGTCACCATCCCCCAAAGTATTTTGTCGCTTGCAAAAAGTGTTGGGGTTTTCCAGATTTTACCTAAATGTTTGGCTAGCTAGCGTAGTTTTCTAGATAATGTTAGCTTGTGATAGGTTTAAGTGCTGAATGTTGAATGTCACTCCATGCACTGTGAGGGTAAAGAACACTGACTTTCTACTGTGTATTCATAATATAACCTTAAAATACTTTTTTGAACATTGTGGATATGTTAACAGTGGAGCTGCTTCGCCATAATTGTAAGACAAACAAACAAAAAACATCTTAAAAATAACAATACCTTAAAAATAACCTTAGGTCCAGCAGGCCACCACAGGCTTGTGTATGGCATTTTTCAAGTATAAAGGCTATTCAAAGTGCACCACATAAAAATATAACATTTAAATTCATTCCTGCAGGCAAAAATGATGTTCAAACACATGAATCATAATTCTGTGTGATTCTGATGTGTATAGACTGAAGGAGTGCCTTAAAGACTTGAATGACAGCATGCCAATCTTATTGTTTTTCAGAGTTTAGTCTTCTCAGCCATGCTATACACAACAATATAGCTGTCATTTTAGTTTGAAGCTTACTAAATTGCGTATATATTCTCTGGGTGATGGACTGGTGATGTTGTGTAATTGCGTCAATACTGACTCTCCACCTCCTGTCCTTACTAGTTTCCATCTGAGTGAGAGTGTGTGCGCAATAGCGTGGATCCATACTACGGCAAATCACTGATTAGGGTTTTCCAGTGCAATTGATTCTGTTCTCTCTTTGGTCCATTGTGCACTTCCTGGAATGTGTGATGTCACTTTGACATCACTTCCTGCTGACAGGGTGACCTGGGTGTCAAGGGTAACTAGTATTTTCCATGACTCCTGCAACACTACTAAACAGAACTAACAGTGTTGATGAGGGAGTGAGAATACACCACAACAACAGTTGCTATCCATAAACCTCACAGCAGTGTTACATAACACACCTTCACATTAAGTGCATCATTAAAACATTCCAATAACCCCCTCTGTTCCCACCCCCACAGTTGACTTCAATTATTTAGATGGACCCAGTGGATTGGATGTTGCTAGGAAACCTCACATCCCCCCTCTATCAACTCACTGGTAGTAGACACTGTCAATCTGATTCTGTCAACAACTGCCATTTTCTATCACACTGTCAGACATGCAGCACTGCAAATTGTGACAAATTGTTAAATGGTGGGGAAAGGCATAAAATCTGTGGTCTGGTTTTTGTACTGTCATAGCCATCCAAGCTTCCACTGTTTCAGTATTATTCCACTATGGCTTTTGTCTGTGTTTGTCACTGGATACACATGTAGTATTATCATTGCTGCAACATGACAGTGGCTCAGACTGTCTCCTCGTGATTAAACCTTGGTGCAGATGAGTAGATCGGAGTAGAGGAGAGCAGAGAAACAGATGGGCAGCCCAGAGGGAGGAGAATGTAAACAAAGTGGGAGGGTGAAGGGAGGGATAGATGATGGAGGAACCCTCTTACTCTGTGTGTGTGTGTGTGTGTATGTGTGTGTGCGTGCAAGTCAGTCTGTCAGTATTTTCTAGGTCGGTCAGTCCAATGATCTGTGTGATAATCCACTTCTTTATGTGTGTGGGTACAATGATCCACTGTAGCACCACCAGAGCAACTCAACAACCCCGGAGGCAACACTTACACAGGCAAGATCATTCATTCAAAGAATCCGAGCTAAAATTGTGACATTTGGGGTGCTGGAACATCATCAGATCTTGCTGAAAACAGTGTGGAGTCGGTGCTAGAGTCATAATAATCATATGGGCAGATGCGAGTACAGTAAAGGACTAAAACTACAGCAATCTGCAGCTTTTATGTACAATTACTGATAACACAATAAACCAAATTATAATTATGGAAATTTATTTGAAAATCTCGAGATACCGAGCCCCATAATTGATTCTCTTTTCCTCCTTAAAGCTCAATTTAAGGCACTTTCCCACAGTAATTGATATCATCGCTGTAACACTCACTTTGAGATGAGACAATCTGTTTCCCGATCTCTACTTTTTAATTAATGTCAGGTTTATTAATTATTGTGGTTCATTTTGAAAGCCTTCATGTATTTACCATACTAACCAGGATGCACAGATCAAACTGTTCCCGTTTGATGCCTGAGATTTGACCAGCGATTTCAGCAGATTAAAAAATGGCTTACCCAGCCGCTGTCAGACCTTTGGTGCAGTGTGCCGCAGGCGAGGCTGGATACAGAATACCAGCAGATAGAGCTGACTACAAATGTTTGGCATTAACAGTCTGTCCTGTAGCTCAGCACAGAACATCTGGATGCTGCAAGCTCCTCAGGTTTACAGCCTGTAATTAGAGAAAGAACAGACTGTATAAAGTAGAGTAGGGATGGTAGAGTATGCAGGAAAATATCCTCGATGATATTTAATCATGACTGACACCTCAAGCACTATGTATTATTGCACTGAATACTGTAATTTATGCAATTCAGTGTATGGAAAAAGATATGATATGCCTTGCTGTAACATCCATGTATTAAATATGCATGCTCTGATTTGGTGTAGTAATGTCCTTGGATGTAGTAATGTCGCGGTATGCTGTGCTTGAAAACTGGTGCCGGAATGTATCGCCCCTGATTATTTGGAGTACGTTTCTTTTATTTCACCACTATTTCTTTCATTGAGTGGTGAAATATTTCTGAATTCATGTGACATGTGTCCCCTATGGGTCTGTTTGTGATTCAGTGGAGCCCCTTTAGCTAAGAAATCCAAAACAACAGTAGATAGCGTTGACAAAATTGCTTGTGTCAGACTTTGTGCCTGTTTCTAACTGTAACAATACAAACTGTGAAGCTCAGATGTTTTTAGGCATTTTTTGGTGCTTTTTTGACTTCATACATCCTACGATCGTGCAGCCCTGAAGGGTTTGTTTACATGCTTGAGTAGTGGGCCTTGTCGCCTCTACATCATCACTCTGGATGGATGTGTGCGCACGTGAGCATGAGGACAGAGGAGAAGAGGAAATGAAGTAGCAAATGTCAAAAACAATCAAAGCCCAGCAGCAACACTGCTGTGCACATCTGCGAGGTGGTTGTATGAATTTTTTGGTGAACTGTCAAATTGTACTTTTATTTAATGCAGCTTGTCCCTCATTTTTATTATTATCAACACCGTGGCAATGAGAGCAGTGATTAGTTCCTAATTCCAAAAATAGGTGTTTACTCATGTAACCCTCAAAATTAAGGTTACAGCTAATGAATCGTTCCATCAAATTGAGACACCGAAGGAACTGGTTACATTGTCAAACCAAAGGATGCAAACACTTGATGCTTGAAACAATTGTAGTAAAATGCATTTATGGAACATGTGTTTGATTCCAACAGATATTCTTAACCTATGAGTAAGATGCAAAGGAGATTACAGCATTGTAAGAGAAGTGAATGAATAAGGATGAATGAGAGCCTGAGACTGAAAAGATGGGAGAGAGAGAAAAAGAGAGTGATGGAGTGGGATTATTGTTGTTCAGTGGGTTAATCTGTCAGTGTAGTAAACAGCAGTAATCTGATGGCCTGCTGGACGCGACTGCCTGGGGAACACTGCACCTCCTGACAGATGGCAAAACACACACACACTCGCACACAAACAAACACACTCATCATGTTTCCATTATTTCAGGGGACATTACGTTGACTTACCTTTATTTCTCGGAGACTTACCCCAACCATCAGCCTTAAAGTGTTCATCCTAAAATTTAATGATTCACTTCACGGGGACTGGTAATTTGTCCCCAACAGTCAGATGCGTCAAAATCTTGAATCAATGCCATAAATTTGATATCCAGACAAATAAAGTTGCATGTGTGATTCAGTCATTTTAATGTCTTCTGGCAACAGTATACTAAATCACCCATGGTCATTCGTTTCAAATAAATGTTTCACCAATGACATTTCAATCAGTAATGTAACTGCACACATGTTAAAGCACTTTTCATGAACTTTGAACTTTAAAAGCTGTTGATTTCATGCCTACACACCGTTTCATATGTGCACACACTCTCAAATAAAGCATGAATGCACACAGAGAGATGAGTGGAGCTAAGAGGATGTTAAACAAGTTGATTGGTTGGCTGGCCTTTTATAAGTCATCATCATGCTTTTCATTAAATGAGGAAAAAAAAAGACTAAAAAGCATAAAACAGCCATCAAATCAGTGTGAAACCTCTCAGCCTAGGCTCATCCACATAAGAGCTTTCCCAAAATAAGTCTGCTTTCCCCTCTCAACATGCAGGGTTGCACAGAATCTGATTCTAAATATGTTTTTTTACATGTTACATTTGTATTAGGGTTAGATAGAAGTGTACGACTTCCTGATAAACACATTTCAATTTAAAATGCATTTGGATTGGAAGTAGTCCCACATTTTGCTGCACACCATGAACATAGCCCCTTACCACGTCAGCTGAGTTGGAGTTTATGCTCAAAGTGAAATTTAAAGTAATTTCATAAGAATAAGCAAGCTATTAGATTTCCTCCAGCAGTGGTTTCATCTAATTACCCTTCTTCCACTTAAACCCAGTTAGTGTGTAATAAATGGTTTCATCGTGTTTGGCTTTTGAAAATACATCCATCTGTGACTCACAGATCAGTGTGTTAGCAGCTGAACCATCATTATTAAGACCTGCTTGGTCCCTTATTGAACTACGGTTGGAGTCTTATGTCTTACTATTGTTTTTGCCTCATACCCTTCATATCTACCCTGTCTGTCTGAAGAAATTAAAAATGGGCAGCAGAATGGAAGGGAATGTGGTGATACACACAATTTTGTTTAAGTTAATCACCACATATAGCTCTATAAACCATGTCCTAGTGTCTTTGCTATATTCTCGTGAATCCACCTACCTTGCAAGGTAACGTGAACTCGGCAGCAGGACTGTTTACCACGCTATTACGTGACATGAAACTGACAGTTGGAGGCAGTAATACACCTCTAAGCTGGTGCACCAACCAACATAGAAGAAGAGAAAAACAAGGAAACGTGATGGAGGAGGACACTGAAATTGTAAACGAGAGTAAATAAGTGTGATGAATTACAGTGCATTATGGATTAAAGCAATTCTTAATTTAATTTAATAAACATTTAAGAACAGAGCCAGTTTCTTTAATGTGACATATGCTGTTAGTGTGATGTAAAAACCCATGTATTTGTATGAGGATTTTGCCCGTATCACCCACTATTATTATCACTATTTTGTAGTATTTATACTGGACCGTGGCTATTTCCATTCCAACAGCCATCTGTTAAGGTGGTAAAATAGTCCCGTACAGATTCAAGACAGATTTACACACAGAAATGTTCGAATCCTGCCTCTCATTCTGCCATTTTCCTGTTTCTGTGTCAGCCGAGCAGCTGTCTGACATTTTAGTGCTTTACTTGAAACCCTCAGGATGTTCATTCTGAGTGGTGCATGCTGGGTAACAGGGATATTTGATAAAAAGGTACTAATCCCCCAGGAGCATATGAGCAAAAAGGGGCTATGCACATACAAACACACCAGTATGAGTAGTTGAAGACATAGCATGTAATTATTTTTAGGCTAATGGGTTTGCTATAGATGGAGCTTCAGCTTCATGATGCTGAGGCAGAGAACACTCACTAACCAGCATTAATACTTCTCTAAGGACCCCATAATGCCCCTTGAAATGTATTTATATTAACCTTAATTCATGTTTAGTTGCTTTTCCTGCTGCCACACGTCACTTGTCCAAATGCAATTGGCATGTTTTGAACGGCTTAAAGCTAAAACTTGTGTTCTTAATATTTCAGTCTGACTATATTTGGTCCACAATCACAATTATTAGTGTTTTCCCTCAGAACATTGTTCCTGACAGGCTGTAAAAAGCCCTGACATTGTACAATCAAAGAATAAAAAGTTGTAGCTTTCAGGCTTGTTTTTCATGAAAAGAGAGAAAGTAGATATTATTTAGCCCACATTGATGTAATGATGACATATGGGAACTGGTTTACAGGTTCCTGATTGTTAGAAAATTTATATTCCTTCCTTTGATTAAAGAAATTCATGTACTCTTGTGTGGTCTAAGAAATTCCTAGTGTTCAAGTTGATCCCTTAAAATATGAGTTTCTGTGAGTGTTGGAAGTTAATCCTTGTTCTTCATCCTTGTCTTACACCGTCATGACTTAATGAGTGTGATTGTTAATCAAGGACTGACAGTACAGGCGCCAAAGGCTGGGAGTTCTGAAGACGAAACACCAAGGCCTAGATAGTGTTCTTTCACCAAGGCCGAGATAGTGGAATTCCTGTGTCACCAGTGATGCAGAAACTTCGTGGTTAGACTAAGCAGGCAGAGACACTGAATTATAACAATAAAGACTGGATGACGTCCGATACCTGATGCATGTGTAGCTGACACGTGAGGCTTGTGTGACTGTAACTGAAGTGTATAAAGGCTGTGAGCAGAGAAGCTCTTTGAACAGCTCTGTGCTCTGGTTCTCTGTTTGTTCCCTTGCTGCAGGAGCAGCAAGTCCAAATGAAAGGCTCTTAGCCTTATTGCTCTTGTCTCACTGGTGTTTGTTTGTTATTTAAAATTTTTCTAACACTGATATTTGAACTTATTTTATTGCATTGGTTGTTTCTCCTCCACATATGTACCTGTCTCAAGAATTCCATTCAGGTCAGGCTCAGAGTATATCTACACACAGTAATGTAGGACACTGCCGATTGTGACTATCCCATGATGCACGGTTGCTGTCGGGTTTACTCTCCTACGCTCTGTCTTCATCTTGCCTTGGTCTCACTCTCTTTGTTTTCCCTCCTCCTTCTCTCAGACACAGCAGCAGCAACAGTAGTCTGAACGACCCTAGCCTAAATAGCGGTGGTGTAAATTGCAGTTTAAGTGGAGCTCTTGAGACAGGCCCGTGCTCTAATGATGCCACATCTAATCAGAAAGCGCCGAGCTCCCCCTCTGACTCCAGGGGAGCACGTCTAAGTTTGGATGTCAATTAACATGGTTTGATGGAGTCTTAAAATGATTGGAAAAATCGGAGTTGGCCGTTAGGCATGTTGCCAATATCATTTGTTATTAATCACTGGTAATCCTAAGTGACTTCACAAAGGTCAGTGAAGGCTTTCAGCTGTCACCTGTAAAAAAAAAAAAAAGTGTTTAAATTAATAAAATAAACTCGAACTCACTGATTTTTGTCTTTGTGTTACAGTATGGACGGTCGGACAGCTACCGCGTGGCCACCACGCAGGACAAGGATGAGAAGGAGTCGCCCAAAAAGAAGGGAGGCAAGGATCTGGATGACCTCAAGAAGGAAGTTCCAATAGTAAGAACACTGCTTCCTGCTTCCTGTGACCTTGCTGAGATGTGTCATACAAGTTGGGTTGTTTCTAGTCACCTACTCGGAGAGCCAGATTGGGAAAAGTCTCATTTGAAATCTACGCACAACTACTCAGGTATAACAAAAGCCTTGAAGTCTCAGCTGAGCAGTGAGGAGTTCATAGAGAGTGTTTCCTGGCCTCACTCCAGCATTCAAAGAGCTGTGATCCAACTGTAATCTAATCTCCCTGTTTGAAAAGGAGATAACAGAGACGTAGTATTCTGTGGCAGCTGGTGTTGGGTAGTGCTACAGTGTGGTTTGAGGTAATATGCCAGAGCAATTTAATCCTGTTGTGGAAGGATATGCTGCTGTGTGCGGCAGGAAGCCAAACCCACATGGAAATCCCTTTGTTTTAAAATGCTTGGGCCGGGACAGATACACACATTGATCTCTGAATATTATTTAGAAAAACATTATTATCTCAATCATGGACCCACAGTATTGTGTGTGAGGCTCTGTCTTCAACAAACCTACATTTATCTCTTTTGAGCCTTCATCACATGACACTGTGTGCCCTACAGTTTGTATTATTCAGATTTCATGCACATGATATCTTGAATATAAGTTGGAATTGATATGATAACTGTTGTTAGAGTTTAGGTTCTGTTTCACTTCTTCTCTCACTTCTGTAGACGGAACACAAAATGTCTGTCGAGGAGGTTTGCCGGAAATACAACACTGATATCGTGCAGGTATGTTGATCACGTTAGAAATGATCAGTTCACTGTAATCTGATTGTTTTTGTTGAGGTTTAACACATTGCTTGGTAACTGCTAATCTCAGGATCCCTATTAGCTGTGCCCTACAGCATAGCTGCTCTTCCGTAGTGTCTACATTGACAGTTTACACAAATGACAAACATACGAAAATGCCCATCCATCTATCCTTTAATCCATCTTTCATCTTTTCCTCTAATATCCGCTGGCACTCTCAGGGTCTGACCAATGCCAAGGCAGCAGAGTACCTGGCCAGGGACGGACCCAATGCCCTGACTCCACCCCCCACCACCCCAGAGTGGGTCAAGTTCTGTCGCCAGCTGTTCGGTGGCTTCTCCATCCTGCTGTGGATCGGTGCCATCCTCTGCTTCCTGGCCTACGCCATCCAGGCTGCCACAGAGGACGAGCCCGCTGGGGATAACGTAAGTGGAGAGTTATAGGGATGATGGTGATGATGATAGGCTGAATTCTCAGTCCACCACTGTTTGTGCAGCACCTGAGAGAAGCCAGATAGTCGAAACCGCCGCAGGCAGAGGCACATAGAGAGGGATGAAATGCTGTGTGTGTGTGTGCTCCCCGTCCACCAGCACATCACTCAAAAAGCTGTTTGCTGAGTCACTACTCCTTAGGGATGTGGTTGTGTCAGTGATAAAGGATGTGTCAGCTGTTTGTCTGAATGATGCAGCTGACCCATCTTTAGTGTGACAGACACCATCCTGTTAACTTCCATTTTGGGCCCGCCACAGGGAGTGTGTGACTCCTTGCATTGGTAATGGCAGGGTAAGAGGGGGGCATTCATGGGTCAGCACTGTTTCATGCTGGGTCAGAGCCCAGCGTAGAGCCAGGGACTGAGGCTAAACAGCAATGACACACTCAGCGCGAAAGAACAAAATACTGTTTATATTCAGACTACAGGGGAGGATTCTGGGGGAAATGACCACAGCGACAAGTCAGCATGAGCGACCAAGACTCTGTCTCACACCCAGAATATGAATTCACGCCCTGATCATGACACAAGTGACAGTCAGGTTAGATGGTGCAGGGCGCTGATGGGAAGATTATTTAAAAGACTTAGTCGCAATAATGTATTAGGCATGAGACAAAAGACGCATTAACAGAGACCCCTCCCACATGCTGCTGTCAGCTACAGTATCAAAAAAAACAAAATGAAAGGCCTTTTGTGTTATTTCTAGAATTTAAGTTCTACTGAAGCCTCAACTTCCTGGAATAGCTTCTCTACCTCCCGCACTTCTCTAACATCCTGTGATTTCAGAATATCTTACTGATGAGTTTTCAAGTCGGTCCCTGTTTGTCTTCGCTGGTCTATTTTCTGCTCTTTTGTGATACATTTTTAGATAAAGGGGAAGTCAATCAATACATTTCCTCATTAAATATTAAAGTCCTGTCGTTCTTTCTTCCCTCCCTCCCTTCTGTAGTTGTATCTGGGTATCGTGCTGTCAGCTGTCGTCATCATCACCGGCTGCTTCTCCTACTTCCAGGAGGCTAAGAGCTCCAAGATCATGGAGTCCTTCAAGAACATGGTCCCTCAGGTACTGGACACTCAGTAGTGAAGTTCATAACAGTAATAACTTGTTCTTACAGGTTTGAATTGATAATGCTGAGGAAAAACAGGTAATAAGGTGCCCTGACGGAAAGAAGTAGGGTCTTAATGTATTACAGTGATTTGCATGTAAAGCAGGAGTTATGAAGGTTCACATCACAGCATCGTGCTGTTTCCTTTCATCTGATCTGTGATGGATCTCTCAGTTGCTTTAGCCTGTACACTGATGTGATGTTTCGCCTCTTCTCTAACCTAATCTCTCTCTCACCCTCTC
Organism: Datnioides undecimradiatus; assembly: GCA_008933995.1. Classification (NCBI taxonomy): domain Eukaryota; kingdom Metazoa; phylum Chordata; class Actinopteri; order Lobotiformes; family Datnioididae; genus Datnioides; species Datnioides undecimradiatus. Next base: position 10,691,557 of record WARS01000044.1, on the reverse strand, counting down.
TCAGCAAGCCCTGGTGATCCGTGAGGGAGAGAAGATGCAGATCAATGCTGAGCAGGTTGTGGCAGGAGACCTGGTGGAGGTGAAAGGAGGAGACAGGATCCCTGCTGACCTCCGCATCATCTCCTCCCATGGCTGCAAGGTGGGCACGGATACACCTAACAAACCAAAGGTAGAGCAGTCATGAGTGAAGACACACTGTCTCTTTACCAAACGGTCTTCTCCTGTTCTGTCCAGGTGGACAACTCCTCCCTGACCGGTGAATCAGAGCCCCAGACCAGGTCACCTGACTGTACCCATGACAACCCACTGGAAACCCGCAACATTGCCTTCTTCTCCACCAACTGTGTGGAGGGTGAGATCACCTCTGTCACCATCATATTCCCCACCAGTCCAGAGCATTCACCGTCAGCCACTCTCCATCTTGTATAAACATTTCTGCGTGTGCGTCTTCATTCATATGGCTCCGTGCGTATGTTTGTACTGTTCCGCCTCAGTGCTCAGATTATCCTGCAAACAAAGATGCAGCACATTAGCTTTCGCTGTAGGCCGCGGTCAGAGTGTTTGGACTGATGGAGGTCAGTGACATCACTGGTCGTTAGTGGCGCCCGGTGACTGGAGATGTGGCCCCATTTAACCTTGTATCTGTTACGTTCCTGTTCAGTCATATCACTGATGAGGCCCTGCAGCCCACACTCTGTCCCTCACAGTGGAAGGAGAAGCAACGAGTAATGTGTGGCGCCCTCCTGTGTTCACTGTCATACATTGCACTTTATTCGTCTTCACCGATGTTCTTCTTCATGTGTCTTTTTTTCCTGTCCTCACTTTTTATGGACCTGTTGACAAACTGCAGGATTTTACAGAACCTGCCTCCTCTCCCGTCTTTCCACAGGAACGGCACGTGGCATCGTTGTGTGTACCGGAGATCGTACAGTGATGGGCCGCATCGCCACCCTCACCTCAGGCCTGGAGACTGGCAAGGTGCCATACTGATCATTATTCCTTATGACAGCGGCCTTTTCTTTTCATTCACGAGTAGCTAACTAAAGACCTTTTATATAATCACCATTCATTTATACATACTTATATTCAGTTGTCTCAGAGTTTACTACCTTAGGTGCTGACAGCTCAAAGTGATTTGATGTGCGCTAACGGTCTTACGAGTATTCTCCTTTGCTCCTCAGACACCCATCGCTAAGGAGATCGAGCATTTCATCCACATCATCACAGGCGTGGCCGTCTTCCTCGGCGTGACCTTCTTCATCCTGTCACTCATCCTGGGTTACTCCTGGCTGGAGGCCGTCATCTTCCTCATTGGTATCATTGTCGCCAATGTGCCCGAGGGACTGCTGGCCACAGTCACTGTGAGTACGCGCTGAAATTATTATGGTGTGTGTGTGTGTGTGTGTGTGTCTAAGAGAGAGATGACTAACTGGGGAGAAGGTAGGTTTCTTTGTTTTGTGTGTTTCTGAGTCTGACAGGAGTGCTAGTGTCTCTGTGTCTGTCTGTGTGTTGTTCTGTTGTATGATTCCTTCATTTCAAGCTGTCGTACGTGTGTGTCTTTGTGTTTTGTTGCTTAGACTTGGGTCAAACAATATTTCCTACAGTTCATGTGCTACAGAAATCTGAGAAGATAGACAAAAATCAGAAAGTGTTCATTCTTTTTGACTCACAATGACTTCTTACTAAATGCCTTTTATTGAACGGTACCATTACAGAGACATTTTTGTATCCCAAGAGCACCCAGATCACAATTCCTGACATTAAAACTCACTGAATTCACTCCAGCTAAGAGAAAACTGTCAGTTTGCAGTTTGTAGTTTCACCCATGTCTGATTGTGTGTACAGTGATGATGTCTTGTTGTGCTTTTTGACTGTACCTGCTTCAGGGATCTCTGTGCTTGTATTTCTTCACGTGTTGGTGTATGTCTGTGTGTGTCTCCGTGCGTTAACATCCTCTCTGTGTCAGTATCTGTTGCTGTGGTGAAGCTGGTGTGTCGTCTCTGTTGGTCTGTTTCTCTTTCCATCTCAGGGTGTTGTGTTTGTGTGTCTCTCCGTCATCCTCTTTGTATGTCTCTCTCTCTTTTTTTCCAGGCCAGTCACGGTGCTGTCTGCAATGACAACGGCTAGCTAATGTAATGATATTAGGCTAATGATTGAATTCGGCCTCCTCTGCTTGGCCTTGGCTGGTTCTGTTTGGCCCATGGGTCTTGCCGTACTTGGCATGATGACATGATGCACCGCTGCTCTGCTTCACCGCTGCACTCCATCATGCCTCGTATTGTCTCTGCATTGCTGTCGGGCTGTGTTTGTCCTTTGGGAAAGAGGTTTTTGGCTTCAGTGCATTTTGCTGTAGAGAGATGTTTTGGTGAGCAGGATGAAGGTCTCCGGGTGTCAGGGAGGGTTCGGATTCAGTCCAGCATTGTTGTATGTGCGCATTGACTGAAGTTAGTTTAGCACCTGGAGATGTTCACCTGTGCTCTTAGTTTACCACATGGACACTAATTATTTTCTCTTCTTCTCCTTTGGTTTGTTCCCGTTCTCTCCTTTTGTCTTATTCTATTGTCAACAACTCCTTTCCTTCTATCTTTCCTTCTCCCCTTGCCGTTACGTCCTCTCTCTCCCATTTTTCTGTTTCCTTCTTCGCTTTTGTCTCTCCAGGTGTGTCTGACGCTGACTGCTAAGCGAATGGCTCGTAAGAACTGCCTGGTAAAGAACCTGGAGGCCGTGGAAACACTGGGCTCCACCTCCACCATCTGCTCTGACAAGACAGGCACCCTGACCCAGAACAGGATGACCGTGGCCCACATGTGGTTCGACAACCAGATCCACGAGGCCGACACCACCGAGGACCAGTCTGGTGAGACTATTATGTCCTTTGTTTCTCTGTGGCGGCATTAACTACTGGGCAGCATCCAAAATGGACAGCTGCCAGCATCCAGGTGCTCATAAAATACATGTTTGGTAGAAACCTCCTGACAGTCAGTGTTTACTTTTTTATTTTGTTGTTCTCTAGGCTCCTCCTTCGACAAGAGCTCCACAACATGGGTGTCTTTGGCACGCGTCGCTGCTCTTTGCAACCGTGCTGTGTTCAAGGCTGGCCAGGAATCTTTGCCCATCCTTAAGCGTGAGGTGGCCGGTGACGCCTCTGAGTCAGCCCTGCTCAAGTGTATCGAGCTGTCCTGTGGCTCTGTCAAAGCCATGAGGGACAAGAACAAGAAGGTGGCTGAGATCCCTTTCAACTCCACCAACAAGTACCAGGTTTGTCCCCTTTGCTTAGTCATGGAGCTAACATACTGCGTGATCTATGAAGACTGGTAGTAAAAACAAAAACTATACACCTCCAACATGTTTCTGACACTGAGAATAAAATCTCTTCCAGCTCTCAATTCACGAAAGCGAAGATGAAAATGACAACCGCTACCTGCTGGTGATGAAGGGAGCCCCAGAGAGGATCCTCGACCGCTGCTCCACCATCATGGTGCAGGGCAAGGAGCAGCCCATGGACGATGAGATGAAAGAGGCTTTCCAGAACGCCTATTTGGAACTGGGAGGACTGGGAGAGAGGGTGCTGGGTAAGGATGACAGGAGACAGGAAACCAGTGGGAATTCACCGAAGGCCATGACATGGAATTTGAGCTGAGTTTGGGGATCTTAATGTATTTTAATGTCCCGTTTAGACACTTCATTCTCCTCTGTCCCTGATGCCTCCAGGTTTCTGCCACCTGTTCCTGCCAGAGGACAAGTATCCCAAAGGTTTCGCCTTCGACACAGATGACGTCAACTTCCAGACAGACAACCTTTGCTTCGTAGGCCTCATGTCCATGATCGACCCTCCCCGCGCTGCCGTGCCCGACGCCGTGGGCAAATGCCGCTCTGCTGGCATCAAGGTGGGCACCTTTGAAAGCTGGCATTTAGAGCAGAGCATAGCACCTGGATGACAGTCACGCACATGAATCGTATTCTTCTCTTTTCTTCATCTTTAATCCTCCTTCTACATCTTTTCCCCCATTCATTTCAGCCTTGTCATCCTGTTCCTTCTGTCCGACCTGTCGGCCGTTTCACGCCTATCAATTTTGTCTCTTTCTTCTTCCCTTTTATCTCGTAACTCATCTACCTCCTCCTGTTTCAGGTTATTATGGTGACAGGTGACCACCCAATCACAGCCAAGGCCATCGCTAAGGGTGTGGGCATCATCTCAGAGGGCAACGAGACGGTGGAAGACATTGCTGCCCGTCTCAACATCCCTGTCAGCCAGGTCAACCCCAGGTAAGACTGAATCCACTGTCACAGCTCCTCACGATTGTAGCTTAGTACAGTAGGTGTACACGACTGTTTTGTTTTGTCTGTGCTGTGCAGGGACGCCAAAGCCTGTGTGATTCACGGCACAGATCTGAAAGACCTCAGCCAGGATCAGATGGACGACATTTTGAGGAACCACACAGAGATTGTCTTCGCCAGAACCTCCCCACAGCAGAAACTTATCATCGTGGAAGGCTGCCAGAGACAGGTGCGTTTCATACACTCACGTTATACACACGTGCACAAAGGTAACTGTGCAGCTGCAAACAAGTGCGTGTGCCTGCTGAAACTGTGCGTCCTCCTGTTGTGTCAGGGAGCCATCGTGGCCGTGACAGGTGACGGTGTGAACGACTCTCCGGCCCTGAAGAAGGCTGACATCGGTGTTGCCATGGGGATCTCTGGCTCTGACGTGTCCAAACAAGCTGCCGACATGATCCTGCTGGACGACAACTTTGCCTCCATCGTCACTGGAGTCGAGGAAGGTGAGGGAGAAGACGTTAAGCTGGGAGAGGGGAGAAAAAAAGGGCAGTGATGAAGGAAATGCTAAGTTCAGCTGTTTTCATTAAACGGCGCCTTTGTCTTTGCAGGCCGTTTGATCTTTGACAATCTGAAGAAGTCCATTGCATACACTCTGACAAGCAACATCCCAGAGATCACCCCCTTCCTGTTCTTCATCTTGGTCAACATCCCCCTGCCTCTGGGCACCATCACCATCCTGTGCATCGACCTGGGAACTGACATGGTGAGGCTCGCACATACTGACACACTGTAGTGTTTCAGCTGTGGACGATCAGCCCGCATTTCCGATCGCAGGTGGCCCCGCTCGTTCAGCTCGGTTCAGCTACGTGCCATCATGCACAGTGAACCAGTGAAGCTCAGCTGTACGCAAACATGTGAACAGCATAGGTTCATGTCAGACAGGTACCCAGCTGGGAAGATGTTTACAGTAGTGTCTGGTAATTATCATCAGGGCAGATACACACAAGTATGTTCAGACAGCGGACACTAGGTGGCAGTGTAGGACCAGTCCAGTGTCTCATAGTTGAAGCACAGTGCAGTGAATCAAACCACATTAAAATAACAATGCCCTCACATGTGAAACCACTGTAACAACAACGTCTGTCTGTGTCTCTCTTCTCTGTCAGGTACCGGCCATCTCTCTGGCCTATGAAGCAGCAGAGAGCGACATCATGAAGCGCCAGCCCAGGAACCCACTGAGGGACAAACTGGTCAATGAGAGACTCATCAGCATCGCCTATGGACAGATTGGTAGGTGTTATGTTATTTAACACCCAGCACAGACTGTAAACAGTGTGTAAACTGCTGCTTTAATGTTCAGATATTAATGCAATATATTAGATATTAGTGCACACAATGGGTTTTACTAATAACAAACTCTGTTACTGCCAAATTAAAATCATTATCTGTCAACTTTTAGCCATAATGGAGCATAATTTATAATAAATCAAGAGGTAAAGTAACAGAGTTGTGCAGTGTTTTGCAGTACATCATCATCATAATATTCTGATGATCACGGTTGTAAAGGATTGCAAGGCTGTGAAGAAAAACCCGACCAGTGAGTGACTGAACTCTGCCTCTGCAGGTATGATCCAGGCTCTTGGTGGCTTCTTCGCCTATTTCGTCATCATGGCTGAAAACGGTTTTCTGCCGTCCGTGCTCGTCGGCATCCGGCTCAACTGGGACGATCGCTCCACCAACGACCTGGAGGACAGCTACGGGCAGCAATGGGTACGAGTGACCTGACACGGTTTCAGTGTTCTCATGCTTCACTTATATGGAGGCGCTCCGGTGACCCGATTTCTCATTTCTCTTTTGTGTGTCACGATATTTCATCAGGTTGCTCATCCAAAATGTGTCTTTCACAGCTAATTTAATGGCTTTACTGACTGGAGACACAGGTCACACATTACGTCTCTCTCCTCCTCTGAACAGACCTACGAGCAGCGTAAGATTGTGGAGTTCACCTGCCACACAGCCTTCTTCGTCAGTATTGTGGTGGTGCAGTGGGCAGATGTGATCATCTGCAAGACCAGACGTAACTCTGTGTTCCAGCAGGGCATGAAGTAAGTCCAAGTACTGCGTAATCCGTGTACTACTCACTTAGTGGGGTCATAACTGTGTTGGCGAAGAGTCGTTGCTCGGGTTGCTGCAGTTTCCCACAGTTGCCACTAGATGTCACCCTGAATTTATAGCACACAGGTACAGGGACCTGGCTGCAGCACACTCCTGATGACCCTGCATGTCTTTTCAGTGGCAGGAGATACGTCTCTGTCTTCGGCATTTCCTCGCTCTGCTCACTCTTTTCTTTCCGCGTCCGTCCTTTAACCGACTGCCTCTGTCCCGTGTGTGTTTGCCGGCAGGAATAAGATTTTGATCTTTGGCCTGTTTGAGGAAACAGCTCTGGCTGCTTTCCTGTCCTACTGCCCTGGCATGGACGTGGCACTACGGATGTACCCGCTCAAGTAAGTAACATCAACACCAGCACAGCTCCAACAGTCCCGCTGCAGCAAAGATCACAGCCACAAACTAAATACAGTGTGCTTTTAGGAAAGGTGATGAGCATTTAACCTTGTCCGTTGATTACTCCCTCCCAGTTTTGACCCCAGCACTGGTCTAACCCCTCATTCCCTCCATCCTCCCTCAGGCCCAGTTGGTGGTTCTGTGCGTTCCCGTACAGTTTCCTCATCTTTGTTTACGATGAGATCCGAAAACTCATTCTGCGCCGGAACCCCGGAGGTAAGATTACACACACACACACACACACACTGGCAAAAACACCCACTGCATACATGTGCTGCGTCAGCTTATCTGTGAACGTACAGCCTGGTATAGAAGAGATTAGAGATTAGTCGTCCAGAGGATAGATCACAGGTTAATAATTCATATCTGTAACCTCTGTGCATCAGGTTCCAGCTTTGCAGGGCGTCGTGCAGGATGATGTTGTGCAGGAACACTGTGAAATAATATTTTCTCTAATGTGAATCACGTTAACTCGCTCCTCTTTCTCTTTTCTCCTGTTCCCCCTTCTCTCTCCTCTGTCTCTGCAGGCTGGGTGGAAAAAGAGACATACTATTAAATTATCAGAGCATCATTTACTTCTCACCCCGTCCTCCCCTGAACTCATCCCTCCTTCTCTAGCTCCCTCTCTCCCTCCCTGTCCCCCGCCCCTTCATCCACCGCTCCTCCCCTGTCATCAAACTGTACAAGAAAACTATGTTTACTTCTCTTCCATCCGACCCTCCTCATCCTGTAACAAAAAAAATCAAACGCCAAGACGACGAGAGGACCAACGACAGAGGAGAGGATGGGGGAGGTGGCGGGCTTGTGTGTCTTTCCTCTCTCGTCCTCTCTGCCCCTCTGTCCCCTTTTTTTTGTACCCAAAGTCTATACAGCACTCGTCTGCCAGTAACACTGTTGTGCCGATGTTTATTACTGCCGCTCTTCACGTGTGTACTCAAACCGCAGCGCCGTGCCGACGCGCATAGAGAGTATAATTCCAAGAATAAAGACAAAAACCCGACTGTTCCTCTGCGATCACTCTCGCCAAGCAGAACAACATGGCAGCTCCCGTCTCGACTCCACACTGGCGACCTGAGCGCGTGGGTGGCGTCAGCTTTTTTGTTTTGTTTTCGGGTCGCGCGTTCTCTGCCAGAAGAGCCGCCCAGCTCCAGCTCTTTAATCACTGCCATTTCCTGCCATTAGCCTCCTACGACTTTACTTCTCTCCCTTCTTCTCCCCCTTTTCTCTCTTTCTATTATCTCACTGCCAATCTTCTACTGCCGTTAACTCTCCCTCCTCCTCCCCCTCCTCCCTCCCTCCTCCTCCCCTATCAATAAAGATTCAGTCTCACCATGAAACTTGAACACTTACTCACTCACGTCCTCAACAAGGTGGAAAAAAAAGGTCCTCCTCTGACTCCTTCCCTCCTTCCCTGCCTCCTACCCCTCCTCTTCCTCCCTCCACCCTCCTCCCACATGTTTTTTTTTTCTGCCTGTGTTGTTGTTGCTTTCAATAGACGACTGCGTTTTTTAAAAAACTAAAACTGTTCGTAAAAGTTTTATGTTTTTTTTTAAGTTTGGAGTGGGTCTGAGAGCTGCTTGTTTAATATCTAGACATGACAAAGACACTGTCTCTCCTCCTCTTCCTCCTTTTTACTCTCACACTGCCCTCCCAACCTCCCTCCACCACCGCCTCCCCCCTCCCTCACCCTGCCTGTCTATCTGTCCCGTTTGTCTGTCTGTTTCAGAACACTGTGCAAACCTCCGTCCCGCAAACCTCCGCCCACTTTCTCACCACCTGCCTCTAATTTTACCCTCCCACCTACCCTCGGCCTGCCCGCCTCCCCCTGAACCCAGCCTAATCTCAAAAAAAAAAAAAAATAAATACACCTTCTGTCCTCGAAAAGAGATTTCTCTCCAATTTCATTATTATAAATCAGTGGAAGTGGAATAAGGCACTGTACCTTAACTTGAGAAAACAGCAGCAAAAACAAAACAAAAGGAATGAAATAAAACAGAAGGACTTTTTCAGCTTGGTCTCGAAGTTTGTTTTTTGTGTGGAGTTTTGCTGTGAAAATGGAAATAAATGCTGTGACCAACTCTGCTTACGGTAAAGCGGTGTCAAGTCATCTGTTTTCTACCTTTTAGAGTTTCAACAGAGGAAGTGTTAACGCGACCACAAGCTTAGGACGCCACACCGCCAAGTCCCAGATGTCTGGCGCTATGCCTTCAAAACAGGAGGTTGAGTCAATGAGCACGGGCGTCTCGTCAACACTGCGGTGAGGACTCCAGCAACTCACGCTGCAGGTATCAGACTTTCAGGAATATGAACCATCAGAGGAGAAGGTCCAACACTGTGATTCCTAACCAGGTATTTGTGCAAATGCCAGAGTTTAGAGGAGAGCAGCCTAACACATTTAGTCTAAAACAGCTAAATTATAGCTGGTTCAGGGGCTTATCCTCCATGCTGGCCTAAAGGTTTGAGATAGTTCATCTTTGACTGAAATCTGCTGATGAAGATGATGCGAGACGATCACACCTCCAGAACAGCTGTTGATTGGCTGTTTTTGAGTCTTTCCTGCCGTATAATGTCAAAAAACAAACGCTCTGCTTCAGCCTTTTCAGCCAGCGGCATTGGTAGAGTCCTGAAATCAATCAGCGCCGTTTGCTAAAGCGAACATGCAAAACAATCAAAAGCAGCATACATGGACCTCTATGGTCACGATGTGAGCGCAGTGTCTTCAGACAGTTTTCATTTCAAAAGTGTTCAAGAAGAAAGCAGATCAACTTATGGTTCGAAAGCTAGAGGACAGCAACACTGTTGGAGACAAAGAGGACGCCCTTGGTGTAAAGATCACAGGAATAATGTTGCCGCGCCTCATGCTACAGATCCTCCCTGTGTTATCTGCAGGAAGTCCATCGAGTCTTGTTTGGAAACCTACAGTGGCTGGTTGGGTGCTTGAATTCACCACAGCAGGTTTAAAAAACAAGTCGATTCATTTCATCATTTTCTACTCAATTAAAGATTGTGTGTTATCTTAAAATACAAAGTATAAAACATCAAATCTCTCCATGTGAAAGTAAAACTTTTACATTCATATTAGCATACAACAGATAATGAGCAAGCCCCTGTGTGACGAGGTTTTAGGTTTTAGGTCTGACTGAACTTTCTGGAACATTAGCCAGCACGTCTGAAAGCACAGCCTGAGTCAGGACTGCGTCATCTGGAGTAGTTAAACTCCAAACAACTCATTAAAATGAATCAAATTCATTATCATTCTGTCAGATGCTCACCGTCTGGGCTGTACAAACACAGGAGCTGTGCTCAGGCAATACAAAACAATGAAGTATAGCTTCCTGGCTTTTACTCTATAGAGTGGCTAGAGTTGCATTAGTAATGAGAACCAGAGTCAGAGTGTAGGTGCGCTTGAAGGAAGATGAGTAATGTACAGACGCGTGTTCACCACGTTGCTCTGCTGTCAGACGGGCTTTCTTGACAGGAACCTGAAGGTGTCGCGCGCCTCGGCCAGCATCTACCAGGAAACACGAGGGCGCTGAGCTGGGCGCGGAGCGCTTGAGAGTTTCAGTGTGCTCAGGATCTGCTCTTCTGCCCACTATTCATTAAACAGCACACGCTTGGTTTCCTACACCAGCCCTGCTGTTTCTCCAACAGGGGTGTTGGACTCCATCTACCGTAGGTAATACACCAACAAAGTACAAGACACAGCCACACGTCATTAAACCTGTTTTCTGTCAATTTAATGTTAGTATTTATATTTTTATACATTTATATCAACTACTTTCTGCTTCAAAATAAAATTTCTCTGTTACATACATACAAAAGACACAGAACATGAACCGTTGTTATCCCAGAACAGCATCACGACAGTATTTAACATTAGAAAAAATATATAAAAGTAAATATATAGATGTAATAATAGGACCTTAATGATTATAATGTAAAATATGATTCTGTAACACAATGAGCTCTGCAGCTTTAAGAGCATCACACACATCACTGCAGCGTTCAGAGTTACACACCCTACAGGAACCTACTGAACTCTATAGGTTACACTATTTAAATGATTTAAACAACTGTATTAAATATTAGTATAATCAGTCATGATGAATGCAGCTCGCCTTAATGTGTGCTCGCTTTCTGTTGTTGCTTCAACTTGTGAGTCTGTGTGTGTTTATCAGGCTGCCTGCACTCACACACACACACACACACACGGTGACTGGAGAGCGATTTGGCGCCCTGTGTTTCATGAACATTATGTTCTCACGGAGCAAATGAGCCATTCCTGCCCACTTGACACACACACGCACACACCCTTCAGAACTCCAGGGATATAGGTCACCCTTTTGTGAGTTCTCGGTGTTTTTCTCCTCTGTCGTCGTTTCTCCCGAGGTGTTTCTCAAGACCAACCTGCAGGAGTTCGATTCTTCCTGTTGTTAAGCGCTGGCTCCTTCACCCAGATTCGTTTACATTAAACCGCCATCACTGTGAAGTTAGGCAGAAGGGCTCAAACAGGATATCATTCAGAGTCTGATGGTGCTCAGCTGAGGTCTGATCTGACTGAACCCTAACACGCCTGGGCCCTCCAGAGCAGAGCAGTAACACTATGTCTCATATACTTCAGGTTAAAACATATAACAAATACATACAACAGAGCTCTTTGTACTCGCCCTCATGCTCCATGCAAAGGTGGGTGAGGTGCATGTGTATAAATATGCAGGTTAGTTGTAGAAAGTACATTGAGACTACCCACGCAGTGGAAAAGCAGTGTATTTTACAGTTATACATACATATATTATTCACGGCCATAATTAATAACCACTTTTGAGATTTCACCTGATCGTCTATTAAATAAAAACTGAATATATGTTTTATGCAAATGCCGCTTAAATGTTCACATTAACAAATCACCAATGATAATATTTACAACATAACGAGTCAGTCTTCATCATACACGCTTTCACTTCCTTGATACTTTTCACCTTTTTGCCTCAGCCACAGTGCAAGTCAGTACTTTTTGCTTATATCGTGATATGAATACAAACGAAGCTTGAGGCGCATATACAAACAAACTGGGCACCAGCAAAACTTAATTTAACAAAAGATTAATACAATTCTGTAAATACAGTGAAAAGGATGAACAATAGTATTTAATCATCATGCTGCAAAGATAAACACGTGTCATAATACTACAATAAGTTAGTTATGAGGCCGCACTTCCTTTTTATTTATTTTATTTTATTATTTATTTATTTTGTTTCAAGCAGCAACAATAATGCAGAAAACCATTAAACAAGCAAAAGAAATAAGTTTTCCATATTTAAAAACATTACACAGCCCAGTTTCCTAAAATGCATTTATAAAATATAATTTAAAATGATTTCACTTCACCACCAGCAGTTAAACCACTGTCATAACAGCTGGAGCCCTGTAGATGTGTGTGATTTAATATTGTAATTTATCGCTTTATATTAAAGCTGCCCCTGCTCCCACGCTTCTACACGCTGAAGCTGCTCACTCAGTATTTCAATGAAACCCTGGGCAAAACAAACAAACGTCTTCCACTGTGTGCAGCCTGACATGCACCAAATTCAAATGTTTGTTTACAAACAAGGCGCCAGTAGCCCAGTCCACACGCCAGGCAACACGCCAGAATTCCATTCTCCTGAGCTCACGCCTGGACAAACTGCGTGGTGCATCGCCTGTTGCTCCTGCTTCCCTGCTTTGTTTCTTCTCGCCTCTGTGTGACATGTTGCATGTCCTATGAGTCTGCAGGGGTCTGCACCCTCGGGTGTGTGACTCTGGAATAAAAGTATTCAATTCATAAGGACACACACACACACACACACACACACACACACACACACACACACACACACACAGCCAGGGATTCACTAACAAACGTCTGTTAGAATAAAGAAGAGAGGAGATGCCTTATAGCGGTGCAGCTCCCCTCGACTCTTAATGATGCACACACACACACACACACACACACACACACACACACCTCCCTTTCTTATCCACCATAACAACCACACTAAAACACCTTTCCTCTGACACACACACACACACACACACACACACCTTCTCTCAATCTTCTACCCACTTACACTCTCAGCCCCCTCCCACTACTACCTCTTTCTTCCAAATCACACACACACACACACACATCTTCCTCAATCTCCCCACTCCCGATTACACCAAGCATCTAAAAACCCCTTGCACACCTCCCCACACACACACACGCACACACACACACATACATCTCCCACCTTCCCTAAAACTCCTTGGCTTCTCTGACGCGACACACACACACACACACACACACACACACACACAGCTCTCTTTTTTTTGTCAACCACTACCCCCCCCACTCCTTCCATCTCTCTCTCCCCCTCCCTCCTCCACCCAGTAATCTGGCTGGCCCGTGGCCTCCTCTCTCTCGCTCCACTGTTCTGTGTGATAGAATATCGATCGGTTTGCCTCGGCTCGGCGTGGAGCAGGAGGGAGGGGCGTGGGGGGGCGGCTGTAGGGCTAAAGGGAGTGTGTGTGTGTGTGTGTGTGTGTGTGTGCGTGTGTGTGTGTGTTTGGGGGGGGCCAGTGGTCAGACATGCTCCAAGGTTGTTACCACAGCAACAGCGGGATGGGTCAGAGGGTTGCCATGGTGCCTAGGTCGCAGGGTCAGGGGGAGGGTCCTGGAGGGCTCTCGTTTTCTCCCTGTATATATATATGTGTGTGTGTGTGTGTGTGTGTGTGTGTGTTAATGGGGAGGGAGGGGGCGTGCGGGCGGAGGAGAGAGAGGTGTCCAGTCCAGCTATATTGGGTGTGTTAATAATGAATGGTGGTGTACGGGGTCGCTGTCTCTCTCTCTCTCCTGTCTCTCTGTAGTATATGTGTTTAACATCAGCCACAGTGCAGCTCGTCCGTGTCTTTATTCAAAATCTAAACTTTAATGAGAGCACTTCTGTCACCGAGCGGCGCTCTGCAGAGCAGCGGCACGACTTTTCAATCCAGCCGAACAAAGGCGTCCTCGAACCTTCTGACGTGTGACATCGAGGCGCACACACACACACACAACACGCATCGTCTTAGAGAACATACAAGAGGAAGATCAATGGATATATGTAGTTTCAGCTCATTTCATGTCTCTCACACACTCACACACACAGTTTTATTTAAAGCAGGCCTGTTTTTCCCTTGTGTGTGTTTGAGCTTTTTCTTTTTCACTATTTGAAAAAAAATATTTAAATACGTTTTTATAAAAAAACCAACCTTCTGCTTTTTAAATATAAAGATTTAAAATATATAATATTTTTAATTTTTCCTCTGTCTTTTTATTTAAATCTGGCAACTTTATTTACATTTACATTACAATTTATTAACATTTACATCAATAAGGATGTGTGTAATATATAAAACACTGTCTTTTACATGTTATCATGCTTTGTTCTATTTATCGTGAGTATATCTGATGCATCGTGTTTAGTCGTTGTTGGTTTTGTTGATATAAAATAGGCTTTTAGCATCTGTTGACCTATCCACATTAAGAACACACACATTATGGAAGGGTCCGTACTGATGGAGATTCATAACCATCATGTATGAACCCTGCATAAAGTGGACGTTTCTGGCCGTGCTGCAGTCAGCTTGAGCTCCCCGGTCAGTCGTACAGTGGAAGAGCAGCGGCGAGGGCACACGAAGCGCCCGCGGCCCCCAACAGTCCCCGTGTGTTTACACTTACACCATGTTTGATTAAATGTGCAACACCATGGATGACGCCCTCTGCACTTCTGTCTTTCTTTCCGGCGCCGCTGATCCCGCGTCCCTCACCACCCTCGTCGCGAGCACACCGACCGCGAGGAGAGCAGCTGCCGGAGACACAAAGAAGAGAGAGCCTGAGTCCAGGTGAGATCCTCTGACCCCGCGCTGAAGCATCAAGACAGTTAAAACCCAGTCACCCCCGTGTGCACCGACGCTGCGGGGTAAAGGTATTAATTTGACTCAAAGTGACACAAAGCTACAAACAAGCACAAAAGCTTATTTACACTGAGAATTATCACATTCATTAAAATAAAAAGAGGTGTGTGCAGGAAACTCTGTGGCACAGGGAAACAACGGCTTAAAAAAACAAGAAACTCATATTTTTTGTTTTTTAACACACTCCACGACAGACGAACGGCGGGACTGCTGTGTTAAACTGGCCCGGACGGGTGCAGGCCTCCATGATATTCGTGCGTTTGCCAGTTTTCCACCTCCGTCTCCGTTCTGTTCAGTGCAACCGAGGACGCCTCAGTGTGTAGAGAAGTGAAAAATGCCGCCCGTCCGTGGCTCAGAATACAAATTCACATCCAGCTCGACTTATCTGGTCAAAAGCACCTTAGTACCAAGATTTCCTTTTTTTAGATTTTAAGCCAGTGGACCAAATAGGATCTTAAAGTCACAAGGCGTCCGTGCAAAGCCAATCTCTCGGCGCCGCAGACCCCCAGCCCCTTCCCCTCCAATATCCTGCATTACCACTGCAGGGTTATCAAACAGTCCCTGTGCAGCTTGGACGACTGCATCTGTGCGACTGATTTCGGACGCATCTCGGCTGTCGCCGCTCCCGGGTTTGCTCTGCACCCGTGTTTAGGGAAACTTTGCGGTTTGACACGAATACAAATGTGTGTTTAGAAGCAGCATCAATCGAAGCCTCACCGAACGCCACCAGTGGTACGATCCCGCTCTGCACGATTGGAAAATACCCAAACAGCCACATTCGATTAAGTGCGTGAGCCCAGGCTGGAGATCCTGCAGGGGCGAGGAGAAAGACAGACAGCAATGTGATTTGCATGTGATCTGACACAATCCCACGCGTGTCTTCAATCCCACGCTAAACACTCACCATACGGGCGCTGTTTTAGAAGTTGTTTGAAAATGAAAATGCTGCGGAGAGAAGAAGAGGAAGCACGAGCGTTAATTCACAGACTTCCAGAGGTGACACGGTGAATCCAGCTCATTACATCGGGACTGCAGCTGCTGCCGCCGGCTTCATGGTGTAAAATCACGAAGCACGCTCAAAGGCAGTGAGAGTAAAGCTTATTATTTCAACTTAATCAACTCTTAAGATCACGACTGAGAAATTAAAACCGATAATCTGTGGTTCTGGCTCCTAAAATGTGAAGATTTGCTGCGCTTCTCCTTGTTTTTCCCTGAACATACACTGAAGATGTTTGACCAAATGACTCAGCAGCAGCTCACTCTCTGGGGCACTGGGCCTGTTTCTCTGTCTGGGGATATTTCATAGACCCAATAATGAACTGATTAATCGATTAAATGAATGGATCTTTTTTAATGAAATGAAATAATCGGCCCCTGAAATTAGAATTTCGTCTCTGTGACTTTGAGGTCATAGTTTTCTATATGACTGTCCGTGCAGCAGCTAGTGGATCCGTTTACCTGACGACAGTCCAACCCAGGATGAGGAAGAAGCAGAACACGAGGACGCGGTTGAACTTGGCGTCCGGTGCGGAGCGACGGCGCAGACGCCTGCAGCTCGGCCAATTGACCGCGCGGTGGCGCTCGAAGCCCTCCGGCCGCTTAAACGGGACCCTGCATGAAGACACCGATCAATCAGCTCGATTCAGACCAAAGCGACCACGTTGGGCGAGAGTTTTGAATGCCATCGAATAAAACACCTGGGCTCCACAGCGCAGGCTCCCGCGTTTCGCTCCAGAGAAATGCGCAAAGATATGAAACACAGATTATTGTCATTACCTTTCTGATGGCCTACATCCTGCATGAACAAGCGATAGACACCCGTAATATAAACCTAAGGTCGGTAGGCAGCTACAAACCCCCGCTTAGACCTCAGAGGAACACCACAGGGACGTTGTGGGCCTGTTTGGCGCAGACTGCCGTGTTTACGCACCTGAGATCATAATGCTGGACGCCCTTTAGCGCTCCTTCTTCATTCATACAGAGCTCCACCTTCCCCATTAAAACCGAAGATGGTTTAAAAGCAGCTTCGGGTTAACTGTCTGCCCGTGTTGGTAACGCGCCTGCACGACGCCTGCTTAGGGTTTTGATTTTGCGGAATGTCGGTTCCGTCTCGGCGTTAGCGCTTTGTTGACAGGAAGTTGCGGCCCACATGGCGCGGTGGGAGGAGGCGATGTTCCACAGACGCAGACAACGAAAGTGAAAGCTCCCAGATGTTTTTGACGGATCTCATCCGCCCAGCGTGAATATGCCGCAGCTTTCTGCCGCAGATGGTGGACGCATATGTCTGAAATATGGCTGCATCACTGTGTTTACATCACCGGGGCCACTGGTCCTCATTTTATCAGTATTATTATTATTTTGTCACTGGTGAACTACATTTTTCTTTTTAGTTCAAATAAAAAATAAAAAGTAAATTTGTTAAATTATATTTTTAACTTCTAATTTAGGCTAATGGCGTTGTCATAGCAGCGACATACCAATATATAAATGTATAATATCATTTTATTCACACCTCTTTCATATGAAAAAGCATTATTTCATGTAACTCAAGCCTGGCTCTGGCTAATTGTGCCGACTTGTGTCAGAAACATGTGGGTCTGCTGCAGGAAAACAGTCATCCAACTGAGTTTTATTTAATTTAAGCTCATTTAATCCATTTTTTAATTTTCATGGCTTCAGCGGATTGACAGTAACACTTGCTTCGTGGTCAGTGGAAGTTAGTTTGGTTGACTTTCATCTGTGACTGAGGCAAAAATCCCAAATGAGTCTGGTTCACTGGACTTTTTACACCTAACAACACACACGCTTTAATAGACAGGGATCAACACTGATGGTAATATATAATATAACCTGTATATATACATAAATATCATATCAAGTGTAAGACATGTTTTTGGTGCAGCTGCAGTCAGTTGTGATGTCTCTGATCCGTCGTGGTGAGGTGAACGTGTCTGCAAACAGAAATGTAATTCAACATATAAACGATACGCTCGACCAACCCTGCATGACTCATGGTGAGTTCCTGCTCTTTATTCAACAGACACATTACGACACAAGGCCTACATCAGATTTATTTCTGTTGCCGCAAACTGCTACCTCTCTATATGTTGTTGTTTAAATGCCAAATGGTTTAAATAATTAAAATAATGAAATATAACTATATTAGGTGAACTGTAGAAACTGTCCTGCACTCTGAGAATGACCTCGGCTCTGTCTTGTGCCCTGTTTTCTTTCAGCTTCTGCTTACTTTACCCCGTGTTTTCTCCTTTAATGACAGATACAATGTCTGTTTGTTTGTTTGTTTGTTTTTTTCTTATCTTCCTCTTCTTTTTGCTTTTTCTTTTTTTTTTTTTCTTTTTACGACCTCAATATAACTTTTTATTAGACGGGAAAGAAATCAGTCTCCCAGATGCTGAAGCACCGTCTGCCATGAGCTGAGCCTCATCACCTGCTGCTGCTGCTGCTGCTGTCCACACACACACACACACACACACACACACAGATGCGTGCCCCCCTTTTTCAGTTGCAGTCTCAACTCCGTCGCCATGGAAACAGCTAAGATGCCGAGTGCAGGAGAGGTAAGGGGTGTGTGTGTGTGTGTCTGAGTGTGAGAGAGACTGTGAAGGTATAGAAAAATCTTCTGAAGGACACGTATAGATTAAAGGTGAGTGTGTTTTATTGACGCCCCTGCTTCTGAATACCTACCTGCCTTTTCACACACACACACACACCATTTGACAGTGTATAGTTCATTAAACTCATTCCTGAATGTTTCCCCCCCCTCACACACAAACAAACGTGCCTCACTCTTCTCTGACTCTTCCACGTCTCCTCTGAACCACCGTGGCCTCCGCTCTTCTCCTTCTTCTCTCCTTCCTGTGTTCCCTCTCCACCTCACCCACCCACTCTCACACCAACCCCAACCCTTTCAGTCACTCAAAAGCACCTTACATTAGAACGACAGCCTGTATATCTCTCTATATATACACTTTTTAAGCCACCGCCGACCCCCAGAGGGAATCAAGCGCCCTAAACGCCTGGCTGTGTTAATGTCACGCTCTCTCCATTGAGCAACACAGGACCTGTCTCACTCCGTCTCTCCCGTTTCCTCCCTCACCTGCTCTCTGTCCGTGTCTCTCTCTCCCCCTCTCCCTCTCCCCCTCTCCCCCCTTTTCTTCCTGCTTCTAAAAAAGCCAGATGGGCCGGAGCTCCTTTTATTCTCGAGGCCCGGTGCACGTGCCGAGGACTCGGGGCCTCACAGCGTTTAATTCACCAGCTTTAGACGCCCCCTTCTTTTGACCCCCCGTGACCAACACCATCACCCACCTCCCTCCCTCGCCGCTCACTCTCTTTCTGTGTTCTCTCTGCTTGCCGCCCCCCCCTTCTATTCTACTCTACTCTATTATCTCTTCTTCAATTACGCTCTCCTCTCTCCTGCCCTGCTCTCTTCTGCTCTGCTTTGTTCTATTTTTGTCAAGTTTGGTGTCGTCTCTTCTGTTTTCTACCTGCTCTCTCTGCTCCCTCCTGTTCTCCTTCAGAGCGTTTTCCAGCTCTGTTCTCCCCGTCTTCTTATTTCCTCCACAAATTCTGCTTTACTCTTCACTTTTCTCCCCCTCCTTAACTCAGAAAAGGCTCCAGTAGAAGCTACAACACACACACACCACATATTCTGCCTCCAATAAACTGTTTTTTTTTCTCTAAATAAGTGAATTTTGATGCAGTAAACAGTGTAAACACAAACAATGTCGTGGCATGACAAAAAGCTGCAGGAGTGCTGCCGGTGGGTCTTTTGCTGAGACGTCGGAAACAGTTTGAAAAAGACAAGATCTGACTTTGTTTTACTTTTTTTCATTCGCTCACCAAAAACGAATCGCTGCCAGCGTGGAATCGGGATTTAGACTGAAGCTTTAATCTGAAAACATTTGAAATCAATACACATAAAAGTAGAAATAAAGATAGTCGGGACATTTATAGTTGTGGTAGTGAAATGAATGTTGTTTCTGAAAGATCAGAGAGCGAATCCCGCAAACATGCAGAAGAGGGTGAAAGTTCACACCGAAATGAACAGTTTGTGCTTTTCAGGAGGGCAGCATGGAGGTGGAGGGAGGCAGGACAGAGCGCCGGTTCACCCGCCGCCTGCAGGCTTGTTTGACCTCCCCGTCCCCCCTGACAGAGCCGCTGAACCCGGCAGAGGGACGCTGCGGCTTGACATTTCACACGCTGACCAGAGTCACAGTGACTGATGTGCACAGCGGGCCTTTTAATTGGCTGAGCTGGTGTTTAACAGGATTCAATTAGGTTAATTGATTAAACGGCGGGGGAGTGAGCAGCGTTACAGTACGAGCAGCCTCCGGCTCTGTGAAGTTTGAGTTTGCGTGCAGCGGCTCTGTCATGGGCACTCTGCAAAAACTGCATTCATCAGATGGTTGGTTCTGCAAAAGCTCCCCTTCTTGAATAGTTTAGTCCCGCGATCTCAGTGCAACCCGGTCCTGAGGCCGGGTCACGTGGAGGAAACGGGATTATTTAGTGCTGCCTGAGTCTAATTGTTATTGAATGTGGTCAGTATTTATTCGGGATTATTCGGGTTAACGTGGAAATAATGAGGTTGCCGATCTCGAGGCGGTGCTGGGCGGTCGCGGGGAGATCGATGAACACACTGAGTTAATTATGAGAAATCAATTAAAAGGAGGGAGAGAGGGGGCTTTGAGGGGAACACCCTGCCGGCCAGAGAGACGCAGAGTGGGAGTGGGAGGAGGAGGAGGAGGAGGAGGGGAAGGAGCAGAGTGATGTCCTCTCTCTTCCTCCTGGTTATTTCTTCGTGCAGTAAAATGAGAGGAAACGATTCACCCCGGATCCTGTTTTATTATACGCGCTCTCCTATCAGTTTCTTCCTCTATCTCTCCAAAACACACCCAACGCGCACGTGCCCGCACCTGACAGCAACGCACATCAAACAAAAGCCCCCTCTTCCTGCCTCCTCACCGTTTTCCGAGGCTCATCCTGCAGACGGAGATCCGTCCGCGGCACGTGTTCGGTTTTCCTCCGAAAACTCCGAGGCCGCAGGTAAATTAATGGAAATCCTATCGGTCAGGGATGTGAACACACACACACACACACACACACACACACACACACACACACGCACGGGTCAATGGGATTTTCACCCTGATCTTGAGTCGCAGGGTAAACACACTCGCTCCAAAAGCTGCTGCCCATCTGAACCCTGCACGGATACACACACGCGCGCTGTATGAGCCATTGATCCCTCTAATTCACCTAATACCAGATCAATAAATTGCACGCGCTGCAATCAGTTCATTGCCATGCACATCTGCATTGCACGTCTGCACGCGCTTCTTCCGCCTTTAATAGGATTGCTTCAAACTACAAACCCTCCTTACATTCATCTTAAAATGCTGTGCAGCCTACATCGGTTCAAACGTCATAAAATAACGTAAATATGTTTATTGTTAGTATGTTCTCCAGGTTATTTAATGTTACCCAATGTCTGGGGCCTCCTGCTGTTCTTGGAAACGGCGCCAAACCCTTTCACCCATCCCTCAGACTGTATGAATATTATAAAAACATCTTCCTCGTAAACCGGTCCAGTATATTAATATCCAATCAGAGCAGCCACGTCTCCACATAATTACGTCTTCCTGTAACGTGGCTGACGTGCGATCAGTGAATGAAATGAGACACCAGCAGCCGCATTCCTTACCGTAAACGTTTGAATAACTTGTGGATTTATGCAGATCAGAAATTGCACGTTTAGCGCACGTTTGGCGCAGTTTCGTGCACCTTCACCCGCTTTATTAAGTCACAGTAAATTAAAGAAAAACTGACGCTGTCGTTTTTTTTTCTCTAAAACAGTTTTTTCTTGTTTAAATTCCATATGATTTACCTAAAGCTGTTATTTCAATTAAGTTATCATTTTTCGATTTGGATATTAAAACGTGGGCTGTTTTCGTCCAATTTAAACAAATGCAACAAGCTCAGTGTTGATTTCCTCAATTTGAATATTTTTGCTTATATGCAAATAAGACACAATCAGTAAAAATGCGCAGTTCTCGCTGTCTTTTATAACAATAAATCCAGAACAGCGATACCACATTCGATATTTAGTCACTCTGCGTGTATTTGTATTTATTTCGGTGAAGTTCTGATTTATGCACGTGATGTAAATGGCCTGTTGCCAACGCGCCGGGCGAACGGAGGGAAATTTGATCGTTTGTGTGTGAAAAAATATTCAGCATCGGAGAGAAAAATGTTTTATTAAACGCGCCAAAAAGAAAGCAAACGAATTTTTATGCATGAATAAATTATCTAAAGGAAACCCCAAAAATATGGCTGTGTAAAAGACAATGGGGAAAGCTGCAGGCCTGACAGCCGAGTATTATATTTAGATATTTATTTAGTTCCTCTTCCTTTCCGTGCATAAATGAAAATATATTTAAATGTGATGCATTTTGCTCCACGCGCAGGATTTTCGTGTTATTTTGTGAATAAAGTTAAAGGCTGGGATTTGACCTCTGGGAAGGGAAATTTCCTCACTGCGCCTGAAAATCGCCGACGCTCTCAAAAGTCCATTTGTCATCGATCGATTTTCCATCCAAACCCCAACACTTTGACTTTCATTTGAATTGATGAATAATAACAACAATTTCATATCTGCAGGGCCACATGTCCACCGACGCTCACAACAGTTTCCCCCCCAGCCTCCTGGCACAAATTATAAACGTTTTGCTGTCATTTCATGAAACTATTTATCGAAATCAATATTCAGAGCTGACCCTATAGGTTAATAGGCTGACTCTTGTAATTGTGAAGCTTTGGGAAGGCGGTGAAGGCCTTTAAAATATGTTTGGAGGAAAAAGAAAAGAGAGGAGAGAATGCGAGCATGCAGCTAAGGTGAATTATTTATTAGCTTTTATGAAAACAACACAAAACATGATCACTGCAGTTGGGTCATAGACGCACTTAAACACGTCTGCAGGGATAACTGTAATTATACATATATATTGTCCAGCAAACTGTTCGTTACATGAAACCTATATAGCAACATTTTGTCACAGAGCCTATGATGTGATTATTTGGTGACGGCGGCCGCTCGGTTTTATTACAGACTCTATTGCCTTTTTCATCAATTTGCGGGGAGCGTCTGTCACTGCGGCCCCTCGAGCCAGACCCCGCCGGCTCGACCCCTGGGTCAAAGGTCAGCCGGCCACTCTGCCATTAACCGCAACTCATCAGCTCCCTGCCAGCGCCAGGCGGACCCGGCCCGCTCTTAATTATCGGTAAGTAGCGTGCGCGCTTTTGATCCCATCTGTAAACCAGCGTAGTTTCACTTTTATCGCTGTAAACACACACACGCCCAAATGTTAGGCGCGTGTTAGCTCTCAGTGTGTATTAATTAGACGGCGTTGTATCCCTCCGCCCAGCAGTGTACTTCCAGAACTGTGTGGTTGCTAAGCGACGCACGTGAAGCGAGTTCTGGCCGGCGCATTAATTTCACAATTAGCCGTTAGCTTCTCGGCCGCACCTTCGTCAGGTAATTTCGCTTGAATTTCGCTTAAATTACAGACCAAAGTTGTTTTTAATCATTTTCAAATAGTTATCAAATAGACCAGGTGTTCGCAGCAAGAGTAGGGTGTGTTCAGGCCTGCTTCATTAACAACAACAACAACAACAACAACAACTACTACTACTACTACTGCTACTTGTCTCTTCTTGCTAAGCTAGCGGTAGCCGTCAGTTAGCCATTATGTTTCTAAATAATAAGACCCGTTTATCAAAATCCCTCTATCAAAACACTGTTGGCTGAAGTAAAACCGCTTCGTTAAGCTGTTTAAGTAAAAAATAGATACAGTTATTTGAAAATGTTTGTTTGTTTACAAAGCTAACTTATAAACAGCTGATTGCCCCAATTTGCCATGCAGCCAGTGCAGAGGAGTTTACAGTTAAACCCAGTTATTATGTACAAACTCTGAGTATGTGACCTCTGCTGAAATGCAGTGGAGGAAATATTATTAAGCAACCTACAGTTTGACTTCCACTTAACTCTCCTGGTGTTTTTTATATTTAAACCATTATTTAATCATCTTTTGTGTATCTGAATCTTCCTTTTTGGTCTTTACGTCTATGCATTTCGAGGTCCAAAGTTACCCTGTCTCAGCTGAAATATTTAAATGTAATCAGTTATGAAAGCAGATTATTATCAGCCCGTTATTATGAAAGAATTGTGTAATCATCAGAATAGTGGGACAGTAAAGTTGTGTGGCTAAGCTCCAACTGTAGGCTGTTTAAATAATATTTCCTCCATTGCTCCGTGGAAAATAAGGATCAGGACTGTCCAGTGACTGATAAGAAAGAAAAGCCCCTCACATATAGACCTACTCTCACCCCCTGTGGTTCACTGTCATCCGTGTGTAGCTCAGTCGCCTAAAATGAATTAAGTCCAAATTAACTGATAACATCTGTGTGTGTATTTTTAATTTCTGCTGCACATTTTACTGTGTCAGCAAAAATAAGAAACAACGACCAAAGTAGATGAACAAAAAAAAAAAAAAGTCAAATCTTTTAAATCAATGTGAGCAGCTCCTTTGTTCTGACATCAAATTGCCCCCGGCTAACATCTGATTTATGAATATCAAAATAATTAACCGCAATCATAACACACGTTGCATATTGACTCTGCACGTTGCATGTATTGACATCTGTGTAAACCCCACAGTAGTCGACGTTTGACCAGCATCCCTCAATAAATACTGGAAATGAAGCTTGGGAGGTCAGGGAAACAGTAACTCCCCTGGATTGATTTCCAATAATCTGAACATTGCTTGTCTGATCCGCAGGATGGAGGCTACGGGGAATTGTCAGCTCTTGTCCCGCTGGCTGTTGCCGTGGTGACCGGGGTGGAGATAATAGCAGTTAATGAGATATTAACCCCGAATAAGGAAGAAGACAGGAAGTGATGAGCGTTTGCAGGAAAGACTAAAGACAGGATTCGTCAATGGACGACCCCGGCCTGATCAATATTGTTTTGTTATTCGGCGACGGTAACAAGCAGCGAGACCCCGTTCCTTTGAGACTGAGGAGGTAAATCCAATTTCTCAGTATAGACACACTCACGCCGTCAGCCGCAGACACAAGGCCATGCATTTACAGGCATGAAAGCAGACGCGCATCACCAGAACACACACGCAAACACACACAAACACGCAAAAAATAGCCGGACACACACGCGTGCACACGTGTACACACTCACACACGCTCACCGCTAACACGTAAACAGACACAGCGATGGTCGGACGGCTTGCTCATTGTCCAGCTGGTTAGGATGCAAGCAGGCGACCGTGCCCTCCAGGTCAAAGGTCAACTTCCTCCCAGACGCCTGACCTCATCCACCAAAGGTTGACCTCTCCTAGCCAGAAGTGTGCGTGTGTTTTTGTATGTGTGTGCTTGCGCGAGGGCAGAGAGAGAGAGACAGGTGGAAGTGAAGGTTGGAAGGAACGAGTGAACATTGTGTCAGTTGTCGGTGTTTTATCGAAAACTGCAGGCTGGAGCATTTAGACATTTTTGTGTATTTATTCACAGCCTTCGTAAGCATAAACCAGCGAAGAAGAGCGATGGGGAACGAAGACAACAAGAAATGAAATGAGAAAAGAAGAAAAATTAGAGACAACACAGAGGACAAGCTGATGGAAGCTGGCCAGGAGAGAACAATGACAGATTAGCAGAAGCTGCAGTTGCTTCCTCAGTGATTGGCCTCCTCTTCCTTCTCGGTATCACTTTACTATCATTTCTTCCTCCTTTCTGACTTTTTCATCTCTCTCTCTCTCTTTCTGCTCCACTGTCCCTCCACCCCTTCATCTCTCTGACGAATTATCACCTGACCTTGACTCACGACCCAGCCCGTGTCACACGCACACACACGTAATACACATTAAAGGCGGGCGTACGACACACTCGAGCGTTAGCTCACACGCACAGGTTTGCAGAGACTTCATTGTGCAGCAGCTCCCTTTTATGTAGACATGTATATACACACACACACACACACACACACACACACACTGTTGAACTGTTGTCGGCTGCAGCTGCTTCCTCGACATGCATCGGATATTTGGGAGTGAAATGTCATTTTCGGAGTTACGTGCTGATGAGACATTCCGCGAGAGCCTTTGGAGGCGAGTCCTTTTTCAAAATGATATGTTGCATTTTTAAAAGTTTAAAAATTAAATATTGCCGCAGTCAAACATGACTGAGCGCCGTACGTTTGTGCCATAGCTCAAATACTCTGAATAGAGTTAGGAAGTAGTTTGATTAAAATACCAGTAACCGCAATAGGTTAGCATGATTTGTGTGATGTACCTGGAGAGAGATTTGGGGGACGGCTGCAGTGATGCATGGTACACACTGTACCAGGTGAGCTACCTGGGGCACACGGGGAATGTATGTTTTAATGCAAGTACTTTGAGGCCATGCAAATGTCAGTTTAAATTAATTATTGGAGTCTAGACGGTCTCATAATTTAATTAATTGTTGAATCAGAAAACTGCTTTACCTCCTGTCATCCAGGCGAATCTAAACCATATCTATACAACTCTATACAACATACACTCAGCGAGAGGTGTGGTTGAACATTTACCCATGTTTCCTCCACAGACACTGTCCAGAATCACTGCTAGTTCCTATATCGTGCTATATACTGTGCTATTCTACATCATGTTTACGGTCCTTCGTTTTATTTGCGTGGAGGGCTGTGCACTGCGTAACAGAAAGTGCGATCATGAAAAGAAAGGAGTTGTGACCGTGACACATGCTGTTACACCCTCTGCTCGCAGTCCCACAATGTGTTGCATCGTGGGATGAAAACATTTGTTGTTTGACTCTACACCTTTGAGTTAGAAGAGTAGATAGATGTTTAAAATCTATAAAGATGTCTCTGTAATAACCTGGATTATATTTTTTATAATTGATCACATCTCCTTACGTTACGCGCAGCCTTCGAAAGGCTTTCTGTTCGCTCGTCTTTTTGCTCGAGCGAAAACTCTCAGCCCAATGCCAAGTCACTGGTAAATTAAAAGGAAATAAGTTCAAGGTTCTTACTCTTTCTAACAATTTTCCCGATACTTGCTTCTTGTGTTCGCAGCAAATAACCGCAATCAAAGGACGGCGCCAGCGAGCGGCCTCCTCCCTTGTCTCCCCCGCCAGTCCTTGCACACCAATCTCGTCATCCCAGAGGTTCAAAGATGAAGGTGAGTGGGTGGGAGGAGGAGGAGGACGGTATAGGAGGGGATGCGGGATGAAAGCTGGGTGGAAATACGCCTGGCCGAGCACTTGTGTTTCCATCCCTCCCGTTCGCCCCTCCTCTCCTCCCCAAAAAACATTCTTTTCCTTCTTCCAGCTCTCGTTCACCCCCTAATCCCTCGCTACTCCACTGCATATGTTTCCTAATCCGGAGTGTGTGGGAGGCCCACGAACCCCCCTCCTCCTCCTCCTCCTCCTCACCCACCTCCGCCCTCGCCTTTCTCTCGGTGGCTGTAATGCTGTAACCTGCCTCCATTCGTCTTTCTTTTAGCCCTGCTTTCCCTCTCTGTCTTTCTTCCTGCAGCTCTTATCGTTAGACAGCAGCGTGAGACCGCCGCTGCCCCCGCCCAACGCCTTCTCCTCCTCCCCTCCTCTGATTTCTTCTTCGTCCCCTTTGGCTCCTTTTTTTCCTCTTTTTGTTAATTTCTTGCATTTTCTACGAGTTGCTCTCCTGTTTTAGCCGTTTCTCTGGAGGTTACCCTTAAACATGGTTAAACCTGAAACCTTACCGATCGCATGTACTTAACTAGGCTTGTACACTAAAACCAAAACCATTAGACTGAAAATTACGTCTAATTAATAGATTGTAAGTCGTCTCAACCTCAGAAGCAGACCTAAACTCTGCTAAGTGGCCAGGAGACGACGGAAACACACATTTGATATTAAACTCGCTCCGATTTTGAATATTGATATCTGTTCGCGCGCCCTCTTCTCTCTTCCCACCACTCGATTAGCTTCCGCCGCTTTCTCTGCTGCTCATTCATCCCTTTTCCTCCTGCTAGCTGTCTTATTTTCTCTCAGGTGATTTCGTTCTCTCTCTCTCTTCTCCCTCATTTCAGCTGCTGCTGTAATACACACACACACTCGCGCACTCACTCACACACACACGCTTTTTGTCCTGCTCCCTCTCTTGCTTTACCCCATTACTGAATAGTATTCCTGGAGCCTTTTGTAGAGCCGTGTATAGGCACATGCCAAGTCAAGTTATTTCAGAGAGGTTTCAATGGAATTACCCCCCAAAATAATCTCCTTTTGCCCCCCCACCCCCACCCAAAAAGGTAGAAAAGGACAGAAGAAAAGAAGAGAATAATGTAAAATGAACCAGCACCCTTGACCCAGAATAAGCCTGTAGTTCCACACTAGAGGAACATGAGAATATCAAAAGATCAGAGAGTCTACATATTAAAGAAGCACCGAGGAATCTGGATATGAATTGTGAATGAAAGCGGGGATGTAGTGCGGCGTAAAGCCACTTAAACTCAGCTTACCCTGCTTTTTGTGTGGAGGAAAAAAAGATTACTCACCTTTTCAGGCCGAGCGATATTTCCAGGACTGAAACGAACGGCGCACGGAGCCGTCGGTGAGAAGGGGCCTTCGAAAGCGAACGACGCGAGGGTCCAGTTCCGACCTCACATTCGTGGCTGTTTACTTCAAAGCATCGACAGATAAGTTTCAGTACTAATCACTGTCGTTAACACTCGGCTACAAATGAAGAGATGCACCTAATATTTCAGGTTCACCAGCAGTCAGACGAGTTAATGGCGTGCGGGTCAAGGGTCAAGGTGGCGCCGCCTGGACGACAGTAAAACCGGATGATGGCTGTTTATTTCAAATGATCCTTAAATGAGCTGCGCACACAGAGCAGGAATCAATGTACTGGTCTGTGTGTTGGGAATGAAGCTCTTCTACTTTCAGGTGTGTTTATTGACAGGGCTCTGCACGACTATGCCCAGAACAGAGCTGCAGCTGTTGAGCGTTAGTGTTTTTAATTTTTCCCTAAGTTACCAACGCTCACGCACCTCGACACGTAGATGTTTTGTTTTGTTTTGACGCCCCTGGCATTATGCAGAGCCTCGCCTCTGATTGGCTGCTGTTCATTGCTTGGTTAGAGCTGGTTTTAATGTGTCAGAGCGAAAAAGAAAAGCTCATTGGTGCAGAAGAACTAAACAGCAGATACTGAACTTTGAGCTTCATAATGTTTGCAGGACAAATGTTACCTGTTAGTTTTCAGCTTTGAACGTCTCTACGTGCGTGTGTGTTCATCCACCAGAAGCTAAACGTGTGCTCCCGTGTGTGCATCAGGTTCTACTCTGTATGTGTGCGTCGGTCTGCGCGCGCGCAGGCGCCAGGGCCACCGTCAGGCATTCACATCCGTGGTTCTATGCACGCGTGTGTTCATCAATACATATATATATATATATATATATATATATATATATATCCGTGTGTGTGAGTGTGTGTCAGTGCCAAGTGTCATATCAATAGGTTAATAGCTGTGGTGTCAGATTCAGTAACTCTCTGATTAGTTGACAGTTCACTAATCCACACACCATCCTGAGTTATTGGCCCGGCCCATTGATTTCCAGCCTGCCAGCCAAGCCAGGAGGAACTCAGGGGTCGTAAGAGAGCCTGCCGCTATTGATTGGCCCCAGATCAACCCCACCACCACCTCCCCATAACACACACACACACACACACACACACACACACACACACCAAAGCCAACTGCTCTCCTATGGCATGCAGTCTCACCATACCTTCAGATAGTTTCTTTCTCCATGTCTATAGCTCTCATCTTGCTACCTATCCACCCTCTGCCTCTCTCCTAGTGTGCCATTGGGTATATTTGTGTCATGTTGTGGTGTCATCTCCATCAGTCAATTATTTTTTTTAGAGTGAAATATTTTTATTGACAGATTTCACGAGTTGTAAGAGGCATCTAACAAAACCGCTCCTCTCGCCCTCTCTCTCCTCCTCTCCAGCGGCTCTGCCCCACCGTCAATACTTTCATATCCTTTCATTCCTCTATCAGCGCTTTAAAGCGATACTCCTCCCCAAAATCTTTGGAGTATCAAAAACCTTCACCGTCTGTGGACTTGAAAGCTGCCTGTAAAACATTTGTAGTTTTCATTCTTCACAGAGGAGACAGCCGCTTTAAACGGTCTCCTGCGCTGCATTTAGATGGTGTCCCGTTTGACAGAAAAATCAAATGTTGTCAATACTACAAATGTAATGTCAGTAATTGTTCTTCAAAAGGAAGGACTCTGCAAATTAAAGCAACCTTTGATGGCTACACCATTTAAGGTTCAAAAGGTTTTGATGTGCAGCTTCACAGAGAATCGCTTTGTTTTGAGTAAATGCCGTCTGTCAGACTTACGGCACCCGGTGGTTGTGTTATCAGGGGCACAAGCTCCTGGCAGGGTTTCCCACGACGCGTTTGTCTCGTGTGACTGAGAGCCATTCACAGAGACACATCGGTACATCATCCAGATAAGCAAACCACGAGCCCCTTCCTGACAAGAGAGCATCTAACGGCGAAGACGGTGTGAAGAGACTGCCGTGGCTCGGTATGAGGCTTTGGTGACAAAAAGCGACTTATCGCTATGCAGAGCAGCTTCCCTTAAACAAAACGCTTTGTGGGATCTCAACTCGCCATTTTCAGAATTGCACAGAGGCCGCAGCAAACCCTGCCTGTCTGACCTGAGTGATGACAAGAACCTGTTGTTGGACATCAGCAGTGAAGGCCGTCAAACTGAAGTGGGGCTAGTTTTTAGCTTGAGTTAGCTCAGGGAAGTCTTGACCGGGAGCTGCCAGAAGAGTCAGAGGACCGGTCCGAAACCCAGTGAAGGGTTCGGTTTGGCGACCCGGAGATCGCGGCCGTCCTCTTGGTTGGTCATGTAGTCCTCCTGCCCTCCAGCGTGCTATTGCACAAAACAGTGATTTGCCCTTTCTGCTTGCAAGCCAATGACAGCAGCAAGTAACCTGATTAGCAGGGAAATGAATGAAGTGACTCTCACTGTGATTGCAAAGCTGCGGGGCTTGATCAACTTGACGACCTGCACGAGAGCGATCGAAGCATTGGTTAAATCCTCTGATCCGTCACATGGAGCTTTTTCTTGTGGTTTAGCAGCAGCCATAACGTGCTCCACGCTGTTTCATGAAATCATTTCCAGTTTAATGAATTCAAACTGTACGTTTGTGCCACTGCATTCGTCTTCTTCCTCCAGTGTCCCTCTCTCTCTTGTCTTCACAGATCTTTGCGAGGGCCAAGTGCCGGTAACTCAAGGATGGAGCTGTGGATTCAAACCTGCAGCATTCCAGACGCTTCGCAAGGTAAACGCATTCAGTCGTGTTCGTCCATGAGCACACCACGGACATCGCCGCTAACTCCCACATTCCCGACACTCCCGACGTTATTGCAGCGCTCTCTTTTTCCTTCTCCCCTCCGCCTCTCCTCAGCCTCTGTGTAAGCATTGCGGTGGGGTGGTGGTGGAGGGGGGGGTTGTTAAACATTTTTCTTCCTTCTTAATTGTTTTGACTTGTGCCATTGGCATCCCGATTAGGCCCCATTGATTTCCCACTGCTAAGTGCATTGATTTCTACATTTCTCATTGATCCCCGCTTCTAAATCTACCCACACACACACATTCTGTGTCTGTCTCCCCTTTTCTCTCTGTGAACACCACACTGGCCGAGCGTGAACATGAGTGTGTGTGCGGCGTGTGTGCGTGAGCAAGACAGACAGGTAGAGAGTAAATATAGAGAACACGCCGAAAAGACATTTGAGAGTTTAGTCAGTGGTGTTTATGTATTACAAGAAAATGGATTATCAGGTTCATGTGAATAAAATGCACATAATGAAACAGAGACAAATTTAATTAGAAATACATTTCTGTGTTTCAGCAGCAGAGGATCTCGGGTCTGAGAGCTGCTTCTGTTTTAATGTATATATCTTATAAAGCTTAACAGGAAGCATTGGATGCTGCTTTAAAATGTGCAAACCTTGAATTTAATGATGGCAGACCCCTGTGAAAGACAACGCGGAAACACCTTTCACTTCTTAGAGTTAGTATTTTTTGGGGCCATGTCTTATCATCACAAACACACGGAGACGCACACACACACACACACACACACACACACACACACACACACACACACACACACACACACACACTCTTTCCTCTTGATCGTATTCCATGGTGTCCAGGAGAGTTGGGTCTGATCCGCTCAGTGTTTAAGGCTCTCATCTCCCCGCCACGTCTGCAACGAGCACATACATGAACACACACACACACGCACACACACACTGCAGGCTGCATGGGCTGGAAAGCTCCATCCATGTCATTGGCATTACCTCAAGCCTTGATGCTGCATTTGTGCTAAGCTAAGCTGTTTGGGCCTCTCTGAGCACGAGAACCAGAGGCTAAGTGTGTGTGTGTGTGTGTGTGTGTGTGTGTGTGTGTGTGTGTGTGAGTACGAGAGATTGAGCACTGTTCATGCATGTTACGGCGTGTTTGCATGCACGTGCATATCTTGCATGAGTGTGTCGGTCTGATGTTTCCGTGCTTTCTTGCATGTTACGGTTTGCTTGCACGTGCGTTCTGCTTAGCGTTGTACATAAATTTGTGTTCCTACGTGTACAAGCACATGAATAAGTGTGTGTGTGTGTGTGTGTGTGCGCGCGCATACATGTATGTGGAACACAGGATTGTGTGTGAACCTGATAGCTAGAATGACAGCAAAAAGGCGATATTGCAGCCGCTCGCCCCTCCCTCACACCGGTGCTGCCTCGCGTTTTACATCTTAAATCCATTAGAGCCAATCCGGGATGAAATGGGATGCAGAACACGTGTGAAATACGAACAGTGGAACATTCAAAGAGGGAAAGAGATCTTCAAAGTCAAAATGAAATTACTGTGAAATAAAAGAGAATATACATGAAAAACAAATCCCCCGCCTATGAAGATAAGAGCGCAGGAAGACACCGGGGACAGAAAATGCTTATTCACAAACCAATTTTCACACTAACTGTTATACATCCAGCGCGCTCGAGGCCGAGGCGAGCCCATGAGCTGTAAGCAAGAGCATTGATCTGCCTCAATGATCGTATCAAGGTGGCGTATCGACAGCATCGTGTTTTACTCTTTTCTGTGTTTGTCCTCCGCGGCATTAAGAGGAATAATGGATATGTAGGAGAGGTATTGGCAGGGCCCGGACCGGCCTATTGACAATCTGTCAGCATTGATTACTTAGTCAGGCCGCGAGAGGAAAGGGGGAGAGACATAGGCGGAGAATGAGAGGGACAGAAAGAGAGAGAGAGATGCTGAAAATAGATAAAATGTCAGAAAGTAAAAATAATGTGTTTATAGTGTGTGTGTGTGTGTGTGTGTGTGTGTGTGTGTGTGTGTGTATTTATTAGGGTTACATGAATAATTTCTCTCACATATGACGTGTGTGTGTTTCTAAACGTGTGTGTGTGTATTTGTAATGTTACACCAAAGTAATAATTCTCTCTTATTCCTTGTGTGTGTGTGTGTGTGTGTGTGTGTGTGTGTGAATATTTTAGTGTTTATTAAGCCCCATGTTACAGCGAGGTAATGATTCTTCCCTCTCACTCATGCTATCTCCGTGCGAGTGTGTGCGTGCGTGCGTGTGTGTGTGTGTGTGGTTACAGCAGCAGCGGAGGGGTAGGCGGTGATATAATTGTAAGCTGGTATTGATTGGCCCCCTCTTGTTATTGATGAGGGAGAATTTAATTCAACCAACTCGTTTGTCAACATGACACTGCCATTTAACAATGAACTCTCTCTCGCACGCACACACACACACACACACACACACACCCTCACGGAGCAGACAGATAGAGAGCAATAAAGATCTAATTCGGCGATAGACTTCCTGTACTGACGCCTGGGCTCGTTCACGCTTCTTCCTGTGTTTTAGCAGAAGGAGTGAAGCTTAATGTGACGCCACAGTAAAAATGATATTTTATAAAAGACTGAATGTGGCAATCATCCATCTTTTGATTTGACGCCTTTAAAGCCTGACCCAGTTGGAGACCGAGGTGTGTGTGTGTGTGTGTGTGTGTGTGTGTGTGTGTGTGTGTGTGTGTGTGTGTGTGTGTGTGTGCCTGGTTGATTAACTTCATCAGCCGATTAAATGTCATTGTTTTTAAATCCTGCCGTAACCGTGATGTTTCAGAGCTGGACACAGGAATAAGAGGCAGAGTCTGTCTCAGCTTCCTCCCGTGCCGCTGTCTGCTCACGTGTGTTTGTGTGCGGGTGATCAGAAGTCCACTATGGCCTAAAAGCACACAATGTCAGACAAAGCAGCCGCCGCAGCAGGTTGCAGAGTAGTTATAAAAGGATAGATATTACAGGAGGGGAAAAGAACATATTGCTATTGATGAGGCCCACCGTGCGCCATATTCTTCACCTCTCCTTCAAATCCACGCACACCTCCCTCCCTCCCCTCCCTGCGATGGACGCACAAAACACACTATATTCTACAAGAAATAATTGCTTTTGTCTGGAAGGAGTTTGGATCGGGGCTCCTCTGCGCTCACCCTCATCTGGAGAGAGGGGGGCTCTTGAGGGACAACCGGTCGCTTCTTTATATGGCCTCCCCTCTCCCTTCCCTCCCTGCCTCCTCCTCCCTTTTCGTTCTCCTCCCTACTCTCGCTCGTTGGACCCGTGGATGTCATCTGTCATTGGGGAGTGGGCTTTTTTTTTTTTTATTGGGGAGGGGTGCTCCTTTGTGATGTGACGTGTGTCTGTGCATAGATGACATCAAAAGCTTCAGCGGGTAACGGAAATGCTGTGAATCGTGGGACGCAGGCGTGAGACGAAGGACAAGTACTGTAGTAATAACAACAGCAGGAGCAGCAACAGCAGCATTAGTTGCACTGTTAGCACTAGTAGAAATAAAGCAAACAGAACTGCTACTCATACTAAAATCAGAAGTTATCAAAGTGGTTGTAGTGTTAGTTAAAGGGTTGTGGTAGTCAGAGTAGAGGCCACTGCTGGAATAACACACACAGTATAAGTAATAATCAGGATTAGCAGCATTCGTAACAGTAAAATACAACTATTAATCGCAGAAGCAACACTAATAGAAATATAAGTTATATAAATGGTTACAGTATTAATAACAGTGTACTAGTACTTGGAGTAGAAGCGGTGGAACAGGTATTGCCCTTAATTCAGATTGCAGCATCAGCACCAGCAATACTGCAGTTGATACCAGCAGCACAGGCAAGACGAACTCGGCACAAATGCACTAACAGAGGAGCAGTGATGGTTGTAGTAATGGAAGTATCGGCTGCATAAGCACTAAAGGTAGTTGGGGCTACAGTAGCAGTGCTTGCAGCAGATGTAGTACTGTTGCAGTACTGCTGATAGAGGGGTCGTATGTTCTCAAGCAGAACTTGCAGAGGCACCTCGCATTAGCAGGTTAAATACAGACCATAATATCTGTAGCAGCATGTGCAGTACAGTGTGAGGAGAGGCAGCAGTGGTGTTGCAACAACTGGAGATGATAGAAGAAGAACCTCCCTGTAGAGGAGTTACACCATCAGCTGCAGCGGTGAGTATATGAACAGTGCAGCTGTGAAGTCGGAGCGTTTGGACGCGTCTGATTATGTTTTATCCGAACAGGAGACAGTTGTAGTCGTATCTGACGCCCCTCTCCCCCTCCCTGCATAGACATTAGCATCGGCAAAGAGCCCGAGGCCTTTCCGTATATGAGGGCCATAATTGATCGATAACTTATTAACAGCTCAGTCCCACCTCAGAGTGAATACAGAAGGAGGGGAGAGGGTGAGAGAGAGGGGGAGACGTGTGTGTGGTTTGGTCGATTTTCTTTTATTGACTGCGATATTTAGCGTATAGATTTTTCTATTTAAAAAAATCTATGTTGGCGATAATCTTGAGTGTAAATGCGCAGCGCGGGATGGGGAGGTGCGTCTGACAGCCCGGGTGGAGGAGACCGTGGTGAGGGGAGAGGGTTGATGGCCGGGAGGCACCTTTCCTCGGACACACACACACACACACGAAATGGCTATAACTATAACGCTCCCATCGACCCTTAATAGGAAAAACGTGCAATTTAGATTCAGCTCAACTGACATTTTACGCACATTTTACGCGCGCGCGGCCTTCCCCGAGCCCTAAATAATTACTAATTTAACACCCTTGGCTCTGCACACTTTGATTATTCACCCACGTGTTGAGAAAAGAAATACATTAGCTGAGTGCTGCAGGTGACCTTGCATAGGCCAGACCCTCGTACATTTATATGAGAGAAAGAGACAGGGAGAGAGATCCTCCTGCTGAAATATACATCAAAGCGCCCCCCCCCTTTTGAATTCATGTCCGCACATTGTGAAGAGCCGATCGATTCCTCGGAGGCCGGCGATGATGTGATTATTGGCTTCATTATAATGAAGTAATCAGGAGATCAATTGGCTGGATCTGTGCTCGTCTTGTACGGGATTATGGTGGTCAGGAGGAGGGCGAGAGAGCGACCGTGAGTGTGTGCGTATGTGTGTGTGTGAGTGTGTGTAGAGGAGGTGTGTGTTTTAAAATACTACTAATTCATCATCGTGGAGAATAAATCCTCTTCCGTGGAATTGATTTTACACGCGCGCGTCGTCTCATAAATTGGTTTCTGTGATATGAATCCGTCCACGTATGCAACTTCAATACAGATAGGATACCAAAGTGTCAATACACGTTAATGTGCGCGCAGTCAGATGAACAGAGGACGTGTGTGCGCTTGTGTATATGTGCGAGCGTGTTGGGGTGAGGGGGGGTAGAGGGGGGGAAAGAGGGGAGGTTAAAAAAGGCGGGGGGGGGGGTGTATCTGTGTCTGTCTCCTGGCCGGAGCGCTTCGCCGTGCCAGAGTGCGTTCAGGCTGCGCGGTGTCGGACCGAAACCACCGGGGTTCCCAAAATAAACTGAGGGGACGCAGATACGCGCGCACACACACGTAGGATACACACAGAGGAGGGCTGGGGAGAGAGAGAGAGAGAGAGAGAGAGTCAGGGACGTACACACCGGCGGATGGCGGAGCAGAGCCAAAGAAAAGACTCCACAGCGTAAAAAAGAAAAGGGGCACCGCTTCCCCACCGCTTTCCCTAGCTTTGGCGTCAGTGGAGGAGGAAAGCAAAGGACAGGTGTACTTATTGATATGGATTTATTCATTTATTTATCTATTGATTTTGCTTTAATTGGTGACCCGCGGTAGAGAAAGAGGGAGAGAGAGAGAGAAACAACGAGGGGAGGAGAGGGAGGAGCGAAAGTCAGACAGGAGGTGCCTGCGTAGCCTTACTTTATTATTTGATTATTTCTATCTTTTACCAAATATTGCATTTGCGTTTTATTATTGTGGCGCTTTGTGGGCATGTATTCTTCAGCAGACCAGCAAGCTACAAACCAAATCTTTACGAGAACCAAAAAGAAGCAACTCTAGCGCTACACGGACAGTTTCCCCCCGCTTCGTCTCCCTGCACCGAGGATTCTCCGGCGGACAGCGTTTGTTTGAGACTTTTCATGACAGCGCAGCAGGAGAAATCTCTCTCCTCCCAACCTAAACCAAAGCAAAACCCCCGGCGGAGAGGACAGGCAGAGACAGAGAGCCGCTGCGATCTTTACGCACAGCTGTCTGGACACAATAAATGGAGTCTAATTGTGTCTGCGCCGGAGAGCAGCTGAGAGAGGAGCGCCAACTGCACTAGATTCACATGAGGTGCGACGGTAACAGATACCATCCACTGTCCACGCACCTGCAGCCCGCGTTAGCCTGCGTGGATAACCACTGGTAGCTTTACATTCTCTCCCAAAGCTTAACAGTCGCGTCCTGCGAGTGTGTGTGTGTGTGTGTGTGTGTGTGTGTGCGCGCGCGCCGGACTACTTGACTCCGAGAAGACACAAGTAAGGGATGCCCGTCCGTCTCCCAGAGCTCCACAAATCTAAAAAGCGAGAGATGTGAATCCTCCGAGGCGCAGTCTCCATCCACAGAAGAAAAAGCCAAACGCCGTCTTTTCCGCTCCAAACCTCCGGGCTTCTTCTTCTGCAAACGGCCGTCAGCAAACCTGGAAAAGCATACGAAGAAAGGCCGAAGAACGACAAAAGGACGACGGATAAGAAAAGAAGAAAAGTGAGACTAAAATAAAAAAACAAAAAAAACAAACAAACAACGGCCCCCAGGTCGACAGAGGACCATGTTTGTCCCCCTGCCGGTCCCCTTCGTCTTTCAGAGAACAGCGTCCGACTTCAGCGCCTGGAGACTCAAGTCCTCGCTGGCTCCGCGGTCCAGCCCCGGTAAGACGCTTTCCCCATCGCTCCTTTTATCCCGTGCACCTACACGAAGCATAAAGCCCAGTCATCACCTTTAGTCGAAGGTCTTTTAATTTCTGATCCGTTAGATTTTACCCGCATTTTTACACAGAGCGTCTTTTTTTTTTTTCTCATCTCAGTTTTATCTGAAATTTAACGAATAGTGCAGCGCAAAGCTCAGAAAAATTCCAGGTTCACACGTGCATCATTTTAATCCTCTCTATATTTTCCTTAAAACACAACAAACAACTAATAAGGAGCATTTTTCCCTACATGAAAAAGTTATTTAACAGCTGCAGGATGTGCATCTTAACCTTAATGTAGCCTTCAAATTGATGCTTTTAGGGAAACACATCGGCCAAAGTGTTTCATGGTTTCATTTGCAGATAATTAAAATCAAGCTGCTTCCTGGATTACCAATGATTACCTTATTATAATAATGGCCGGCCTTATTCTGCTTTGTTTGAAATTACACAAACCGCATCAAGAGTGAAATTATCCGACTCATTACTCTGATGGAAAAATAGACCAAACAGCTTCACGGTGCATTATTTTCCATAACCGTAATTTCCCTTTGTCTCCGCTGAGTCTGTCGTGGAAAAAGGCAGAGAGTTTAATTAAAATACTTACTTGCATATAAATCCAAAATGTAAAACACACCCAAAATCGGATGCATGAATATTTGGCTCATTAGCATCCATCATCGTGTCACACAGGCCCCACACTCTCCCCTCATCTTTTCCTCTTTCATTCAGGGCAATCTATCCATCTCAGCCTCCATCCCATCTGTCTCCTCTCCTCTCCTCGCTCCTCTCCTCTCCTTCAGTCCTTCCCGGTCAGGTTTCGGGGGGGGAATATTCATGGTCATCTATCGATCAGAGCGTATTGATCTCTGACTGGGGCCACATCGGGAAAGCGGGAGTACAGTGGAGTTGGCTGAGGGAGAAAGTTTTCTCTTCGCAGGAGATGATGCGAGGAAGGGGGGGGGGGAGAAAAAGAGCAGAGCCACATTTTCTAAATGTCTGAAATTCAAATTTGTTTTGACGAAATAAAGTTTCCATATTTGTCACACTGATAAAAGCACACCTCACACCTTACCTTTATACCGTAATAAAACCGCAATACTCCTGCATCACTAAAGGGACTTGCAGTGGGGGTGTCAATCAATAGTACTTACTATAATGTCCTTATCATGCCTTTGCGCTACGCTTTAATACCCTATGATCACTACAATATTGCTTTAGTGACTTGCAGTGTGATCAATAACGACAATGCTCTTTATGCTATTTCTTCCATCTCCTGTGGCATCACTGTAATGTTCCTATAATATTCCTACAGGGTGCAGTCACCCGTCTGGGATATTTGCTCTGCATCTTGGATTCACAACGGCGCTGCTGTTTTATTAAAAATAAAAATAAGATGTAGGATTGAATGTGGTAAATGTTGACTCGAATTAAATATAAATTAGAGGTAATAAAACGTGTGGCTCTCTGCTGGAGGTCAGGGTTCACCCAGCTCTCAGCTCACCTGCTTCACCCCGCCTCGCCACCTGTGGAAGTTCAAAAACTTCAACGTGCGACTTGTTGGTCGCCGTGTTTCAGCGTTAACCGTGTGTGTGTGCACGCGCTGAGGTGCGTCTGCGTGTGTGAGCGGGGGATCTCGGAGGGCGACGGGCGTCCGAGGCTCCCCTCTCCCCCATCCCCACCGCCTTAATCCATCCAGGCGGAAATTTCAAATGACAGATGGGGGGTGGGTGTGCATGCCGAGCCGTGCAGGGGTAATTCAGGCTATCACCTTAAGTAGGTGTCAGGAGGAGAAAAACGGTTGAGGTTTTAATGAGAGCTGCTCCTGGCGGCTCTGACAGGCGACACATAACCACCGGCTTCTGTTTTGGGGGGCGGGGTCAGTTCCTGTGTTGGTCCTTTAAGAAATTAAAGTAAAAGACTCGGTGGGAGAACGAGCAGAGGAGGTGGAGGCTGGGTCCGAGGGAGTGAGCGGATGATTGAATGAATAACAGAATGAGCGGGTGCATAAATGAATAACGAATGAATGAGAAGGTGAAAGAACCGGTGAACTGGATAAGTGAAATGAGTGCGACTGAGTGAGTGAAAGAATGAGCAGACGCAGCGACGTTTAATAAACAGCATGCAGGAATGAGTGCTTCAGCAAATTAAGAAGTTAGTGATTTAACAAACGAGCGGTTCGGTGAAAAACACAGTGAATGAAAGTGCGACCCTCCTCGTTTTGCTCGTGTGCGAGCGTCCAAGCGCCTGCATGGTCCCTTTTCTCCTTTAAACATGTCGGTGTGATAAGCAGCCGATGCACACTGGAGAAATAAAGTTGGCAGGGGAGCAAAGGCCAGCACTCATCCCCGACTTCCCCCCTCTGTGTTTTCTCCTCCTTCCTCCGTCTTTCATCCTTAATCTCCAGAGAGAGAAACTCAGGATCCTCTGTTTCTCGTTCTCTCTTCTCTGAAGTATTCACTTGACACGAAAGCCTTTTCAGTAAAATGCAAACTCTCCTCTCTTTCTCTGCGTCTCCCCCCCCCCCTCTCTCTCTCATTCCCTATGGACGGGGGAGGTTGTTGAATTGGATTTGCCTGGTGTGGTTTGGCCGGGCCCCATAAGCCACTTTAGCTAAGTCTGTTACCCACAATTCTCTGTCTCTCTCTGATCTGCGCCTTTGACCAAGGTGTGCATGTGTGCCTCTGTACGATCGCCTGCACCTGTAAGTGTGTGCGTGTGTGTATGTGTGTGTGTGTGAATGAGCAAAGACGTGGTGTCAAAAGTCTAAGATAGGTGAGTGAGGTTCAGCGGAGAAGGGGAGAGAGCGGTCCTAAACAGCAGACGCTAGCAGACAGTGGTTTTACAGTGGATCTAAACTGAGGGCTTATGGGTTTTTTGTCAGCTCGACTCTTTAACACTACAGTGTTGAGACCGCTGGCCTCAGCTCAGCCGGGCCTAAGACACATCACCACAGTAAAATGCCTTTAACGCTCTCACAGGCTTGAATTCGTCGTCGGAGATTTAAGATCTTTTCTTTTTGCGCGTTTTAGGTTTTAATTCATTCAACTGCCTGCTAATATGTTGGTGTGAATGAACTGAAGTCAGCCCCAGAGTCAAAAGTCTAACTGAACACATGCTCCCAGCCATTTTTGAAATTTTAGCATTCAAGTTTGAAATTAAAAAATCATCTTCAGGCTATATTGTGCACACAGAATAGCAGAACCCTGACATCAGGTCCGTGTTGACCGGGGTTGTAAACAGCAGAAAGAAAAAAGAAAAGTAAAGCAGAAATCACATCCTTTTGTCCTCAAACCGTAATTGGATTCTCTCTCGTCTGCTGGCGATTAATACACTTGTGCGACGCGACCAGGCTGATTTACTGCGGAAGAGCGCGGCGCCGATGCTCCTTGGTCCATTCTGAGCGTCAGATGTTCGCCACGAAGATTCAAAAAGCTTCTCCTTTGTGCAGCTCAGAGATCTGACCAGACAGTCTCCTCTGCTGCGTGGCGTTCAGAGGGCAGGCAGGGCGGAGAGGGACCTGTAGCTGCCGCTGCTCTGTCCCTGCTCTGCACCACAACAAAGGAAATCTAAATGCTCTTTTATTTTATGTACACTGCTGTAAAATCCTCCAGGGCCACTGTGGCCCATATAAAACTGAGAGCTGTCAAATTCTCAGAGAGAAGGCACGTGTCTGGATTGAGAGGGATGGTTTATTTATGCTGGCTACTCTGAGAGGCCTCTTATTCCAGTTATTCAGCACGGTGTTGATGTTATTTTCTGGCCCAGGCCGGTCTGTCCTGCTGTCTGTTTTTGTAGCTGCTCAGCTGTAAAATGTGTCGCCAAAAATATTTTATGCAGATGCACAGAAGCAGGGAAATCATTTAAAATCAAATCACAAGACACTGAAAAGATCAAACCACGTGGCTACAGAATGTGCTGCACCGTTTTATTCTTTTCTATTGTTCAACAACAGCGCAGAGAAACTTTTATTGCAGAGTTCAAAGCACAAAACCTCCTGCCCACGCGCGCACACGCAAGGACGCGCATAAACACACACCTGTACGCGCGCGCAAAAGTGCTCCGTGCTGCTCGATAACTACCTCCTCTCCCATCCAGGATCTTCACCTCGCCGTGCCCAGGAGGGGGTTGTGTTGTCGGGGCCGCGCCAAACTGGGCCCGAGCAAAGGCCCGCGTGTCTGGATTAATTGGCTGTGTGTGTGTGTGTGTGTGTGTGTGTGAGAGAGGTAGAGTTTTAATGGGCAGGTGTTTGTGTGAGGTGGAGGTTTTGTTCAGGTTGTAGCAGCTTTTCTTCATGCATTTGTGCATATGTAAAAAATGTGTGTGTTTGTGTGTGTGTGTGCGTGTGTGTGTGTGCGTGCGTGAAGCGTGTGTGAGCAGGCAGACAGGTAGACGATTCGATAATTGCACGTCGAGGTCAGTTATGGATCGCATGTGTGGTTTATCTGGAAACCACAAGCAGCGCATAGCTGCCCATTGTGTGAGTGGTTTTAACCTTCCACCACTATTGATTAACCAGCACTGACTACTCTCCCGCCACGACGTGTGTGTGTGTGTGTGTGTGAGAGAGAACTGTTGATATGCGTGCATGAGACCTGTATGACAGCGTGTGGGTGAATGTGTGCGGTGACGTGAACAATTGCCGTGGATTTGCAGGAACTCGAGACAGTGCGTGCATGTGAAGAGACCTGCTTCTGCATGTGTGTAGGTACGTGTGTGTGTGTGTGTGTGTGTATGTGTGTGCGTATGGATCAGATTTTAAAAGGGGCAGCGTTGTTGGTGAGTCCCGGTGCTAACGTGATTGCGAATGACAAAGCGTCCAGGCGGGTTTGTTAGCTCCATAATGGGGAATCAATAGACACAACACAGATGTCAATACAACATGCTTTATTGCGTTAAGCCGCTTCACCCCCACCCTGAGCTCTGCACACGTACACACACACACACACACGGACTCTATCTGAGGGTGTATCTGCTCTGCGCTTGCTGTCTGAAACCGAGGCATGCAGATATTAATGCATTTACACCTCACATACATGCATACAGATGCACACTGACGGGTGTCGCTGTCAAACCAGGCCTTACACAGCGCCACT
Organism: Datnioides undecimradiatus; assembly: GCA_008933995.1. Classification (NCBI taxonomy): domain Eukaryota; kingdom Metazoa; phylum Chordata; class Actinopteri; order Lobotiformes; family Datnioididae; genus Datnioides; species Datnioides undecimradiatus. Next base: position 10,648,192 of record WARS01000044.1, on the reverse strand, counting down.
CACACACACACAGGCAACGCTCTCCTGACACCTGCATTATGTATTTATGTGCCTCACCTTCACGCAGAACGTGCTGTGCACAGTCGCCGGAAAGCGATTCAGTGCTTTTAGCAAACATTTGTGTAACTTCACACGAGCAACACCGACACATTTAAAAACCCTCCTTCTTCTTCTTTGGTGCATATTCTTGACAATATGCGCCATTGTGTTTCTGCACTACATCTCCCAGAGTCCACTGTGGCGTCTTTTTCCTTGCATCCCCTGATGTGCCCGAGGATCAACAGCCAATTTAGTAACTTCATGCACACACACACACACACACACACACACACACACACACATGCGTACTGTACATTACCTTCATACATGTATACACACACACATGCAGACCTTTTGTCTTTTGTACATGTAGCTGATAAAAGTCATTTCACACCATGGGCCCTTCCTGCTGTGCACATATGACATAAACCCCCCCCACAGCCAAATATGGTCACCTGAACTCTGCTTCCCCTCTGCTGTTTGTCCGTATGTCGGTCCATCCAACCAGCTCAAACTGTCATTGTTACCGTGGAAACATTCATAGGCCATTAGACACACATATAGAAGCCGAGCAACCTAGGTAAACACTGTCCTCCTACACACATAAAGACAGACACACATGCACGCACCCTCCATTGGACCGTCATCTTCGTCTTGCGCTCTTGATGGTCACAAAGACCATTAAGGGCTAAATTGGTTGTACTCAGGCTATATTTGACTGCCCCGCGCATCTCGCTCTCTTTGAGTTTGTAATCGCCAATCATATGTAAGTGTGTGTGTTAGTGTGTGTTTGTGGCCATTTGTGAGTGCATTTCCGGTATGTCCGCCGTGTGTGTGTGTGTGTGTGTAAACACGAGCACCCGTGTACTCACTGAGTACTAACATCTGTGTGTGTGTGTGTGAAAATTGGTGTTTCCCTGATGGTTCATCTCAGCACGTGTGTGTGTGTGTGTCTACAGGCTGGTGACTGTTTTACACCCTCGCTAAATAATGAATCCTGGGCTCAGCAGGGGACCTTTTTTGGTTTAACACCAATGCGCACCCATAATCGAATGCACTCAGCATGCGCAGCCCCTTTGTCCGACAAGGTGTCCATCGATAGGCTTTCTCCACAGCGCGCATAAATGCCATAAAGAACCCCGTGCCTATTCATTCGTCTCATAGCTCACATTCCTTCTCTTCACGCTCCTCCTTTCACTCCCTCCACCGCTCTAATTCCCCGCCTTGGCCCGGCGTGCCACTGGGTGTGTTCAGCTGGAAGGAGGGAAGGCAGGAAGAAAGGAGACCGCGGGGGCAAGAGCGAGCGAGAAAGGCCCGAAGGCTGTTCGGCTGATTAGCGGCTGGTCTGGGGTCAGGGCTGCTGCTCACCTCCTAATTAAGCAGAATAATTAGGTTTCACACCATACACGGTTCAGACGTATGTGTGCGTGTCGGTGTAGCTGAACATAAACGTGCCGCTCCTTCGTAGCGTTTCATCAGCACCTGTTGTTTCGTGTTTATCTCAGTACAAACTGTGTTAAGTCTTTGGTGTGTGGCAGATTGGTGACATCACGGCTCAGACGCGCACATTTCTAGGTAAATCGGTTTCTCGGCCACACGCACGTGCCCCCGAGGGATTAAGAACCAAGACTTGAGTCTCACCGTTATGGCTAAAAAAATGATAATCGTCTTATTTTCTTAATCCCAAATCCAGACCACAGCTCGCATCTCAACCCGCACGTCCAAGACCTGTCCGTCCACCAGCTCCCATAAAGGCTTTGGAACATTTTGCTGCCGTGAAGACGAAGCAACTATCCAGGCAAACGGGAAATATGTTGGGAAATACATCTCAGGCCTTTAAGTTTGATACCAAACACTTCCACCCGCTGTTCTGTGCATTACGCATATCTCAACTGTTATAAAGCCACAGTAGCGCTGTATGTGTTTGTGGCTGTGCTGCAGGCCATACTGTAGCTTCGTGCATGTGTGCAATCTCCAGCAGGTGTGTGTGTGTGTGTGTGTGTGTGTGTGTGTGTGTGTGTGATTATCTGTCAGCTAATGTCTGTGGCTCCCTGCTGCCGGTGTGTGTGTGATACAGAAGCGCCGGCCTTTTGTGCCGACCTGAAGGCGCTGATCTTGTTCCCCTGCCTGCATGAATAGAGAGAACATGGCTTAGGAAAGGCTCCTGTCCTCCTTCACAGGTCTCTGACATAATGAAGCCAGTGTGAGATCTCACGCACGAGCCCCTCTGTGGAAGTGCGAGTGAGCTCGTCTCGATGCGCACTTCTGCCGTCTCGAAGCTTTAGGACTGTTTCTTTATAGAGATTAAAATGACAAGGCCGTGGATAAGCAGAACGGTGTGTGTGTGTGCGCGTGTGTGTGTGTTATCCTGTGTCCGTGTGGTGGAGCACACTCTCCTCTCCGAGTGTTTGCATGTTTACGTGCGCCGCTGTAATGTAATCTCACCGTTTGCTGCGCCGCGGGGACGTTTTATGCTCGCCAACATAGTTTGTATTGAATAAACCGCACACAGAGAACCAACGCGTGTCCTTTGTGCAGCCCTTTGCATGTCTGCCTGTGTGTGTGTGTGTGTGTATACGTGTGTGTGTGTGTTCCTAAGCAATATGAATCCCCGCAGCCAACAATGCGTTTCTTCCCGCCGCTGATACATTTAGCTAATAAAGTCGGATGACAAAAGTGGGGTTAGTTAGATTGGATTCCACCTCTTTTGTCTCCTCTCTCCACCCGTCCATCCCCTTGGCTGGTGGTCAACGCTGTTTTGGTGGGGAAGAGGGGAGATTTAGACCCCCCAATTTAATTTAGTGGACAGGAGTTATGGTAATGAATGTGTGGGGGCGTGTGAGGAGAGGGGAGGATGGACAGGGAGGAGGGGTGGGGGTCCCCATTTACCTCAGGAACACCACATCCTTCCTCTCCTTCCTCCTCCTGACCCCTCCTTCCCTTCAGCCTGCCTTATTGAGGGACCAGCAGGGACTGTGCAGGGTTTTTAGTGAAAAACGTAATATTGTGCAGGATGAACAGGGGTGGGGGGGTTTGGGTGGGGTGGGGGGCTGTATGTATGCACAGAGACAGAAGTAAAGTGACAACAATAGAGGATGGAGAGAGAGAGGAGGGGCTGTGGGGTGGACAGGCTCTGGGTCCGGCCCTTTTTAATAAATCTGAGTGCTCTGGTTAGTGCTTCAATCTGCTGTACTCAACTAACCTCCTACCCACATTACACACACACACACACACACACACACACACACACACACTTTCAGATACATACATGCACTTACTCCCGGTGACTCATTTTCACCCACATATGCCGTCGCCAGACTACAAGCTCAAGGGCTTTTAGAAGGTGTTTTCGGCAGACTGTGCAGCTGATGCTGCTCCCCACCGCACAGTCCACCAGATCTGGGCACAAAGTATGAAAAAACAGCAGTATTAGTTTTTGCTGTTTGTTGTTTTAATATTAATTTTGAATTTCTTTTGAACTTTGTTGACCGTCTTCCTCGCCGCCTTCACTGTCAACACGGCGCAGGAAAGGTGAAAAACCCGGCAGGTGTGCAAATTCAACAAGTACAACAGACAAAGAGCCAAGATAGACAGCGAGCTATTCCCCACAAGTGCCTGGATGGGCTGTATGTCCTGCATCTCATGCACGCAATGAATCCAGTTTGGATGCTCTCTGAGTGCCTGGTGCGCTAAAGCAAAATCCACGCAAATACACTCAAACAGCTGCGGGCTACGCACCGTACCGTGCATTTCTGGGTCCATTTTGTTGTTTGACGGCGTAATTTTCTTATTGGTCACAGATAACCGGCCCGGTGCAGATGGCACGATGTCACGTTGAGACATCTCCAGCAGCTGCAGTGGAGTCTAATAGCAGAAAACATTTCGCCTGTCTGAGGCATCGACGGTAAACACCAGGTTTTGGTCTCGGACGCTCAGGCGGCAGAAAGAGCAAGGGCCCTTTTGCAGACCCACCATTTTGTACCACCGCAGAGTCGAGTCCTCAATAACACGTTAGAGTCAAACGCTTTTTTTTTTTTTTTTTTTTTTTTTTTTGCGCATAAGGGGTTCAAGTCTCTCTGGACTGGAAACACAGTCGCTGTCGTTATCGCTGTGCTGCTGCTCACGCGACACGTGAAACCGACACTTCAGACACAACAAGTCCAGGCTCATTCTCCGTCAAACAAGGCACTCTGGGGATAAAGGCACAAAGAAGTCGAGAACCTAAGCGGCGGCGGGTTGACGCTGGTCGAGGGAGAGTAGGAAAATTACAGCACTTCATGAAGTAATAACTCCTGAAAGACTGGAATATTACGTTAAATCAAGCAGGTGCGGTATCGATTAAAGCATTATTGACAGCACGCATTCCAGCACCTCCACCCATACGTCTTTAACTATAAATCAAAACATAAGAGACACGTATCGGCTGTGTGGTTAGGAGGGTTACCTAGCAACCAAAAGGTTACCGGTTCAATGTGGGCGGCTGACATTACACTGATACTTAAAGCTGCTGAGCTGCTTCACACCTGGGGACGCTAAACCCGCCCGAGACGCCGTACTGACACCATCTCGACGCACGTAGGAGTTTGTTAAACAACAGAAAAAGCATCGAATTGATTGCAAATAGTCTCTAACGATGGGACTGAGCAGTCCGCGCCCCGTTAATACGCTGCTCTTAGACACGCTGGACAGATTTGAAGAGCAGCCCCTTCTTTCCCCGCCGCTCTGCATGATTTAAAGTAGCGCAGTCGGCCCTGTGAAGTTGCGCCGTGCCCCCCACCACCGCCTCAGACGCACTCACAAGCAGTTTTGAACACATAATCGTCTTCACACTCCGTGACTCCAATCTCTCCCACATACAGTACACACACATTTACCACATCAGATAAAGGAGCGAGAAACTCTTTTTTTCTCTTTTCCCTCTTTCTCCTCTCCCTCCCAGCTCTCCTGCTTATCACCGCCCCCCTCCTCTCTTCTTTTCATCCTCTTTTATTATCCCCTGCTTTTTTTCCTCAGCAGAGGAGTGCTCAGTCCAGAAATGAAATTAATCTGTTGTACTACACCCCACCCTCCTTCCTCCCTCCCTCCTCCTGCTCTTCTTCTTCCTCCCTGCTTTCCCTCCTCCTCCCGCATCTCAATCTCATTCTCTCTTTGCTCTGTGGGGAGGATTGGACTCGTCACTTTAACCTCTTCATATTGGATATGAATCTGTTAGCCCGCCTGGCCCTCTCTCTAACACTCCCCACCTCTATCCACATAGTTCATGCACACGCAGGGAAGTGCATGTACACAAATACACACGTACAATGCCGCTGTCACGCTTATTTACGCACATGCATGCACACACACACTGCGGCGAACGTAAGCATGCGCAGACGCTGCACTCACTCAGACTTCACTCCACACAGGTATCTAAACAAATCTTTCCACAAATCCCAATCCTCACGCACACACACACACACACACGTTGACATCTCTGACAAACGGTCCTCCGGCGGGTTTCTCCCGGTGCTTCAATCAAAGCCATTGATATGAATCTGGGCTGTTTTCTCCGTACTGGCAGCAGCGGCAATATACCAGCTGTACTTTTTAGCAGCTACACATCTTTCATCAGGGCCTGTGCCTGGAAAATAGCTGTTTACAGCCGCCCCCGCCCCCCTTTTATTCCTGCCACTTCTACGTAGAGACAGGCGATATTGCCGGATTTTAGCTTCGGCCTTGGCTGAACCACCCTGCCTTATTAGTGGGGATATCGAATGAATGAGAGAGGCTCCATACTTCATATGAAAAAGGGAGGCAGGGAGATGCGGGGAGGGGAGGGGAGGGAGCCAGAAATGGGGGATGAGGGAGAGAAATGTGGGGAGTGAGCGAGGTTCTCCTTAATGGTTCCCCCTAGGGGTTTTAGCGGCCGTGCGAGCTGGTGCAGCCACATACAGTCATAGCAGTGAAATGGGACAGGTGAAGATCCTCTCCCTCCTCCTCCTCCTCCTCCTCTCTAAAGAGTGGTATGAATATGGTAAATCCGCTGTCCGCTTGGCGGCATGATTCTCTCCCAGAAAATGGCCCTGTGTCTGTGTCCCTCGGGGGTATAAGCTAAGGAGATTCTGCATTTAGGCCCAGCACTCACTCCCTTTCTGCTCTCTGGGGGTTTGAAAGGGCCCCGGCCTGCCCCAATCCTCCCTATCTATCTCAGCACCGCAGCAGCAGTGATAGCACACAACACAGCAGCTCAGCTTAAACATGGTGGCTGGAGCTGCACAGCTATCGCTATCTGGATGCATGGCTTTTACACCCGTGCGTGCACACACACACACACACACACACACACACACACACACGCATGCAGAGCCTCTATCCATGTCAGTGTCTCGCTGACTGAGTGAGGTACATTTAGCTAGTGTTCGCCTCAGGCAGTGAGGGATCACCGATGACCATCGTCATGTTCTGTTACACACACACACACCACACACACACACACACACACAGTTGTTTTCTGCTACCAGCTCTGCAGCTCCAGTCTTGTCGAGGTCAGAGAACATGGTTGGATGGCAGCTCACTCAGACAGTCTGTCAGTCATCCATTACCGGGGAAGACAAAGCATTCAGTTTATTTGCACCTAGTTGGCCTCCACAGCAGAGCTGGGAAATACTGACGCAATCGGCCCGGCATAATATCTCTGACTCAGTGCTTCAATGTCAATAACGCGACTCGCTCATGGGCGCGATTATTGGCTCTTTCACACAGTATTTAATCTGAACTAGATGATATAATACGGTCCCCGCAATGCAGCCTTTAAGAGCGGGAAGACGTCTGCAACACTGGAGCTGGTTACGACCACGCTAACCACAGTCCCAGAGGATATAAAGTCATTACATCAAGGTATCGCCATTAAATTGATATATTTCCTCATTCTGCACAGTAGGTGATTAAGTTGTTCGTGCAGTATACAGCCAATGTGTAAATCTTAATCACCTCAGCTTGTAAAATTAAACATTTATTAGGGTCAAGCAGCAGAGAGATAGAAATTTGGTTTCTCGCCCAAGGACACATGACCCATGTGTGGAATCAATCCTGTGACCTCTCAGTTGGGGGACAGTTTCTCTAATAAGCTGACAAATTCTGTGAGGGACTGTTGGGAAACAGGGCTGAGACATTCGGATAAAGGCCGACGAAGCTGAATTTCAAACGTGAGACTTAGTTTGGTCGTTTGGAAACTTGAACTAGCTGCTCGTGTTAGATAAGCCGGCTGCATGATGAGCTACAACTACTGTAACTAGCGAAAGGAGCCTGATGATTTGATTATAGAGTGAAGTGCTCCCCATGCTCATCGCAGCGGCGTGCGCAAATGTTAGCATTTGAATTTAGATGTGATAAAATATTGATGCAAATGTCCTCAGCGTGCTCGCTCGTGCGTGCGTTTGTGTGTGTTTTCAGATGAAATGGACTGGAGTGTGTGTGTGTGTGTGTGTGTGTGTGTGTGTGTGGGCGTCTGTTTGTCACCGTGCATGTGTGCGCGCGTGCGTCTGAATGTTTTTGTCCTTCAGCTGTGGCACATGTGACCATAAGTGTGTTTGCATAGTGCATCTGCCTCTGTGTGTGTGTGTGTGTGTGTGTGTCCATGCATATGTGTGTTAATTTCCCAGCCCCCTACTCTCCCTCCTTCCTCCTGGTGGGGCAGCAGGGGTCCGAGCGCCTGGCGCCCCGTGTCATCCCGGGCCCCCTCCTCATCTCCTTTGTCTGCTCGTCAGTTAGGGAGCGGTCTGTGCGGGACCCGGGGATGCGGGGGGTTGACCTTTACCCTTCACCTCGTAACCCCACCCCTCCCCTCACCGTTCACCCGCCGATTCATATGCAAGCGACCCGTCACCCGCCTATTCTTTGCTTTCATCTGTCCACGCCTGGCCAGGCTGTTGTGTCACGTCTCAAGTTCAAGTCCTGGGACAGGACAGGCCATCCGGGGCCATGCCAGGCCACAACAGACCAGACCTGGCAGGCAGCAGGGACCGGGGGAGGGAGGGGAACCAGTGTTTGGCTGCTCATTTTTTATCGGGGGTCAGAGAGAGATGGTCGGACGGTGTTGTGGGGATGGGCCGGGGTCACACGCCGGGGTCAGCCTCGCTCTGACGAACATGTCTGTTTCCACCAGTGATTTAATCTGCTGTTAAGCCTGTAAAGGGCATTAGGCAGAGCGCAAGTGAAACTCGTGGTGATTAAACACGACGTTCAGCTCCTTTTACTTGGTGCAGGTATTTAGAATAAATGACAAACGCTCAGTTGCTCAGTTTGTTGGGTGCACACAGCTAAAACTAATAAATATAGATCCAGTTTGGGAGGTGCTGGTTGAACTGTGGGCTCATTTTGCAGGATGTAGCTTCTGCTGCTGTTCAGTTGTATTATATTACAATGAGAGGCCCGTCCAGGTTATGCTAAATGCTAAATAACAGATGAGTGTACCTAATAAACTGGAACATGCCTATAAATAATAAAAATAATCCAAATGAACACGATATCTTTTATTTAAAAAATAATGTGCACACATACTTTTCACTGTTTAGCTGTTATTTATTTATATTTTTTGTTTCAGGCAGGAGGAGCAGTAAGCTGCGCTGGTTGGTTTTTGCATGTTTCACCTCTGCAGTCTAAAGTCATTCTGTTTTTGTCAAGAGGCTCCATTGTGGCCTTCACTGAGGGGGCCCTGCTTTCGGGGGGGGGGGGTTGGCGCTGCGGTCTCGGGGTCAGGGTCAATGTGGGTGGGGCCCCGGGTCAGCTAGCCAGACGGACGCGCAGACGGCGGACTTGACATTGAGTGGAAGAGTGGATTAACAGGATCGGGAGGCTCCTTGTGTCTAAGTGCATTGTCGGTGAGGAAGGCTTGAAAGTGATGGTTTTGGCGCGTAAGGGCCGCGTCAGTCCGCGCTGGCGGAGGATTTAAGTGCGCGAGGACTTTTTATTCATATGTGTTGTGAGAGTACTCGAAATTAATTATGTCTCTTATCCATTTTTCATTTGTGGTGCAGGAGGCGACCTTTTGTGGGTTTCGAGTGCAAAGTTAACGCTCTCCTGACTCTTACATTTTTTCACGAGCTGACTTATTTATTGCTTTCATTGGAAGGCACATCTTGTAATATATCCACTTACAAAAGAAGTGTTTATGAGAGCTCGCGCGCACACTGTCCTTCAATTTGTATGTGTAGCGGTGAATGAATACAATGAATGAACCATCTACCGACATGAACTACGCTTTCATTAAACTGAAAAATACCGCCATTGTCCCGGCGCGGCAGTGCTAGCCCGCAGAGGACACTCTGAGATGAATAAACACCCATTCAGAGCAAAATAATAATAAAAAATCTTGGGATTATACGCTCCGCATTCAGCGCACATTATACTCAGAAGAACTACAAATATGTGTTTTTTGTTTTGTTTTGTTTCTTGTGGTTTTTTTTTGCAGAAAGGCTTAAAATAACATTCCTTGAGGAGATGCAGAGCCTCACAAAGTCCAAGGAAACGTTAAGTGGGAAAACAATTTTTTTAGGCATCTGACATTTAACCCGCTGCCTCAGTGTGTTTTGAAAGCATCCCAATTGACAGCTGATTGAGCTGGCCTGAAGGTTACACAGCAAATGGAGAACGACTTCCTGCCCTCTAAGAGCCAGAGGCTTAGCCAGCTGGTAATGGCCGCTCGGAGACGTACGCGCAGTCGCCGGCTTTACCGTGCTTTCCATTTTTAAGATGAGCGCGTATCGTCCGCTGAGGCGACAGAATCACCTCCGCACAGACAAAAGAACAACAACAACAACAACAACAACACGGCATCTGAATGTTAATCACAACCCGTTTCTGTCTTTCTGAGAATATCTTGCCTGTGTGCCTGTTTGTATTTTAACTGTTTGATCGAAGCGTGTTCCTAACGTTCTGGCCCTCCTTATTTATTTAAATCCAACGGACAACGTGTTAGGAGCGCCTCTCAGTGTGACGGAGCCCAGTTCATCACCACAGCAGCCCGCAGTCTGAACGATGAAGATGCAGTTAAGCCAGAACTCTGACGGTGTCAATCAAAGCCGAACATTATTACATCTGTAAAAGCAGAATTCATGGCAGGGCTATTGTACTGGATCACATCAGATTGTTGTACAAGCGTGTGTGTGTGTGTGTGTGTCCAATGTGTCTCTATATGGCCTTGACCAGCGTCAGTACGCTGTAACTCCATAATGTGTTCAATGGGAAAAAATCTTTTTTTTGTCTCTTTAAGCGAAATACTCTTATTCACCATCAGAGAAGCAGCGGCAGTGCATTATTAAGGAAACATTCAACGCGGTTTCACAGATTGGTCTGTATCGCAGGAACAAAAGGCGACTGTTGGACGCAAAAACAGAATCGTTTACTGCGATCTGATGTTTTATTTACGATCCGACTGTTTGCTTTGGCTGCAAGCACCCGACCACTTCTTGAAAAGGCCGGACCTTAGAGCGCTTTCATGTGTTTAGACTAATTCAAATGTCAGCTGCTCAGAGCTCAGTGAGTGTGTAACAGAAGCAGGCGTCTCACTTCACCAAACACTTTTTTTTTTTTTTTTCTGACCTAATATTTCATTTTTTTCCAAAATTGAACGCGACCTTGTCACGTTTAGGCATCGTCTTTATCGCTTTGTGTTCTCGATCCTGCACTCGTGGGCGTTCACGTCTCATCTGATTGCTGCTGTGATTACAGGTTGCGGCAATTTTCCCGCCACATATGTCCGACTCGCAGTGGTTTCAGTTTCTGTATTTGTGAAATCTGCAATTTTGCCCGGAGAAATCCATGTAGCTGGTAATTTCAGCATGTCCCCCCCCTTCGCTTTCTTGACCCGAAGGCTTGTTATTTATGCGCTAAGTGAGTAATATGAAGCGTGGACGTTGCTGTGGCGCCTGATATTACGATTTGAGAAGAATTCAGCAGAAGATCTTTTCTCTGTCGCAGGAAAAATTGCGCTTTTTGCAAAAACAGTTTTTACCTGACAACGATGATACGCGGTCCGCTCTGACAGGAGCATGCAACCTGTCATTGGTGGCAATTGCCACTTTCTTCTTCTGCTCCTGAGTGGCGAAATCACCGTGTTCCAGCTTGTCAGTTTTCTTCTTTGAGTACTGTGTTTTTAACCTTCATGTTGATAAAATTACAGCACATGCATCGTTTTCTTGAATATGTGCACGATAAAAATAAAAAAAAAACCAACTCTTTGTTGAAACCTGATCCGATCGCTCCTGCAGACGGGGAACGCGGCGGGATGCGTTTCCCTTTTGTGGCATCTTCCTCAGTTAACTCAGCATTAGCCAGCGTCAGATGTAGCGCTCACCAGTGGCTACTCTCGGGCTTAATGACCATCAGAAAAACAGGAAAATCCAATAGAGCTCTGCTGCAGCCGTGGTCGAGGGTAAGACGGCGTGAAACGGCTCGCCGGTGTTACAGCCGAGAATTTGTGGTCCAGATAAAAAGGCGTTTTGTTTTTTTTTTTTTCTCAAGTGGTTCAACCAAATAACGAACAAACACCATCTGTGCTGCGTTTTTAATGAGCTGGTATTTAATAAGACATAAGAAAGATTTTTCCCATCCTCAAATATTGGCGTCCTCTCCAAACCCCACCACACACTTCCACAATCTCCCTCCCTCACACGCACACACACACACACACACACACACACATACACAGATTAGTTTACAGGAGTGGTGCTGTATAAGCTTGGAAATGGCCGTTGACCACCCCGCACACACACACACATATCATTGCATCCTCCACACCTGCCTCCCCACTTTTTTTCTCTACCCTCTCCTTCCCTCAGGAACTTAAAATGAGAGAAAGAAAAACAGAGAGAGAGGGAGAGAGAGAGAGAGAGGTGTTGGGCGGGTTTGGTGAAAGGACAGAGAGGGAAGAGAGCGAGCATTGGTCAGAGAAGAAAGAAAGTGTGGGAGAGGAAGGGATGGACAGACAGAGAGGTACATCAGAGAAAGGGAGAGAGAGAGGTGGCTCTAAGAATAAAGGGAGAGGAGGTGAAGATGAGTACTAAGAGAATGGGAGAGAGAGAGAGAGAAGAAGGGGAGAGAGGGTGGGCGGGCGACAGACAGACAGACAGTGAGGCATTAAAATTCATGGCCTTTTTTATTTTCCGTGCTGAAAATCAATACTGTCTACTATGGATGAGGTGAGATGTGGACAACAGCGGTTGCTGGCCAAAGCAGGGGGGAGGGAGGGAGGGAGGAGAGAGAGAAAGGGGGGAAGAGAGAGAGAGGGAGAGGGAGAGAAGGGGGTGTCGTCAATATTAGCAGTGACACAGCCACTGCAGGCCAAGGTAGAGTTGGAGAGGGGAGAGAGCCACCGGGGGGGATGGGCGGTGTGTTTATGTGTGTGTGTGTGTGTGCGTGTGTGATGGAGTGGGGGGTAGGGTAAGGTTCATTAAGTCTGACCAGCAGAGCTTTTGGCCAACGTAGCAGCAGCAGGCCTTTTGTCCGAGGGTCCGGACTCACACACACACACACACACACACACACAGATGGATGGACTGATGGATATTACCCCTCTTTCCCATTGTAATTTACAGCCCCCTCAGAAGCTCCATCATTCAGCCAATGGTGTGTTTGACTAATGTCTGGCAGATGTTCTAACGCTACACGCCAAACTATTGTCGCAGGGCCGGGGTCAGTTCGCTTCTTATTCAGGAAATGGAGATACTTCTGCGCCGCACGACTATAAATCTCCCGCCATGAAAAGCCTCATCCCTTCTAGGCTCCGCGGTTATTACATTAGTTTCATTTTACACTTTAACTGCGTGCAGAGGCCACCGAGGCTGCGCCGCGCCTGTCAGCCTCCCGGACAATGCGGGGGGGGGGGGAACATACGTGCCGTCTTTCAGTTAATTTATGGAAATACATGCACTTTGGCTGCGTTTAACTTCAAAAGGCACTTTTTGTTGCATCGCTGATTGCGTTTGTGGAGAAGCTGAGCACCGGAGAGGCCGTAAATACAGCAAAGATGATCCTCAAGGGCGTTGTGGCTGTAACACAGTGCTAACTGATGCTCTGTACCAAGATGTTGACAGGTCAGTGTTCACGCTGCGCAGAGAAAACCAAACACCTCCTTGTGTCTTTTATATTAGAATAGGTATAATTTCCTTTAGACTAAAGGTCGAAACTTGATACCGCTGGAATAAGGATTTAGTACTTAAAGGGAAATTATGGTATTTTTCAGCCTGTGTCTCATTTTTATTTTATTTTTATATAATTGTGATAATGGGTCATAAACGCCACCTGCTCTGTAGAGACTCTAGTCTGTACGGACAGGCCTGAAATAAGATGTCAGTGCAGTTACTGTAACGACCATCAAGTGGAGGAACAGCTGTCCGTGTCTCAGTGGAGGTGGGACGTGCAACATTAGCATGAATCTGAGAGAGAACAGGTTGAAACTCCCCTTTAATGCAAAGTTCAGTTGCAACCGAACAGGCTCTAAGTGGAACTGAACCCGGCACAAGGCATCATTAGCTGCAACTAGCATTACACTCCCCGGTCTGTGGCCAAACTGTCAGTGCTTGTGTTGCATTGTGGGTAATGTAAATGCAGGGTTTAGACAGGGAAGAAGAAAACATATCTCCGGTTCTGCTGCATCAATTTTTGATACTATTGTCCGACAGTGTTACAGGAGCGCGAAGCTAACTAAATTGGTGCAGCGCTCGGCACATTATGGAGTCATTAAATAAACATGTTTAACAGCTCTGAGGGCCGATATCAGACCCAGGCTCATGTTCTGGTGTCACCTTCAGTCCGGTTTCCAGCAGACGTCCTGTCACCACCCGCTCACTGTCAGGAAGGTTTAGGGTAAACTCCGACTCCGCCGTAACTGTGCCTCTGCCAAGAATTTTGGTTTTACGTCTCCTGATTTTGTTTGGGAAGGTGTCCTGGCAGCTCACCTGCACAAAGGCCCGAGTTCACTTCCTGCCTGGGCTTTTTGCTGCATGTCATCACCTCTCTCGCCCCTGCCCTGTCCGCCTCTCTCCAGCTGTCGAAATAAAGCAGAAATGCGTAATAAAGATCACAAAGCATCTCTTGATATTTCTTTAAAGAGTAATCTGAAAAGAGTCCAGCGCTGGGAGTGAAGTGCTGCTTTGAGCCGAGTGATTTATCTGGCGCAGAAGGTGGTGCTCCTTAGTTTATCGTCAAAGCAGGTATTGGGGTGCGTTATTAGCTTTCTTCTTCTGCTGCGGATTGAGAACGCTCGCTTTGAAAGTTGAAACCCGAGCCCGCAGTGGGTTCGCTGCGCTTTTGAGACCCACGACAGACACATTGCGACGCCTTCTTGTATCGTTTTTAAGTGAATTACTGTCGGCGTGACCTTGTTACTTCCTGTTGTGAGGGGGAATGTAACCACTGCCACTCTGATGAGTAACTGTGGCCTTAATTTGACTATCTCACTGCAGAATGCTAATTTGCCAGTGGCACCGCACTCTTTTGAAATACGTCCAAATAAAAGACTTTTATTTATTTATTTATTTTCCAGTATGGAGTTTCTGGCAGTGCAGCAACTCGCACGTCAAGATAAAACCCTGCTTCCTTTCAGGCAGCGAGACAGACAGGAAGACAGAGAAGGCGCGTACCGAGGAGGGGAGCGTTTTGACGTGGAGTAGACGCCGATATGACAGCCGCTCCTATCGCAGAACAAACTTATACATGTAACACCAAAATGAAAAGCTGAGAGAACATCTGTAGTCATCTGCGGCTGTTGTCTGCAACCGTAAAATCCTCCTATCAGCCACCGGAGATGTTTCTACACGGAGTTCAGCGTGGCGTTGCGATAAGCCGCTGATCGTCAGTGTTGGTTTGGAACTTCCCGCGTGTTGACGCCCGTCCCGCAGGCCGCTGTCTCCTTCCCTCTATACACACAGAAAGTGTTTCTGGAGACCCATGGCTAGTGGTTACTATGGGGATAAGGGGAGAGAGAGAGAGAGAGAGAGAGAGTCAGAGCGAGTGAGGTAGAGAGAGGCAGGCCGTGGTTTTGAGGTGTAAAGCATCATAAATAATGGAGGCTGCACCTCACATTGAAATGCAAAGGCTGGAGCTCGGGCCTGAGCAGAGGTAATGCTGGCTTTTTGAAATTTATTTTTCATAAGCGTGATCCCCCACCCACCACCATCCTCCCCCAATCACATATACACACCCATCACTCCTTATAACCAATGCAACTCTGCACCCCCACCCTGTCCCACACCGTAAACACACTTTAACATACGTTTGCATCCCAGATTTCATCAAGTCCGCCGGAGTAGATTGTATTTTATTGAATTCAGTCGTTCATCAATCGCACGTCAGAAGCAATATCGAAGCGAGGCTAGTTACTGAGGCGTCCTCATAACGGTATATCAAAGTATTTCATCTTTTCCCCCCCGTGGAATGAAAATGTGACGTGGTAAGTTACATATCTGCATATCGTTTATGCGCGGCAGGTATTAAAAAGCGGCGGCCCCCCGTTCGAAGTCTGAGCTGTGGATAAACTGGAGTTCATTTCATTTTCTAATCATTCTGTTTTAAGTCAAGGGCAAGGTTTCCACACTTTTGATCGCACCTCGTCTCTGCTGGTGTGAGAGCAGGAAAGAGGAGAGACCAGACATTGTGTGTGTGTGTGTGTGTGTGTGTGTTTGTGTGTGTGCGTGCGTGCGAGCATACACATTCCTTTGTGCTCACATTGTGTCCACAGTAACATGCCAACGTCAGCTGGAGAGAAAGGAGCCAGACATTCAGCCAGAATGTGGATGAGCCTCCTAACTATATATGACTGACTGAGGCCACGCATATGTAGCCTTTGTGTGTGTGTGTGTGTGTGTGTGTGTGTGTGTGTGGAGAGAGAGTGAAGCAGAAAGAGAGATATGGCCGGGCCACCACCGTGGGTTTTCTGCACAGTGGCGTCCAACATGCGGTTATCAGCAGCAGTCGTGTTTTTAAAGGCCTGTGGCCGCTGGAGGATGCAGACAGATGTTCCCATAAATGCATCAACCCTGATTGGACAGAACCGCTCATGCATCTGTGAACGTTAGCATCTTAATTAGTGCAGTTTGTGCGTAAGGGTAGCAGAAAGCGTATTTCATGTTGATCATATTAGTATTTTACATCTTTCTCCATCTGTTTATGTGGTGTATGTCGTCGACTGTTTCAGCCAAAGTGTATCTGCTCTTTTAAGACAGTTCTGAGTAAAGCGCTTCATTGATTGGGTCAGTTAAAAGACGTAATGATGGGAACAGCAACGTTATCACAGCCTCAGACCACTTCATGCACATCCTCATGCGCATGCACAGTCAAAGCAGATGGAAAATGAACTGGTGCGGGCGACGCTCGCGGTGTGAGGGAGCGATAACAGACCAGTTCAGTCCAAGCTGATCATGTTAGGCACTGAGTGGACCATTAAATGTGATTTTGTGCATGTAAAGTGTTTTTGATCTTATGCAGACTTGTTTCATTTAACTGATACATTCGCAGGTTTAAAAACAGCCGGCGCGCCGCGCGAACACTCAAACAAGTGTTGTGTTTTCCACCTGGCTCTGTCTTGTCTCTCTGCGCCATCTGTGTTAAGAAGCTTTCAGAGAGGTGTTGGACTATTCTGTATAATCAACATAGCAATCAGCACCACTCTCCCCCTGACGCACACACGCACGCACAAACGCGCACACACAAAGTGTTGAGGCTAGCTGGCGTCGGGCCAGAGCATCAATAAAGCCAGTGTGAGTTTGAGAGCCATTTAAGGGCCATTTCGCCCCAGACCTACAATCCTCCATACTGCTCACTACAGCACCTTGGTGACCATCAGGCTGACCCTGTGGAAGGAGAGATGGAGCGAGAGAGAAACGAAGAAGCAATGAATAGGGAGAGGCGAGGCTGAAGAGAGAGACAAATTGAGATGGAGAAATTGTGAATGAAAGTGGGCGAGTAAGAGAAAAGAGATTGTAGAGGAGAGAAGAGGGGATTAGAAAATAAAGGAGGGAGAGCCGAGAGAAGTGACGGTCCAGAGACAAAGAGCAGCTCGTCCTGTTTCTGCCCGCGTCTTAAATTTTACACACACTTTGAGAAGTTTGCAAGAATGAAAAGTGAACGGAGATGCTAATCCGGCTAATGCAGGTTAGCTCCTCACAAAAACACAGAGAGACTCGTTTTAAAAAGAGCAGACAGCACTTGTTCCGTATTAACTGCGATGATGCGGCGCGACTAGAGCTCCTGGAGGTGGAGCAACGTGTGGGCGTCCTGCAGATTAATGCACCTGCCGGGTCAGCCACGTGTTTCAGTTTGGAAAAACATCTAAATTTACCCCGTCAGTCACTGCGAATTGGAATTTTCTAGATGACGTCTGCCTCAGAGTTTGTTCGATCTCTGTGAGACCGGCCCCTTTGAGTTCAGTCGGATGTAAAAAACGAGAACTTGACCTGAGACTTGAAAGCAGAAACATCAAAGTCTCAGATTTTGACCGTAGGAAAGTTTTATGAACAACAACAAAAAGCATCCGTCGGGCCACACAGCTGGAATACATCATATAAAATAACTGTGCATTGCTTATGAGGACTTCGGATTTGACCCCCACTCGCTCCGCACCGCAGCAGCAGCGCTAATTTTACCGGCTAACGATCAAAACCCACAACGCATTGGAAGTGAGAACTGGTTTTGTCGGATATTTACTGTCGCAGTCGACGCGTCTCTTTGATCCAGATGTGGTTTTCTGATATGCAAATGTAACACGCACACGGAGACACAAGCCCACGCTGGCTTCTGAGGAGGCTTATTTCCCCGAGCAGTGGTCTCCAGTCCCCCGGGGAGCGTCTGAGGATGATGTTACCCACACACAACCAAACACCTGTCCTTGTTCCATCTCTCCGCTCATCCATCTCCTTCCTTCCTCCTCGTCCCGCTCCCTCCTCTTCCTTAGCGTCAGTCCGTCCCAGGCTTCTTCTCATCCTCCTCTTCAGGTTTCGCCCCTTTCCTAAATCCGCTCGTGCTCCGTCTCCTCATTGATCTCCCCACACTCTCCTCCCCAAGTACATCACATGCCAAGTCATCAAATGCCCACCCGTCATTTTCATTAACACTTTTACTGTCGTCCTCATCCCTCGCCGGTCGCCTCCTCTTCGCCGCCTCTCCCTCCTCCCTCATCTCGCTTTAATTCATTTTCCCTTTTTATTCGCTCGTAATGCTCTCCGCTCACTTTTTCATCTGTCGAGCCCCGGCCCCGTCTCTCTTCAAGCCCTCACCGTCTCGTCTGTCTCCAACTATCCCTCTTTCCTCTGCCCTACATCCCGCTCTCCCTCCCTCGCCCCCTCTCTCTATTGATCCAGCCATAGTTTTCTGTCTTCCCTGTGCTGGCTGGCTGGCTTTAATCAATATAGATAATTGTCTGCTTTCTCTTCATGCCAAACACGCTGTGTTTTTTCTCAATGAATCCAGGTCTTTCCCCTACGCAACCCGCCTGCCCCTCCTTCCTTCCCTCCACGCGGGAATCCCTCCGTTAATGACAGGAGATAACCTGCTTTCCTTACCGATTTTTTTTTTCCTCCTAACCCCCCCTCCCCCCATCCGATCCTTCTCTCACACACACACACACACACACACACACACCCCCACACACAATCTCGTTCCCTCGTTCATCGATTACCGTGAGATACCGCCCTGCGTGCCCCCGTCAACAAATGTAAACACACCGGGGCCACGTGGCTCGCCTGTGAGTACAAGCGCACACCGGTATACAAATATTCAGATTTGCAAATGTACACCAACACACGGCCGCGCACGTGCAGGTGGGAGCCACCGGAGAGAGATCCCGTTATCGCATTACAGCCACACGCTGGCCTTTACGATACACAGATCAGAGCAGCGCCGTTAATAATATTCTGTTTTCTGCTTAAAACCTTCTCTAACTGATTTAGATCAAACGATTATTACACAGGGAGCTGCGATGCAAACAGCTAAATTAGTTTGGGTGTATTTAGCAGCTCTGATCTCGTCAGTGTTTGGTTGGTTGGTCCACGCAAAGTTGTGTTTTCTCTCACACCTGTCTGACCTCTGAATACAGCACCTGGACTTCAGGTCGATTTACAGTGAGACGTTAGTATCCTAACCCGTAATCGCCCGCCCGACCGTGACAGCGCCGCCCACTAGCACTAATTTACCAGCTTAAACGGCAGGGCAGCCACAGGCATGTGAAGCCAAACGTCCGCTGATATCCATGAAAAGCAAAGAGTCATTGTGTTTGAGCTCTTCTGCAGCTTCCTGACGGAGCTGCGCACGAAACTGCAGGAAAGATAAACACAAAACATTATTATCGCTGTTATTTCTATTATTAAAGACTCATTCACTGATTTTTGTGGCATTATATAATGTAACTAAACCCAGCCTGTGTGTACATACAGTAGAGATCATATCATTTTATTTGTAATATGTGTCACTGTTTAAATGCAGGTAGTGTTTCTAATGTATTTGTCACGAAAACAGCAGAAAAATAATAATTATGCCAGCTGTTTTTTAAAATGTACAGCGATAACACTGCGATAAACAGATCCACCGCACGACCGCAGACGTCGACACACACACGGCTCTTTCTCTCTTTCCACTCCCCTGCTTGCGCGGACATTAGTACACCAGACCTGCACATGAAGGCAAACATCTGAAACGTACACAATGCAGCCGCTCCCTGACAGCATGCGGTCCTGGCATCCACACAATTAGACGCTATAGGGGGGTATGGCAAGGCCGCGCTGTAATTACATAGCTCTATATGAAGCTGAGTGGGGTGGGGATTGGAGGGGGGGGGTAAAGGGTAGCGCGCACTATACACTGTGCTGCATTATGACCCGAGCTGCGGCACTGAAAACCTGGCTTACAATCAATACTGTTTCATCAGAATAGACAGGTGAGCACACTGGCTCAGACATGTTTATACAGGCAGATATAAAAAATGAAATTAATGGGGGAGGGGGCGATCCCGTGGGACAGATTGACACGTACTGTAAAATTACAGTAACGACAAAATTGCGTACGAGCTGTAAACACGTAAGGAGGGAATGTCTCTGAGAGGACGTAAACATGCTGTTGACCCGAGTGACAAGACCTCCTCCCTGCCGCGGGGACACGGGAAAAGCACAAACCATTCACACCGTCGGGGGAGAGAGAGACGAGGGTGACGGGGGAGAGAGAGACGAGGGTGACTCTCCTAAAGGACGAAGATCCAGATCCGAGACATCTGAAGTAAAGCACCGAGCGTAAGCCTTCAAGCACGACATCAGCTAGCGTCCGATGTTTAACCCCGTCAGTGGGGGGTAGAGGGAACGGGGCTGGCGGGGGTTGAGAACTGGTTTTCACACGGGAGCGATGACCACAAACCAACCGGTGGCTCGCTCTTCTGAACGTACGACACCGCTTAACAGGGATGAGCCGCTAACGAGGCTACGCTAGTGCTTTAACTAACACAGCACGCTGTCGAGCTAATCTCGCATACACTTTACTTGGCTCAAAGCTAAGCTAACAGGGCGGCGACCCTCCAAGATTGTCCTTTAAATGAAAGGTAAAACATCTAATGTGACATGGAGAGTAATAGATTACATGAATAAAGGAGTGAGGATTCAGAAAACTCAAGGACAGGATGAGAGCGGCTTTCATTCTGACAGAAATCACATCACACCATATGTATGTATACACACACACGCGCACACACATGTTAGAAACTGTGTGGTCGAGGTACGCAAGGTCACACGCTATTAAACACACGTGGATTTACCAAAGGCGAAAGGTTGGAACAGATACAAGTAGAGAGTTCGCGTTCAGCCTTCAGGAACACAGAGAGGCAACATCAGTGTGGGGTGCGGAGAGAAAGGAATGTACACAACGCGACCAAGGCCGCGAAATGCAACAACAGCAGCCGCACCAACAAACAACAACAATATGTATGATCACGGGCACGAAGGGGACAGCGGACCTTACGGTGTTGAGGAGTTTTAGGTTAACTTTGTGAAACCCTGTGCAGATAAACACAGTGTTTGTGTTGCATAAAGGCAAAGAGGAAGAAGAAGACGCCACACACACACACACACACACACACACGCACACGCCTTCCTTATCTCACCTTCCCTCCTCTCTCTGCTCTGTAACTTTACTCGCCACTGAGAGACCGACTCTAACCGCAGCATTTCGGCCATTTTGAGCTTGTTGTGAAGAACGGCGTGTGCGCGCGCTTGTGTGTGTGCGTGTGTGTGTGTGTGCGTGTGTGTATACGTGTACTTGTGCACGCTGTGTCTGTGTGTGAAAGTGTGCCGGTGCAGAGAGAATGGACCCTTATCCAATTTGTACTGGTCAGTAGTGTGAAATGGCGGTAGGTCAGTCAGCCAGGCAGCGTGTGTCTGTTTGTCTGCGCGTGTGTGTGTGTGTGTGTGTGTGCGTGTGTGTGTGTGTTAAGGAGAGAGTGGTCTTAGTTGCACACAACACTGTGGTGGTCCGGCATGTGCCAGCGTGCTTTCATCTACAGTGAATAACGACCGGCGCGCGCACACGCACTCACACACGCGCAGAATAAAGGACATGATTATAGCAGAAATAATAAAGACCCACAGTGTAAGACATTATATTATAGTGAAACGTATAATGGCGTCACGCTGGCTTCCCCGTTGTGTGTTACTGTCTAAATCCACACGCGCACACACACACACGTTCCACCCACGAAAGGATAGACTTTTCCATTAAATTGGTCGTTATTGTATAGTCTCCCCCCTATGGATCTGATCCATACAATGACACACACACACACACCTATTCTCTCTACGGTTGTTACAATTATCTCTGCTCTGGAAGCCTGTAATTGTGCGTGTGTTTGTGTGTGTCTGTGTGCGTAATGGACTTTTGTTACCTTAACCTCGCTGACGTGATCGTCTCCGACGTTCTCGGGCGCAGCGACGATCGCCGGGGCAGCTTGAACTGCGCCCGGCACTTTTCATTTTAACTTATTCACTTTTAATTAGAAAAAAAATAATGTTTTTGCTCATGAAATAGTGAAAAGGTTTTAGGGAAAAATAAAAAAATAAGCCCTGAATGAAATGACCTTGATGTACCTCAAGCTTTTATCATTTGTAGTTTTTATTTTTTTTTGTTTTGTTCTCCAAGGAATTCACCGTCGAATTTCAAATCGCCTCACGTCCAAACGTCGGAGCAGCGTTTTCCAAACCGGGCCTAACGCCGCAGATCAAACCTGCGGTCAAACAGCAGGGCACCAGGTGATTTGCAGCGTCTGTAAAAGGTTACGCGGTGCACAAAACACGTACGAACCCACGTTTAATATATATATATATAAAAAAAAAAAATACACTCACACTCGCTTAATGACTCACTGTGGTTTAGCAGCACCACGGTCATTGTCTACGTCTGTAATTGTGTATTTTTCTCTGTGTGTGTGTCCATGTGTCATTTGGTGAGTGAACATAAGTGGGTCTGGGGCGGTCTGTTGATGGAAGGAGTGTAAAAATAGAGAGATAACAGCCACTCCGGAGCGAAAGAGTTGAAGGAGGAGGGAGGGGGTCAGAGCAGGGTGGCCTTGAGCACCCATTCTCCCCTCCAGCCGTCGATTCGTCCATCTCTCCCTCTCTCTCTCCCTCCTCTCTCTTCTTCTCTATCTCTCCCTCTCTCTCTCCACGGCTGACTCGCCGATTCGTTCGGCCCACCTCAACAAAATGGAGTTTGTTAAGTGGAAGGCAGCGACGGCGGCCAGGAAGCGACAGATTCAGGCGAGTGAACGGGGGAAAGTTGGAAGCCTTGAATCCCGCGCCGCGTGGGGGAAATCCTCAGAGGAAGACGTTCGATTGGTTTTGTTTTATTTCACTTTTCTCTAGCGATCTCCGTGGGTCACGCTCCTTGTACGGCGGCCGCTTTAATCTGCAATATCTGGGATCATTACCCGCCAATCAGTGGCGGCCATTTGCTGCTGCTCACTCTTGATTATGAGAACAAATCGTTTCCTAGTTACCTCTCTTCAAAATAAACAGATTAAGCCGTATTCGCCTCTTTCTTAAATATCTAGTTGAGTGTGAGTCATCGGCCCCCTGTGTCTTTTGCCCCTAGGAATGCTGGGAAGTTGGGCGCACAGTGAGGGGGCGCAAGGGGGCAAATCATACCACTCGCCTCAGTCCCCCACCCCCGCCTCCCTGCCTCCTCTGTCTCTCATCCCCGGCTCCATCCCATCCCTCCGTCCCTCGGGGTGATTTCAGAACCTGCATCCCATCTTATCCTTAAATTCGGAATCCGCCCGGAGCGTCCTGATCCCTGCCTGCTGGAACTGAGGACCGTCACGCTCCCAGATTAGGGATTTCTGATGCAACTCTGGTCAGGACAGCAGCTCAGCCCTGCAGCCTGGGATTGTGTGTGTGTGTGTTTGTGTGTGTGTGAGTTTGTGTACTTCTGCATGTGAGTTGCCGCTACATGTGAGTGAACTCATGTGCGTGTCGCTGCTCCCGGTGATCGTGCTTCACCTCTGCGCGTGTTTGTTGTTTTTTTTTTAAGATGGTGTTTTCATTCGCTCTCATTGACGCGTCGCTCTCTCGCGCAGGTGCGTTGACGACGCACGCAGGTAAATAAAAGCTGCCGCGCTTCGTCTCTTGACCTCACACAACAAGAAGAGGTAGCCGGCAATTTTAAGAGCGAGAGAGACTGAAAGAAGAGGGAAGGGTGTGTGTGTGTGTGTGTGTGTGTGTGTGTGGCTGGTGCGAGGCGGGGGCTATAGGCAGCCGTCAGCGGCCTCTGCGAAAGGGCCTCCGGTGTGCGCGGGTCTGGCTACCCCCTCTGCGGGGCCCCGATCGATACAAACTCAGAGCAATAAAGCTTTCCCCCTGTCATCTCCGCAGAATACAAAGCAGAGCGGGGAAGGGAAGGGGGGGAGGGAGGGTGAGGAGGGAGTGAGGGATGGGGTGGTGGTGGTGGGGAGGGAGGGGAGCTGTTCCGCTAGCCACACCAATTTCCTAACCCCCCTTTTCACCTCCCTCTTCTTCTTTTTCTCCCCCCATATCCAGCCCTAACCACAAACCACCTCACCCTCCACCTTCCCTTTACCTCCCGATACCCCCTCTTCTTCTCCTCCTTCCTCCTCCTCTTCCTCTTCTTCCTGTTCCTTTCCTCCCCGCGCTGCTGGCCGGCCTCAGCCAAAGCGAACAGACTGACAAGCTGCCTGTATTTTATAATTAATGCTGTTTGAATAAATACACTTAATAATTCATCGTTGTTATTTAAGGAGAGATTGATGGATTGACTGGGAGAAAGTGTGAGAGAGAAACTGAGCAGAGATCAGATCTGGAGAAGGGTGGGAAATGGACGGCGAGAGGAAGCGAATCCGGCGCCGCGCGGCGAGAGAGAGAGAGAGAGAGGGGTTTAAACAGAGGGGGTAGGTGCTGGTAACAGAATGGGGATGGGGTGACGGCCGTTAGATGAAGGGGGGAAGGGAGTAGAGGTATTACACTGAGCGAGAGATGGATGTGTCGATGGAGAGGAGCTCGGTGTGAGGGAGGTGGGGAGAACAAGGAGATGGAGGCGTGTGTGTGTGTGTGTGTGTGTGCAGGGGGGGTATTTAACGGGACAGGAAAGGAGAGGACAGGAAGGGGTAAAGAGGTCAAATAAGCGCTCTGTTTAATTGGGAGCCAATTTAAGTCGGGTCCAATCGATAAACCTGTAAACCTAACCATCTAGCGGCTCGCAGCACGCACCATAGATCACCGGGCACCCACGGCTGGAGCAGAGCACGGCGGGGCTGGTCTCAGCGCGCCTCATTCAGCCGCTCACTCATTCATTTGTTTGCACTTGTGGAGCCGCGCGGGTTATCAAGCCCGGCAAAGACACGAGATCAGGTCCTGAATCAGAATTAGAGGCGTCACAAAAACCAAAAAAAACACACTTGATTTTTATTTTTATTTTTATTTTTTTTTTTTGGGAGACCGGGCCTGCTCTTAGACACAATACCGGGATTTTCACCCCCCAGAACCTGCGCCGTCTGAACATAAATAACCCCGCAGTCACATGACAACCTCATAACTCCAAATTGAAGGATAATATGATCTTCTATGGGCGGAGAAAATTCTGCCTTCCCCGGACTTATGAGATCCTCTCAGCCCCCATTGAATAAATGTGGTGGTCAAGCTGAAAAGGAGGCTGCAGGATTAACACTGAAGGATCCGAACTGCGCACGAGAGCCAGCCTGAGTCTTTGTCCCCGTTTCGTTTTCAGATTTTTATTTCTAATTTCAGATTTTACCCCCTTTTTTTTAAATATAAATTGGGAATCAGAAATACATTTTAAACACTAAACAGTTATTTTAGCTGGTATTTTAATTTTTTTTTGAGTGAGTACATTTTTATTTATGTTTTTTTTTTTTACTTTTTGCAGGTCGAGTTTAGCCGGCCACTGTAATTCTGAAGCTGTCATGCACGGGTCTTGTTTTCTGTATTTAGAGCCCAGGTTCGGTGGCGGCGACGCCGATGCATCCCCGGTTACTTCGGGCAGGAAACCGAGATCTCACAACACTTCTCATGTCTCGGCGGCTTCTGTCCGACCCTTTCTTCCTTCCTTTGTCAACCCCGCCCGCGCCCCCCCCCACTCTCATTTTTCGGCCATCTCTCTGTCCACTCTGTCTGTTCATTTTGTCATTGACTCTGTTGCGCACAGTCTGCCTCCCCCCCTCCTCATCCAATCACTCACACACGCCATCAAGGCGAGGCCGTGTGTCTTTGTTAGTCCAATTGTCGCTCTCTTTTCCTTGCTGCCGTTCCCCGCGAGGATGCTCCGTCACGCCGCGGTTTACTGCGCTCCACACGTGTCCGTTTTATTTTTGCGGCCCGCTCTTTTTCTGCTTTTTCACTCCGTTCGTCCCTTCTTTGCTCATTTATTTCCTTCCCGTCTCTGCTCTGTTCCCCACTTACTGTCCAAGCATCCCTCCACTCATCCATTCACTCACTCCTGCTCTTCCTGTCTGACCTTGCCTCTCTCTCTCTCTCTCTTTTTTTTGTTTGGGTGGGGGTATTTTCTATCTAATTCTCCTCCTCAGCACACCTCGTTATTTTTTTCCACCTTCAGCCATTATCCCTGGATTCCTAAATTTTTTTCTCGCCTGTTTGTCATTTTCCACTGTATTTATTTTTTCATCTCCTGTCCTCATTTGTTTCTGCTCCCTCCTCTCGCGTGTCCCCGCGTCTGTCCCACCACCGTCCTCCCTCGGCTCTCTCCGTCGCTCCCACTGCCATTTTCTGTCTCTTTGCTCCCCTTGTTGTCTCTCTTTGAAACCATCTCTGTCATGTCTCCCAGCCTCCACCATCACCCCGCGTCCCTCCTCCAGAAATTCCCTAAATTTTCAGCATCTGCTCATTGTCTTCATCTGCCTTGCTCATTTGTTTCCATCTCCCCGCTTCCTCCCTCATCTTCTCCCTCCGTCTTCACACCCCAGCACAGGGATTCTGGAAGAGGAAGTAGCACGCAGTGGCCATTTCCTCCTTCCCCTTGTCCTCCCTCCCTTTATTTCTCTGTTTCCATCCCTCCATCCCTGCGTTGTGCTCCTTGGGGAGGGCAGTAATAATGGTGGAGAGAAGGAGAGAGGGAGGGCGGTGCGATTATTGTCTTGTCGGGAGTCAGAAGAATCGATCGGCACAGAAATATGTGGTGCGAGAAAGAGGTACTGTATCGGATATAATAAACACTCTAGAGACATATTCGGAAGGCGCTCGCCCTCGTGCACGTTCACACATGCTCGCGAACACACGTGCGCACAGCCGCGCACAGCCGCACACACACGCACGCTTGTGATCGCCGTATGTCTGAGACTCACGCACGCCCGCGTGCACAGAGCCGGAGCTGTCGTGCATAAACTCATACAAGCGCTCTCACCAACGAAGCAACGTCTTCGCGCAATGTTCCTCGTTCACTCTCGAGAGGCAGCTACAATGAAGCCTCCTCGGTTTACAGATGCATGAAACAAGTCACTTATGAAAAGTATCGACTCCGGAGCCAAAGTATTATCTTACACATCGGCCGTAGTAAAGCCTGCGTGGGCGTGCTGAGATTTCATTTCTGTGTGTGTTTCGTTCGCGCGGACCCCCGAGATAATGGGCCTTTTTTAGCACAGGAAGTGGTTGATGCGTCCGCAGAAAACACTGCAAATCGTTTTCTCATGTTTGGACCACAAGGCGCATTCTTTACAACACGCTGAAGCTGAAACGTCCTCATTCTTTGTTACGTTTGAGCTTTCACCCGTGGATCTGTGATGCATGGTCATATTTAATTAATGTGGTTTCACCCTCTGCTTATCAGACGTGAGTATCACCCGAAAAAAAAGCCAGACTGATCCTTTAATACGGGCTGTTAAAGTGTAAACATCAGTGGAGACATTAGCATGCAGCACTTTGTTTGCCTCACACCGAAGCCTCAGCTACAGGCAGGGAAACATGTTTATTTTTAATGATTAACACTCTCACAGGTACACACACGCACACACAAACATGCGAGCAGCAGACGTGCGCGCACGCACATACACACGCACACACAGTGATCTTTCATTGCTGTTGCCTGGCAACGAGTCTGTGTGTCCTGTGCTAGCAGAGCGCTGTCCAGTGGTGCCATGACCGCTGCGGCTGACCACTACTGAAGGAGAAGAGGGGTGGGGGGGGGGTGGAGACAGAGAGGGGG
This sequence comes from Datnioides undecimradiatus, assembly GCA_008933995.1. Taxonomy (NCBI): domain Eukaryota; kingdom Metazoa; phylum Chordata; class Actinopteri; order Lobotiformes; family Datnioididae; genus Datnioides; species Datnioides undecimradiatus. The sequence goes on along the minus strand of WARS01000044.1, from coordinate 10,620,463 downwards.
GGAGATGTAGACGGGATCAAGGGACGACGTGGAAGAGAAGGGAGACTTTTAGAAATGATGAACATCCGAGACAGAAATAATCTGTTTTTGGTGAAGCCTAATGACAGAAGCACAGCTAATCAGGCCAAGCAACAACAGACTGAGGCAGCCGGCAGTGAGACGGGAAGAGGCTGATGTCAGGAAGCTGACTCTTAGCAACAAACCGACTCGAATAAGACCAAAGTCTGACGTACATATTTTCAGAATTTGGGAAAGTCAGGGGCAAAACGTCAGATGTAGATTCAGGTTGATTTAGTGTGCAGCTGTAAACTACATTAGTCCTGATGCAGATTAACACAGTTAAATATCAGCAACAGGGAGATCGTTTCATGGCACCTTATGAGACCAGGGGGAGGTTTGCTCCGAGTGCATCGTAGCCATAACACCTCGTCGAGGCGGTCTGCTGATCCAGCCCTGTCGCACACTGCACCTAATGAGAATTATCTCCACCGGTGGGTGATTGTGTTTCCGAAGCAGCTCAGCAAATGTGTGTAGGACACCTAAACGCATGAGAGAGGATGCAAAAGAACTGTAGAAGGCGAGATGTGATGCAACGGAGGGAGAGACGGGATGTTGGAGATTAAATTTGACAGAGGGAGGGAGGTGGGAATGGAGGAATTAAGGGAAGGAAAACAGGTAGAGGGGTTCAGATGGAAGGGGGGAGGTTAGGGAGAAGTTCAAGTGAGATGGTTGTATTATAGCTGAGGGAGAGGAGGGAGAGAGGAAATGAGAAAGATCAGAATACATCACAGATGGACCAAGTGGAGGACAAAGAGTGGTGGGAGGTGAGGGACGAAGTGAAGGAGGAAGGATGCTAATAGGAAGTGTGAAGGTGAGAACTGAGCACGGGCTCTCTTCTGTTGCACCGCACCCTAATCAGATGAAGCAGGCTACCTGTTGGCAGGTCTCCCTGACGTCAGGGCAGTGTGTCAAACTGAAAATGCTCACCAACAAACCACAAATGCTTTGCTTAGGATGGAAAGTGACGAGGGACTCGGCGTGCTCCCTAACAGCGCGTCTCTCCGCCGCAGGACTTATTAAACTCAGGTCTGTAGGTAGAACGGATCATTTTCCAGCAGGCGTGAAGGCGTGGGCGTCAAATGGAAAAACCCAAAAATCCCAGCACTCACCTTACAGAAATTAGAAAGACCAGAAACAGAAGCATGTATTTATCTTTAAGATGTTGCAGTTGAAGTTACGCTCAGTTTAAGTTTCACTGTGTGCTCGTACGCTCAGTTTAAGGCAAAACAGGCTTTGCAGCAACATAAATATGTAAAATAAACCCTGTTTAAAGCAGGGATATGATTCCCCGCAGTAGGTTTCCATAATCTGGAAGTATAATGTCTCTGTTTAAGCTTCAATATGGAGAGCGGAGTTACTCAGTGCTGGTCTTAAGGCTGAATACATTCTCATTAAACGCAGACAATAGTGCGCGCCGCTCTGTCCTTTGAGTTTGGTTTGTTTTCAGCTGGTGTGGTGGTCATTAAAACGAGACACCGACTAACTTACTTTCTCAGATGTGTTGTCAGGGAACCAAACGTTGAACTTCAGCCAGCAGGAAAAGAGATGTGGCCATGCATAACAGCGCCGTGACGCTCGCCGCGTACAAAACCAGCTTTAGCTTTAGCTTTAGCTTTACGTGTGATTTCGCAGATTTTATTCCCTCAAAATAAAGATGAAATAAGTTTGTTTTCTTTTTGCCTCATGAATTAATCACAGATATTCAATTTGTTCACAGCCGTTTGCTGTTTCCCTTCACTACCACAGTTAGAGCTGCAACAAGCTTCGCTAATCTGCTGCTCTCTATGACAGGAAGTGTGATATATACTGTAGTCGGTCCAAACACGCCAACTGACGACTGAGGTGGACGTTAGAGATCAGATTATTATTATTTTTTCCAATACTAATCAAGAAATGATCATGATGATAATCAGTAATAGAAATATCAGTAGGTAGAGCGATAAACATGATGGTGCTTCAGCTGATGAAGAATTACAATTTTAATATTTCACTGCTTTTTAGTTTTTCTGCTTCACGCTCAAACAGCGGCTGCAGATTTGCTTGATGACGCTCTGTGTGTGTGTGTGTGTGTGTGTGTTTTCCACTGAATGTGACGGGGGGGACAGGTGGAAAAGGCAGGCAGCTTGTGTGTGCGTGTGCGTGTGCGTGTGTGCACGCGTGCATGTGTCACTGTGAGGCACGAGGTGGCCGGGACCATGTGCCTGACCTCTGACATCCACACGCCAAACAGCCCCCCCCCCTCCTCACTCCACAAACACACACACACACAGAAACCCACGCGCCGTCTGTCACTGGCCCCTGACAGGCGTGACCAAGGCGGGGTGGGTGGGCAAAAAAAGGAGGGGGGTGGGGGTGAGTTTAGGACCCCTCCAGCCATCCTATCCCCCCCCCCCCCCCATTCCCCCTTTTCTAATTCCCTGACAGTGACCCCCACCCCTCCCCCTTCTCCCCCCCAAACACACACACACACACAGGCAGGCAGGCTGGTCATGTCAACCCCAGAAGACAGATACATCATCTGCCCAGTGGCCTCTCTCCCTCTCTCTCTCTCTCTCTCTCTATGCTATTAGCACTGATAGGATGAGTAAGGACGAGGGGGGGTCTGCCCCAGTGTGGAGTGTGTATGTGTGTGGAGTGTGTGTGTGTGTGTGTGTGTGGAGTGTGTCGGGACGGTGGTCGCTGTAAATGTAACACTGACTCGTTCCTGTGACACTCAGGAGACACGGCGGGAGGTTTACTTTGAGGAAACACACGTTCGTCGCTGCAGAGCTGCGTGTGTGCACGCGTGTGTGTGTGTGCGCATGTGTGTGTGTGTGTGTGTGTGAGATAGTTTGGTGGTCTAAAAACTGATCAGAGAAAATGAAACCCTGCGTGCTCCGGACATCTGTGACATTTGGGATTTGGTGTGTTTGATTTGTTAGCATATACGAGGTGGTTTGGAGGGGGGGGGCTAAAGGGCCCCATGGCCAGAGGGGTTAGGGGCAGTTGAGGCGTTACAGGGGAAGGAGAGATGGAGGGGGGGGGGGCAGTGGGATGATAAAATGATTTTATGGTGTCCCTCCCTTCATATGCTGAGAGGCTGAAGAAGTGTGTGTGTGTGTGTGTGTGTGTGTGTGTGTGTGTTAACCCCATGTTTAAATAAAATGGATTCAGCATTTTAGTGAATTGCATTATTACCCGGTGTGTTTCTGAACCTGTACTGGTGACAGCGGTAACCACGCCAACACTACAACAGCAGCCTCTGCTCTAAGCCCCAGCAGCAGCAGCAGCGGTGATGCAGACGGTGGTTTGTGGTATTAACAGCGGTGTTTACAGCTGCAGCTGCATTTTAACACATGACACTAATTTACAAGGTCAGTTAACCTGCACACGCAGTATGCCTGATTAACAACATTAAGGTGTGTGTGTGTGTGTGTGTGTTTCTCTAATGTCAGCAGTGACTTTGTGGCTGTTTTGGCTCCAGCAGGATGATTTGTTTCTGAGGGTCACAGAGGTAAATTGTGTGTGTAATCGATCAGGATCTGATGAAGTCACTGAAAACTGTTTATTTCAGTGTTTCCTGATCTGTCCTCACTAGGTTTGGTGTCCCGTTTGCACACTCGTCCTTTACATGCACCATAAACTTTTGTCATACTTTAGCTTTTTTTCCTGAATATGATTTTTTTTTTTTACAGTGAACAGATTCAGATCACTAATTACTGTACACACACACACACACACACACTCTCAGCTCTGGCTCAGCATTTCCAGGAGAGTGCTGCCACCAACTGGCCGTCTTCTGCAACTGCAGCAGTGTGTCTGTTCGTGCGGGGTTGCATGTTGCATTTCCCTCTTCTTGATAGGTGGATTTTAATAAGTCTAATTAACATTCGTCTCCATGATGCTCGTTAACAGATGACAAAGCTTCTCACACTTAACACAAAATAAATAGAAACGTCACAAGATGCGAAAGAAGAAAGGGTGACTGAAAACAGTTTTTAATGCAAGTTTGGTGGGAAACGCCCATGTAGGTTAACATCAATGTGCGTTATTATAAAGTTAGTGGATGTGTTCATGCCCCACCTGTTTCCCAGCACTTCATTGTTTCATGTATCTCCTCATCCGTCCATCCTGCTCTTCCTCCCTCTGATTGTCTTTGCCTCTCTTCCTCCTGCTCCTTCACTCGCCCCCCTCCTTCCCTCTCTTCCACCTCCTCTCATCCCACCTTGAACATGTCTGTGACCCTGATGATAAGATTACACAAACACACACTACACACACACACACACACACACACACACACACACACGACTTATACATACCATCCAGTAAGCTCTCCTCTTCTTTCATTTTCAAGTATTCATTCTTTCCTTGTTTCATATGTTCATACACAAAATGTGGGCTTACAGCCTGTGTGTTGGTCCGTGTGTGTGTGTGTGTGCATGTGTGCTCTGCAGGGTGTAAAGGAGGCAGTGAAGCAGCAGGACTGTAGTCACAATTACAGGCAGGGCAGAGGCTGTTGTGCTGTGGCTCTGTCAGGTGCACGCTGAATCCCACGCATGAACCCTGTGAATCACTCTTGAGCCAAAGAGGGAAAATTAGTTCTAAAAGCACAAGACAGACAAAAGTTCAGAGTCCAGTGCAGGCGGCGGATGAGGGAGCGTTTTATCCAAGATGGCGGCGACAGTGGTGCTGAGTAATGTCTGGTGCTCAGGTAAGCAGTTCCTCCGGCGGCAGCGCTCCTGGACCAATTACTCCTGCAATCCCAGAAGTCACCGCAAACAGAGGAGGGTAGTTAGGATACCTGCCACGAAAAGCTGATTCTTAATCCCAGTCCCACACCCGGAGTCAATAAAGTTTACATCTAAAGAGCTAAATTAGAGCGCGGGATCATCAGTTCTCTCGCCCAACGCCGTTTTTGCTTAGCGGGGTTTTCTTCCAGGGCACATTTAATGAAAACAGGGTGAAATTATCAGCAGGAGTCATTTTTAAAATCACCGAGGAGTGAAACACTGAGCTGTGTCTCCCAAACCTGAACTTTCAGGGAACTACAAAGAACACGTTGGCTTTTAATTTCTCAGATGCTTCTGAGGTGACACTGGACGAGCGAGGTTATCGCAGGACAGCAGCTCCCCGGCTCCAGATGAGCGCGCTTTGACGGTCAGAGCCGTTTCCCGCCTGTGTCACAGCCAAACCGAAATTTGCTTCAGCGCTGAAACGCTTCCTGCCGGCATTGATTTCGGCTGAACTTTGACCCGCAGAAGGTCAAGTTCAAGCACCGAGGGGCCGACCTCTGGTTCAGAAGGCGGCGGCGGTTTGTGCCGCTGCGTGTGTCTGAGTGGTGAGAGAGGACGAGCAGGAGAGCGTGTGTGTGTGTGTGTGTGTGTGTTTCTGTAGTTTCATTTAAGATCTCTGATGGAAATATCAGCTGTCTTGTCACGTGTTTGACTAAGTTTGACTCCCATCTCAGTGACTTCTCATTAAAACCTAAACTCATAAAGCAGTCGAGGTTAAACTCAAACTTCTTTTCTACATTTCCTGCCATTTAAATTTGTTTTCAAATCGAAGGAAATAGTAAATTATTAAATCTCTTAATGCAACTGCAGGCCGGAAACATTAATATACAACTCACAGTTCTGAAAATGCCTGGAATCGTTGTAAATGTGGATTGAAAACGTGTGTGTGTCTCTTGCAGATATCAGGATGTCCAAAGCAGCAGAGGAGGAGAAGCCTGGGGCTGACTATCCAGGGGACAGTTCAGGTGGACCCACGCTTTCATATTTCCTGATCTGTGTAATGATTCACATAACTAACAACCACAGTTTCATGTCAGACGTCGTAATAGAAGTATAACTGGTCGTGTTTTAGTGTGAAGCCCTGTTTCGATCTGCTCCGTGTTCATGCAACACTTCCTGTGTCTGGCCCTCCTGCATTTCAGCAGACAGTAACTATTTAGTGCATGGTTACGTTGTTGACCTGTGTGAATTAAATGGATGAATCTTTGTTTCTCTCTGTGTTTCAGACTCTGACAGAAACAGCCCTGATGACCAGGTTGGTTTTTCACTTTCATCCTCTCTGATTCTTTCTGATTTACTGTCTGATTGACTTATTGAGCCACCACGACTCAAATAAGAGCGGCACTGTGTTTGTTTTGGTCGGCGAACCATTAAATTACTGCGGTGAATTAAAATAAGTTGATCCCAGCAACGGCACGTCACACGTCTCATGATATTCTCGTTACGTTACGCCACCATTTAGGCACAGTTGGTTCAGACCATGCTCCGTGATGGTGGGCGCAGCTGAGGCGCCGCTGCCTGACAGCGCCTTCCTAATGCAGCGGCCGTGTTTTGGGAAATGTTTTATTTCACTCTGAATAATTTAGCATTTCTAGAAAACAGCACTAAGTCACCGACTCTGTGTAAACTCCACCCTCACGTCAGGTTGTTGAGTTTCCTCTGCTGTAGGGTGAGAGTAACTGACACTGTAATTGACTCGGTGCAGCGTTTCATCTGAATGCATCATCCTGGGTGTGTGTGTGTGAGCGTGTGTGTGTGTGTGTGTGTGTGTGAGCGTGTGTGTGTGTGTGTCTGATTTTATTTTTACACACTTTGTTCTGCTGCAGGTACAGCCAATGAGAAGCAGCCCCTTCAGCCTCTCTCCCACACCAGCTGGCACCAAGGTGAGCCAGTCCAGCCGTGCAGAGAGTGTGTGTGTGTGTGTGTGTGTGTGTGTGTGTGTGTGTCTGCTGACAGTACAGTCGTGATTACGCGCTTGTGCTTCTTTAAATGCATCTGTGTTGCTTTAACGGCCCCCGCGGCCGGGGCGAGGCTCCTGTTGGCGGCAGTGAATATGCAAATCACGCAACTTTGTCCGCACCCTGAGAGAGAAAAGGAAGCGAGGTGAAAGGATGCGAACGAGGCGACAGTGAGTTTGAGTGATAGACGTGAGGATGCAGCACGGCGCGGCGGTGATGGATGGGTAATGACAGGGCTGTGAGCAGGTAACGACAGCTCGGGGTCAGAGGTCAGCAGCTCTGGAACGTTTCTGACACCATGAAAACGAGGACGATTGACCCATCGTCCTGGACAGATGACCAGTAAACGCATCATGCTGTGACTCAGGGCTGAGCTGCAGCAGAGGCGGGACTCAGGTTCAAGTCAAAGTCAAACAAAGGAGTGCTAATTAGTATCTCCCCACCCGCACAGTCTGGTTCGTCTTCTGCATTCACAGAAACCTGTTCCCTGACTCTGCGAGCTGGTTTATCGCTTTTCGCCGCTCGTAATGGTGCAGCTGCCGGGGCAACTGAGATCTGTTGAGTATTTGTTACCAGTGCATCAACACTTTCTGTGTTTTAAGGCTGCGACAGTAAAACGCAAAGACTGAAGAGTGAGTTATGGTAGAAATGCAGCAGCAGTAAGTAGCTGTATGTTTGATGACAACAAAACTGACTTGATTGTGATTGACATTTCCTCACGATTGTGCAAAATGCTGCCTGTAGCTGCAGCGCAGTCAGACACATAGTTGTGGTTTTCACAGCGGTTAGTGTCCGTGGTCTCCCTCCTCCTTCATGTTACACACTGGATCGTGTTTGGGACACGCAGAAAGGAAATGCACTTGCCCAGATGTGCACACAAAGACTGTAAAAACAAAGTAACGCACAGCGCTACAGACGTGTTTTCTTGCAGCGTCTCATGTCATAACAGTTTGGTTTTGTCCAGGTTTAACATATTTTCTTTGGCTGCAGCGAAGCACCAGAGACACAACAGCTGCAGGACACGACAACGGCTTCAACATCTGAGCGTGTGTGTGAATGTTGATGCTTGGATTAAGGTTTGACAGGAAGTTCGCCCCTCTGCTCTCCTTTAGGGGAAGAGTGAGGAGGGCTCTGAGATGACCCACAGCGCTGTTGCCCCGCCTGCACCTCCGTCCCAACAGCAGCAGCAGCAGACCCAGCACCACCACACGCAGCTGATGCTGGCTGGCAGTCAGCTTGCAGGGGTGAGACAACACACACACACACACACACACACACACACACACACACACACACACACACACTAAAATAATTTGTGTTTATAAAAGATGTTCATGGCCACATGATGAGATCTGGTTTGACAACAACTGTCATCAAGTGTCTGATGAGTTATTTTCTGTGCACCACAGACGCTTCTCTAAAATTAGTCATGTAAACTGAAAAACATTTTCCTCCGTTCAGTCTCCAGGTGAAGCGCGGCTCGGCCACGTTGTTTGACGACTGGTCCGAACGGCGCCGCTCTCTCCTGGTGTAATGAACCGCGCTCATTTAAAGCTAAACAAAGCTCCAGACGTGCAACTGTTAGTTGTGTGTTGTCACAACTGTCCTGAACTAGCACACAGGAAAATATTCAGTGTGGGTACATAACTGCCCCGAAGGACAAGCAACCACTTGCACAACATGTAGTGTTTGCTGTGGTGTGGAATACCTCCGCTAAATGTTCTGCAAGTTAAGTGGATGGTTTTTCTTGCTTGTCTTGCTCTGGCATGCTTTTACTGTCCGCTAACAGATTCACCTACCACTCCTGTCTGTTCCTGGAGTGCGTCGCTGACACTGCTCTTTGTTTTCTCCACTCCTGTCTTCCTGTTGCTCTTCATCCTCTCTGCGTGTTTACATCTTCATCTTTTCTGTCCCTGCCCTCGTTTCTGTCTCTCCTCGTTGCCACCACCCCATTCCTCCTCCTCCTCCTCCTCCTCCTCCTCCTCCTCCTCCTTTTGCACTCCCCCAGCTTGCAGCTCTCCTGCCGGCTCAGCAGCAGCTGCTCCTCCAACAGGCTCAGGCTCAGCTCCTGGCGGCCGCCGTTCAGCAGTCGAACGCCGCCCATGCCGCTCACGCCGCCCACGCCGCCGCGCAGCAGCAGGCCAGCCAGCAACAGCAACAGCAGCAGAACCAGTCTCAGTCCCAGCAGCAACAGCAGCAGCAGCAACAGCAACAGCCAACCAAACAGGAGCAAACTGTCCAAGCCCCGCCTCCTCCGCCACCGCCGCAGCTGGCCCTGTCACAGCCAATCCAGCTCACAGCCCAGGTATGAACTGACGAAGACTCTCTCCTGACTCACTGTGTGATTTGTCTGCTCTGGGCTACCGTAGAAAATGGCAGACCAGCATAGCGGGCTCCGTGGAGGCAGGTTGCGGCCTGTGTAAATATAAAGAGCTCGTTCTAAAGTGACAAAAGTACATAATTCTCAATATTGCGTATAACTTCTGCTAATAACCCCCCGACTCCTTCACAGCGGCACTTAAATGTGTTAAAGTACTCTTCTTTAAGGTTTTACGTTGGAGTTGATCTTTAATAGCGGCTTATTTGCGCTGTTTATCGAAAGGCGTTTGCATTTTCGCTGCAGGACATCCAGCAGCTGCTGCAGCTCCAGCAGCTGGTTTTGATGCCGGGTCATCCTCTCCAGACCCCAGCCCAGTTCCTCCTGTCTCAGCCAGCACAGGCGCAGCAGCAGCAGCAGGGTGAGGGCAACTGTGGAAACTTCTGGACCTCAGTTCTGATGATTACAATAAAGTGACTCTTTCGTTGGTGTTCATCGGCTGCTCTTCCTTTTACAGGTTTGCTCTCGACACCAAATCTGATCCAGCTACCTCAGCAAAGCCCAGGGGGACTCCTGACAACCCCGCCTCGCCTGGGACTCCAAGCACAGGTAGCAACAGCTCGTTCTTCTCATGCAAATCAAACAGACGTTGAATCTGCGCACCGCATGGCGCCTGTCAGACTGACATTCACCACTATCGGCCGTCATCTGCTGCAAACCGCCCGCAGAATGCAAAACACGGCGAATCGTCCTTCGGCTCGAGCTCCGCTTTAGCAAAACAGAGTCACTTCATGTTTTAAACAAACACCCGATCTCTGCTGCGACAGTCAGTTTCCCTATTTGCCAAAGGAAAAGGTCAGGGTGGCTGCTTAATCCAGAACGTATTCCAGTGCAGGGTTTTGTCGTGATAGACGCAGCTGCTGAGCCCAATGAGGATCCTGAATCTTGAAGATATAGTCACGCTTAAGTCAAACAGCTCACCCCGTGTCCTCGGCCTTTATCTCCCATAACATAATGCATGAATGCATCCCCACACAGCCGAGGGCCGTTATAGATTTTTCATTAAGCTTTGATGAAGTCGTGTCAGGCAGAACGGCAGGCGCTGCTCCTGCTTCCTCGTGCATTTTACGCACGGAGGCGATGAATGTAAATGAGGCGTGTGGCAGCAGATATCATGCATGATGTCCGCCCAATTAGCCCGTACTCCCAAAGCTCGCGGGGTCAAATTCCCGTGACGCTCCGTGCGCGTCCTCTTGTTCTCAGCCGACCTCGTGGCGGCCCGAGGTTAAACTCCATTCCCAAATATTAGATTTGCTCCTGTTTAGAACAAAAGACAGGCATGTTGCATGACGCCTGTCAAATCTGTATAATTTGTGCATGCACACAGGGTCAAATGATGCTTTTTATGCATGTTTTCTTGCTGATCACCTCATATGTATTCACTATTTCCATGCCTGGAAAGTGGAAATGATCTTGTGCTCAGCTTCACATCTTCAACCTGTGCAGATTAAATATTGTTTGCATGTACGTTTTGTTTATTTCCTCCTCTCCTTGCATCGCAGAGGGAGAAGAGCAGCGATGTTGTGGTTGGTGGAAGCGGCGGCGGCGGCGGCTCTATAGTCGCCACCGGCAGCAGCGGCGTCGGTGCTGTGACGTCCGTAGGAGCTACATCAGCGTCCAGCAGCGCCATGGCTTCCTCGCTGACGTCTGGCTTGACTCCGGGAGGTCACATGGGGGAAGAGCCCAGCGACCTGGAGGAGCTGGAGCAGTTTGCCCGCACCTTCAAACAGCGGCGCATCAAGCTGGGATTCACCCAGGTAAAGACTCAGATAAGAGGAATGTGGACCGTGTGTGTGTGTGTGTGTCTCATATCTGACGCTGTTCTTCCGTCTCTCTCAGGGCGACGTCGGCGTGGCAATGGGCAAACTGTACGGCAACGACTTCAGCCAGACCACCATCTCCCGATTTGAAGCGCTCAACCTGAGCTTTAAGAACATGTGCAAGCTGAAGCCTCTGCTTGAGAAGTGGCTGAGTGACGCAGGTAAACCCATCAGAGCAGCTGAGGCAGCCTTTTTCTAAAAGCTTGCATCAAACGCTCACGTCTCTGCGTCTCCCGCAGAAACCATGGCGGTGGACAGCATGCTGCCCAGCCCGTCTTCTATCTCCTCCCCCATGTTGGGCCTCGAGGGTCTCCCCGGCCGACGCAGGAAGAAGCGCACCAGCATCGAGACCAACGTGCGAGTGGTTTTAGAGCGCAACTTCAACACGGTAGGAGAGTCATTTACCAGGAAAAGCATGAATCGTGGCATTAATACAGTTCACACCAGGATGTGTTTTAGTTAATTTTATTGAAATAATAATAATGTGATAATGAAAATGTGTGAACTTTATGAGAAAGAATCACCAAGTGCCTCAAAATCAAAGGTTTGCATCATCTCACCTTTTCCTCCCCAGAACCAGAAGCCTACCTCGGAGGAGATCCTGCTCATGGCCGAGCAGCTCAACATGGAGAAGGAGGTGATCCGCGTTTGGTTCTGCAACCGCAGGCAGAAAGAGAAGCGCATCAACCCCTCCAGCAGCGCCACCCCGCCCCTGCCCAGCCAGACCTCGCCTGTTGTGACGCACAAAGCCTCCTGCTACAGCCCGCACATGGTACAGTCCGCCGACCCCGTCAACGCTCGAACGCGCTTCGGTGTAGAGCGATCGCTGACTTCTCTCCCTCTCTCTGCAGATGTCGAGTCATGGTCTGTCCCAGGTCACCACCAGCCTCAGCACAACAGGTGAGCTGTAATTACTGTTTGCGCCTCGTCAATAAATAATTAAAGGCCGGCGCTTCTCGGTCGGTCACAGGAAGATTAAACCGGCCCTGGCTTTTATTTGGCGGGAGCTGATATTTCTGTATTGTCAGAGCCTTTCCAAGTATCATCGCTAAGAAAAAAAGGTTTCTGTGAAAGATTGAAATAGAAAACAATGATGTTTTGTTGACAACAACATGGAAGCACAGGTCCCATCTTGAGTTGTTTACCTCCATGAGTCATGGCTCGTCCTCATGATTTATAGACCCGGGCTGCGGTGTGAGTTATCCCGGGCTTCACAGAGATGACAGATAGCCTGACAGGTAACAAACACAGCTGGATATTTATTGGCCTGTTGAGCCCAGGCTAATACTTTCCAGCAGCAAACTTCTCTCCGCAGTCTGTAGCTGAACGCAGTTAAAAAAGACGCTCGGAGATCTCCGGATCCCGACCGCTGATGGAGGGCCGCGTCGCCGAAGTGTTTATTTATTAATAACGCCGTAACTCATCCCGACGGTGACAACGAGCCCGCTCCGCAGCATCAGCATCACTCCTCCTCTCTTCCTCGCAGCCGCCAGTTCGTCACCTTCAGCGTCCTGCCCCATGACTCCAGTCAGCTCGGCTGCGGTAGGCTCCACCTCCTCTGCTGTGACCCCGCCCCCTCATAGCACAGCCAGCCCCGCCCCTCCCAGCCTCGGGACCCACGGGCTCAGCACTGGGTGAGTCTCTATTTGCCCATTTGTTTCTTGCTACAAACAGGACCAGTGGAAACACAGCAGAGACGCTTCAGGTTTGTCCACAACAGTTTCAGATTGTTGCTCAACATTATTATTAAACTGTAAAACTCTCATTTGGTTTTTAGCTGTCGGATAAAACCAGCAATTCAACGACTCTGCGTCAGATTCCTTATACAGCCTATAAACAAATGAGCTAACCTTAAAACCCGACTCATTTCTAATGAAATTAATGAAATTATGCTTTAGATTCAGCTTTAGATCAGACAGAGAGGCTCATTTTCTCTCAAGATAAAAGATAAACTCTTTGAAAAACTCCCAAAATCTCTTCTGCACGAATGCACAAATGTGAAATGACCCAAATACTTTAAACAGGTTTGTTCTCTGACTCACTTTTATTTACCTTTACACCGTTTTTAAAGTCAAACACTGGCTCCAGCAGCCAGCAGCGATGCGCAGTGCTATCACCATTTGCTTTTGCTGTTAAACAACATAACAGTACTAACAGTATTAATGAATGAGCGAGACTGTCAGTGTGTAACGAAAACGTGTTTAACTTGACGTCACCTGATGCAAACCTGCGTACCTGTGCGTACCTGTGCGTACCTGTGCGATGCAGTGGTGGTAGTCAGCTGTCGAAGGTATGTCGGGCTGCTGCCGCACCAGTTTGACTGTAGTTTTGTTTGTTTGCACACACTCACAGACACATCGACAGTGTCAGCGTGGAGTCTCCAGGTTCTGCACCATGTCACTTAACCTGCCGACTGTTTCCTCCCATGTGTGAATGTTCGTGTGTGTGTGTGTGTGTGTGTGTGTGTGCGTACTCGCGGCCCATCCACATTTCAGGAACACAATGATGGGAGTAAGCACAGGGATGAACCAGGCCCTCATTGGCAGCAATCCCCTGGCTACCATGCAAGGTGTGTGCGCGCGCTCGTGTGTGTGATGCATGCGCCTGTGTTCGTGTCGGTGCATGCGCGCCGCCCCCTGCGGCCCCCGCCGAGTCCTCATGAGTCCTCCATTTCTAAAGACCGCTTCCCATTTCACCCTTCACCCATTCTGTCCAAAATGAATTTCCTTGCAGCCACACTCCTCCTCCTTCAGCACAAACTTCCTGGATCGCTCAGTATGGTGAAAGATTCAATTTGATTCTCATACAATAGCCGCCTATTATCACAAAGTGACAAGAGCCCCTTATGGCGAAGCTTAGGAGGCCGAGTCAGCTTACAGTAAACAGTTGAACAGGCACAATCCCCTCCCTCTCAGTATCGAGGCCTGTTGGCTAAATAACCGGCCTCCACTCAGAAAGTCGCCTTTTGAACGAGACGATCTGCTGCCAAATCAATTAAGCATCACAAATAAGGTTTGAGCTTTGAGTCCGTCACGTGGTCCGGCTCCGCGTGGCGCCCCCCTTTTCTCGCGCTACGTTCAGCGTCATTCAGAGGCGGCCCCCTCCAGGCCCTGTGCTGATGAGAAGGATACAGCCTGTTATGGAAACTGCAGCTCTGGCACTGCCGGCTCTGATAGAGGAGGGGGGGCAATGAGATGAAGTGTTGACGTGAAAGGATTTCTGCTTTGAATCCCTCCGGGGCCACACGCGCTATGAATGTTCACACTCACGGCGCCAAAATGGAGAAAAGTGTCGGCCGTTACGCCGAAATTCAGAAGCTGTCCGGGTTGTGGCTGGTAGACGGCTCGCTCTGTCGTGTCTCGTGCTTCTTCAGCGCAGCGTGAGACAACAACGCTTTGAAAAGTGAAAGTGAAGTCGACCGCTTGTTGTTTTTAATGAGAACCACGTCCCCTACTCAAGCATCCGACTTCATCTGCTGTACGGTCACACAGGAGAGTGCTGGTTGTCGCCATTAGTCATCTCCACGTTGACTGTCATCACCTCCTAATGTAAACAGAAACGTTTCCATATCTAAAGGGTCAGTTCAGTCAAATGAAGTCAAACACAGTCAGATCAAAACCGCTTTTGTCTGTATCAAAGGTCGGTAGCCAGTCGGTAGTCTTTCGGGATGAGCGTCCTCACCGTCAGAAGTTTGGAAGGAAACCACTTCGTGCTGCTGAATCTATCACTCTGATCTTCATTTGGGTGAACTGACCCTTTAATCCTCTACTCCGGCTGCTCATTGGTTTATTTCTGTGCCACAGAGCCCGCTCACTCTGCGGTCTGTCGGTTTAAATGTTTCCCTCCTGCCCACCTTTCCTTCTGCTGGCTCTTCCTAATGTGTCCCTCCTCCTCCTCCATCTGTCTGCCTTCCTCCTCCCACATCCTCCCTCCGTCACTGTCCACGCTCTCACCCTCGTCTTCCTCTCTTCCGTCCCCACCAGCCCTGGCAGCCAGCAGCGGTCAGCTGCCCATCTCCAGCCTCGAGGGGGCAGCGGGTCACATGCTCCTCGGTGGACCTGGGGGCGCCGCTGTCCCCTCCCTCCGCCCGTCCCTCTTCCTCAACCGCCCCACCCTCCTCCCCATGGTGACCGGCTCCATGGCTACAGCCTCCACGCCTGCCATAGGACTGGTCAGTGGCGGCAGCAGCAGCGGCGGTGGGTGTGGCCCAAGGCCCACCTTTTCCCGGTCTCCGCCCCCTGGCACCAGCGACCTCATGAGCCCAACCTCATGCCCTGAGGAGTCCGCGTCTCCTTGTTCAAGCCCCGCCTCTTTCTGTTCCTTCAGCGAAGCCTCGCCGCCACCCCTGGGAGGGGCCATGGCGGAGTGATCCTCGACCGACAGCCAAAGCATCCTATCAGAGGAGGGCGAGGAGGAGGAAGAGGAGGAAGCAGAGCGTTAAAGGAGCTTTAAAAATCTAAATTTACAACCTCGCCTTTCAACCAAAGCCATCTCTCTGTCTGATCCATCTCTGACTCCGCCTCTCTGTTTCGCCCCGCTGAAGTCTTCTGAAGCCAAAAATATACACAGATGGATGAGGGGAGGAAGCACAGAGAGGGGGAGGATGGAGAGGATAGAGAGAACTGCAGAACGGAGGGGGGACATTTGAAACCAAATAAAGAGCGACAGCTGGAGAGGTGGCATCGGGAAACGAACACCACGCTTTGCATCGGCCGGTGAAGAATACAATAAACTGGCCGAGGGCAGGGGTGAGAAGCGAACCTGTGTGTGAGGAACGGGAGGCAAAGAGAAAAGACTTGTTTAACAAGCTCGGAAGGTCACGTGGTTGCAACCAAATTTAAAAAACAAAGAAAGAAGATGAGAGACGAGAAACACACACTTACAAAGATGAAAACCAAAATCTCCAAATACCAAAAACTGAAAACCAAAAAAATTAAAAAAAAAAGACAAAAAAACAACAAACGGAGAGAAAAGCTTTAGTTCAAAAAGACTTTCTGATCCAGGATCAGTCCAGTACTCCATCCCGCTTCACGCCAAACATTTTCCATCTCGGTCAGGATATCCATCCGCCTCGTTTTCAGTTAAAGATCCACGAAACATCTATTTTTCTATTGTTTTGTACTCACCGACGTTTCACAGCTGATCCCACGTGCAGGATGTCTACCTACCTCTTTACAGCTTTGACAGTGTGACGCTACCATACATCAGAACAGACAGCGTTTGTTTTAGCCAGCCCGGCGTTTCAGACGGGTGGGGTTTATTGATGTAATTACCATAGCGTCAGGTGAGATGCCAGTCCGTACTTACTGTGGTGTAAAAATGAGTTTAATAAGCTTTCCTGTGATCGCCTGAGCTTTCTGGTATTCGTTAAATCCAACCGCGTGGCAAACACCCACCCTTCTGGCGCGTAAACGGGCGAAAACCAACCGCACGACCCGAGTAAAACTAGATTGCTTAGCCGTTAATAACAGTTTAAAAGTGATCTTTGGGGATTATCTGAATTTTCCTTTGGGTTTTCACGCCCATTATCGTCACCGTCGTCGTCTTTGATGTTTGCTCCAACGCGCAGAACACGCTCAGCAGTCTGCTGCCTGCAAAGAGGACACACACACACACACACACGCGTGCGCACAGACCACAGGCAGATGTGGACGGTCTTGGGATTTTTTTTTCCAGCATTATTTTCCGTCTTTTATTTATCATCACCCCACGCACGCCCACACCATCACCGTGTCATCTTCCAGACTGCTCATCTACCACCAGACAGTCACTCTTGGATACCAAAGCATCGCCTCTGGCAGCGTTGTCTCTGGATTCGCCCGGGAGACGAGTGTCCAGACAAAACCTCAGCAGTGTCAAAGGAAAACACACACACACACACACACACACACACACACACACTCACATACACGCTACAAGCATAAGAAAGAGTCCAAACCAAAAAAAAAAAGAACAAAAGAAAGAGGTGAAGCACCGGCGTTCCCCTTACTGCCCCCAAACCCCTGCCCTCCATCCCTCCCTCCCGTCTGCCCCTCTCCTTTGTCTCCAAAGATCAGATCAAAGGGCCAAAAGAAAAGAGGAGAAGAAGAAGAGGAGGAGCAGGAGAAGCGGTCAGGAGCGGAGGAGCCAAAGGTATGAAAAGCTGCAGGGGGAAAGAAGAAGAAGAGGAGCAGGAAGGAGGTGCGCTCGAAGCGGCGGACCAAAAAACCAAAAAGTAACCCAAAAACCAAAAGCTACTACTACTGCTACTAGTTATGTGTGAGTGACTGAACTGTAACTAAACCAAATACAAACAAAGAGGGGGAGGACGAGGGGAGAAGAGGGGGGAGTAAGGCCCTGTCTGTCTGTCCGTCTTTAGCTGTGATTGCCGTTCTTGTATCGACAGACAGAAATCGTTCCCTCCCGCCCTCTGCCAGCGACCTCGGCTTTGTCCTCACTTTCTTTTATTTCCTGGATGGGTAAAATATGGAGTAACCTCAACAAAACTGACTTTGAGAATATATATATTTTTGTTTTTGCTTTCCATAGTGTGTCTGTTAATGATGTATGGATTTGTCTCATTGCTTTCTACTTATTACGCGGCGGGAAGGAGGGAGGGAGGGAGTGAGGGAGGGAGGGGGCGGGTTCTGGCGACGTGTTGCCTATTTTCATATCTTCTCGTCTCTTCGGTTGTGCTCTGGGTTTTTTTATTTTCCTTTATGGTTGGAAACAGCTGTGAAAACGTAGCTTCCACGATAAACAAACCTTTTTGTTTTTAAGTTGATCCAGAATGTTGTGAAAAAGCCAAAACTGAAAACCAAAACTAAACTTTTTAGACATACAACCAAATAGAACAACCAAACCAATGCACAAGTTGTACTACGAGAGTCTCAGCTGATGTGTTTGTGCGTGCGTGTGCATGTGTGTGTGCATGTGTGTGTGTGTGTGAGCATGTGTCAGTATGAGGATGATTCTCCTGCATTCAAACCAAACTGTCGGACACAAACGCAGAAACATGTCGGACAAAGTCACATCGCTCAAGGCTTCGAAGCCAAACTCTCGTTTTCAGCCTGGGCCCGTTTTCGCCGTCACCGCCCGTCGTCGCCGTGGTCACTCTGCGTACAGTGAAGCTAAAACATGTTGAAAGACTCACCTCGAGCCGCCCTCACTGTTTGTTTTACACCTCTTAATCCATTAACTATCAAACAGTGTCACATTTAAATGGAAATGAACCTTAGCTTGCCAACCACTCACCGGTTGTTTTGTGTTAATGGGCTAAACTCCGCCCCCCGAGCTCCTTCGATTGGTCAGCTCTGCGCCGAGTCGGCCGATTGACCGATCAATCACCGGACGGGAGAAGACGACGAGGCCCAGGCTGAAAACAGAGATCAGCTTTAACGTCACAGACACTGAAGGCAACCAATGATGAAGATGATATGGGGAGGGGAGCGGGGGGGGGGCGACGCCTGAGGCCGCCTAAAGGCCGCCGGCGTCCACTTTTAGCGGGAATGTATCCGTTAGTTCTTCTAGGCTTTTGTAGGGGGGAAATAATCTATGTTCAACTGCTCTTACTTGTTGCTGATGTATAAAAAAGGCTGGGACTATTTGATGATGACGACCGAAGACGATGACTTGATTTAAGAACCAAAAGCTTTAAAACTCTTTATCTCTCACGGGCTCTTTGTTGGAAAAGTAATATTTGTATTTATTGTGTGAGGGAGGTGTGTGCTTTTTCGGGGATCGGGGGGGGGAAAGGTCTGTATTTTGTATTTTACGAACTTCTTCGTCTCTCACCTTGTTTATTTATTGACTCTTTATTTATGTATTTATTGGATTCTATTTATGTCTTTCTGGATCTTTGTAATAGTTTTTTCAGGGGTTTGTTGTGAGGCTTGTATCTGCAGAGAGGGGTGTTCTTGAGATCAAGACGAGAAGAGAAGATGCCAAACGAATGTTTCAAAGCAAAACCAAACCTAAAGACTGTTGTATCCCGAGACAGAGAGAGAAGGTAGCAGGGAAACTGTGACGGAGGAAACGGATGATTTGAGAGCGAACCCCGCAGGAAACGTCGTGTCCTGAAGTTTGAGCGTGAGCGTTTTAAATACGACGCGGAACCTGGAGTCACATCTGCCGCCAGTGACGTTTGCTTCCCTACGACGAAGCTTCAGCTCGGATGCTCAATTACAACCGGTTGCACCGAACAAACCCGCTTTCACTGTGACGCGGCTAGCTTTCTGATAAACGTCTGATGAGCAGAAAAGCTGATAATCAATAGGGCCGACATCTCTGACCTGGTAATTGATCTAAACTCTCTTAAAAATGATTTTTAAATTGCATTTCGCAAAAATCAGATGAAATAGCCTCCGGTCGTGAGAAAACTCAGTGCAAACACTTGATTTGATCTAAAAATCAGACTAAATAGCAGAAGCAGTGACTTCCTGCTCAGCCGACGCAGGTGACGACCTCTCAGACTCACACTTTGGGTTTTTTTTGGTGCAACTCGTCGTGAAGTGTCAAGAAGCTTCAGCAGACTTAACACACAAACGATGGTTTTGACTAACTACCTGCAGCAGAGTGTGGTCGGCCATCGGCGGCTGGAAAGTACCCTGATCCGACCACGAAACACCGCCTGACCCGGTCCGAACCGGTCAGAGTTTCACACGTCTTCTGACTTTGCTCCACCGCTTCTGTTTGAAATCCAGCGCCTCTGTCCTTCTGAGTGTTTCCTCCGTTCACGTCTCCCCCTCTGCTCTCTAAAAAGCTTTCTGACTCCCTCCGTCCCGCTTCAGGACGAGGGCTTTGACTCATACCTCTGATACTCTGATGAAAAACCAAATAGACACTCAAGCTTTAATGACAAAAAAAAACAACAAAAAAACAAAAAAAAAAGACGCGACTTTGTCTGAACTCAGGAGCGGGGGGTGTGAAACTGGCCCTGGCGAGTTAGTTCGAAGGAGGAGAAGCAAAGATTTTCATTAACCGGTTGTTCTTATGGCTTTAACCCACAGAATGCACCAACATGTCCACTCGCGTCCGCTGTCTGGAGTTCAGTGAGGCTCCGAGGACGTGGCTGTGTTTCCTAGAGAGGAGGGTGTGTGTATGTTCATCACCGCTGTCGGGGCGAACGTTCAAACTCCAGGTTTAGTGCTTTCACTGAAGATGCACGCGCCAATTTAGGTTTTTAGTCACTCGGCCTGTCGGTGATCCCCCGCGGAGCCTCAAACTAAACCTTTTAAATTTATATTTTTAAGATTTGCGTTTGGTTTTCCCCCCGACAGCGGCGCGGCCCTGTCTGTACGTGTGCCTGTGTAGCCCGACTCGGCTGTGGTGGGCAGAGAATAATACCAAAGTTAACACTACCACAGTGAGACGCTGCGCTACAAACACACCCCACACACACACACACACACACACACGCGCACACACTCACAGTCATTCCATGTGTATATAAACATTCAGGAGTCTTGTTAGGGACTGTAACTGCTAAAATAAAAGGTATCCAGCGCCTGTCGTTAATATGAAAACACTGTCAGATAATAAGAGCACTTCAGGCCTTGACAGTTTTCTACTGTAGTTCTTCTGTGGCTGTGAATGTTAATTTTACTACTATGCTCAACTTTCCGAGTTACCGTGACATTAAAAAAAGAAACCAAACACCTTTTTTCCTTTTTTTTAATTTCCCCCTTTTTTTCTTTTTCGGCCTTGAGGACACAAGATGTAACGGCAAACAACAGAGTGAAGAAAAGAAAAGCAGAGAATCACTTCAGTCGACACCGTCTGCCCCGTGTTATCGTCCCTTTATTTAGGAGAAGTTTAAAAAAAGAAACGTTTTCCTTTCTATTTTTTCTACAATGCAGCTTAAATCCAAAGGTTAAGAGGACAGCTAAGATAGATTTTACTGCTAAAGAAGAAAAAAAAAACCTCAATAGTGAAAACCAAAGAGCTCCACTGTATCTTCTCACCTTGATTTTCTTTTTTTTCCTCCGCTTTGTACAACGACCCCGTTTTTATGACGGCTGTAAGCTCCAAAAGGATTCTTTAATATAGCCTGATGATGATGATGGTGGTGGTGGTGGTGGTGATGGATATAAAAGACGAGACAAACGCGGCTTCTGTAAGCTCCAGTATCTGTTTCTTTCTGTTTTGAAGTACGCTTACAACGCGCTGTCTCTCGACCTCGAGGCTCTCTCTGTCTGAGTCGACTCTATAACCCGATTCTGTTTGAAACGTCTGGGTTTGAAACTGTTCTCGACTGTCCCTTAACTCATCGCTATCTGTGTGCCTGTTGTTTTGGGGGGGGGGCCAGGGAACCGGGGACAAAAACAAACCTGTAAGTGTTAGGAATAAAGTGCGAATTTAGACCAAAGTCATCTGACGTGTCTCTGTTGTTTTTGCTTTCCGCCGCACTCGACGACGACGACGACGACGACAGTGTTGAAAGCAGGAATCAGACGAGACGTGCATCTCTCTGTTCCTCACAGACAAAAGCAGGAGGGGAACAACTCCCAGAGGTTTAAGTAAAGTTTTGCAGACGTTTAAATTCTTCACATTCAGCGTGTGGAATACATGTTAATTGCTGTAAATTTTAAAGTATTTAGCATTTATATTATTTATTTCTACCTCAAATCTGCATTAATCAATATATTTACATCAACAGCTCACAAACTGAAATGTGACGTGAAGTGGGTCAGGTTTGTCACCTGACTCTGCAGCGTTTTAGCCTCTTTCAGCTCTTTGTTTCTGGTTTTCCGGTCCACGGCTTTAACGCCTCGCTCTCCCCATCGGCCTGGTGTCGCAAACTATAACCGGACACACTGAGCATTGGCTGGTGCACATCGACAAGCATGTAACCGCTGAAGAGCCAGACAGGTCTGCTTTAAAGCATCTTGTTGGCTTCGAGGACAGGATTATCAGCTGTCCTGCTCCCCGGTGACAGTTGAACTCATCTATAACCATTGTTCATCCAATTATTTACAAAATCCAATCAAGTCAGATCAAAGTGGGCCGCCCAGCGTACGTGATGGAGCCCGACCTGAACCTGAGCATCATTTAAAGGTTTTATCTGTGCCCCTCCTCCAGTACCCTTCAGTCCTGCAGCCACTGGATCTCTTTGTCTCTTTACATGTGCCGGATGGCCACAAATACAACCCAGGTTTAGGTAGAAATTCATTTATAAAGGCGAATGAACCCAAATAACGCTTCAGCCATTTATTAATAATTTAATAAATTTAATAAAATCTTTAAGTTCTGGGACCAACGCCGTGAGGGCGACAATGGATGCCTGTAATTCCTCAGTTCTCCAAACTCAGAACGTTCTTTGTGCAACATGAGATAAAGTCTCTAAAGTCTCACTGGCGGTAAATCTGAAGAGTGTCGAGGCGCTGCTGAAGGAGAGAGAGCAGATCGAGAAAAAGAAAAACGCTCCTCGGCAGAGCAAGGACATTTTTTATTTGTTTTTTTATTCATATTTATATTATTTATTTGAAATGCCGCCTCTGATGAAGACGCTCATAACGCCGGCTCACTGCAACTTAAAACCGGGAAAGCAGCAGATCTGTGTTCAGTGGAGCTAACGACCTGCGGTACAGACGATCAGGGGTGTGTCGGCTCTGAGTCGAACGTATTGAAACCCTGTTGCACGTCTTCTGCTCCCCCCCCGTCTCCCCGTTTCTCCACACTCTCTGGCTGTGTCCAGCTGTGGACAGTTGCTGACACGGCAGGAGGATTTTTAGCACACGTGCACTTTTCTTTGCATCCTTGCACTCACACATCATTGAGGGCTGCCGTTTGGGAGGGAAAGCCCCTGAATGATTCAGGGGGCCCGGAGCGGGACGGGAGCGCTTCAGCCTGCCAGGGATTATAGATATTTAATGTGTCGGGGTGCCTGTTGAGCTCGGAGGGTCCTAGCTAGCAGCAAACTTACTTCTGCAGCGCTACACCACAGCAGCTGGAGGTAAAGACAGAATGAGCGGGGTTCAAAGGCTCGGGACACCGGAGGCCACTCTTGGATGTGTGCTTACGATCTGGTCACTTAGTTTCATAGTGTCCTGCGTCTCTTTCTAACATACAGCGAGACACTATGCAGTTTTACTCGAGAGAAGAGGGGTTTTGGTGCCACCTGTGAGTTCTCCCTCTGTAGATGACGTATAAACGATCGGTCGGTTATATTTTGAGGATATCCTTATTGAAAAAGTGCCGTGGACCATGTAAGATACAACACTTCACAACCGTGGAAACTCAGATTCGACCAAAATCAACTCGTACACGCAGGTTTTCTTAAAAACAAGTGTTAAACTGCTCAAGCTGGACCTTGACTCCTTCCACTCTGCCAGAAATCGTGTTTGTCCGTCGTCGTCTTTTCCTGGTGCGTCACGCTCGACACCATGAACGCGAACTCCTTTTACATATTTTCCTTTCTTCTTTCAAAGCCAGCAACGATTTACGCGTCTACCTGGGTGTTGCTGCGTTTGCATCGCTGCCGATCCGAGCTGCTGACTGCTGCAACGTGGGTTTGAATGACGATTGTACTCTTTTGCGCTGAAGACAATAGCCGCATGTTAACGGGCGTTAGTGGGCTTTCAGTGCAGCGTGAACGGAGCATTCATTCATTCGACTGCAGAGGAAAGAACGCCAGCATCGATCCTGACCAATGAAAACAGCTTGTAGGAGCAAATATGGGAAAGAGACATGTTGATGAGCCTCTTTGCTGATGCACGGAGCAGGTTTGACACTCTCACTGGGAAGAACTGATCTAGAATAATATTCCAGGGTGCACCAAGATGCTAGAAGAGACTCTTTGTTGGACTAAACTGGATTAAAGAACAAAAGAAGAGTGATTGTTTGAATGTAACCCGATAAACCGGAGGAGAGAAGCTCTCATCGCCTGAAGGTTGATGCCCAGAAACGTCCTGAACAGAGAAGAGTCTCAGAGTCTTTCTTCATCCTTCTCATCCGGCCTTTATAGTGTTGTTCTACTTGTTGTTTGTTGTTTACTCTCCATACAGCTGCATCTTCGCAGCCAGTTTCCACACGCTTCCTCCGCCTCCTCTTCATCTCCTCCGTGCCCTTTCCTTCGCAGGTCGGATCCAAAAACTGGTTAGCAGCTTTGTAACATCGCGGATCAGCCAAACCCAAATCCCCGGCAGCTCCCGTCGTCATACAGTAAATCACAGCCGCGCGCCCACATGCAGATAGTTTCAGGGAAGAAAGGAGCACATGGTTTCCTCAGTTCCCTCTCCAGAAGATCCTGGGACATAGGGTCAGATCTATTGGTTCCAGCCGCAGTCGCCCATTCACACCAGTAACATAGTAACCTGAAAAACACACACTCTTTCATCTGAGGACTTTATATCCCGGTTAAATCAGGACTCAACGCTGTCATTTTCCCTTTTAATAAACCCTTTTTTATAAACCTGCTCCCTCCGTTCAACCTCAGATGTTTTATTCTGTATTTAGTTTGACTCGGTCCCAGTCGTGTGTGTGTGTGTGTGTGTGTGAAACTCTGCCGCCGGCTGCCAGCTGCGGTGGAATAAAAGGCCGATACGAGGCCTCTGCGCGAAACTGACGATGTGTGGTTCTGACATCCAGCCGCCTCCCTCGTGAACTCATCTCGTGAAATAATGATGCAGCGAGTGGTCCTGGGTGGCTCACATCTGGGTGGCCTGGCCTGCGCGAGTGTGTGTGTGTGTGTGTGTGTGTGTGTGTGTGTGTGTGTTTCCAGTCAGTCCCAGTCTCTCTTCTGGGAACTAACATGTTGTAGCCCACAGGTCCCTGAGGAGCAGCTTCGCCTGCTGGAGGGAAGAAACCAACTCTGTCCTCGTCTCTCTGTCTCGAACACACACACGGTTTTAACTCTCGCCGCCTCGTTCCCTTTAACCGTGAATGCACCTCTATGTTTGCACCTTCGCACACTCTGCAGGCCAGATGTGAATGAGCCAAATGTTCAGGAACCAAAGCTGAAATGCCAGGTGTGAAGCAGCCGTGAAATGTCCGACCGAGGCCGGGGCGGCGAGGTCGCAGAGTGGCAGCAATGTCCATTTCCATAAAAACATTAACACTGAGTTTCCTAAACCCCCAGAGAGCGCTCGCCTTTACAAACATATGCATTAAGCAGGTTTTAGGACAAGTAAATACACATATCAACAACATGAAACACACCTTAACAAAAAGGAAAGTGTAAAAAAAAGGAAAAACGTTTCAAATAATAGTTTGAAATCGATTCAGTTTCATCACTTCATCACATATAACAGCTTATTAAAGCGCACCGACTGAACTGACAGCAGAAAAACTTTAATATGAATCATTTCCAGTCACCATTAACCCCTCCTGTAAGAGTTACCACAGCCGTAATGTAATTCACCATAATTTCCACTTGCATTGTCTATTTTGAGATAATTACTTTAGATCTGATGGATGATGGTTCCTTTGAAAATAATAAAGGATTTTAAATGAACGCTTTTCTGTTCAGAGGCAAAGCCGACCACTCCTGCAGTCTTTGTGTGCCGCAGGCTGAGTTACAGTTCGTATCAAACACTAGATGGCGCCGATTCACTGTAAAAAGATCCTGATGACTGAGGCGACCCGTCTCACTGAAGCAGAACACGAGCAGGTTCCTCGTTCTTCATCTGTAAACCTGCGTTTGATTCGACTCCAGAGACCATTCGGAGCCACAGAAATAATCATATTTCTGTATCTTTGCGTAAATATTTTTAAACGTGACCTTCATTTAGAAGAATCTCTATCACAACATACTGAACTTCACACAAGAAGCACAGTTTTGATCCCACCCTGGAGCTTCTGGTTGAACATTTTTCGCTTTTTGTCGGTTTGTGATGAAGATCATTGGGTTTTTTGTGCTCCCCGCTATTTCACTTCAGCTGAAAACGTCTAATTCTGAGGAAACGGCGAAGGGGGAAGTGCTCACGTCCTTTAGTTTAGTCAGAGAAACCTTCACCGTGCTGGAGAACACGTACACGATGTGTTCGACAATACATTACGAGTAAAAGTCCTGCACTGAAGAATGATAAATAATTAAATATTATACATAATTAATTAAAAGTACTCAGTTCAGAAAATGCCCCATGTGTTTCCAATAATAGACTCAATATACACAAACCATTATAGAGCAGCGTCGTTGGCTGAGGTGGAGCTGATCTGTTTTATGTAAGGCCGCGACTAATTATCACATTTTAATATGATTTTAATATTAAATTGCCCCCAAGGTTCAAGTGACACCTCTTGTTTTGTCCAACCAACAGATTAAAACTTGTGTTTATTCAGTTTTCTGTAATTTAAGACACGTTTGAGGAGATGAAATCAGGATGACGTGTTAAATGATTGATCAAGTAACTGTTTACTTACATTTTCTGTTCTATTTTGAGACTTTACTTCACGCTTTATGTTTGTAAAATGTTCATTTGCAACGTACCTATAGTGCTCAGATAAATGTAATGGAGTAAAACAATGTTTCTCTGTGAAATGGGAAATGTAGTGGAGTAGAAGTACAAAGTGTCGGCAGATGAAAACACTAACACAACATGTCGATGCGTAAAAAGTGCAGTACTTGAGTAAATGTACTCAGTTACACTGCACCGCTGTGAGACAGACACACACACACACACACACACACACACACACACACACACTACAGTAAACAAACTGTCCTTCCTCAGCCTCCGTTAGAATAAATGGAAATGAGTTTTTGCCTCGTTTGGACTCGGAGGGTCACGTCGTAGCCGTTTGCGTGTTTTGAACACTTCACATGT
Source organism: Datnioides undecimradiatus (assembly GCA_008933995.1). Lineage (NCBI taxonomy): Eukaryota > Metazoa > Chordata > Actinopteri > Lobotiformes > Datnioididae > Datnioides > Datnioides undecimradiatus. The sequence continues at coordinate 10,593,730 of WARS01000044.1, read as the reverse complement.
AAATTGTGTCCCAACAGTTAAACTGTCTCCGTGCTGTATAACCGGTACAAACATGTCACACTGGTTTGAGCCTTTTTTGAATAAATATGGAAATCACTGGGCAAACAGCTCGCGCTTTATGCCGTCCTGAGCCCCGGCTCTTGATTTGGTGTTTGTTCAATCAATGATGTTTATTTAAAGCCGCAAATTATCGGTGCTTCATGGGATAAAGCTCAGGCGATTACGGCCTCCTCGGGACCGGTCTATGGCCTGGTCGTGTGCACAAGTCCTACACAAGCATTATCAGCAACATGTCCCGGCATTATTAATAGTTAATGACGATGCTGCAGTGCGTCAGCAACACTTTACAGCTGCAACTAGTCGAGGTTTAGCTATTGTAACTACTTTAAATACAGTTGGGTCCATTCAAGGGGTCACATGATGAACCTGAGGGGTCATGATAGATGGTTAATAGAGTGAAAAGGAGAAATTATCATTGTTTCATAGAAAAAGGAGACATTCAGAGGGGAAACGTTCACTAGTGGAGCTGCATGTGTGTTTTTAACAGTGGTAAAAAGTCAAAAATGACCGGTTTGACCTTTAATTTTGCCTCATAATTTATTTTTTAGGGTAAAATCAGAAAAATATGTCTAGATTTTGAATAAATGTAGCGCAGAATGACAGTATTTTCCTCTGAACCGTAGTGGAGCTCAGGGTCCTCGCAGTCTGTCCTTCAGTACTGGTTTTGAGTGAAAGTGATCAGGTACTTTTCCACCACCGAGCACGTTTGCGTCCAACTCTGCGTGTGCACCAGCGAACCCTCAGATCCGGGTTTTCCCCTCCTGACTGTCAGGATGGATGAGCTCGGCGGGCACGGGCCCCCTGATTCACGCCCCCCCCACACCTCCCAGCCTTCCTGTCTCAGCGTGCGATCACACGGCCTCACGCCTTAAATACATAAAGTGCGTGGGCCAACACGACGCCACATGTGCTTCTGACGTGTGACTGTCTCTCTGAGGTTCCACAACCCAGACACCTCCAGACCCAACGTCCCCTGGTAACCGCGGTGATGCACACAGTCACTCTGTAGCTATAGAAACAAAACTGCATGCTCTGGGCGTGTGTGTGTGTGTGTGTGGTAGGTGGCCGTCTTGTGGTTTCGCTGCGCGGCTGGTTGGTTGGCGAGCTGTCGGGGCTGGCTAATCACCGCAGCCCTGGTGTGATGTCTGTTGCCATCGCGCTCTCGGCTGGAGCCAAAACGAGCGGGACTCTCGCATACAGCTGAGCCTATAGGCCGATTCCCGCGCGGGCCAGCCCCACCGGCCCGGCCAAACCTACACAAACACGGTGCCAGCCAATCTCAACCCGACTCAGACAAACTCAGTCTCAATCCAAACCCATCGGAGCGTAGCTGTGTGCAGCCAAGCCCACCACACTCTGCCCTGCCCTAACCCAACAGCTGATATTTAATACTCCAGACATCATTTGGCCAACACACATCTCCTCCAGAGTGACTTATAACTGCAAACCGTGGAAGAAATCAGCCTAATTGTAGGTGGCAGGATCGCCCTGTGGGTAGAGGGAGCGCCTTGTAGCTGAAAGGTCAAAAACTTGATCCTGTCGACGGCTGACTCGTCTGTCAGTGCTGCGTGTGAAAGCCTCGGCCTCAGCCGCTGCGGATAAGAGTTCCAGCTGAGAGCCAAAACCACAAATACATCCAAGTGTAACAGAAGCGTAAAAGACAATAATTTAAATACAAATATCCAGAAAATGATAGGGAGAGTTGTCTCGGAGCTGAGGGGGAAAACGAAGTGATGCAATTTCTCAGTTTTTATTTCAGGCTGCGGGAAGGAAAGCAGTCTCGACGACAAAACCGGCCAACGAAACACTTAGTCAGAACCAAAAACCCGTCTCAAACTGTTTCTATTCAAACACGGACTCAAATATAAAAGCCATCTGAGTCAGAGTCACCTTAATCCCCCCAGCGCAGTAACTATAATTTGTCTCAGAGACGCGCAGGTACAGACAAGTGTTGACACTCAGCAGGGCCTCACACGGCCCCACAGTGCACGACTGTAGACTATACATGTCAGTTTGAATATATACATTATAGTCGAACAGTAAAGACGCAGAGGATGAGCGGGGGAAGGAGGCTGCTGAATCTCAGATGACTTGTCGGCTGAACGTGCAGAGAAGGAAACGGGACGGGAGAAGATGATGTAGAGAAGGAAGTGAGGAGGGAGCGTGCAGGCTAGGAGAGATAGGCGATAACGAAGGAAGCAACAAAGAGACGTTTAATAGAGCCGCTGCAGGAAAAACACGCTCCTGCGCCTGCAGCTTCGCATCCAAGCCGCAAACTTTTAAGATCAACACTGGACCAAACCTGAGCAGCTAGTTAGTGTTTTCATTGGCTCGGCCACTGTGTCGACGTCTACACACTCCCCTGTATCTGCTGTCAGCAGACAGTAAAGTCGTAATGAATGGACTTCTGTGAGCGTCTGGAGCCCGTCGGCATCGCGATCGATACGAAATTAAATCTGACATCGAATTCAGGTCACTGAGATTTACAGTTTCACTGTAGATGAAGAAATCTGAATGCTGAAGGTGTGACGCTGATGTTTCCTTACACTAAGCCGCTTGTTTCGTCGTTGTTTATGCAGTTTTACGCTATAGTTTGTGTATTTTTAGTGTTTTATGAGGTGTGTTTTGTGTGCCAGTGGTAGAGGAAGCACTCAGGAACAATATCACCTCGTTGATTTCAATCCAGATGTTTGATCGCTGTTGAACACGAGCCTGATAACCCGCCTGATTGACCTCCACAAGTTCCAGCATGTTCCCCGGAGGAACAGCCGAAAGCACATCTGGTAAACGCAGGCGACCCCTCGCCAGAGTGGACCTACGTGCAGCAGGTTGAAAGAACGCCGTGCCGTTTTCCTTTGACGCTCGCAGGCGGCGCGCTTCTATATTTGCGGAGTTGACAGAGCAGTCTGGGTATTTGGGGAGTGCATTATGGGAGGAAGCGGTGCACGGTGCCAATGGGAATAGGAAGAGGGAGTTCCTCCAGAGATAGACAGAGGAGACTGTTAACGCTTACACACTGAGCTCTATATAGACTGACACCGTTCCACACATACCTCGCTCTCACTCTGACTGTCTGGCTGCTCGACTCTCTAATCCCCCCCTCCTCTCTCTCCCTCCCTCCCTTTCTCCTTCTGCTTCCTCCCCCTTTTTCCTCCCCGTCGACCCCTTCTCCCCCTCTCCTCGCCTCGCCAACTCACACTTCTCTCCTTCACTCGCCGATTCCTCTCGTCTGTGTACTCTCGGGTTTCCCTTACTCGTGTTCTTCTTCTTCTTCTCTCCATTACAGACTTGGCACGGGGCTGCAAATAGGTCAAATATAACTCTCACATTCCTCCGTGCAGTCCCTCTTCCTCCCCAAGGACTGAATGTGGCCTCTATCTCCCTCCACATTAGAGCTTTATTGAACGTGACTCCGCCGTCTCTCCGACATGCTCCTAATTAAATGCTCACTTTTTTTCTTCTTCTTCAAGTTCCCACCACTTGGCCACATCACGAGCGTTCGAGGATGTCTGGTGCGGTTCGCCGTGCCGAGCGGTAATCTGCCGGTTCATCAGTGACTAAACTATCGAGCGAGTGCGAAACGCATTCAAGTGGCCGTCGCCCTGCAGCACGACGAGAGTGCGTGGGGGAGAGACGCACGAGCGCGAAGGAAGTTTAAAGACTTCACTCCTGATTTCAAGGGCTCTCTTTCTTAGACGACCACCACATTCGATGGGGGCACACGCTGGCATCTCAGGGTGATGGATGAACGTCCTGAGCCGCTGCCACCAACAGCTGCCAGCATCTGTTCAGGAGGGAAACATATTGTACATTAACTACAGCGAGCACATAGATCTGCTACAATGCCTAACGTGCTAACGGCTCGCTGGTTTTGAATTGGGAAGGCTGATCGCGTCAGAGTGCCCTGTCCTTTACTAAATCGTGCACATACTGATATCTGTTTACCATGTTTCCGTGGCCTTCACAGTCTTTGACCAGGCTTTTAGGAGGTAGCAACTTCTCGTACTTCAGGTGAAATTAGATGTTTGTAATACTTTTCATACGGGGTTTGGTGGAGGCGTGCAGGACAGAGATGGAGAATGAGGATTCACACCAGAGACGTCAGCACCTCCGACCCTTTGGACACCGTGGCGTCCTGATGCGTTTATCAGCGCCGCGCATTTAACCCAACTCTGTAGAAAGTGGCGGCAGCACAAAACAGCCAATAATAAGTTGAATTCAGTCAGATTCACTGATTCAACGCGGTTTGTGAGCTCTTAACATCTGAACCTCTTCACCTTTCACTTTCAAACTGCCTCGAACCACAAACTCAAGATGATTTATTGATCACTTTATCGTACGACTCGTCTATTTATTGACGACCGCCGTTCAGCATGCGGTTACTTGTTGGTCTCACTGTATGCAGACAAGCTTCAAGGGAGATCCCCGAAATTCAAATGAGCCTGAATTGTCCCCTCTGACCTCCCGTAGCCTAATAACAAGCTGATGGAAAGAGCTCTGCCTCCCCTCGTTCTCCCCTCTTTACATTTGTTTTCCTTCTCAGGATCCCCGCTCACTCCTCCCCCTCCTTAGCAACCCCCTCTCTCTCTTTCTTTCCCTCTCCTCCCCCTCCTCCTCCTCCCCCACTTCTTCCATGGCCTCATCCTCCCCTCTTTCCTCCATTTCTGTCCCCTCGCTCTCTCTCACCCTCTGTCTCCCCCTCAGCACAGGAGCGTGTTAATCCCATTACACATGTGTGAATACCAGCTGGAGGAGAGCGGGAGAGAGCGAGAGAGGCAGAAAACACAGAGAGAGGGAGGAGAAGGGGGAGGCGGAGGGGGAGAGAGGAACAGAGAGTGTTTGTGTCCGAGCGTGACTGACCGCATGCCCCGAGACTGTGTCTGCATGATGCAAAATCCCCTACTGTAACGCACCAAGTTCACGGTAATATCACGCAGTGCATCATAATGAGGTGTGATGTAAAGTGTAAATGTAGCTGTGGCCATCGTGTTTGTACCATAGATGCTTCAGGTGTCCTTAAAGGGGAATTAAAGGGGAACTGGATGTTAAAGCGTAGACGCAGTGTGTCTCTTTAATTAGAAGACATTCGGAGACCTTGTTGTCACCCTGTCTGTCTTCCCTTCACCTGATTTAAATGCCTCTGTTTCACCTGTCTGTGCTCCCTGCTCTCCATCACAAGCTCTTTTCAAGCAGCTGAACTTCCTGTTCATTTGGCTGAAAGAGGAGGCCAGGCAACCCGGCAAGGCCGCGCGGAGAAAACTTAAAGGAAATGACTCTGGACGCGAGAAAGGGCTCAGAGCATCTCCAGCTATGAATGAGTAAAGTGAAAAAAATGGCAAATCAAACCTAAAAGTGTCTTTTTAGCAGTTGAGACGTTTGACAGGTCCTTTATATCCATTTCCTAACTCAAAGCAGCAGGGCAGCAGTGTAAAAATACTCTTTTCTTAAATAAAAAGTTGTGTTTTCGGTGATATTGTCCACACAAGTGTAAGCATTTATATATAAATAAGGATTATCCCTCCAAATGTAGGTTAAATACTGAAGAAAAGTACCTTAAAATGACACTTAAGTACAGTAGCTGGTGATATTTTCTCTGTAACTCGTGCTCTGGTCTGAATTTTCTCGTCTCCCCGCAGCGCGGGTGCGTCCAGGCGCCGGTCGAAGTGACATTTTTCCGTGTTTCGAGGCGCTTGTTTTGGTCCTGACACGGCCGCCGCTCCTCTTTGTGATTCAGGGCCCGTCGCTGGGCCGTCGGGCAGGCGATGAGGCCACGAGCTAGACAGTGCAGACAGGCCCAATGTGGCTCCTGAGGAGTTCAAGCGCCAAGAAAATAAACAAGCCTTTTGATCACAAAGGGCCCATTCACTCTCTCTCACTCTCTGCCTCACTCTCCCTCTTTCTTTCTCCCCCTCTCTCCCCCTCCCCCTCCACTTATCCTTGCTGGTTTCTCCTCAGCTCTCCTCTCCTGACCTCTATTCTTTTTCACCCCCTTTTCCATCTTTTAAAACCTCTCCACGTGCGTCTCTTCCCTCCATTTTGCAACTCTCCTTTCTGCCTCGGCCACTTTTGGGCCTTTCACGCTGCTTTGACTGAAAGACGAGAGCGACAGAGAGACAGACGGACATCATCTGACCAGCCAGGGGGCAGACAGACAGACAGACAGACAGACAGAAACACAGACAAGGGCCTCCTTATTCCACAAACATACGGTCATGGTGCAGAGCAGAGGAACACAACATGGAAAATGTCTTCATCGCTCCATCTTTAGCACAAAAACACGAACTGGCAGAAAACTTTCCCCTCCGGCCGCTCGAACCGTTTTTTTTCCTGGTGTCACGAACGCACACTTGCTGCCTCGTTTCAACTCGGCTGCCGCGTGTGAACAGGGTGTTTTCTTATGCATACAGATGGGGGCCGGTGTGAAAAGGCCTCTCCCATTACAGTTTTGTTGTCGTGAGTGAGTGCTGCTCACCCTGGGTGTGGCTCGGCTGCCATTTGCCCCCTCGGGCCTATTTTCCATTTTAAAAACACGCCAGATTTCCCCGGATAGAAAACACTTAGCTAGAGAAAACATGAACTTAGCCCAATGTTTGGCTTAGCTAAGGGTGCGAAATCATTCAAAAAAACACCTTAATTTACATTGTGAGCCTTTCATTTTTTAAATTTAAGTAGATTTCCATACTTTCTAACAATACAAAGGCATATTTCAGTAGTTTTCCCCCAAACTTGAAATCAGAAGGTCAAAATGAGCTCAGTTTGAGTCAATACAGCGCCACGGCACCCGTACGCATTGGCAGAAAAACAAAATATTGTCTACTCTGAGGTTATGTTTATTAATTTACATTACTTTTAGGTTCTTTACCCAACATACCATATGCTATGGCTGTGAAATGATATAGAAACATACATTTCAGCATTTGTTACTGGTCATCAGTACAGTTTAAACATCATCTAAACAGGTTTTTGTGATTAAAGAGCATTTTAAGGTAAAACTGAACTATAAAACAACTAAAACTGGGTCAAAACACTCTGTGATACTGATTAATGAATCAGTGTCGGGTACATTGTGAACCCTGTGATCTTTAAGGTGCAACAGTCGTCTCACTAAATCTCCACTGATCTGATTTGATTTTATATAGAAGGACCCGTCAGTCCTTCTACAGCTTCATCATTTACCAATCAATTGCTGACTGATTGCTTCTGTTTACTAATTTGGGGTCATTACCGCCTCCAGTAATGAACTGATCCTGACTCTGGTGATCAATTAGTCCCAATCACCCCGCCAATTCACGCGCATGCGGCCGTCAGAGCTCACGCTGGGCTTTTGTTGGAAGATGCTTTCACATGCGGCCGTTGTCTGCACCCCCCGCCCCTCCCTACGCTCCCCTGACCCCAAACCAGCCCAGCGTCGCCGCGACCCTCCTCACTTCAGTGTCTCAGTCCTCTCAGCGCAGATGCAGCTCTGCTTTAAGTCGCATGCAGAAAGATATTAACCACACTTGTCAAACGCTTAAATATGTTTTTAGGGCGTTCTTCCTCAAATGTGTTGTCTTTGTAAACAGAAGTCTCACAGTACAAATGGTTATTTTTTTAAAAACAAGTCAGAAAAATAACAAATGCACAGATAAAAATGAAACAATTGTATTTGTCAACAAGCGTGACCGTGTAGCATTTAATCATATTAATCATTGTAAACGACTGTAACCATTTGAAACAGTGCATTAGCTCAGTACTGAACTGCACTGCGCCGTGTTGCTGATTAACGCCACATCTGATTAAACACAGTCCTGAATCAGGTTTAAGATTTACAGACCTTTGTCCCAACATTACACTGACGCTGTGTATCGACTGAAACCTTTGGAAAGGCAACACATCTCCACACAGAGGTGTCGTCTTCTGTTGGGTGAAGTCTAGTTTTACTGGAAAGTTCTGATGGTTAGAAAGTTAATCCACGCACATCAAAGAATTAACACTTATATTTGGTTAAAAATGACTATTTCTGAATGGAGGCCTGGTGGGAAGATGTTTGGTGATTCATTTTCAGAGCAATGCAGAACAAAATCAAAGTATTTGCTCCCATGAATGTGTTTGAGATACTTTGATGAACTGTAAACATCCTTCTCGTAGTCGCGTCTTACTCTCTGATGTCGTCACGCCGAGCGTATCAGGCGCCACGGGACCGTTCACGCTTCACCTCCTCGAGGTGTTTGTCTCACCGTGTCTTCAGGTGGAGCGAAAGGTTAGCGGGCGGAGCAGAGAGAGGGAAGAGTGACAGCTACACAAAGACACGAGCACCAGAGCTGAAACAATTAGTCAGCGCGCTTATTTTTATTCATTTATTAGATGTGTCATAGCATGAAAAGCAAAAGTGCTGCTAACATTAACGATTAGCCGGAGCTAGTCAAGTGTCCCATGACAGCGTGACAGAGAGCTAGCGTGCACAATACCAGCAGCCTGAAACTGAAGCAGCTAAATGGAATTCAGCTGAAGCCAGAGCCAGTTAGCTTAGCTTAGCACAAAGACTGTAAGCAGAGGGAAACAGCTAGCATAGCTCCTCACAAGGGAATCAATTATCCTCCTGCCAGCACAAACACAGGCTCGAGGCATTATATGGGAGGAGATGTTAGAGTTTATTTAGTGAGAACAGAGCCTTGCTCACTGTTTCTACCTGCTTCCAGTCTTTGTGCTAAGCTAAGCTAACTGGCAAACTTGCTGTAGCTTTACAGTGAACCGACAGGCACGAGACGGACAAGGGAAAAGACACGTTTTTCCCGAAAAATGTCAAATCTGGAGGCGAGGAAGAGGAGGAGAGCTCAGGTACAGAGAGGAGGATGATCGGCAGGCGCGGAGTAAGATGAGGAGGTGGAGAGCAGTTGGAGGAGAGGAACGAGCGGTGTGGGAGAAAAGAAAGTAGGTGATGGAGTTACAGAACTGAGGAGGATGAAGGGCCCATGATGAGCAGAGGAGTAGAAGAGGAGTCAGAGTGTAATGCACGAGGTACGGTGAGGAGGAGGAGGTGGGGGAGGAAGAGAAGCAACAGGCGAAGGAGCGGCGTGACAGCAGAGAGCAGTTTTCGATGATGATGATGATGAGATGTTTTCTGTTGTATTGTTGACGTTCCTGTGCCTCTGTATGTGCGCGTCTGTGTGTGTGTGTGTGAGACTGTGACAGTGTGACAATCGCATGAAATACTTCACCCACCTGCTGGCCTTCACTTCCCACACACTGCCACTCAAAAGCAAATGAGCAGAGCAGAGGAGGGACGGAGAGGTATGGATGGATGGAGGGAGGGAGAAAACAGTGGGATGACTGATTGGGTAGAAAGACGGGAGAAAGAAAGGGGCTACCTTCAGTCCACACACACACACACACACACACACACACACACTCACACTTGTTCTCTCCACTTCATTTCCTTCCATCCGCTCTTCAGCTCTGCCCGCTCCCTGCTCTCCAGTTCAGGCTCTTGAGTAATTACTGCTCCTTTCTTTCAACTCCCTCTCTCTCTGCTGCCTCCTCAGAGCTGATGTAAGTGCTGAAGGGCCCTTCATTAGAGAGGAAGAAAGGAGTGTGGGAGAAAAGAGCTGTGTGTGTGTGTGTGTGTGTGTGTGTGTGTGGTGAGCACGTAATGCTAATAAGCGCCTGATGGGCTACAGGCGATGTCCTCTTATAATTATAGTCTATGTAAATTTCAGTGTCTCACCCGGCCACCATCCATTCCTCTGGGACAAAAACACCTGTTGATTGGCCTTTCCTTCCTTCCCCGCGTATAAATGACGGATGGCGGCTCCCTGGCTGCCTCGCTGTCGCAGTTTACAGGTAAACACGGCGCCTCTCATCACCCGCGGCGGTGACGGGTCTCCACAGCAACGCCGTGACGCGCCAACCGGGAGCGAGCGGGGCGACAAACTGGAGGCAGCGGCTGCAGCGCCGGGCAGCAGCGAGCGACTGGTCCCTCTCCAAGATCGTCTATTAAGACGATGGGTCACTCGAAATCAATAAATACAAAATTAAAATCAACCAAGATTTTAAATTCAACACAATCCTTTTTCATTAACAGTTTATATTCATGATATTCTGAATTATTACAATTATTTATTTACTTCATTTTGACAATGTTGACACATGTGAAAATAAATAAAACTGCCAGTCGGTTTATGAATTGGTAGATTTACACCATTTTTTTTTTCATGTTTCATTTACAAGTTCTTAATGCCATTGCTATTATAAGGGTAACAAAAAAACATGTTGATATGTGTACCTGTTTTGTCAGAAACTGAGAAAGGCATTTTGATAGATAATAATCTGTATTTTAGTTGATGTGAGAAACAGTCATTTGAATATATGCAAAACGTGGCACACAGTGAAAGATGTCAGTGTCCACTAAAGGACATATATCAAAGAAAAGAAAAGCCCCCCTCAACACTCCTGGGAATGAAAATCTGAAAAAAGCCATGTGAGCAAAATTGTCTTATATATATATATATATATATATATATATATATATATATATACAGCCCTTCCTCTGCAAGCTTTCCTGGGTCCTACCAGGAGGCCTTGAGGGTTCTATGTAGTATCTATGTCCCTTTAGTACTGCGCTTTTCTGACTGAGATGTCTGTTGCCTTTTCCTGGGATCTGTTGTAGCCACTACCCAGTTTAGGTCACTGTCTGAAAGTGAAAAATTGTATCATCAACACACATCAGAAGACAACATCAGTGTCCCATTATTTGGATAAATAAAGCTAATTTAGATTATCAGGCAGCAAAGCTTTGGGCCTGGAAAGTGTTAAAATCCTGGATTCATCCTGAATCATCACAAATTAAAACGGTTGATCTTGAAAACACACAATCATGTGCTTACCATAGTTTAGTCTTTAGTTTTAGGTTTTATTGATTGTTCATCTGTATTTTATTGCTTTAAATATTGTTCAAGGGTCTTAACATTTAACATTTTGGTGTTTATGTTCTAAATATGTCTTATTAAAGTAATAGTGGAATTCATATAAATTTAATCATTCACCCGGTTATAGTAAGTGTTCAAGATTGTGAAAATAAATTGTAACGAGAATATCTCGAACCTTTATACACTCCCCCTGATTAGACTTGGGAAAAAAGAAAAGTACTCAAAACATAGACGATCTTTAAGTGCAACAAGTGGGTGTTCACTTTTTCTCTCCCTCCCTTCGTGGGTCAAGGGGCGGCCCTGTGTGTGGCAGGAGGAGATGAAACACGACATCCTGACAGAGAAAGGAGGGAGGAGGAGGAGGAGGGGGGGGAGTTGAGGAGAACATCAGTGAGTGAGTGGAAAAAGAAAAGTTCTGCACGGAGAAAGAGAGGAGTGGTATTGGTGACAGAGTTGCCTTGGTGGTGGCTTATTTTGTTGTTCCTCTGAAGCGCCGCTCTTTTGGACTGTGGACTGAGGATGATGATAATGATGATGACGACGTGTAGGAGGAATCGACCATGCGACATCGTTGCAACAAACGGGATGAGATTGTAGACTCGTCGCATTCCGTCGCTCCAGAGCCGATCAGCCGCAGCACGGCTCCTCCAACAACTTCGACCTGCGCCATTCAGACCCGGCGCGACTGATCCTCCTCCCTCCTCCTCCATACAGGGGCTGAGGCAACTTTTTCGCATCAGAAGCCCCAACACCTGGCACAAAAGCTTGTTTTTAACGTGTCGAGATAAAAACACAAACCACGTCAAGTTTTAACGGACTTCTCAAATCTTTTTTAACCTTCAAAACCTGAGCTCATTGTCAGGGCTCTGGCTCACGAGCCACTTCAGAGAACAACACCGGAGGAAGGAGTGGGGTGTCACTGCTAACTTCGCTAGCTAACTCGGCTAGCGGCTAGCTAACCAGAGTCTAAAAGTTACGAGTCGACGGAGGGAGGGGGGGGGAGAAAGTGACCGAAGCGGCGCACCGAAGACGACCACGAAGATGAAAACCCCGGGAGACTTCCGGTGATGCTGACGACCGCGCACGTTAAATTAACTTTTTCATGCGCTGCCGACGTTTCTGAAATGAAAACAACAGCGCCTTAGCATCGGCGGCTAGCTGGTTAGCAGTTAACAAACTCTCCGCCCGGGGAAAGTGGACCAAAATTATGGCGCTAGGCCAGGGTGACGGTCCGAAGTCTCTTGTTATTGTTTCCAGCTAAAAAAAAGGCGTCCCCTCTGAACCACGTTGCTTTCTCGGTTTGTGCGGATCAATGCAACCACAAAGGCTGCTTTTTCCAACTTATTTCCACCACGTTTAGTGGTGAAATGGCTGATGGCCGGGCAACCATGTTGAGCGATTTACAGTAAGGTTGGTTAACCTAATTTACCGGATCAGCGGTAAGGAGTCGGGGTCCGGGACAAAGTACCGAGCGTCTCTTCAGCCAAATTCTAACGGAACAGTAGTTTAAATTTCTAATGTCGCATTTGAACAAACACCACCATGTAACTCGTAATGAGAGACTGCAAGCATGTGCAGCCACAATAATGCATCTTTAATCTGAAGAACAAAGGCAGGAGAAGGGTTGAAGAGGGAGAAACATAATGTTATATATATTAAAGGTTAGACCCAAGAGGAGAGACCTCATCTATCCTGAGAGATGGTTGTATGCAGTACTTTATTCTATTATTGAGTAAAAGTAGGTGATTTGGCATTTTGTCACTCTCATATCACAGTGAAAGGGAGAAAGTGAACAGTGACTCCAAGTGTGATTGGATTGGGAACTTCGCTGCCATTGCCATAGATAAGTTGGGATCGTTGCTGAGGTTAACTGAGTGCACTGAGCTTTTGAGATTTAGCTGATGCATGCATACAGGACGCACTAAATTTAGTGGAACAATGGCCCATATTCAATATTGCATTATAACCAACCCCACATGTAACAAGTAATGAGTGACTGCAACCACAATAAAGCTTCTGCAACATTTCAAAGGGACAGGAAGGGCTGAAAAGGGACAAAGATAAAAGATTTTTAAATTTATACTTCAGGAAAAGACACAAAAGAGATTGGAGATCATCTGTCCAGAGGAGAAGATCTGTCCAGAGGAGAAGATGCGTGAAGTGCATTATTTTCATTAACTAGTATGTCATTTTGGGTAAAAAGTAGGTGTTTTAGCATATTTATTTTAAAATGCTTTAAGATTTTTGTTTGCATTTTCGTCACTTGAGTTGGAAGTCATGTCTTTATCTGCCCCCACTTCACAGTTAAAGGTAGAAAGTGATGAGGGGAATTCAAGGGTGATTGGATTGGGAACTTTGCTGCCGTCACATTAGATAAGTCTGGGTCGTTAACAGAGGTTAACTGAGATTGTTAAACCTGGCCTGATGTCACGCTGTCAGATGTTCTAAAATTAAATCAGGAAACTCTTTTTGTATACAAAGTTCACTGTGTGTGTTTGCTTCCTGTGAGGCACCTTTTTGTAAGTGAAGCCGTTTGACCTTTGATACGTACGGGAACTGGATCCGAATTGAATTGTTTTATCAGTGCAGTTAACAGCTTTACGAAGCTGCTTCTGGAAATTTAAAGAGATTTCGGCTCTTTGAGCGCCATTATGTCAGATTCCTCTCATTTTTTGAGCTGTTTTTGTTGTCATTGAAATGATTATGATTTTCCACCCATAACTCATGATTTCTCCACCATTGTGCCTTTTGGTGCTCTCGAACCCAGTTCTGTCAGAAGTCCTGTATGGTAATCTTGGGCAGACAAAGATCCAGTACGCATAATGGATGTTTAAGTGGGGAATGCCACACCACAGCACAACATCATAATTAGAGATCTGACTGTTAGATCTTCGCCCTGCCTCAGATAACAATTATGAGAAAACTTAGGCATGTTTTTCACAGCAGGGCCCTCTCATAGATTTTGTAGATTTATAGCTGTCTAAATATTTTACACTGGAGGGAAATGCAGCTTAAATCAGAGTTAATGGCCCGAGTTTGCTGTCAGACTTTCTTTTTTTTTTGTTTTCAAGTTGTTTAAGCGTGACTTAGCCCCCAAATACTTGAGAGTAGAGCTGTGCGTTATGACCCGTGAAACAACCGTTTTTGATTTTGACCATAAAGCTCCCGGTGCAGAAAATTCCTACCAGGCCCCAGACAGTTATAGACCCCGGATGTCCACCTCAGAGATTATATTTTTGCTTTGTTGACAGGCATTCCTCATCATTCTTAACTGCAGGAAACAGTTTTATTATTTTTGTTCCATGAGGTCCAACCACAGGCTTTACAAATTAAAAGTTTGGATATTCTGAATATGCAAAAGTGACCATCACATTTTTAGAGCATCGCTGAGGCTTAACATGTCACCACGGCCTATTTCAGACATCTGTACATTGTATTCCCTCTTAATGGCCTCCATTATGCAGAGGATCACATCAGCAAGGTTATGCTGTGCATCCTTTCAGTTTTAAAAGTAGGCGGCCTTGATTTAGCCACATGCCGTGCAGAGGTCGACTCCTTTTTTCTATTTATAAATTACTTTCTGCTTTGTTTATGCTGCTGTACTTTACAAACATCTTAAAGGAGTTCAAACAGTGGTCGGGTTTTCAGTGGTTCCTACACTCTAGCCTTTATTGCATGATTCAGACCAACTTCCCCTGTTGCTGTTTTGCTGCGGTCACATTTATAAATGAAGCCCTGTAGTTTTTGCAGTGACATCAGTGTGATGTAGGTTATTTCACTTAAACAAGAAGGGGTTTTTTGTGTGGAGACCCCCGCTAATATCAAAGAATGCCATTGGGTAACACTCATCTGCATCCACATTACATTATGCATGGTGCTACACAGACCCTTTGTCTGCCCCTTTCTGTATATCCCCTGGTGTTGGGGCCTGTTGACTACTTTATGTATATATGGGTCACCCTCCACTCTCTTCCTATCAGGAAGTCAGCAGTCTGGCCCCACCAGCTCCAATTTTCCACTTGTGTTACTCCTTATATCAACACAGAGCCACATGTGAGACGTCACAGCTGTAGACGGCCCGGGCCAGCGAGCCAGCACGCTTTGTTGCACTCTCTGTGAGTGTGTGTGTGTGTGTGTGTGAGAGAGAGAGAGAGAGAGCGTGTGTGTGGAGTGAAAGGAGCCATACATGAGCAATTAGCTGGTGTTAAGTCTGGTAAGGGCTAGGCTGCCGTTTATGACCGTGAGTGTATTTATGTGTTTGTGAGCGTAGACGTATGTGTGAGTGTATGTGTATGTGCACTCATGCCTGCGCGAGTGCACCTATATGTCTGTCAGTGTGCAGCCCTACCTGACATTGATGTGGACACAACAAAAGTGAGTGTTTGACTTTTACTAGCGAGACCAAATTGCCCTTGAGGAAGACCATTTGGTTGCGGGCCATTGACTCAGCCTATTGTAATTACAGGAAGAGCAACTAGACGTCTTTATGCAGATTCAAATAGCTCTAATAACACTGGTTAGACCAAAGCTAATGAACCAAGGGCCCATTTTGTTCGAAAAATGACGCTGTTAGTTTCCTTTGGGAAGGACTCTGTTGTGTTACTGTCTCACCATTATACTGAATTATGCCGTTGGCACCAGCAGCAGAGACAGCACAATTACACTACATGTTGAGGCCAAGTTGTTTGTCTCGGGGAAAGTTTTAGAAGAGGTGCTGGCGACCTAAGTGTATAGCGGCGTGGCTGCGCAGCCTCTGTGTTTTAGGACACCCTGTCTCCCTGTGATTTAGCGGAGATGCTGCGGTGTCGTGTGTTGCCAGCCGGCTGCAATTTGTGTAGTGTTTATGTCACTTGACATTAAAGAAGAATGGATTATCCGCTATTATGAGTTTCTTGTGCTGTGTGCTGACACGTTACTGTGCCTTACAGTGTTTAAGTTAAACATATATAATTTTGATACCTAAACATGAGCATTCAGGTCTCACCAGTAAATACTGAGTCACGGCTGAGTCCATTTATGAGGAAAATGCCGCAAACAAAAAAGCCAGTGTTGCTCACGGGATGTACCTTTTCCTTTGTTTTCCTCCCATTATATGGTTACTGTGAGCAATCAGGTCAGCGCAAAGGTTGACCTGATCACATTCCTGATTGCTCCCGAGCCGAGCCCAGGCAAGCAGACCCTGGAAAATGTACCTCCAGGTGACGTCAGCATCTCTCTGGTGTGTTGTCGAGTGGCGGCCCGGGTCGGCGTTGCTGTGATCATCTCTCGACGTTACGGCGGCCCTCTTTTCCTGGAAGTGTGTTTGTACAGTGGCTCCGCTGACCCATACAAAGCAAAGAGAATAGACAACAGGTTGCACGAGCTGGGACATGCTGGCCAAACAAACACTGGGGCCTCACGGACAGGAAAGCCTGACAGTCGGCCTGGGAGTTGAGTGTTGATAGACATCCATGCCTGCGGTTTCATGTGGTTTTCAAGCCACATAAGCTCCATCTTGTGAATTTTTCTAATTACATCACCGTTGCATTGTTTGAAGAGTGGTTTTGAGATGGTGAGTGTATGATTGTCTAATTGTTGGCGTTAAATCTTCACACAAGTAAAGACGAATGCAGCAAACTAGCTACATTTTCAGCTTTTCTTAATGCATGGGTATGCAGAAGACGAAGAATTGTTTTGACACTAGGAAATTCATGATACCCCAGTGTTTAAAAACAACCATTGCTGTATGTCAGAGAAATGTAGAGCAACCTGTTCACAATCAGGTTTTTATGGTTGTTGTGTAGCAGCTCAGATATTAAAAGCTTAATCTACCCTCTTGTTCTGTGAAACCACGAGGAATCATCAATCTGTAATGCTGCAGCACCCAGTAGTTATTTTTGATAAAGTGTGGTAATTTTCATTTTTGTACACACTTTACATTTATCTGACTCATCTGCTCCTGCTGCAATTAGCAATCTCCTCCATTTCCCAGGATGACTCTTAACAGTACCCATAGACTGCTGTGGGCTGTGCGCGCAGGTGGAAAAGCAATAACAATAGAGGAACCTTTTTCCGGTGGAGAATAAATGAGCGTTGCGCCCTTTACTCTAATTGGAATACATCTTGGGGGCTTTACCGTATTACAGTCTATCGAGACGGCTGTTGTTCTCCCTGCCTCCTCTATGATTAATCCATCCTCATGGTTGTCGAACATCTGTGTAGAAGTGTTGAGTGTAGAGATCGGCCCGTGCTCTTTGATTGAGAGGCTGACACCAGAGCCCGACAGTTATGTTGGTATTTTAGCGAGCCGGATCGCATTTTATCATGTGCGCCACGTTGTCTGAATGCATACAAAAGAAGGATGCACTCCCGACAGCTTTTCATGAGAAATGGTAACTTCTTCCTTCGCCCAGCCATGGGAAACTGAAAGAACATTTTGAAGCCCAGGTGTCCCTCAGCAGTGTCTTTCTGCGTAATTCAATTTTTGTGTGCTGAAAAAAGCAGAAATACAAGACCTGGTTTTAGACCAGAGTGCTGGTTACTTCTTTATCTGTGCACTGTCATGTGTTAAGGACAGGAAGTGCCACTTTTTAGGCCAAAGAATGTCCTCATCGCCCTGCACATCTTTGTCAGCCAGCCCGTTTGCTCGCCTGGTATCTGTAAGTATTTATGATCGTGTGAATCTGCGTTGCCTCTGTGGCCGTCGACCCCCAGCAGGGCAGATGAAAGAACAGAGCAGGTCAAGTGGAACCAGCGACTCGCTTCGCCGAGCAGATAAGGACGACTTCTGCAGCAGGACAGTTATCTCTAAAGCACCTGACAGGATTCTGAGTTTCCGGCTTTAGTGTTGCAGCCTGTAATAACGTTTTTAATGCTAAAATGTTAAAAATGGCTCCGTCCTGAACCTTTTACCCAGCAGGCTAATAGATTTATCAAGAAGGCCTTCTGAGGTAAGCTTGGAAAGCCTTTGTTCATCAAGAAATGCAGACACCATATGCCCTTGGAGCTCTTTTTAGAGGTTTTTGAATCAAACCAAGGCTGAGAAAGATGGATAGTGTAGAGGTAGATGTGTGCTTTGTCTGTGGCTGTTTTGGCTGGAGTCATCCTAACTAAAAGAGGTGTGCAGAGTTGCGCTGCATGTTATGGCTATCATCTTTGGTTCGTGGAAAGAGGAGTGGGGGGGCCTGGTTGGTTTGGCGTCGGTTATGGCCAGAAGGATTGAGCGAGGCCTCCACCAACATGTGAGCCTGCCTTCTGCTCACTGCAGAAGGGATAAGGGGACAGACTAGGTGTGGTCCTGCATGGCTCTGTAACATGCTGCCCACATTACCACTGCCACTGCCAGCTCTAAAGTAGCTACAACCAAGTTGCTGTCAGAGCGAGAATATCCACCAAATGCCATATGTTTTGAGTGAGTCTGTTTTAGCTGAGAGGAGTGGTTAGCAGTAGGCTGCCAGGTTATGTTCTGGCAATTAGAGAGACCTACAGGAGGTGGCAACATCGAGGTTATAATGTTTTTGCAGTGAAATGGAATCACTGACATGCACTAAAATGCAACAGTACGCGTTCATTAGCAGTGTGGGGCTGCACCAGTGGAAAGTCTTCAGAAAGAAAAGAATCTCAGTTGATTTTTAAAACAGTTGTAAAACGATGCAAAATGAATTAGATGCTTTTTTCCCTTTTTTCCTTTTTCTTGAAAAGGGACCACCTTAAGAGCCACTGAAGGGAACCCCCTGCCAACAGGTTGCAGAGAGAGAGAGAGAGAGAGAGAGAGAAAAAGAGCACAGTCTGGGTTTTGTGGTTGTTTGGACTGGGTTGATCCTGCCCAGACTTTTCCTGCCTATACACTTGTTGGCGCTGCACCTGCATTTTTATCCCCACACTGCTTGATTGAAAATGTGAAACGTCCAGTTTTAAGAAATGCCAAGCAATTTTTTTTTATTAATATTTTCTCAAATAGGAACCTTGGTGCTCACCTGAATACTAATTTCTACAAACCCCGCTCTGTTGGTTATGCTGCCACCTTAACCAAGCAAGGGTAAGCGAGACTGAAAGCGCAATTAAAGCTAAAGTGTTGGAATATACAGCTTTTAAAGCATGACAGACATTTTGACAGACACAGTGTGTCTTAGCTCAGTGCGGTGCTTCACTGGGTTTAGCAGTTAGAAGGACCCGTGCACCCATGAACAGGGGGTAGGCTCTGATTCACTCTACATTTGCAGCCACTTGCTTCCTCTGAATGCTTCCTCTACACTCACAGACCTCATAATCAAGCTAAATGATAGGAGGAGGACTGTAAATACAGACAGCTGCCTGCTGAATAAACGTAGACTTCTTGGACACGGCAATGAGTTGAGTTTTACTAAAACACTTGTATGTGCATGACAAAAAGCCTCGAGTATCACAGTGGCTGCTGATCACACGATGGACAGGAAGATAATTTCTTGTAAAAGCATCCTTGCACCCAAAGTGTGCACCAGAGCCGAACAAATACACATTTTAGCTGCGTCTGAACGGGGCCTGAAGGGCATATTTCTTGTATTATGAAAGAGGCAGTTTCCTCAAAGTGATTTTTGGTGGTTCTGATGCACAACAGGTCAGGATGATTCATCCTTTTTCTTTCTTTGATTTGAACTCCACCTTACCTAGCAGGTATATGATAAACCTCTCATAAAATCGGTGTCACCACAGGATGCTGTCTGATGTAATGCTGTAACTAAATGAAGTCAGACTAAGGTTTTGCTGACTGTGCTCGCAGATGTTGTCTTGTCTTGGGCCTTCACAGTTAAGAAAGCCTGTCTGCGTCTATCGGGGGGGGAAGCAGCGAGAGAGAGAAATAGATGGATTTAGCAGAGTACCGTCTCTCCCGTCTGTTGTCTTTGCTCCAGTTGTTGGTGTGTTGGAAAACAGTGTTTTTTGTTTTTTTTATGCTTTACGACTGTCTCAACTTGTCCTGGTCCTCTGTGGCTATCTGTGTGTTGTGCATTTGTGTGTGATATTACACTGCGTGTGTGTGTGTGTGTGTGTGTGTTTCATACCTGAAAAATATCAAGTTTGTGTTTTATGGCTTAATGCCATTTTTAAAAAAATCACACCTCAAACCACACAAATGCATGCAGGCATCACACACACTCGCACCCTCTCGTTCTCACACACGCCTTCACCATCTCACGCACTCACTTTCAGACGCACACACAAAAGTTCAGTGAATGAACCCTTTTATCTTCATAACAAATAAATACACTTGCACATTTTTTTTTCTCTGCACACAGCTGACGGGCTGCAGCACATCACAAAAGAAGAAGAGCTGATGAGGAGCAGAAGAAATAAGACAAAGGGTGTGTTATCGGCCGGTTGTCGGTGCATGTCTGTGTGGTGGTCAGCTGTGGTGATCAAAGCAAAACATGGCTGTTTATATTAGTCATTTTGCGAGTTCATGCATGCCAAACTCAATTTCAGTCATTCCCAGATGTTTCTCCCGCTGCCAGCGGCCAGGCATGCAGACAAACACGAAAACAGGACGGCTTTCTGAAGATGCACATCTGGGTTTTTTGGGTCTACGAGATTAAGATAAATTGTCATGGGGTGCAGAAACAAATTTAGCCTCTAATCAAAGTCATTCCACAACAGGTACACGCACTGCTGTAGTTGGGAATGATGTTAAACAGCTGCAGTTAAAGGGAAAGGGTTTGGGCTTGTCTCGTTAGCTGCTTCAAAGGAGGGCTGTAAATTACATCAGTGATAAGAGAGACACCACTCGATCGGGTCTGCACCACCAGTCAACAATAAAACCAAGGTTGCTGCTTCTTCTTTTGTCCTTTCTTTATCACCCACGAAACACAAACTCTGCAAATCTTCCTCATTGTAACCTCAACTCTAAGCTGCGCTTCGTAAAAACTATTCCGAATTTAACGCTTATTTCCTTACACGCTGGATTTATTAAGTTGAAAGCGACGCCCTTGTTCATTTGTTAACTCATGAGGAGCAGATTTGTGACCCATTTGCCGTCCCTGTTGGTTGTTTGAAACGCCCCCAAGCCAGTGGCAGTGACGAATGAGTCGGGTCTCTGTTTTATTGAAACGTGAAAGTCAGTTTAGTCCTTCAGACACTCACTCACTCATCTCACCCACTCACAGCATGCACACTTTATTAGGGGGCCTGGACCCCCCACATGCCACGAAAATGGGTGACGTCTGTCTTGCATTAACACACACACACACACACACAGACACACTCTTTTAATTTTCTCACTACAGCTAGTGAGCGCGGCTTGTTCATTTGGGCTGCCATCTCCCTGCGGTGACGCCGTCGTGCCTCTGTCTTTAATGTTTTTACACAGGGAGCGAGCCACTCAGTCTAGAGACTGGAAGATCCAGCTTTAATGCAATAGACTGAGGAATTAAGACTGCGGTGGCTGTGCCAATGAGGAAAGGCTGACTAACGCACCCAGACATCACACATGTAGAAAAGTCCCTCGCCGGCTGTTTTACATTTTGAGAATTTCACGGGCAGACTCATCCAGCGCGAATTACTGTCACTGCGATTGTGCTATAGGCTACAAGTGGTCCATCAACAACATTTTGAGCCAATATTGAAGAGTGGCAGCTCAAAACCGCAGTGTTCTGGCGCTAATAACAGATATTCTTGTGCAAAGTTAAAATGTAGGGGAAGTAAATTTTTCGGTGACAACACTCGGCGCTCACAGAGGGAGTAAAGAGACGAGTTTGGGATTGTAGAAGGTGTCACTGATGGCTGATGTTCAGGAACAGTATGAGGTAAATCGGTTTCCAGTCTGAGCCTCCGACAATTCCCACAGCGAGCGAGTGAAAAGGAGGTTCATCAGACATGTATTTAAAGTATCAGACGTGATTAATAGCACAGTCAACAGGAATCATCTAAACCGTTGGAGAGCAACGTAACTCACCAACCAACTAAGCTAAACTGAAATGTGATATTGGCCGTAATGCCATATGTTATAAAATTCAGTGTTTCTCCTTTTTAAACTGCACAAAAACCCGCCAACACCCGCTGACATCCTGCTTTTGTCTACAGTGTGAAAGGGTACAGTTGGCATTCAAACCCACGTCGACTGACTCTGCAGGTGTTAGGGGTGTTTGTCCGCTCCCGCGCCGATCAGCAGCGACGCAATTAAACACAAGTAAACACAGCACCTGGGTGGACACGCTATTTCGGATGTGACGCTATGACGCGCCTGTAAATAGCTGTAAATGCTTACAGTCTGATGTTGCCACGTTACCTTATTCTGTAACCCTCTAGTGGCGTGGCGGTGACGTTGGACGCAGCACACGAGAAAGTAAAAGACGCCTACGTGCATGTGAATATATGCATAGTGTTGCTTCAGTTTATAGAGCCACTGGCCCCATGTTACCTCACATTTTAATTAATCCACCAGTTTCGACGCAGTGACAGATACAGCTTTTAAGTCCTTTTTCTCCATATTGTCATTCAGTTCCTGCCACTTCTGTCTCCTCTGTGTAAAGGTTTTTGTCTGCCGTTGCTCTTGAGGTTTCCTCTATTTTTCCCGAACAGTGGGGTTTTGTTTTTTTTTTTTTTTGTAGAGTTTCCTTCAAACCTGAATCAAGGATATGAGGACAGATGGTGTCATATGAGGCAAATGTTCGGTTGATACAGTAAAAACAAAACCACATTCCTGTTTGATAATAATAATAAGCTTTCACTGACATTTCGTGACTTCGGGGGGGTCCTTGAAACTTATTTAAAATGTGAATGCAGAAAAGTCATTTTGTTGCTTCTTCGCTCGCTCCCCGTTTGTTCACACCACGGTCACATCCCTGACGTGAACGTCTTGCATTGCCGCGCCGTTGGTTGTCCTTACTAGTCGTAATCAACGGTGGAGCCTCTTTGTCTGTGTGGAAAGATGCTGAAAGGAAAGCGGCATTATGGGAAACAAGGAGGGGGAGGCGAGAGGAGGAGACGAAATTTGATTGGCAGGGAGTACAAGAGTGAGTCACTCATCCAGCTCCCTGGATTTGGAGCTACGGGCCTATTCTGGGCTGCGGTGACACGTGTGTGTGTGTATGTATGTGGTGTATGTGCACACTCGTGTTCACATGGCTCAGTCCAACAGCTGAAGTCACCAAATTTTCTTTGTTGGCTTCGCCGCTGAGTGTGTGTGTGTGTGTGTGTGTGTTGGAGGAAAATGAAAGTATTCTGGTGACCAAACCACAACACAGAAGCCAGATTTAAACGCAGATATTTATCTTTGCTTTCTCTCTGCTGCTCTGAAGTCTCCTCTGCTACACCACCGCTCTGTAAATCACCCCCCTCCATCGTGGCCTCTATCAGCTTCTGACAGCTGCACTGCATAAATTATTCTCCATTAATGGTGCAGAAAACAGTTGCCTATCAGTAAAGTTTGTCTATGGTTAGTTGAACTCAGAACATGTCTGTAAATCTGTTTCACCTTATCTGTTTGTGTCATCTTAATGTAAATACCTTTGTGGGGAAAGCCTTGAGGGTGTTTCATCTATTTCCCAGAGTGAAAGGAGATTCACTTTGAATCACGGTTACATTTCCTCTTCCCCAGAATCACTGCTTCTCTCTTGTTCCTGAGACACAGGCTTCATTATCATGCCAGAAGACAATATAGGTTTGTAATTCATCAGTGAGTCGTCTGCTTGATGCTGTCGCTGGCTTGTTTGTTAGGCCTAACATTGGTTGTCTTCACCCTACAGGGTGTCAGTCCACCTTATTTCCTCCAGACAGACAGCGTTTAATGAATTTTAGCTGCAACGATTCAAGTCATCATTTTATGCCCAAGTTCTCTAATTTGGGCCTTAAATATAAAGATTTTCTTGTTTCTCTCATCCATCGTGACGGCAAACTGAAATATGTTTGAGTTTTGGACAAAACAAGATATTTGAGGACCCCGCCTAGGTCTTTGGGAAACAGCGCTGAACATTTTTCACCATTTTTGACAAAAAACAGATTGAATAGTTGAGAAGAAAACCAACAGAATCACCCATGATGGAAATAATTTGTATAAGCTAGGTGTGTTTGTGAGCAACCAACGTGTTTGTGTGGAGAAATGAAGTCAAATGTCACTCTCTCCTGTCTGTCTGTCTGTCTCTTACTCTGTTTCTCACATTATTCACAGGCACGCTCGCATATTTTTGCGCCCAAACACGCAGTTCCTCCCAAACCAAATTCAGCCCTGACAATAGGAAGCGAGCTTGAAACCCGTAGCGAGGCAGTCAGGTAGCCAAGAGCTCATTACAGCTGAATGTTTTACAGGGTTGTCATTTTCTGGAAGGAAAGCATGCTCAGACGAGTTTTCAGCGCACGTGTACATGCATGTATGTGCTCCCTCTTCCCTCTCTGGGAATACAGGCCTGAAGCTGATGAGTATCGTGCCTCGGCTCGGTGCTGCAGATTAGGAGATACAAAGTTTGAGCTGTGAGATCAACATCACTGATGTGGTTGTTTATTATGTTTGTCATTAACGCCACAGTGGTAATCCTTTCCTGTGAAGGTTGCCTGCATTTTAATCTGCCTGTTTGTCTTCCCTTTGGTGGCACCAGCGCTTTAATTGCATGTCTCCGTGACACGGGCAGGTGACCGCAGCGACATTACTTTGGCATTCTTTAACTCAGCCAAATAACCAAGGGGGCACTGTAAAATGCAACAGGAGCTTCCCCTCACGTTGGAGTGTAATAAGTGACTCTTGACTGCACACACACACACACACACACACACACACACACACACACACACACACACACACACACACAACGCAACGCAAAGCCAGGCCAGACTTAATCACAGCCTTGGCTGCCTCCTAGGTGCTGCGTGCTTCTCCAGGACATGACAGGTCTCTGTCTGGCGAGGTTTGCTCGGCCACTGTGTCACAGATTAGACTGGCTTAGCTGTCTCAGTTGTAGCAGATATAGTTTATACAGTTAACGGCTTCTCTTTGCAGTCCAAGGCTTTACTGCTGTGGCAAACGGTCAAAAGCCTTTTCTGTAGGCTGAGGAGAACACAGCGGTGCAGCTGTCTGCGCTCTAAAACTGCTCATCCCCGAATGTTGAGGCTTTGTTTGGTTTGGACCTCTCACAGTCTAGGGGATGCATCATTCCCGCCACATGCAATTTGGAAGATGGATTTCTGAGATGGAAAGCAACCACATCATCCCCAAGAGAGATTTAAACCGTGCATTGGCACTCCATTGATGTCTGCTTGGCAAAAAAGGCCAAATTAACTGTGTTATTATCTGCACAGATTTGAGTCATTAATGACAAAACGTCTCCTTCCGCCATTCATCTTACAGTTCGACCACCACTGTAGATATTTCAGATTTCAGCCATTAAAACACTTAATTAAACTCCCAGAGAGCAAATCTGTATAAACAGTTCACTGTAAAAGTTATTTTTTTAATCGTTATCTAGCTTTTCGTCAGCTTTATCTACTGTTGGTACACATCCACTTCAATACACACCCTATCTATTGAAAACAGTCTTTTGCATGTATTTTTCTTTTTTTTTACTCCTGTGATCTGTCATTCTCTCTTTTCTCTGGCCTCACAGTCCTTAGTCAGGGTCTTTTATTCCTTTTTTGGGATATGAACATGCAGGCATAAATGTCAGCCTGCGTCTCATGTCTTTATCCAAAAATCTTTTTTTAGAAAGACGCCGACTGTCTTTATCTCTCCTACCTAATATTGACCCTGTCTCCTCTTCTTCCTTTCCTGGTCTGCCTCTATCAGGGTGTTTGTCTGTCTGTCTGTCTGTCTGTCTGTCTGTCTGTCTGTCTGTCTGTCTGTCGGTCGGCCTTATGTAATGGAGAGATCATGTGAGAACCGAGGTGAGGGTTCACGGCATGCACCTGCGAACGGTCATCCTCCTTTCGCTTTGATCTCTGCTGGATTGTGTTTCTTCTTCTCCGCCTGCCCCTCACCCCCTCCACTTTTCCTCCTCCTCCGCCTTTTCAGCTGATTTCCTCCTCATCCCGTCTGTTTCACTGACTCCTCCCTGGCTTTAAGCCCCTGGCTCCTCGGATCTAAACTCCATCCTTTAAGGGTAATTATGAGATCAGCTCAATGAGGAGCAGAGGGTTTTTTAAACAGTAGTTTGAGACTCGGGACTCCTCAATAAAGCGGTGTTAGATTGTTTGTTGTGATCCCGGCGTTGTAGACGGGTAGTTTACACAGCGAGACAAAAATGGAAAAAACCAGACAACCAGATCTGCCCGATCCGCAGCTCATCTTCTTAATCTCAGCTGCTTTAAAAATGACCTTCCGCCAAAATTACAGCGTCTCAACAGGAATCGAAGACAAAATAATGAGTTCAGATGTGGAGTTTTCCTTTAAATTTCCTGCTATTTAGAGTAATTTTCTGTTTGTTTGTTGTTTTTGTTGTTGTTTTTGTGCATTTTCACCCAGAGTTTGACTTTGTGCACATGCCAGCACCATTTGCGCCCAGCGGAGATTCCCTTTTCCTGCTCTGCACCCATTTATTTCCTGCCTTTCTGTGTTGTCCTGATCCCGTCCCTGATAAAAATCCCATCCAGATTTCAGTAGTCGGCCGGCCCCCGGCCATTTAGCCTGGCCTGTTACCTCTGTGCGTTGCTCTCTGTGCCCCTGAATCATTACCCTGCAGACAGACACAGACCGACCTTTCCAACGGCTAAATATAGAGCCACCAAAGAATGGGAGGAAGGGAGGGAAAAATAAACGGGGGGATAGATGGATAGATGGAACAGCATGTTAAAGAAACTTGTTGGGGGGAGCGAGAGACGTAGAGAAGGAGGCCGATTGTGTTTAGTCTCAGCGGCTGCAGGCGTTCTGGACAATACCCCAATGATGGCTATCGGTGATTATGAGCCCTATTCCAACTGCGCTGACGTCAGAGGCCCTAAGAAAAGCAGACCTGCCTGTTAAAACCCCTCACCCACCGGCTGTGGCTGCACAGATCCTGTGTTTCTCTTGGAAAGGAGAACACAGGTGGCTTGGGACTGCGGGCTAATAGTAAATGAGTTTTTCTACCCTGTACTTTGCTATATATAGAATCCAATGAGGCCTGAAATGGTGTGTTTCACCTCCGCCTGACAATCAGAAATTCTTCCTGTCTAGGTTAGAGCTTGCCAGATAGCACAAAGGGCTTTGGGTTCGTTTGTCTACCTTTTTGTCAGTTTTTCCTGATTTGCAGTTGTGCATCCAGTCCCTGTGCGGCAGACTTAGATTGTAAAAGCTCCGCCAGCGTCACACGTTTGCATTGTGTTTGAAAAGGACCCCGTATTAGTTCTCTTTAAAAGGCGCAGTGCAAAAATGGCCCCTCAAAAGCCAGTAAAAGTATTATTTCTACATGCAAATCCACTACAAGAGGCCGGAAACGCTACTTTAACTGGGGTTTAATCTGTGGTTTCATTTTAAAGCTGATTACGTTACAGCTGCACGCCTTAGTGGCTTTGTCAAAAGGCTTGGAAATGTGTCCCAGAGTTGGAGAACTGCTCCACCTCTGTGCCGCAGACTGATCCGAAATCCGTCGTCTCGCACATCTTACTCAAATTCTTGTGCTGCTTCCTGTCACGTGTCAGATGTCAAATATCACGCAAACCTTTTGGCTACTTCAGCAACAGTCTTTGTTAGCGGAAAACTGGGCGCAGAGAAGAAGCTACAGGCACCCAGAAGATTTAGAGATTTCACGGGAAAGGGGTAAGCATTACAGGAAGACTTCTGCCTGAAGGGAAAAAGTGCGACTTGTGTCTAAGTTTGTGGAAAAAAGGGCATAGGCAGTGAATTGCTTGCTGTGCAAACATAACATAAAATTTAGGCTTAGCTAGTTTGCTGTCTCTTCCTCTCTGCCCGAGGCTCCGTGTTCGTCAAACATCCTGGGTTTCTTCTAGTTTTTAGTGTGTAAGTTCTCCCGTTTGTTCCGTCGTACTGCTCTTTTGCCGTCCGCGTCCCCAAACTGTGCTGCTTTCTGTGTCGTCTCTCTTGTATCTGTTAATCTCTGTTTTTACTCACATCGCATTAACCGCCAGCTGTAGCAGATGCACCTCCAACTGGACCCTCAGCTGCGCATCTGTCTGCCACGCCATCAGCTGTGATTTTCACATGTTTTTTCCTTCATCCGTTTCGCCTGCTGTCAGTGCATTGTCTGCGACCGAGATCAAAAGACAGATCAGGAATGTGAGACAGTGGGTTTTGGGGATTTTAGCCTCGAACCTGCTCTTCCAGCTCTTACAAAGGGGCAAAGTGTCCTCCTCGTTGTAAACATGGTGTGACAGTGAGGCTGTAGCGAGAGGTCTCTGCTGGTCAGGCAGCCTTAGACAGATCACACCCGCACACTGCAGCTCTCTGGATCGGTGCCCAAACTCTAAACTCTTTTGGCAAGTTTCTGTAATTGAATCATATTTTGTCTTGTCTGTCGTGACTCGGCCATTTATTTTTAGAGCTAAAAGCTTTTGTTGCTAGGAGACAGTGTGTCTTAGGAGAGGCTGAGCGAGGGAGGGACAGAATGAAAGAGAAAAGAAAGAAAGAAAGAGATGGCAGTGGTGTTGAGGGGGAGAAAGGCGGAATCTGTGAAAGCTGAACGACGAACGAACAAGCTATGAGTCAGCAGGGACATCTGCACCACACACACACACATGCAGTGGGCATGGTTGCTATTCCTGTGTTCTTTGTCTGTGTGCTCTGTGCACCCACGCATGAACCCACTTACCTCTCCCCACTAACCTGTGTTGTGCGTCTGTGTACTTCGTGTGTGTGTGAGGGAGATATTAGCTCGCCCACTTTGATTTAATCCACCTCTGCTGTTTGTGTGCATGTGCACGTGTGTTTTTCTGTACCCCATTAAACAGCAGCTTGTTGTGTCTGTGTCACAACGCCTAACCTGTCCCCAGCGACAAGAGCCTTATTGTCTGGGGTATGAATCATATGCTCGTACCCCATTAGTAATCTGCCTTCAAATGGCTATTATCAACTATCATAGCCAGCTTGTCTGTCTTCTGGCTCCCTCTCCGAGCGCCATAGGAGATCGGATAGCAGCATGTGGTTTATTAGTCATCGGGACCTGGTCTGTTTCTCAGGATATTTTTCTCTGTTTCTTAAAGTGACTTCTGAAGGATTTTGCAGTTTGCAAGTTGAGAGGCACCAGGTTGTAAAACTAAACGCTATCGCAGTTTGCTTTCTGATGAAGTCTCACGGTCGTAGTTAGAACAGAAAAGAGACATCCACACTGCTTACCGATGCTGTCTGACACTGTGATTTCACACACACACACGCGCACACACACATCCCCCTGTGTGGAAAGAAGAATAAACTATACATCCAGGGCGGACACTCTCTGTGAATCAATCATTCAACTCTACAGATCGAAATAGTAGTTTTAAATACTTTTGTGTATCAAGAGTCTCCCATGAATTGGCAAGTGATCAGTTTATTTTTGTTATTGGGGAATTATGAAAACCGCAAGGAAAGCTGAAAAAGCGAAAGGATGCAGCTCTGCTCCACTGTGATTCTTGCAAAAGTTGGTGTCTGTCAGACAGAAAAACGTCACAGCTTGAATCTCTTAAATCCATCCTGAAGGGAGAAGCAGATTGCACAAGGGAACTCTGCAGCAATGTCAGAGGCAACGTGCCCGTGCAATACTTGGAAGTTGGAAGTGGCTTGCTCAGTTTAAACTCCTCTGACAATATGGACAGTTTTTCATGCACAGCACAAAATCAATGAAGAATCTCCAGCGTTGAGTCACATAAGTGGTACTCGGCCTTTTGTTGTAACGTTGCAGCACTGTAAGGTAAACACTAGGTGTTATCAAGTGCATTTTTGTGCCTCTGTATATGAGCGACATAGTCATAGGTCTTAGTGTTTTCCTATATGCAGCATTCCTACTATTACTACTTCCTGTACTAATACTACTAACAGTACTTGTGCCACTGCAGATTTAAGACGTTTGCAGCACGTAGCCGCACGGTGCACACCTGATCTTGGACTTTGGTTTCACCGGGTCCGACTTGGTTAGTTTTTCCATGACTCACTTGGACTTCATTTACACCTGCTATTAAAATGTGATGTGTGTCTGGATAAGAGAGAGTGCTGTAATGCCTGTAATTAGTCACGTTATTGCAAATCAGAGTTTGATCGGTTAATATCAGCAGAGTCAGCTTTTTTGCAAACGCAGCTCTGATTCAGGGACAGCGTTACTGTTTTGTTTTGGTTTTTCTGAATGTATTTATTTTGAGAAAGCGCCACCCATGTAGGCAGGAATGTCGTGACTCACGCTGGAGTTTATCATCCGCTCACCTTCACAAAAGGACTGGAACGATCCATTTCCACCAGTTGTCACTCCGTTAGCTGATTCACAGTGAGGGAGCCACTGAGCATTCACAGCAGCTACAAACACAGACGCAGTGAAAATGACCCAGTGGCAGTCGTGTTGCCTCTGACCCATACAGAGCTGTAAAAGGACCCTGTGTTGAAAGCTAAAGGTAGACGTTTTTAATAAACTGACACCTGCCACTCTCTGTTTTGTGAGTGTTTGCTTACTGGTTTATAAATTGATTTAATCCCAATAAGCATGCAGGCAGTGAGAGCACATGGTGTGTAAATGGAAAAGCCATAATTGTTTTAATCGCCATCTGGTCACCATATCTAGAAAGGGTTTGCTTTGCCCTTGGATTTGGTTTCCAGGTGTGTCATCTTTTCTTTTTTTTTTCTTTTTACTCTTTTTACAAGTTTTACAGCTCCTTTTTTCCCTGCTTTTATGTCATGTTATCTGTTTTTCATCTTTTGTGTGGTTGGGGTTTTTTTTTGTGTGTTGTCTGCTTTAATGGAGCTGCCCCGAGGTGGTTTCCTATCAAATGTTGACGAGGCAATAAAGGCGGGTTGGAAAAAATTAAACAATTCCCTGTTTTATGTCGTATAAGGTGGCCTTTGCACAGATGCATACAGACGGTGATCATATACAACAGCTTTTCATATTACATTAGATTGCATCATGTGCTATCACTGGAACTTGGGTCAGTGGGCCGCGGCGGGGCCTTGAACGCACCATTGTTAACACTTCACTGTCACTGCTGTAGAGACGTGACAGGCTTTGTAATGTGTGGGAAACCGATTGTAACCTTTTTTTAGGATACTGTGTTTCTTTACAGTTACATAAACACACACACACACACACACACACACAAAATTCAGCATTGTTATATTGCGGCCATATGTTTCCCACCCTCTGCTTTCTCAGCCTGATTGCCAAAGCACATCTGGTCCTAATGAGGTGTGTGTGTGTGTGTGTGTGTGTGTGTGTGTGTGTGTGTCAGTCACTATGCCTTTGCTAGTCAGCCTTTCAGCCTGGCCTTGCGTTGAAGTGGTGTTGAGTCTTTTACTGCCACCCACTGCTTTACAACTCAAAGCCTATACTTTCAACTGTTGGATAATAGTGTGCGCGCTCGCCTTTGTGCGTGTTCTGATAGTAGTTATAAAGCCGTAGCTTATATTTTGTCTGCACATATCTCAAGGCCTGTTAATCTGTTATAGCACTGCTGATTCTCCTTTGATGGCGATAGCAGCGAAGCTTTGATTATGACTGCCGTCTGTGGGAACTGATTTAGCCGAAATGCTCATTGCCAGCTTTTCCTGGAAGCACGACATTGACATTGCATTTAGACCCGAGGTGTGCTTCGACGTACGTGTTTCAGCCCTGACTGTGTGATTTCCAACAGTCTCATGTCTCGAATCCTTTTTATAAATGCTTCTCTCTAACAAGTAATTGCTGTTTCTCTGTTCCTCCTCTTGTTTTAACTGAACTCTATGAAAAGCTGAATCCTGCTTCCACACTTTTTTTTTTTTTTTTTTGCCTTATGTTTGTCTCCAGGGAGACCAAAATAACAACCTTCACATGCAAAAATGAATGCCAGTTGATTGTTTTTGGGTTTTTTTATGCAGTATGTCTTTTAGAACCAAGAAATTGCCATGCATTTCCTCTGTA
The DNA here is from genome assembly GCA_008933995.1 of Datnioides undecimradiatus. Lineage (NCBI taxonomy): Eukaryota > Metazoa > Chordata > Actinopteri > Lobotiformes > Datnioididae > Datnioides > Datnioides undecimradiatus. Next base: position 10,561,821 of record WARS01000044.1, on the reverse strand, counting down.
GTTCTCACGAGTATTAGCTGCAAACACAAACATTATTTAGCATCCGTTGTGTTGTTTCACCTGGTACCGAATCAGCTGAAGTCAAGTATAACGGGCGACTTTAGAAGAGGATATCATGAGGTGCACCAAAAGCATGACCCAGATTTCTTTAGTTGTGTCTTTGAGCTCAGCCTCTGTTTATGATCACCCAGCTAAAACATCTCCCCTCTCTCTCTCTCCTCTGGCCCACAGGGTTCGCCTTCCCGGACTGGGCCTACAAGCCGGAGTCAAGCCCTGGCTCCAGGCAGATCCAGCTGTGGCACTTCATCCTGGAGCTGCTGAGGAAAGAGGAGTACCACGATGTCATCGCCTGGCAGGGAGACTACGGAGAGTTTGTCATCAAGGACCCGGACGAGGTGGCCCGCTTGTGGGGGGCCAGGAAGTGTAAACCCCAGATGAACTACGACAAGCTCAGCCGAGCTCTAAGGTGAGACTGAAGCGAGTGAAAGAAAAGAAGGATGTCGATTAAAATCATACTTTTATAAGACCCAGGTGATAAAAATCTCCTGGTGGTCTGTGTGGACCGTTTGTCTGTGCCAACAGACTACTGTTCTGCATCGTGGATAGACTGTCTTTTAAATAAAGATCACAATGAGGAAACATAATCGATATAATCTGATTCAGGGCCGTGCATTTGCAGTGTTATGAACCAGATGAACATCCCAGAAAAGATACAGTATGGTGTTACTGCTGAACCAAAGATTTCAGTGAGATCAGCCCTGACAACTAGTGTTCAACATGAATTTAAATAAAACAACTGTCATTTCTGGCCTTTTTTTAAAGTGTCATGCTGTTTGCAGCATAAAATCACATCACTGTTGTTCAGAGAATGATGAAGAAAGCCAATTATTGCCTGACGCCTTTATTAAAACAGCCATGCTTTGTCTGTTTGCACCATATAATATTTAAGATAATATTGTAGATACAGGTGACGCCAAAACAACCGGGATGCATCTTGTTCTGCACTGACAAACACTTGCTTTTCTCAGGTTCTTGCTCCAATCTGAAAGGTATCAGCCATCCTCACGAAGTCTAGTCTGGACTGATGCTAATACTTAGCCTCACATGTAGGTCATGTGTTCCTGGTTGGTATCAGCAACAGGGGAATCAAATAATGGCAAAGAGCCCAGGCGAGTCAATCTTAAGTTACAGGACCAGAAATCAGGTCCTTTTGAACTGCAGATGAACTGTGATAAACTCGGCGAAGCATACAAGATTGATTTTAAAATAAATCCAATTTGTTAGGGGGGAGATAACAGCGCAGCAGTACACACACAGCGTGTCCATTCACACATCATTCGCACTCGCCGCAAGTGGAACAACATTTCTTTTCAGGCTTATTCTCCGCCTGCGTTGCCTCTGTCTGCACTTTGCAATTTATAAAAACAAGCTGGAAGAGCATTTTGAAAACCAGACGCCGCAGAATAGAAGACGGAGGAAAGTGGAGATAAAAGCTTTCATCTTATGTCTTCGCTGTGACCCGGATCCCTCATTTAGATTCTGTTGACAAGAACAACAGACAACAAGTCGCCAACGTTCGTCTCTTCTTCATTAGGCACATTTTAAGGCGCCTAAGCATCGCCTCTTCTTAGTGTGGGTTGTGCTGTGTTTTGAGCTCCTTGCTTCAGTTTTAACGTCTCGTTTCCTTTTTGTTGCTGGCTCAGATGTAAATTCGAGCCTAATTACAAAAGCGGCGAACGTGTAAGACAAACAGAGGCGGTGTGTCTCTGTGCGAACATGCATCTGCGCCGCGTGCTGAAACTCCAGGGTGACGGCAGATTTAGAAACACACCTTCACCCTCCGCGGAGCACATGTGGGATGCTGCGGAGTTTTATTTAGCTGCCAGTCTGTTCCCTCACAATCATGTAAACACACAGCACACACCGCTAGTCATCAGTGTCGCCTCCTGTGTTGTAGGTTGGTGTGGGTTATAGTTTGCCATGGTGATGACTAGTTACACTGTCTCATCACCACACACACACACACACACCCACACACACACACTTAACACCTTGTTATATGTCAGCCCTCCTCCAGCCCATCTGTGTCTTGTTTGTTGCTTAAACCTTTTTTTATCTTGTTCTTACCCTCATACGACTGCATATTTAAACACACACAACCTTTTCTGAACTTGCAGGAAAGTATTTCCACACTTACACGAATGATATATATAATGTATGCTCATGTAACTCATTGACTTCGAGGTATTAATGGTGCATTTGTGTGTTCGTTGCACAGGGAACGTGCAGACAAAACATGGTTAGATAAGGAGAAACAATGAAACAGCAACAGATGTCATGTACATGAGAGCGTCTGGCTGAATCTGGTCAGGGAGGATGAAGGATGAGTGATGTTATTTTATTTATTTAAAGTATTTTAATGAGTAACAGTTCATCATACGACATACACTTGTTTCCTACCATGTGAAGCATTTTAAAGGACGGCAAAGACACGTAAAGGTTGAGGAACTGGACTTGATGCCGCTTGTAGAAGGAGTTGGAGGCATTATCTGAACCAAGTCAACATGGACACTAATCAGCGTGCATCCTAAAGAAGGGCTTTAACTGGCGCAGGTTTAGTAGCAAACAAACAGTCGGTTTGGTGCAGTTAATCAGTGAGTATTTAACATCAGGGAGCAGCTGCAGTCGGACGTCGCCGTGATGTCTTTCCTGTGGTTTGTTAACCTTTTATATGAACGAGCGTCTGCTAATTAATCCTGAAGTCTTCGGATGAAAGTTCTCGCTCTGTTAGATGTGACGTCTCTGATTGATGCTTCTCTGCATCTTTGAAGTGAGCGTGCGCTGGTATACACACACACGCACACAAACGCGTGCGCTCACTCATGCATATCAAGTACCAGTGCGCAGAGACACATCTGTGCGAGTGTGAGTTGCGCTCGCACCCTTCAACGTGTGTGTCCCATGCTTAGAGAGGTCGAGTCTATACAGTCAAAGTCCTTTCTAGTTTATTTGAAGGAAGTTCAAATGGTCTTCAAAGAGCAGGAGGCCTGGAGCGAGTCTGGGCCCGGTATGTGAGACCGGCTGTCCCATATTGACTCAATACTGTTTGAGAGAGTGTGTGTGTGTGTGTGTGTGTGTGTGTGTGTGTGTGTGTCGGTTCCTTTCGCATGTATGTGATCCATCCACACGTCTGTGAACATTGTGTCCCCTCCAGCTTTTACTGCACAACCGGGCCTGATATTGTTCCCACCTACGCACTGATACTGTCGCTCACCTCCCTAGGTGTTGTGGTGTGTCTGTGTAGCATGTATTGTTTTGAATTCACTCTCCTGTTTTGCATGCGTTGCGTTTTCCGTGCGTGCCTGGTCTCCGTCGGTAACTTGAGTCCTCAGGTGCTGAACCTCGGCATAAATCGAAGGACCTGCTATTTGCTCGCTGAGTTTTTGCCACTTTGTGAGATTTAATAATTCACATGGACTTAGAATAATGTTCCTTTAAAGCCGTTCTCCGGGGGGGTGACAAGTTAATCTTGCGTTTGCGAAATTGGGTTTTAAACATAAAACACATTTGAGATTGAGCACCAGCCGTGATTTAACTTGTCAATAATTCATGTAGGTAGTGCTTCGAGCATCTCAGACATTTAAATACTTAATTCCACACAGAAATCCTCAATGCTGAACTCGGTATTACTGCGGTATGTTTACTTTACTCTACTCAGAGACTAGAGAGCCCTTTCCACCACGGAGAGCCCCTGTACATCGGGGTTTATGCCTTAAAGCCGCTGTGTGGACACTGATGTGCTCTCACTCCAGTTTGTTTTGTGTGTGTGTGCGCGTGTTCAGTCGTTTTGTCGCTACTTGCATATGTTCTCTGCGCGCGTCGCAGATCTGCCTCATCCCTTTTATGCGTGTGTGTCTGTATTGCATGTGACGGTGTGGGTGTGCGTAGTAGTCGTCTCTGTCCTAAGAGGCCCTTCACTCATTGAGTCACTGAGGGGCTGGATGAGCCTCCTGGTTCACACAATCCTTCTGCATTGTACCAAACTGTGGTGACTAATACTCCGAACACACTGAAGCACAGCTGGGCACGGCCTCGTCAACGTGACAAATGTTATTTCCACTGTCACTATGCTCGTTTTTTATTATCTGTCCCTTCTGGTGTGACTGATTTAAAGAAGATAAGATTTATTTTACTGTAAGAGTCTTTTCAGCTTCGGATTTAAACTGTTTTCTCGGGCTGTAATGGTAAAATTTGAATTTCAGGGTCATGTTTTGGTTTTGTAGCTCTGCGGAGAGGCAGAGAAAAGTTCAGTGTTTTGTTTTTACAACGCTAAATATTATATTTTATCACACGGAGGGAAAAAACAGTTACATATGTGGCCAAAAATAAACTATTGATCCTGTCAGACGGATGGATGTATGAAGAGAAATCAATGGCAGGATACGTAACAGCCAACAACACTGAAACACTCGCCGCTTACCTGCTCTGATTTTCACATCCCGCTGCCGGAGAGCAGCCTGATTATGACTTACTGACTCCAGCAGACGTGTTTTCAACTTAGTATTCAAGCGCGCACACACTTTTGTGTACAGCTTCAGCCACCGAGCTCCTCTCTGCTCGATTCTACTCCCGATGATGAATAAGGCCTCACATTTCCAAGAATGAAGCGGACGCTCTGAATTGAATGTGAGACACCATTTAGAAGTTTTTATGTAAAGAAATATGAATGTGGTTTTGTCCTGAGGCTATCAGTGAGTCACCGGGAGCCATTTTATCTTTTAGATGAGCTGTCAGCGGCTCGCTGTTCACTCCTACATCGCGCTGTGTATTGACGATGACTAATGCACTCTTATTAATGGAGCCGCCTGGGTAAGACTAAATCAGAGCGGCTGTCTCACTTCCTTCAGTAAATGAGAGTTTGAGTCCAGCCGTGTGTTCACATTGTGAGCAGCTTGTTTAATTGTGTGCTAATGCAGAATTACTATGCAGGCAGTGATTTTACATAGTGACATTTCTGGTGTTTTCACTGTTGTTTCCTCTCATATTATGTTGTTTACTGTCTTTTAATATACTGTAGCCAATGGGAAAAACACTAATAAGCAACATCGGACGTTCAACTCTCTCTGTCAAAACTCTGTTCAGTTCACATTCAAAAGAGTTGTTCAATAAAAAGGAAGAGGGGCACTCTATTCTGGCTCCTGTGCGCTGTGTGCCAAAGCAGTTGTTGGTGTGACATTGTCTCATTTACATAAAAAAGGAGAAGCGTGTGCGCATTTGTCTGTAATAACGTGGAAGTATCTTACGGTCTGTTTCCTATGTGAAATAATTAAATGCAAGTTTGTTGAGGCTGGAGTTGAGTTCAGAGCTCACTGGTGCCCCCAAGGTGAAATATGACCATCGTCCCTGTGTTCGTTCATTCCCTGAAACTTGAACAGCTGAGAACCTTGTAATGTGCCGCTGTTAGGCAGAAGTCTTCGCGGACGTTGGTGGATTTACAAGAAAACGTCGATTTGATTGATCGCCGATTAAGAGTGACCCCAAATCCTGTGGTCGGAGCAGCCAACACGATTGCTAAATGCCCACAAATGAGCCAGCTGTCACGGTTTATTCGTGTTGGTTGCACTGTGAATAATCGCTGGCTGCGCGGCCGTGAGTCGGTTTGTGCCATGCAGCAGAAATTTTAATTCAGTCCGTAGTTTCAGCCTGGAAAAATGTGCGCAGTATGTTTATTAACCATTGTTTCACACGCTCGGACGCTCGTCTCGCGCAAAACGCGGCCAGATTCAGATGTTTACCGCATGTTTCTGATGATGTGATCACGAAGCGCTAACTCGCTGTTCCTCTCTGTTTAGATACTACTACAACAAGAGGATCCTCCACAAGACCAAAGGGAAGAGGTTCACCTACAAGTTCAACTTCAACAAACTCGTGCTGGTCAACTACCCCTTCATCGACATGGGCTCCGGTACGCACGCACGCACACACAGACATGTCCCAAATCCACAAATGACGTGGTGAGCGGCAGCAGCAGACGCCGAGGGTCAGACGTCTCGTTTTAAAGGCACAGGATGACTTTGTTTTAATGTCCATGCGTTGTGTCAGCGTGTTAAACGCTCAGACGGGGCTTTTAGGCGTTCAGATGATGGATCGACAGCAGCTGAACGACATCCTCTGGACTTGGTTTCTTTCGATGAAGACGACAAAATCGCTCTTTACTGCAAGGACCCGCTCGAGGAGTTTAAGCTCCAGAGCAGACACAAACGTTTTCAGCCTTCAGGCGTCTGGAGTAAGAGTTAAAAGCCCAAATAACCGCCAAACGTAGGTGGCATTTCAGGTGCTGCTGTGATTTTATGTGGCGCCGCAGGGAGCCAATCACGTACTCCGATGTGTTGCGCGCATTCGTCTGCATGGGTGGCTTCAGAGAAAGGCGTGTACACAACGAAGACATTCAGCCGGCGCCGCAGACGACTTATCTGTCTTATCTGTAGAGACTTTTGCGGTGACGGTCTAAACATTGGATTCATTATAATCACATCATATTCACATCAAGTGTTTCCGTCCACGTGTATGCAGGAGAAGCTCAGCCTGACACCCTGCACACACACACGGGCAGATATGAGGTGTATTGTGTGTGCGCCTGGTAACTCGCTGTGCATGCAAGCGTGTGTGTGTGTGTGTGTTCTGCGACATCAGTGTGCCACGTCCCAGTTTATCCCTCTGCTCCCTCCTCTGAAGTCGTCTCTCGTTCTGGTCCCGGCCACCCAGTGTAAACACAGCCCATATGGAGCGTTGGATACTGGGTGACATAAGTGCAGCACGAAACTTTAATTATAGCCTCCGTGTGATGTGGCCCACACACTGACATGTTGTGATATGATGGTTTCATACGATGGTTTTACACACACACACACGCACACACACCCACGTCAATCTGGATTGATCCGCAAGCACAGACGCTCGCAAACGTACACACTAGATAAACACTCACGCAGTTCTTTCTAGTCATCGTCTCTGACACACATGGCTGTGATATGTGCGCTTTTTAAACACACACACACACACACACACTCAGCGGTACTGGAAAAAACAGAGGAACCCAACCCATGTTTGTGATGGCAGTAAGAGCGACTTTTCCAATATTTAATTCTGGCACGTGCGCCGATGCCAAGAATTTATTGCAGTGCCACAGCCTCCCTGGCAGGAAAGAGAGGGAGAGAGCCGGGGGGAGACAGGGAGGGAGGGAGGGAGGGAGGTGGGGTTGAAAGAGAAGGGAATTTGTGGCTTTGTGTAACCCAGTGTTTTCTTTCTGTGTGCCTGTGACCCTCTGGGTAAAATAGTTGAAGTTATGGGAGACATGTGACCCGCTCTCGTTAGTTGCTTTTCCCTTTCTCCTCAGCTTTAAAGGCTGGTTTGTCCAACAGTCCCAGTAGATTTGTGTTTGACGCAATGTCCTGGTTACAGGAATGCTGCAACTGATCGGGTTAGCGGCAAAAATCAGCTGATAATCTGTGTAAATGTGTGAGAGAGGGGAGCTCTGATGATGTCTCATAGCTGGTTACTGAAGTGAAGTGTGTGTGTGTGTGTGTGCAGGACAGGATTATACTGTTAGAAGTCCTAACGTCACGTCCTCTCCACCTCACAGGTCGAGGAGTCCCTCAGAGTGCCCCCCCAGTGCCAACCGGAGGCTCCCACTTCCGGTTCCCCCCCTCCACGCCGTCAGAGGTCCTCTCATCCAGCGAGGAGCTGCGCAGCCCGGGCATGTTCAGCAGCGTCGCTCGCCGCATAGCCCGCGGCTCCGTGAGCGACTGCAGCGATGGCACCTCCACCAACTCAGAGCTGGAGGAGGCTGTGGGGGCCGACGAGCGGGGCGTGGGGCCTGAGAGGGCTTTCAGGGGCCTGCTTCCTCCCCGCCTGCCTCATGATTCTCTCTTCAGGGTCTATGGCGGGGCCCCGAACCCAGCAGGGCTCGCCAGACCTGCCCCCAGGGTGCACCCAGAGCCGCTGTCTCCATTCCCTGTGTCGCCCCTGCCTGGCCCCGGGGGTCTCCTGGCCCCAACTCTGTCCCCAGCCCTGTCGATGACCCCCACCCCACACCTGTCCTACACCCCCTCCCCCTCCTTGTCCTCCCCCATGATGGGCTCCCACTTCTCCTTCAACCCAGAGGACATGAAGCACTACCTGCAGGCCCACACCCAGTCCGTCTACAACTACCACCTCAGCCCCCGAGCCTTCCTCCACTACCCCAACATCGTCATCCCTCAGCCCCACCGCCCAACCCTGGAGAAACCAGCGGCCCATCACCTCCACGGCCCGCCCCTGCCGCTCTCTCATTCGCTCAGCCAGCAGCCAGGAGGCGGGGAGGAGCCGCAGCAGCACCCGTCACCGTTCAAGTTCAAGCTGCAGCCGCCCCCACTTGGGCGCAAACAGAGGGAAGCAGGAAGCTCATTGGCTGCCTCCTCTTCCTCCAGCCAGTCGTCCTCATTCACAGGGTCTGGTCAGATGAACAGCACAGGACCGCCGAAGATCAAGGTGAGACGGCTAACACACACACACACACACACACACACACACACACACACACACACACACAGTGTGTGTGGTGCAGCCATAAATAAACACAATGTTGTGCCTTCCAGGTGGAGCCCATATCAGACATTGAGTCAGAGGAAGAGGTGGAGGTGACTGACATCAGTGAAGAAGATGAGCTCAATCACAATGACGAGGATGATGAAGGTGACATCTTCACCCCGAAAGCTCGTCACCACCATCATCAGTTCAACAACCACCACCGAGCCAACGGAAACGGGAGCGGCCTGTCCGCCCCTCCCCACCCTGACGACGACCCCGACGATGATGAGGAGGTCTTCAAGACTCCAGCCACTCCTCCTGTGGCCTTCCCTCTGATCGGCCTGAAGAGCGAACCTGGTCAGGCGGCTCCCATCAGCCCCGGAGGCACGCGCTGCATCCCGCTCAAACTGCGCTTCAAACGCCGCTGGAGCGAAGACCAGAAGATGGAGGCGGACGGAGAGAGGGACGAGGCGGAGGACAAGAAAGTGCGGGCTGAGGGAGAGGAGGAGGCGGAGGGGAAAGGAGAGGAGGCAGGCAGGAGAGCGGGGCAGGTGGAGAACGGCGGAGGGAGGGCAGCAGGAGGAGGTGTTATTCTGGGGCTGATGCTGCCACCGCCTCCCACCCAGCGCAGGGCGAGCTCGGAGCTGCAGAGGGCCACGGCGCAGCTGTCTCTGGAAAACACTGGCTGCTGAGCTTCAAGCGCACACACACACTTAGACGGAGAACACACACACACACACGCATCTCTGAGTCTCGTCCATAAACTTAGTGTCTTGTAGACCATAATGCCTTGTGGTTTCCTGCCAGCAGTAGTGAGCGTAGCAGGTTTAGGTTTGACACGAGTGACTGAGAAGTGACTGCATGAACAAACCTCAGCGCTGGTCTTCACTCTGTAACAACTCACGTTTGCATCTGCGTGTTCATGAGCTGGTGAAGAACAAGACCTTCTCCTTTGCACCCACCCATGGTCAGCACTGTCAGCAGGCAGCCACTAAACATTATGGCCTATATAAAACCATAAAACGTAGACGTGCCCGTGTAGCCTCTTACGTACTGCAAGGCAAAGACAGCCCCGTGGCCCCGGTACCCTATCAAACACCAGGCAGGGTTAGTCGTGCTGGGACGTTAGAAGTTGACCCAGTCTGTCCTGTTTTTAACATCAGAGCCCTGCAGAGAGGGGGGGGGTCTACTCTTAAATATCCTTGGATTTGCACACTGACTTCTCAACGCCTCCTCGCCCTCATGGTGCCAGTTATGCCGCGGGTCTGCCCGGGATCACCTCACGTCACACACACGTGCCCAGATCAGCGTCTCTTTAACAGGCGTGTTTTGTTTGTCGGGCACAGCGAAACGAATCCCGTTCGCTCTACAACAGAAGCAGCCTGAGCTCTGCAGCAGGACTGAATGAATCTCTCACCCACATCTGGCTCGCTCGACTGTGCTGAGCCGTCCTCTCCACCACCCCCACCCCCACCACCACCACCTCCTCTCCTCTATCCTCACTCCTCTTTTCTTCATTTGTACTCGCCTGTAACAGACGGACGGATCCTGATGCGCAGCCCTGATAGAGATTACAGAAGTGCCTCTCTGTCTGCACCCACCACAATTCAGTCGTTTACAAGATGGAGGCCTCGGAGCAGGGGGGGGAAACCAGACCTTGCTCCGATGGATCTCACAGACTGAAGAGGGATGTTTTTTTCTTTTCAAGAGGTGATTAGAAAGAACTCTCCAATCACAGTCCTCTTATTTTCCAGGAAACAACTCAGACACTATCAGACTGCATCGGGGCCAGAGAGAGGCCTCTGGGTCCTCTGCTCATTCACTACAGTGTATAAAGACATGAAATGAGCGTGGGACTGTGCATCTTAAGGGCGGTCAGACTAAGCCCGAGTAGGCGAGGGAGGATTCTGATGAACTGACATTGACCTCTTGACGCCTGACCTGTCGGCCGGCGAAGTGACGCGGCATCCGACTGTACAGAAACAAACACCTGGGTCTCTGAGGACGGCGCCGGATCGTTCTCTCCTTTCTCGTCCCTCGCTGAGGAAATGAGGAAGCAGCTACCAGCGAGGCTGTAATCATCGACACGCTGAATGTGCGCGCGCGTGTGTGCGGACCCAGGACGCAGAGGGTGTCTCGGCTTTTCGTGTCCCCGCTTGACTTCGCACAATCTCGGAGGGGTTTGGAGGTTTGAGGGCGTCCGCGGCGTTTTCTCCCTCATGCATTCAGATCGACGGCCCTCTTCTGCATTCCCCCCGTGTTTGTGTCTGTCTTTCAAGAGACTCTGTTCTCTCTGTCAAAGGACGCTTGTGCCTCACAAAGACACGGACAGTATTTTAGGGCATTTGCAGCGATCTGAGGACTCTGTGTATTTCTGGAGTTAATGGCCGAATCTGTTCACGTGATGTTTTGAGAAGCGGCGGTGGAAGCAAACTGATTCTTGTCGGGGGTGGGGGGGCGGGAGAACGGGGCAACCATGTAATGAATGTCGAGCATCAAGGTTAACTCAGGCAAAACCCTCACTGAGATACTGAGAGACAACTTATTTTTTATGGCGTTTTAACTCGTGCAGTTGGAGAAAGAAAAGACATGTTGCCCATTTTAACGAACAAACGAGAGTTTAAAAAAAAAAAGATTGTGCCTTTTTTTGTTTTTAAGCCAACACGAGTTTTATCAAACACCCCCAGCGAAATGTTGATCTCACTCACACCGTGCCGCCATGCCTTCTTTTTTTGTAAAAGAGAGATGCAGAATAAGTAAATCTACACATATATATTTTATTCAAATATATATTGAACTCAAATATTATATTTCAATATGGTCATTTGATACAAATCGGGAAAATCCTACTATTTTTAATGGTAAAGATATGTATATATTCTAATGGGCATATTATTACCAGTATAATTCAGCCTTTGCCTTCTCACCCTTGCCTTCTCTTGACCGTTGAGCTGCAGCGACAGAGGCCGCCGGCATCAGAGTTTTATATTTATATTGTAAAAATAAAAAAATCACTTATCGCGTATTCAGGGGACGGAGGGTGTGACGGGACAAGGGTAACGTGAGCCGAAACGTTTTGAACCAGCCATGGGTCAGATAGTGTTTACCTTGTTGGTGGGCGTGTTTGCTTTAACACCCCTGGAGTAGCGACCGGGCGGGGTTTGCCACCTCGGGACAGAGAGGGCAGAGTCGAGCTCAGCCGCAGAGTAAACCCGTGCGAACTCCGCTCGCTTTGTCCCGACTGGCGAACCCCGCCCGCCCACAGCTGCGACTGTTTGACCCCGGTCTGCTTAGAAACGGCAGAGGAGCGGGTCGTAACGGGCAGCCAGTGACAGGCTCGCGTGTTCGGAGCAGGCGGATTGTGATTGGCCGGCGCAGACGCGCAGCGGGTTTTCAGCTCTGCGTCACCTCACAAAAGCCCGCAGGACCTCAGCTGATACGGCCGGACTTTGGTTTGAGCCTGGACTGTGGACTCGAGCGGCTTTGTGTGAGGCGAGTGTGTATGGGCTGGTCTGAACCCTGCCCATACACACTCACACGTACGCACACACACATGCACAAACACACACCAACCTGGTTAGAGCGAGGCTTTACTGTGGCTAGAATAAAGGGAAACATGACATCACACGTGACATCAGACGCCCCCACAGTCTCTCTGGAGTAGATGGCAATCCAGAGACGCCACACACACACACACACACACACACACACACACACACACACACACTTAAACACACACACACACACACACACACACACACTTAAACACACACACAGAGGAAATGGCAGCACAAAACCTCAGAGCAGAGTGGAGAGAGAGGGACTTCCCATAATCTGACTCGCTCATTTTGCTTGGTGCGTACGTGTGCTTTGTGTGTGTGTGTGTGTGTGTGTGTGTGTGTGTGTGTGGTGATGTGTGGTTTCTATGGTTGTGCCGTCTACCCACAGACAAACACACACACACATATACACACATCTACACACAACACTTTCCAGGCTCAGAAACAGTCTTGATAAAGTCTTGTTTCAGGTTATTTAGTCCGGGTTTCTTGCCCAGATTGTCCAGCTGCAGTCTCACGTGTGTGTGTGTGTGTGTGTGTGTGTGTGTGTGTGTGTGTGTGTGTGTGTGTGTGTGTGTGTGTGTGTGTGTGTGTGTGTGTCCTTAACACACGTTCAGTCATTGTGATGGGTTATTTTTCTTCAGCGGTCCCACAAAAACAGGAAAACTCTTCCGTCTGTCCTTCAAAGTGGCCCGTTGGTTTTATTAGAAACGTAAGTGTCGCACATCCTCGCCGCTCCCTGCCAGTGGCGAGCGCCGGCAGTGGCGGCGGGATCGTTTCGAGGACAGATGTGGCAGTTTACGAGCGTCTGGGAAAGAAAACCACAAACACAGAGCGTTACCTGAACCGTTGCACCTGTGCTGCCTTACCTGTCGTGGCTTCAAAAACATAACACGAGAAACAAACGCCCAGCGGGTCGATACGTTCACCCCTCAGCTTCATCGATGTTCTTATCATTTTCTTCTGTATTTTTTCACATATTACTGTTACTCTTGTAATTATTATATTATTAACATGACTATTTTTGATTATTTTGTACCCTCTTGCCATGGCCCGGTCCTCTTCTCCATGAGTTCCTGAGTTTTTGTTCCCGTGTGCACTCTTTCCCATGAACTTCATTTAGTTTGCTTCAATGCAGTCTCTCTCTCTTTTTTTTTTTAAATAACCACGTTACCATGGACAAGAGGAGTGTCGTGTAATCCCCACATGATATAGAGCAGGGGAAGAAACAATTGTTTTCATTTTTTGATGTTGTGTATAGATATTTTTTCCATTTTTTTGGAGGATTCTGTAAGAAAAGAGCTTTGTACTGTTTAACCATTGTATTATTTGAAATGCCTCCTCCTGTCCTCTCTCTCTCTCTCTCTCTCTCTCTCTCTCTCTCTCTCTCTCTCTCTCTCTCTGTGCTCGCCTCTGTCTCTCCTCTCACGTCCACCTCGATGGTGAGCTGTCACTCCAGAGGAGCGACGGGGTGGGGGGGCTTGTGTTGTTATCATGGAGGAACCACCTGTACTTCTGTTTCTCTTCTATCTGTTCATCTTCATTTGTAATTAAACAATAATCAGGGTTCATTAAAAAAGGTAAAAACGGACGTGAGTCTGTCTTTTTTCATTCCCTCACACCCTCGAGTTCGGCTCGGCGGCTCTTTAAGGTGAAAGCCACTGATTTAAGAAGACGTTTGGGCCTGAAGCTGTCACAGTCAGTCCGTTAATCTTCATCAACTATTATGATCTCATTCATTTTTAAAGGTTTTTAAGCCAAAATGCCAAAAACTCGTTTGTTTCGGCCCCTAAATTGGGAAGATTTGCTCCTTCTCTGTGTCTTATATGTGAGTGTGTTGGTCGGACTAACAGGCACCTTCATGTTGCCGTCACCTGCTTTAGAACGTTACATATTAACATCAAACATGTTTTAGACTAAAGCAACATCCATCACCAATGAACATTACTGTTAGCTGCAGCCCGGATCACTCACCTACAGGATTTGGGTTCAATCGTTGTCGTTTGTTGTTCAGATAAAACGCTTTGACTCACAAACACACGTTTGGCGGCTGCGTCAGTGAATCAGAGCCGTGTTCTTTCATGCTGGTGGTTTTATACTAAACACCCTGCAGCTTCGCCGCGCCAGCCCGCCTCTCTCTCTCTTCCTCGCTCTGTTCCTCTCTGAATGCTTCATGACTCAAGTCATGTCAACAGCAAGTCGAGTACTTGGTACTTGTCAAAGTCCTGGCGTATTATATGAAAGAAAGCCATCCAGGGATAAGCGTTCTCACTTCTGCTCACAATAGAGCTGTTATTATTATTATTATTATTATTTATTTATTTATTTTTCTTTCCCCTCCTCTCAGAGACAGCTGCCACAAAAAGACCTTGATGGAAGAGATTTGTTTGTGACAATGGAAATAATTCAGGAGGAAGGAGGGACTGGGTCGATGTTCAGACCTTGTGACCTTCTATTCAGGTGCAGAGGAGCTGCTTTAAAGAGACTGCCGGTCTTTGTCAAACATACGGAGTTGTCACCGTGCAGTTATTTCTGCATTGTGTACATTTAGGTGAGATAAACATGTTTTTTTTCAATGAAAGGTTTGAAGTTAGTGACGTAAACTCACCTGCGTGTTCAATTCTTCTTTTTTTTTGACATTTTGTACCAACTTTAAAGCGCCGAGCTGCTGTCCTTGACTACAACAGTGGAATAAATAAACTGCTGCGGCGACACAATCCCTGAGAACTTTAATAATTGTGATGTTAATTGCGTCCCAGACGACACCTCAGTGATCCGCCCACCTCGTGTTTTTGCTTCTGCCGACATGGAAGTTTTAATTACTCACCAGACTGGCAAATCTCTTCCATACACGATGTGGGTTTATCTTCTGCTTCATCTCATGGGTTGAATCAGACTCGTGTTTGGGTAATCGTTGCTCTGCGGTTCTGGTTTGGGTTTGATGAGAAGGTCAGAATTTGGGAATTTGCGCTCAAGGGCTTATTTCTAAGTCTAGTATTTGGCTTTCTTGAAGCAAAAGTGCTGATAATCATAGTTTTTCTGGGCAAACTAGGTCTGCGTTTAAAGATGATTTGATTCAATATCAATAAAACCGCCACATATTTGCTTGATTGATGTACTAATCATTTAATACGCTATAAAATGTCATAAAGTGGTGAAAAACTCCCATCACAGCCTCCCAGAAGGCAAGATGACGTCTTTAGATAGCTTGTTTAGCCAAAGACGTTCGGGTTAAAATCAGAGAAAAGCAGCACATATTCCCTTCTTGGAGAGGCTGACTCCTTAAAATGACTTAAATGATTGATTTGTTATGAAAAAGAGCTACTAGCACCAGCCACAACATCACAACTTCACAGTTTGTTGTAGGAGAAAGCCACTGAAACAGCCTTCAGACACTACATTCCTCCACACACACACACACACACACACACACACACTCTCTCTTACTGTCCCACAGCTTCTCCTCAGACAGGTTTTCAAGTCTAGGTGTGAGACTAATTCTCAGTTTAATTTATAAATAATCCATTACATTAAGGATATATGTAAACTGTATTACCTGCTTTTCTCAGATTTTACCTTAAAGTTTTTGCTGATCTCCTGTCCGATCTTGAACTTTGTTGCAGTTACGAACAATTTATGTTTAGATTTGTCGCTCATCAACACAAACATACATCCTGATGAGCTGTTTTCACCTTCTGTTTATGTATAATACTCATCAGACAACATTTAAACGTTCCTGAAAAACAAAACCCTCCAGTTCATTCCTCTCCTTGTCTTCCCCTGAAGCTCTGGCTCCCCCTGCTGGCAGTTCCTCTCAGTACACGTCAAAGCGTCTATTAGTCGAATCCGCTCCACAAACTCTCGCGAGACTTGTCGAGGAATCGCGGGGTGGCCTGTGAAACCACGACGGCTCGATAATTGAGTGTTTGCCTGCAGTTTGTTGACACAAAAAATGTAAACACACACATTTATGTCGAGACTAATCAGTCGTCCGTCTGCAAACGTGTACTGTGGAAACAAGTCTTCGTTATGGGAGGTACAGAAACGCAAATAAAACAAATATACATTAATATTTTTACTTTGCATATCTTTTGACATTATAAATGCAGTAAACTGCGCACAAACTGATATATAGGATATATTTTTAACAAACTATATAATAAACTACGCACAAGATTGCACAATTAAACTCTTTGACATTGAATTGTTGAATAAAACAATGTTTGTACACAACATGTGAAGCTATAGTCACCGGGAGGTTAGCTTAGCTTGAAAACAGTGAAAAACAGCTAGCCTGGATTTGTCTAACGGTGATATTCAGCCCACAAACACAACTAAAACTCACTAATTAACATACATCATCATGTTTTATCTGTTGCTGCTTAACACACAAATATGACAGTTGAAGGGTTGCCTGGCAACCAGCTTCCAGGAAGTTGCTGCTTTTAGCCAGGAAGTAACTGAAATTGAACCCCTTATAAAACAGTCAACTTTAATTTTAACAGTTCGTTTTTCTCCCGAACAAATTAGATATATGTTTTGTCTTTACAGGCACTGATAGGTGGGTTTTGTTTACGCTGTACAGAGCAAGAGTTGTTGTTCTCCCCCCTTTTCTAATGTTCATGCTAAACTATGCTACTCGGCTAGCTGTTATGTTAGCAACTATACAGACTCATCTAACTCTGTATTACGAAAAATGTCGAACTATTCCTTCATCTCGATTAAAAAAGTGTTTTAATATTGTCCTATTGGGCGTTTTTAGATATTTTAATTTTACCTTTAAACAACAAGTATTCTGTGGATTTCAAATGTAGATTGTCATATTAGCTGTTTTCCAATCAGTTCTTATTGGTCCATTGTTGTGCTAAATGGTATTCATGCAGTTCGGCCCCCTGACTGACTGTAACACCTCCTCTTTCTGCACCGACACATCTAATTTTCTTTACTTTTCTCACATCTATTGTCTTTGTGTTCACATTATTTTGAATCCTGTTAATCATTCCAGTATTTGTTTCATCCCTCGACCCACCAGCCAGCACTCATCCTCCCCTCCGTCTCGCTGTCTCTCCCTTGCAATCTGTTTTCAGGCATTCATCGGCCGCTGATCCTAACAGGGGACGGTGCTGTAATAAAAGGGGGCTGATTGACGGGCTGTTTGGCCTCCAGCGGAGGGGGATTGTTGTCTGGCGGTGGGACGAGGTCAGAGGTCACAGTTCGGAGAGCAAGAGACAGAAACCAGATCACAACAGAGGGCTAATTATCATGCATTGTTGCTGGGCTCCTGCTGGGACTCCACCCTCACTTTCACCAGCAGGTCACAGTGAAAACTCTGGACCTCCAACATTTAAAAAACCTGGTGAGACACATGATTAATCACATTTCCTACATATTCCTATATGAATCATATACATAACGTCTGAGTTTAACACTGACATTATGTGCTCGTCTGTGCGTTGGACGTGTGGCACAACAAACAACGTGTAATTTGCTTAAAAACAAACATCGCCCATCACCCTCTGTCTTTCATAACTGACAAATGGCTTGAAACATATGTAATCTGGCTACATAACAATATCGTATATGAAATAAAAATAAAATGTATACGATATTTACACAAAATGTAAATTCATTTTAATGAGAGCTAGTGAAGAAATTGTTAAAATTGTCATTTAATGTACACGAATGAATGAAAATCATTGAAATTCAATTATTTTAGAATTTTTTAAAAATGAACTTCATGATGTTTTTGCTAAATATTTTTCTGTTAGTTGAATTTAGGTAAAATAAGTCTCTACTTGACTGCTCTGTGTATTCATTTATAAGAATAATATTAACTACTCTCGCTCACTCTTTCTGCCCACAGATGATAATTAAGTTTAATTATTGGAAGTAAAGCACATAAAGAATCTGTGTAATTTTAAACACAAACACACAGAATAAAGCTGAGCTAAGTCAGAACTCGCTGCTGAGGACTGGTTGGTTTAGTGCTTGGGCAGGTAGCCGGTCAGTCAGTATCTGCGGAGGATTACACGCTGACAGCTGAGTGCCTGTGCAGCAGGAGGCGTGTGAGTGTATTTCTGGAGGCAGATTGTCCTCGCAGCTCAGTGAGCCACCAGAGCGACCTCCTCTGTAATAAGGATTCATTATCTGTGGGAGTCACAAGCAGTGAACGTCCACTAGCTGCTGCTGTGGTCTGTTGCCTCACCAACGTGCTCTAATGCTACAGTACTTGTCCTGAAGGTCTGGACCCCCTGAGACCTTTGCAGATACTTACAGGGGTGAGAGTCCAGTTTATTTCAGTTTTATCACAAGCGCATGATGCATGATGACAATATCAGACAACCACCACAAATGAGGAACGTCTAAGTGCACTTGCTTACAGATGAATGCATTAAAGCCACAGAGGCAACGGCGCCATCTACTGAGCAATAGCGGTGCTGTAGATATTGTAGTGAGGATGAAAAAACCATCCAGGTTTTGTTTTCTTGTTTGATTTTCTGCAGTAATAACTAACTAATCAATCAGCTTTGTCACAATTCACATCTTTATTAGTGAGCTGTTAGGTTCACTGGTGACGGCCGGGGATGTTGCTGGATTACAGGTTTGTTATTTTAATCAGCTGATGACGAGTTATTTATGAATCCACGTTCATACACGGCTCCCACAGCTGTAGGCTGAGTGACAAGTAGCTTAATAAAACAAATACAAACAGTAAAATGGTTTGAGGCTAATGCACACAAAGGATACAAACAATAGAGGCCGGTTAGTAACAGAGTGTTTGGGACTGTTTCAGCATGTCGGTGTGGACAACAGTTGATGTGTGCAAACAACAGCTGCAATGTGCTCACTGCTTAGAGGAATATGTAAATTAAAGTAAATAAATTATTGTGTTATTATTTGATTTGTAATCAAGTCACAGTGGGAAAGTGATATCAGGCCAGTGCACAGGAAGTGGGCTGTTTTTTGACAGTGGTTACCAGTAGTTACAGGTATCCGTGACAGAGAGAGACAAGCCAACAAACACTTCATGTAACGTCTCTACAACATGTTTTGTTTGATACAAAATGTGTTTTTTTTTAATCGCCATATTGGAAAATCACAGAATATCATAAGCGTGTAAGGACCAGTGTGTGCCTCTCAGCGGCATCTAGCGGTGAGGCTGCAGATTGCAACCAGTTAAAGGCCTTCAACCTTCAAGTGTGCAGGAGAAACTCTGGTGGCTGCTAAAATCTGAAAGGCCCCCTGGAGAGCCAGGGTTTGATTTGTCCTTCCTGGGCCACTGTAGGAACATTAAAATGCAATACAGCAGACTCTGTGGAGACAGGTCACTCCTAACGCAGATATAGGGTTCAGTCCAGGTAATTCAAGTACAGTACTGACATGGATGTAGTTGTACTGTTATTATTTATTTAAATTTCATGCTGTTTGGCACTTTTACTGTTCTACAACTCAGAGCTTTTTCATTTATCTGACATTTATAGTGAGTCGTTGCTTTGCAGTTATGATTTTACACAACAAAGTACACAGTCAGATATGATGCACTGTTACACTGTAAGTATGTTTGTAACCTAATCCATATTTAATTTGTTAATTATCAAGTCACCTTCACCTTGACTGGCTGCAACCGTTAAATTCTGCTTATGTATCAACTCGTCAATAATAATAATGCAATAATATAATGGATCATTTTATAACATTATAATTATCTACAGGGCGCAGCTTTACATAATCAGTGTCTTTACTTTTGATGTAGTAACTTAGCTACAATTAATACATATTTGTCACATCATATACATTAAACTACAATGTAAAAACATATAAATGGGGAATTATCACCTGAATCTGCAGCTTCTGTTCTTCATGTAGCTTCAGCTGCAGCAGGCAGCGTATAGACACAGTAAGCAACAAGCTTCTTACGTGGTGAAGCATTTAGCAGCAGTTAGAGACCGAACAGAGCTCACAGGAACCAGCTGGGCGCAAACACGACTCCATATAATTAATAATGTTACCAGATGTGTAAAAAAGCAACTGTTGGTGTTTTCAATCGCTGATAATACTTGCGTACTTTTACTCGTAGTATTTTTACGATACTTAAATGTAGAATCTGTGTTTTTCTTCCTCCGCTGCTCACTGGTTCTAGAGCCGCTCAACTACACCTCTAGGTCCTCATCAGTAATATGAGTTAGCGCAGTTGCCACGGACCTGTAGATGTTCACACCTCTGTGATTCATGGAGACCTTTATGACCGTGACTTAAAGGTTACGCTTGACAGTTGGTTCTTTACCTCTGAAGCAGCAGTTGACAACACAGTGTCAAGGTCCACTTACTCGCTTGTTCTGCAGCTTTCGACCACGTCATCTACACGTGTGAAGTTGTGAAATTTCACAGTAATGGTGCTTCCAAAGCTGCAGGTGGATATGATATCATCCCTTTCTCTGAATATTAGTGCAAATACAGAAGTATTTGTATAAAAACGGATCTGGGATTTGACCTGTTCATCTAAAATATGTTACTTTAATTAATTATACAGGCAGTTAAATGGCTGCACACTCATCTCATGTTTCATTAGTCACAGCAGGTGCAGGCTGTTAAATCTGCTGTACATCTACTCAACCTCAAAATGTTGGAAGAGGAGAGTTGGGCTCATCTGGTCCATCTCTGCCTCTCCATTTGTTCTTTTTTTTAAAACACACACACACACACTTGAAACAGAGAGCGTTAGAGTGTTGGGTCAGGTACAGTGCAGGGTCCCCGGAGCTGTTTAGCAGTTAAGTGGCCATAATGCATTTAGTGTAAAGTGACTGGGATTGGGGGGGCTTAGCCGCAGCTCTCTGCCTCATTCTTAGAAAGTGCTCAGAGGTGCTAATGCCGGCCGGATTTATGGCCGCTCATTCACAAACAGCTCGACTTCTGCAGCAAAGAGTCACTCTCAGTCTACCTCTCTGGCCATTTTCTCTCTGTTTCTGCCTGCGTCCCTCTTCCTCCCCGCTTCTGTCGCTGGCATGATTCACATCCGTCTCCCTGTCTCTCTTTCACGTAATGCAACAACCTGTCTTCGGTAATTATCATCACTGTCTGTCTCACAGCTACCTTTTGCCACTGAAGTCTCCCTCTCGCTTTCATTTCCAGCCTCATTCTGAAGCCTTTCTCAGACTTAAATCCTGTGTGCCTTCCTCTCTCTAACGTCTCACGACGGCGCCTTACGAAACCAGCCACCCTTCAAACTTGCGCGCTCGCGGTACTCGCCCTACATTTCTGAATACACACTCCTCTATGGTGAATGAGCAGTCAGTTAGAGAGAGACAGAGACTGCAGTGCTTCACTATCAGGGGTGTGGGAGATGTCTGGAGATCCCACTCACTCTGCACTTACATGTGTCTGCGCGTGTTTGTGGTGCATATTCACAGATTTTATGAGTCACAAGTTGTATGTTATGTTATAGCCATGACTGTGTACAGTAAATACATAACTGCTGAGCGTGTGTGTTGCCTGTGCAAACTAAATACTGACAATAAACCTGCGCTGTACTTTCTTGTATGTGCAACAGTGCACGCCTCTATGTTTGCATGCTCGGAGAGGCAATGTAGTCTGCACAAGTGCGTATATATGTGTTAGCTTGCACAGGGCTAGGCGCAGTGTGTGTGTGTGTGTGTGTGTGTGTGTGTGTGTGTGTGTGTGTGAGATCCAGTACACGTACAGCTTATGTAACGCCCAGGCATGTTCTAACTCCACTGCGCCTTCTATGTGTGTGTAGGTGCTTGCTTGTATGTGTGCGCCCAGTTGTGTGTGACTGTGGTGAGTGTACCCGCTCGCCTGTGTGTACGTGTGTGTGTGTGTGTGTGTGTGTGCGTGCCAGGCAGACTGCAATGCCGCAACCAGCCATCTCTGTATCATCATTGACCAAACTCGCCATCTGTGCCTGTAAGCTATAGAAACAGCACGTCGCACTGCTACACAGCAATTCACACACCATTAGTGTCTTATGAAATCTCAGCGGGACGCCACTGCGTTGCTCGCGTGTGTGTGTGTCTGTGTTTGTGTGTGGTGCACAGGCACGTACATGTGCATGTTTGTGTGTGTGCACTCAAGCTTAAGTATATTTTTCTGTTTGCATGTTGTCTTGTATTCTTCAGTGTATTACAGCCTGTACCTGCTCGTGCACATGCACGCCTCCCTGATTACACACAGTTTGTGTTTGTGTGTGTGTGTGTGTGTGTGTGTATGTGTGTGTGTGTGTGTATGTGTGTATGTGTGCATGCGCAGGGAGGCCCACAGTGTATATGGGTCACTCTCTTAGGAACCATAATCCCACGTTTGGACCAAGTTACTCACTGGGGTTTCACTCTTCCTGTTTGGCCAAGCTGATGGCAACAAGCATAATGACCTCACCACAGCACTCGGTCATTGGCCTGCAGACCCCGGTCCTCTCAACCAATCGCACGCTGCTCTGGTGACGTACAGCTTCGAGCGGCTGCCCTGATTGGCTGGGTAGGCGGGACTAAGGGATGCTGTGCAGTTTAGAGCATCTCTGATTAGCTGGGAGGGAGAGAGGGTGAGTTTGTGAGAGGGATGGAGAGTGAGAAAGCCTGAGAATTTGGGAGTTGGTGTTCTTTGTGGTTCCTCTGAAACTACACTTAACCTGTGGCTCACATGGATCATAGTGGAGACACTGCACACCACAGGGGAGACACAAAGACAAATAAGTAGTAGTTAACGAGTCTTGTTAAAGCTGTTACGTAAGTTTCAGTCGAAGTTACACTTAATGAGGCAGCTTGGGACGTGACATATTGATCTATATTACATTTAATAATCTAAATTCAGTGTTTTCTTGTTTATTGAAACGAGTCCGGCCCTTTGTATTTTAAAAAAGTACAGACATGAGCCTCCCCCCCCCTGTCTACGCCGGTTTTAATGTTTGTAGACAAATAAAGAGGGGACTAAAAGAAGAAAGAAAGAAAGATGGAGAGAACGAGAGAAAGACTTCATTCCTGTCCTGCGTGCCTGTATAAGTCGCAGACATGCCCACAGAGGAGCCCTATTGGCCGCCGCAGCCTCGCTCTCCCAACAGCTGTTCTGTGTTTTCCCACACCGTGATTGGCCGCGGCCCGCCGTCCGTCAAATTTACTTTGACGCGTGGCTCCGCCCCCGCCCCTCTTGCGCGTGTACCTATTGGCTACTGTACCCGTTCGTGCTCCGCGATTGGCCGAACGGGCTGGTTGTCAAGGCTTCGGGGCTTCATTCACCATTTTGCGACTGTAGTGTAGAATGTACAGGGCAGTAGTTTTTTCTCCTTTTAAGTTGCTTTGCCGGAGAAACATGAACGGCCGCTAATTGGCAGCTGCGGACGACTGGCCACCCTGCCCTATTTTACCCGGCGGACTCAACAGAGATTCACTCTGGGGTACTATATCAGCTCTGGTGAGTATAAGCTGCCCACAAATCTTTCTCCTGCAGCACTGCAGTGGGGCTTGTTGTGCTTTTGCCGATGCTGCTAACGTTGTTCATGTTTACTGTGGCCATAAACAGTGTTTGCAGTTGAGCCGATCAGCGTATTTTCCGATATCTGGGTGGCCTGCGGAGGGGAGCAGAGGGCGGATTGGGTGTCTTCAGTGAAAAAGAAAAGGGAGCGGTGCGGTTAGACATAGTGAGCTTGAAACTTTTCCACTAGAAATAAATTGAACGCCATAACTGCCGCTGGACTTCCTACAACAACTGTTATATTTCTCCTGCGTGGTATCAAACCTCGAAAACTCCTCGCTGGTCATTCCTCCTCCTCCTCCTGACATATTTTCTTCCTCTTTTTCATGAATCAACGTGGCTGTTTGAATTAATGTGTGTGTGTGTGTAAGTGTGTGTCTTTTTAGGGTGTCGATGGCCTCCTCCTTGGACTAGTTTGTAGCCACATACTGACACTTTCTCCCTCTTGTGTCGCGGTTGCAACAATGCAAACGACGACCGGGGCTGATACAAAGTTACCCGGGCGGCTTTAGCGATATTTTCAGACGACTGTCACTTTCGGATGGGCCAAACAACCGACTTTGTCCGCTGTTTGTCGGTGTGTTATGTGCGCGTGTGTGTGTGAGTGTGTGTGTGTGTGACTGTGGAGTGGATCCACAAAGTTAACGCGTTCATCTGCTCGGGACATTTCACACTGTCATGCAGCGCAGGGAATACGGGCCGTATTACACAGTATTATGGGTTAATATGCGCGTTAAACCGGTTATTTCCCGGTGACAGCGAGGGGAGGATTTCCAAGCGGCCTTGTGTGTAGTCGAGGCCTGGTCGCTGCACGCCACGGCCTGCTGTGTTGTGGAGTAAAACTGGTAGTAATCGCGGTACTACGAGGGCTTGACACATACACGGTACTATCCAGCTAAACCAGAGGTGACGACATCATCTCCTGTAGTTTGCATTTTGTGCTTTGGGCCTCGTCTGGGTAAAGTTAACAGCTGTTATCTACTCTGGATTATGATTGTGTCAGTATATTTAAATACACCCTGGCCTGTCGTTTATAAAGCACTGTTGTAGTTGTGTTATACACTTTTTGAGAGGTGATCTGTTAGAGGCAAAACTTTAAAACATCATAGAGTTTAGTGTGTTTTTAAAGTAAAATACTGTAATGGATTGAAAGATCTAAGTTCATTACTAGACGCTGTATGTCTAAGGTTGACAACATGTGAAGAGGGCGTGTGGACATTTATGCCGGTAAGGCCTACACAGTTATATCTTACACATGACTACATTAATTCACTTTATATTTAATTTAATAAGAAGTCTTGTTGTTGTTTTTAGTTCGTCTTAGCCCGGTTGTGTTTGTAAAAGTGACCTGAACCTGGGCAGTCGCTCATCAAATCTAAATCGTGCAAACCAGAAAAAGCAACAGTTTGTGGTTTGTTTGGGGTTTTTTTTTTTTTTGTCATCTCACATGACTTGTGTCAGCCCCGATGCCTACAGTCCTGTTTACTGTGTACTCATGTCAACATTTAAAAACGAGGTAAAAGCCGTCGTGCAAATAAAATACGACTGGACGTGTCACCCTGCACTTCGTGTATACCTGAGACACCGGCCTGCTATAGCTCCCATATGGGCTTCCTTGCTCCATATTTCACGGAGGGTGGTGTGAGTTGCGTCAGTTTGTCTTTAAGCTGTTATCATTAGGCCCATGACTCTGACACCAGCTGTTGTACACAGTGCACTACTGAGTAAACACACGTAACATACCTCTATCGTGACCAAGTAAGGCTGGCTGCCAAATAATTTTATGGCGGCTGCTCTACGGCGGTCTGTCCTAAATAGGGATTTACATAGAACAGTGATGGACTGTGAGCTCTCTAGCTCTCTGTGTGCACTATCAACTATCATCACATAGATGTTTGCTGTGTGTGTGTGGCCTTGAGACAGGCGGCACTCATCTCTGAAAATGGATTTCTCTCGAGCCGATATGATGTGGCAGATATTAAAAGGACCTGAATGAATGCGAGCCTTCACAGACAAACAGGAAGGCAGCAAAAGGGAAAAGAGACAGGCAGACGGAGAGAAAGAGACTGGTGGGAGGATGGATGTAGAAGCAGGGACAGACAGGCAGACATGTAAGTTAACAGACAGTCAAACAGTCACTGACAAGTAGACATGCCTAGTGGTGGATAATAGACATCAATCCAGATCATTTTGACAGTGAATATCGCAGTTGGAGTTGGAAATGTCCCCAAAAAAAGAGAGATGACAGAGCATATAGGGGGTGTTTTCGTTCTCCCTCTTATACACTTGTTGTTAACATCTTTCTGGCACTCGTTGCTGTGTGGAGACTCTTGTATTGGAAGAATTGAGGCACGGTGCACAGCAGCTAGGACCCGAGGCGAGTCCCGCGCGTATCAGCCACACAGCAAACAAACCAGTTAAATGACAACAGTCCCCCGTTCAACAAGTCAGCAAAATCAATCTGTTTTACTTTCTAAACAGCGGCAGAACTGTGAATGAGCCCGACGTGGAATAGAGAGATATCCTGAATGACTCTGGCATGGCTAAGAGCGATACTGAATGACTCTGGTGCGGAATAACAATTATTCCGAACAACTCTGCTTTTTCTGGATGACTGCAGCACAAAATGAGGATAGAGACTAAGTGGAAGGAGGGGAAAGAAAGAGCAAGATGAGAGGTAGAAATCAATATTAGAGAGGAAAGAGAGAACGCAGGCAGGGGATAAGAATGAAAGTGTAATAGTAGCAAAGAGAGAGAGGGAGGAATAAAGTAACGGGAAGTTAGGTAATGGTCTTCCACAGGAAATGGAGTTTGTAGGGGCGGATTGACTCTGCTTTGAAATACATAGATAAAGGTCGCCAGAGAGAGAGAGAGAGGGAGCGAGAGAGATAGAAAGAGAGAGAGAGGGAGAGAGAGAGAGAGAGAAAGGGAGGGTTTCAGTATGCGAGCAAAGAAGGAATTCCCCCGCCTCTACTGCCCCGGCCAAGAAGTAGTGTGTGTGTGAGTGTGTGTGTGAGTGTGTGTGTGTGTGTGTGTGTGAGAGGAGTGCATGCAGAAGGGCTTGTCTGGGCAAATTGCAAAGAGCTTCTCACTATTTCCATACTGTGTTGTAAGTCGAAAATTGTGTTTAATATGGTCGCCTGTTTTCAATATGTACCTGGTATGGATGCAAGCCTTGTGTAATGTGAGTGGAACCTGTTATGTAATGAATTAATGTGTAATGAATTTGTAGATGAGTCATTTTCATTACTACTCTCGTACGGTGGTGCATCTTTTAGCGGCGAATATATTTCTTAAAATGAATGTTTGACTGTTTATTACCTTTATTTTTTGATGCCGCCTGTGATCACACGCCCCACTTAGCCGTGCTTTTATTTTGAATGACTTTGATGTCACTTCAGTGTTTTCATAGATGTTTGATTTTGATTCGGTCCGTCACTTTTCCTCTCAAAGCCATGCAGTTAGTAGCTATCTTTTCGTAGTGAATAGGCTTTGTGCATGTCTGAATGTGTTTGCCACATGAGTAACCCACACTCCCTGTTCCCTTTCTTTCAGAGTCTCTGGAATAAGGTGGGCAAGTGCTGAAGTCGCGCAACGAAGACAAGACAGGATGACAGAGAGAGGCCCTGGCAGAGGAGGAAAATAGAGAGAATAGAAAGGAGGGGGGAGAAGAAAAACAACAGGCAGAGCAAGAGAAGAACGCCAAAGAGAATCTCTGGAATAAATAAATAAAAAGATTTGTTTGGAGAGAAGGCAAGATAGATGAAAAGATGAAGCCGATAAAAAAGCAGGGCCGGCGCTCGCCTCCCTCCACCCGGGCCAAAGGGGGGAAGCGCCGCGGTGTGGGGGATGCCCCAGAAGGAGGGGAGAAAAGAGACTCAGATGAGAACAGAGACCGAAGCAGGTCCCCACAAAACCGAACACCCTCCTCTTCTTTTTCTTCAAATTCGCACTCAGAGTCCTCTCAGGCCGACCCAAACAGAGCTCGGGACACTTCAGAAGGGGAGGGGATGTCAGATACGACGGTGTCACTCGTGATGGATTCTGGGAAGCTGTTGACGTCGTCGGATGATCGATCGGGGAGGTCGGCTGTGAGCGGCAGCAGCCACAGTGACAGTGGTGGCAGCAGTTGTAGTAACAGTAGTACACCGAGCGCCAACAACAGCCCGAACCCCGCCTCCAGCCGGAAAACGGCCACCTTCAAGGCCCGCGTTCCCAAGAAGAAGTACACTTCTGAACATTGCTCGTCGACTACTGGTAACCATAGCAACCCTTCCTCCAGCACACCCCCTCCTCTTCCTTTTAGTGGTGGGGTCATCAACCACGGGTCAACGGGTTCAGGAAGTGACATCTGCGTCTCGCACCCTGACAGCAACAGTCAGAGTAGGAGCCTTATGGACGACTTCCACAGCAGGACCACTGGCAGAGAGGGGCCTCAGGACGGCTCCCCGGGACCCCCTACCCTGTCGCTGGGAGGGGAGCGGGAAAGGCCTGGAAGAGATGAAGGCATGAGAGATGCAGAGCGAGTATCGCCCAGTCCCCTGCCACGCTGCTCCTCAACGGACACCGCCAGCGAACACTCTGCCGACCTGGAGGTAGTCAGCGACACACACACCCTCCCACACATGTCCACACTTGCACCACCCAGTCTCCCTGATGCGCTGTCTGATGCCCTGGCCAAAGGCCTGAAGAATCAGCGTGTCCTCGCCCGCCAGCTCAGAAGAAGAAGTGACGAGGAGGGAGGAGGCGAAAGGAGGGATGAAGCTGGGAGTTCAGACTTGGTATTCCGGGCTGGTGTGGTCCGTAAAGTCAGCGGTGAATTTGGAAGCCTGGAGGTTCAACTGAACGGGGAGAAGACAATGTGGCGTTATCCGTATCGACATGACAGCCCCCCAGGGGTGGTGGACATTATCCTGGATGCCCCGCCGCCTGGTGTCCATCAGATACCTATTGGCACCCATGTCTGTGTACCATTTGGTAATGAGGAGGGCAGCGAGGGTCAGTGGCAGTGGTACAGAGAAGGTGTGGTGACCCAGGTGGACACACACCCTGCAGTGGCCAATTGCTACCGGGTCCTTCTTTCTGAGAAAAGATCTCACTCTTTGGAGGAGGAGGAGGATGGCAGAGGGGCCGCTGGTGCTACCCAGGCGGTATGGGTCTCCCGACAAACACTCCGGCTGCTGGTGCCACCTTGGGACCTGGATCTGCCATCTGGAGGAGGACGAGAGGGAGAAGAGGGGCTCAGAGATAAGGAAAGGGAGCGAGAGGACAGGGACGAGATGGACGTGGAGCAGGAGGTTTGTCGTTTGAGCAGGGGGATGACGCCTGGAGTCGGGCCAGTGTTGGGGAGAGGAATGCCCTACCCAGGCATGGTCCCTGTTTCCTCCACATCGGGCCACAACATTACCTCCCCAGTAACCCCAGCATCAGTCCTCAGCCTCGCTCCTGGCCGAGAGTGGGAAATTGAGAAAGACTTGAGAAAACAGGATAGAGAGAGGGAAAGAGAGCGAGAAAGGGAGAACAGCGCAAAGCAGCAGCAGCAGCAACATCAACAGCAGCATCACCACACATACATGCCACTCACCCCCGAAGAAGACATGGAGGTGTCTCACTTTAACATGGTCCCAATGGGGGCAATTATACCTGGGGCCAAACCAATGGCAGTTCCCCAACACCGCCATATTGTCTCTAAGCCCCCGCCTGGCTACCTCAATCCCCACCTGTCTGTGGTGCGGGGCATCGGGATCCCACCTGCACACCTGGCCTTGAACCCCCACCCCCCTCCTTCACCTGTCCTGTTAGGCCTTGACCCAGCAACCGCAGCAGCTGCTGCAGCTGGTGCTGTCATTACCACCCCCCAGCTCCCTCCACTCCCCCCCATCTCCTCTTCCACCGCGTCCTCCTCCAGAGTAGAAAAGTCCTCAGGAGGAGGCTCTTCCAGCGCAGGAGCAGGTGGTGGCGGTGGATCTGGAACAGGTTCAACTTCCTCCTCCTCCTCACGTTCCCGCACCCCGCTGACGGCTGCCCAGCAAAAGTACAAGAAGGGAGATGTGGTGTGCACGCCAACAGGCATCCGTAAGAAGTTCAATGGGAAGCAGTGGAGGAGGCTGTGCTCTCGAGAGGGCTGCTCCAAAGAGTCCCAGCGCCGAGGATACTGCTCCAGACACCTCTCAATGAGGACCAAGGAGATGGAAGCCAGTGGAGGCAGCCGGGAACGAGGTGGTGCAAGCAGCACAGGGACTCTGACGCCGTCTGACCTCCGACTTGGCGGTGGGAGAGCCAGCTCGGACTTTGACTGGGATGAGACGTCACGGGAAAGCAGCGAGGCCAGCAGCCGCGGAGGAGACTCTCGCCCCCGCTTGGTCCTTCCCTCTCTACTTCCCCAGGACCTCTCCCGTTTCGACTTCGATGAGTGCGAGGCAGCGACCATGCTGGTTTCCCTGGGGGGCTCCCGCTCAGGCACACCCTCATTCTCCCCCATCTCCAACCAGTCGCCCTTTTCTCCTACGCCTTCACCCTCACCCTCCCCACTCTTTGGCTTTCGCCCTGCCACCTTCAGCCCTATTACTGCTCCAGCCTCGCTTCCTCCACGCCGCCATCGCCAACTCAGCGGCACTAAGATGGGAACGCCAGGTGCTGAGAGAGAGCGTCACTTGTCAGGGATTGTGCCCACTTTTCAGACCAACCTCACTTTCACAGTCCCCATGAGCCCCAGCAAGAGGAAGCTCGACACCCACCCGCCTCCTCCGCTGCCTGCGGTCCAGGACTGCCAGACCAAACCTGATCAACAGCAGCTGGTGGGCATAGGTGGAGCAGTGGTGGGAGATCCACTTCTGGGCCACAACCCTGCCAGCTTTAGAGTCCTCTCCCCCCAGAGTCAGCCCACAACCCCATCTTCGCTTTCCTTCTCCCGGCCTCGCAGTGCCACCAGCAGGCCACCATCTTCAGCTGCCTCCACACCCCCACCCATGCTTGTCTCTCCCACACCACCCTCCCCGCTGCCCCAGGAACCCTCTCCGCGCCGCATTGTGCCCCTCCGAGATTCCCCAGTCATTGTCCGTAACCCAGATGTCCCCCTGGCCAAGTTCTCTGACGGCCCGCTGGGAAGGAGAGAGAGAAGCAGGTCCAGAGAGCACAGCCAGCCCCAGCACGCAGCGCCCCCAGGCCTGCAGGTCCCCGTCCCCATCAACGGGGCCACCACCAATGGTGCGGTTCTTCTGCGCAACCCCACATCCACGCTTGTCCTGGTCACCTCCAGCTCGGTAAGAAAGCGTTGTTTGGTGCGATGTAAGTGTATTTATGTAATTCCATGTTGCAGCCATTTATCAGGAAAGCAATGGTACAGCAAAACAGTATCTCTGTCAGATCGTGGCATATATTGTCATATCACCCAACCCTTGTAGAGCACCGTATGTATTAAGTGGGTGACTTTCATGAGTTTTAGGCCCTGAAAAATGTCCATTTAATCCATCAAACAGAATTGCATATTATTAATGACAAAAAATCCTAAAATGCTTTTTTTGTTGGTACAGGCTGATCTTGCAGAAGTGTCCATTAACACTGATTCAGAGTGTTGTTTTGACATCGTAACGTGGGCGATGTATAAGCTCCATAATTTTTGTCGGTGTTGGAGAAACCCCACCTTGAAAGTGAATTACACGAGCTCTCCACTGAAAAATCTATATTCTCAGTAACAAATACTAAACACAGTAAACCTTAAAGATGGGTAAAGTTTGCAGCTTGCTCCAAGTAAGCTTAGATTTAGTCCAGAGGAGACCCACAGTCATGGCAGAAAATGCGTTAAAATGATCTTAAAAGCGTGGGAACGCTGTGACATGTAAGTAGTGTTATTTGCGATGTTGTGAAGAAGATCGCATCTGTTATGTTTTGAGTATTTAAATCTCAACAGATAGATTTTCAGTCGAATATTACTTTGAAAAATAAACTCTTTTTGACGTCTCCTTCCAGTCCTTGACTTCAGCCACAGCGGGACACGCTGCCCTGTCCAGCCCCTCCACCCCCGGGTCGATGCCCACCTCATCAGGCTCTGTCCTGTCCTCCTCTGGATCTGGAGGCAGGGAGAGGGAGAGGAAACCTGAGGGGCACCAGGATGCCTCTGGAGGGGCGCTGCCACAGCCAGTAGCCTGTCACCCAACACCAACTGCCCTGCTGCCGCTCATACTGCCAGCTGAGTCGCCTCACCCTGCTCCACGCAAGCAAATCATCATGGGACGCCCGGGAACCGGTAAGGACGGCTTGGGAGAGGAAATGAGTGATCATCACGGCACTGTGGCTTCGTTCTTGTCAGATACCAAAATCTGCTGAGCCTTGCTGCCATACTGTAAAGCAGGAAGGGATGTGCAGGCTGAAGCTTATGTACTCTAGCCTAGTACTTCTCGCTTTCATTATCTCTCTAGGGTTACAGGAGTGTCATCGGAGTGCTATGGCTGTGACTCATGTACACTTTACTATTGTTTGCTTGCAAACGCTATTGCAGGGAAAGAAAGTAGCTGTATTTAAAAGTATGGGGGTTGTTTGCACCTTGAAATCGAGGCATTTTGAGTTTTTAAGTTGATATTTAGTTTAGCAAATATGTGCAAATTTCAATTTTTCAAAGTTCAAATATGGACAAAGTGAGAACATGAGAAAAGCCTCTGCTTTGCGCTTCGAGCTGCATGCTCTCTTTTTTGTTGACGGCACATGGTAAATTATTGTTTTATCAACGACTCTTATATAATCAGATATGGTGGCCAAAGAGGAGAAGTAATTGTGCCCATAAATAGGGCAAGATCATGGATAAAGTTGCTGCTTCGGTTCACTCCAGGTCGTGCACGTAACTTTCTCTATTGCGCTGAAGATACGGTGTGTTTATTCTCCTCTAACTCGTCATTACTTTCTTGCATCGTGCCGTAGCTTTAAAACCCAAGACGCACTGTAAATGTTAGAGGGAGCGCGGTGCTGTTTGAGGGAGAAAGCACCCTCTTTCCCTCTTTCTTACACTCTCTCTCAAAGTATATATATGGGCATCTGTTGTGAAAATATTTTGCCAGCTTTCTGTGCGCACTGTTGGATATAAGAAAATTGGCCACTGAGAAATAGAGGTGTTTGGGTTAATCATATACTGTATGCTTGTTTCCATGCCAACCATGCGATATTACAGCCAAACTCAGAAATGTTAGTTTGAATATATGAGTAAGGAGGATGGGTTTTTGTTTGAAAATGCCTTATTTCTCATTTTGTGTCATTCTGGCACAACACTTTGTGAATCTGAGAACTGAAAGTGTAATAAATGTACAGGGATTCGTTGTAGTGCAGGGAGATATTGGCAATGCACAGGTTGTTCAGTATCGCGGTTCATGCTGGCGAAATGTTGTATATGTAAGTGATACACACTCAGGAAGCATTAATTAATAGTGTCAGGAATAGACGACGTTAGCAGGTTGTGGTGATTTTTGAATATTTAGTGTTTCATAAGCCGTTTCTGATGAAATGATCATCTCTTGATTTGCTGCAAGTGGTGAAGATGACATGAGACTGAAACCTTTTTCTTCTGAGGCGTGAAGATCAAAAAAAGATTTAATATATCAGGCGCTCAGGCAGCCTCCCCGAGCTGCTGCTCATTGTGTGTAATTTGTGACTCAGTGCGTGTAGTGTCAGAGTTATCGAGTGTGCTGGTGTGTGAGTGTGCAGGGGGGTGTCACCCTTTTTATATTTACCCATGTGCGTGTGTGTGAGAGAGAGATAAGGGGTGTTTCACAGAAACTTTAAAAGGATATTGACACGTCTAGACATGCAAGACTGAGAGCTGTAGTGCAGGGAGCAACAAGGACATTCACACCACCCCCGACACACACTCACACACACACACACTCACACACACTCATCTCAGTGTTCCAGACAATCAACAACCTCAGACAGGGCATCAAGGGCAGGTCCAGCGTGATGTGAATGTGTTTCATCACTCTCAGCAGAAAAAGGAGTAATTGTATTGCCGGCGTGTTGTCATGGATACACTGTTTCCACCGGTAGAATTAGCGCAGTAAAGCGTTGAGGCCCGAGCTGATTACCGGAGCGCGCTTTTATTTTCTCTCCCCCTCTCACATCCCTCGCACCGCCGCTAACAGCCACCTGCCTCTGTAGCGTAACGTTTCCTCTGCCATACATTTTTAAAAACACCTAGAGCCACAGTGGGCCCAGAAACAAACACAGGCAGAAGGCAGTGGAGGCCCCCACGGCTGAGATCTCTCCTATATATAGCCCAGCTCAAGTGCAGCTGCATTAGCATCACAACTTTCATTACTGCTCGCTCTTTGAGCACATCGGCAGCCGTCAGCGAAGAAGAAGGAGAAGGAGACGAGCTCAGATGATTGTTACACACAAGCTGTGGTGCTGCGTTCATGCTTTTGCACCCTCGGCTGTAGTAACGTGCGGTGACAGAACAGGTGGATGTCTGCAGTCGAGCAGCCTCAGTTTCCCATCTTAAAGCATGAGGACAGCTGTTCAAGCCGTCAGGTGTGTTTCTTTATCGCCGCTGCCTCTCGCCAGTCGTCACCGTCAGCACTTCCAAGTAAACCAGCAGAGACAGATGGATATCCGAGCGGCGTCTCGGCCTCTGATGTTTTTCACAAGTCACCACAGTCGCTGCTTGCCCGGAATATTCATGCCGCGTGACTCCAGGGTGTCGGCAGGTCCATTACAAGTTTGAAGATTCTCAAGTACAGATTTATTTAGCACCTTAAGGAAAAGCCTGGCGTGATTCCAGGGTGTCTGCGGGCCCCGGAATAGCTTAAATTTAATTTTATATATATATATTCTTAATGGCCACAGACATTTTTTATTTAATACAATTGATTTATTTTCTTTTTGTCATAATTAATCACTATAACTCTGCATAGCGTTTAAGATGAAAACGAAACTGGTCATTTCTGAAATCAGCTGGCCGCTGGTTCTTAGCAAACGTCGCTCAGACGGGAGCACACGTTGAATTTGTTGTGGATTAATACACATTTGTTGTTCTTGCGGGTAATTACAGGAGCGGGATAGCTGGTGTATGTCGGATTAACTAAATTACAGTGTCCCGGCGCGTTGCAAGAGAGGAGGCTGCCACCCAGTTCTGACTGATGTGTTCGTAACAGCTTTTGGATGAGCGCTGGTTATATATTGTTATTATCAGTTTAATTCGAATCAGTTAAATCAGTTTTAAAGTTCAAGCTGGCATGGTGATAGTGTTCAGGTTTAACCCCCCTATTACCTTTGGGGTCAATCTGACCCCACTCGATGTTTAACGTCTCTAAAAAAATGATTGACATCGGTTTTTTTGCTTCATATTTGGTGACTTTTCCTAATTTAATGGGGACAATTGAACATAAAATTAACATGATCGTATGTTTTCAGTGTCCTGCACGCATGTTGTACGCATCGGTGTTGTTTGGGGTCAATTTGGTCAATGGGGGAGGAGAAAACATCGTTCTAGAGAGAACTTTGATATTTCCCATGCTGTGGGGACACTGAGACCCTCAGTGTTGACCCTCCTGTTGTCTCTCCACCACCACCAGCAAACACACTACCTTCCAAACGTGTAAAGTTATTATGGTCTGTCTCACCACCTGAACAACAGGGTAGACTTACTGCTGCTAATGTCATAAAAATGGTTCCAGGCCCCAGATACACTGTCAGCCATGTCCAAGACATACAATCAGCATTTGAGCTCTTCATGACACCATAGATAGATAAGGATGTACTTAAGATGACAAATTTAGAGGGGGGTGCGTGTGTATGGGGACAGTTGGAAAGACTTGGTTGTGACCCACTCACCAGCCTACATTGGGCTCCTCACTTTGGCAGGAGTGTACAAGTGAAAAGGTGAAGCAACAGCAAACGTCTGACACTGGAAGGCCAACATTTCCAGCCACCATGTCTCTAAACACATTCCATGATTTCTACTGCGTCACGCGCTTTGTTGACAGAGAAACACGGCAGGGCCGACGACAAACTCACAGCAAAACGGGACGTCCGGGACAACTGGGTTCAGCAGTGACCCTTTTTTTAGAATCCAGGCCCCCATGTGGCTGTGGATGAATGTCTGGCTGCATTTTGTGGGCACTGTCCCTTCAGACAATACATGTTGAGTAAACCGGCCAAATACGGGCAGCGTGTGACGCACAGTCCAGCTATACCTGGAATATGCAGATGTACACCGGTAAATCGCTGGGGGAGGCACCTGAAGAGAACCAGGGCATGAGGGTGGTACCTGACTTGGCTGAAGGACTGAATGAACATTACATGTGATCATTTATTACAAATTATTATGACCCTGATCATAATACACGTTGCTATTGTTGATAACAGAAATTGCTTTTCATTCCAAATGTTATAGATAACAAAATATTTACTTAGTAAATAATACAAAGCCATTATTTGAAGGGCTATTTAGGTAGGCAGCAAACAAACATAAAGTACTGGACACATAAACTTGGGTAACAATTGTAATTCTGGTCATTTTCTGGAGGTTTAAACTGCTGGGGTCAAAGATAAAACACCCCAAAGATAAAAGATGTTAGTAAATGTGAAGGTAACAGGAGGGTTAATGAGAATAGAAGATCGCTTGCACACTTCTCTTTAGAGCTGTACTGCTAATTTGTCTGATATTAGTTTTTTAAATATATATATACCTGCTGTATTTATATTTTTAATTTTTTAATCATCTAAATATTCCTATAATATACATGTAATTTTTTATTTTTATTTTTTTTAAATGAAATTGTGTCAGGGCTGTCTGTGGTCTTGCGCGCCCTTACAGCAACTTCTGGTGTGTAAAACATTTAAATAAGCCTCACTTCCTCAGCTGGGGTTCTTTATGCAAACAGCGGCACAAACTGCCAGTAAGTAGTAAGGAGTGCAAAGGTCAGGGCGCAGTGATAATAGTCATGTGACCGCAGAATCAGCATTCAAAGGAGAACTTCTTAAACCAACAGCACAAACAGCTCACCCAGGCCTTATTTATCATCTGGCTCAGCAGTATCTGGATTTCCATTTTAGATGAACCACAGCCAGGGAATGGTTATCTATAAATAGACCATTTTAATACTTTATTATAAAATTATTAATGGAACCGGGAGCTGGACAGTGCAGCGCTGCAGTGGAGCTCATAGCCAGTTTATTTCCACCAGGATAGACCTGCACGTGGAGTGCCGCGGCCAGAGGAGGAGGAGGAGGAGGAGGTGAAACTGTTTAAACTTCGGGCCGCCCAGGATGAAATCTCCATTATATAAATGTTCGCACACTCGAAATGAACTGCCGCTGATGAAGCCACGGTTCCCAAAGAAACAGATTCTGACCCGACGATGGAGCCAAATGAAACGTTAAGGGCTCTTAAGTCTTGATTTAAGCGGCGCACCAACAAAGCCGTGGCTTTCATTGGACAACAACTACCTGAACTTAAATGCTATTCTCAGTTTATTATCACTTTAATTAGTTTATATGGGGGTTTTTGTGATATATCTGTTCAGGCAAAGTACTTCACAGTCACATCCATACTGTGTAATTGCCTGGACGGCCCACCAGATTCGTGCACGAGGGAAACTTGTCCCGACTTGATTTTATCGGGACGCTGGAGTGCAGAGTCTGAAGCTCGGCGGCACTGTGGCAGCAGTCTAGACAGCGTAGTCCGGATCCTCCGTGGATAAAATAACAGGTTCCCTCATCGCGTCGCACACCACATGACCCCTCAACTCTCATTATCCTGAGGGATGGTCTCTGTGTGTGTGTGTGTGTGTGTGTGTGTGTGTGTGTGTGTGTTGGGGGGCAGACTAGGCGGCTGGATACACAGCTCCATTCATGGTCTTCGGTCTCTGGCAGTTTCTGTGAAAGTGTAG
Source organism: Datnioides undecimradiatus (assembly GCA_008933995.1). NCBI lineage: Eukaryota > Metazoa > Chordata > Actinopteri > Lobotiformes > Datnioididae > Datnioides > Datnioides undecimradiatus. The sequence goes on along the minus strand of WARS01000044.1, from coordinate 10,524,341 downwards.
TTTTTAGTAGCACTTTAGCTCATCGCTGGCTGACGATCACATCGGGTTTCACATGCTGCCAGAGGGCAGAGCGCTACCTTCTGTCTGCAGTCCACGACACCGAGATGGATAAACATGATGACATTTCACTTTTTCTCTCTCCCTCTCTCCTCTCTCTCCCTGCGCGTTCCCACAGTTTGGACCAACGTGGAGCCTCGGTCGGTGCCAGTGTTCCCTTGGCATTCGCTCGTCCCTTTCCTGGAGCCCAGCCAATCAGGAGCGGCTGCCCAGCCCGCTGATGGCCAGCAGCTTGTCAATCAGAGCAAAGGTAGAAAATGACCCCGCTCCTTTTCTCCTCCAGCATGAAACCGTGACTTTTTAGCCAGGAGGCCGCTAATTACTGCTCGTAGTGAAATACATATCACTATATACTATAAGCTCGTGTTTCCCACAGTATAATAATCATAACAGGAAATACTATGTAAGGCTGTTTCTCAAATACCGACTGCCAAAACGCAGCCAGTACAAATGTTGGTTGGGCGTAGCAGCAGCCAAGTCTGTGTTTCCCAAAACAGTTGCGACTGAATTGCAAATCAGCACAGTTGGTGTTCACACCAATATAGTTCCAGTAACATTGTTGATAACACTATTTATTGACTGCAGAGCTAAAATTTATTCGGAGACTAATTTTGACTGGTGAGGACGGTCAGCGGTCCAAAACACATTTCCTTTTTCCCACAGAGCTCCGCGAGGCTTTACTTCAGCTCTTTAAGTTTAATCTTTCTTCCCCGGGTGTTTCAGACCTGCAGGTATTGATTAATCGTTTAGCGGAGTCGGATTTCTCAGAGCCCAAGGTCACATCTTGAAATGCAGACTTCTAGATATAGAGGAAGAAATTCAATTATGGAATATATGTTAAAGAAAAGCAGCGGTAAAGCCTCGCATCTCATCCGTACCGCGTTAAATAAACCTCCTCACGTCTCGGCGAATCATAAAACCTGGCTCTCAAACAAACAGGCAAAATCTTAAAAATGCTATTTCAGGATTTAAGTTGAAGCCGACTTGATGTGGCAGGGATCATTTTAAGAAATCGCCCCGCTGTAAACGGTCCTCAGCATTTCTCCATCAATAAACACGCCTCAGAAAGGATTTATAACTATAATTGCATCAAAGGTGGAGTCTCTGTAAACCCAGTAAAAGGAATCACTGACAGTTCATGACAAGATACGTCTGTACTGCAGATACATGTTGTCCTTCGCATGTGAATAGACTTCGACTCTGTCTCCTTACTACTGCAGCAGAGTATGACATAAATGTAGTCGGAGCTGCTCACACCTCCCACAGTCAGTTGGCCAGAATAGAGCCATCCATCAACAGGCTGCGCGCCGGGAACTTTCACAAAGCTTTTTCTCTAACTGGCACATAAATGGCTTTCATATCTCAGAGCCTCGTTGCGGCGTGGCCCTGGTGAGCGACGGGCGGACCGGCCCTCCGGACCTGGAGAGGGGATCGCCGTCATGCCCTCCCCCGACTAATGACAATCCTCCTACAGACAGGGGCGGGGCCGACAGCGAGACAGAGAGTGACACGGACGACCCGTAAGTCCAAAGTTCATTTTTTCTTTAGGCTGATTTCTCTTCTTTCTCCTCCTCCCCGCTCTCATCAATTGAATTTCAAGGGTTTAATAAAGCAGAATATAACAATGTGGTGCCCCGCAGTGCGTTTCATGTTAGTGGGAATGGCCAAAGGAAACAGAAGAAGAAGAAGAAGAACAGAAAGAGGAAGAAGAAGAAGCCAAAGATGTGATTTAAATTCAGTAGAGTAGCGCTGTGGCTTACTGACCACAGTGTGATGCCAGGCACAGGAAGCAGCCACATGAATACATACAAGTGCAGGGGTTTACAGTGTTACTCACATATAAACTCACAGAGCTCAGGTTGTTTACCAGCATCATTTCATTAACGTGATATCTAGCATTAGTTATTATCATATTCCTGATTTGACGTCAACTTTAACTACTTACTGTTCAAAATGATGTGTATCCACTCTGCAAAACAGCTTTTTTTACTTTAAATGTGGAAAAACAACAACAAAACAACAACAACAGAGTTCTTAAGCTAACCCTCTGTCCTTTGAAAGTGCCCTGACTCGTCTTTATTTAAATGGCGTGAACTCATTTTGAGCAAACACTCAGATTGTGTTTGTTTCCTCTCTGCGACTCCGGCTATGACTCAGAGGAGAGCAGATAGTAACTGTTGATTGTATCAGATGCAGCATGTCGGTGGGTGCTTGAATCGCCGGGTTTTTAAAAAACTCTCAAGGACGCTTACGCTCGGAACAGGTGCACCGAAATCCACCTCTGACGGCGAAATTCAGAGGAAACAAACAACAACAAACAACTTTTCCACCAGCTGCATCGGTGTGTGTCTGGCAACAGTTGTGCAGCCCGTGCTTGCTCATTCCACTCAGTCTCGGGCTGCGTCTCTGCGTCTGGCTGGGTTATTGCTCTTTCAGAGTGACTCAGACGGGCTGTCTGGCTGGTAGTGCGGTTTTGAATGTTTCAGGGTCACAGTGCTCGCAGTGACGGCGGCTCCAAACAGAGCCGCCGTCACTGCGAGCACAAAAAGAAACGCTTCAGCAATCCCTGAATGCTGCATCGGTTGCACCTGTTGTCGGGCTACATGTCGGCGGAGAGACCGGCGGCTTTAATGAAAACAAAGTCGACACTTTGCTAACAGATGCATGATTTCCATTCCCTTCTTTCTGCTGCTTCTCAGGTTATTTTCAAGTTGGTTTTGCAGCTCTTGCTTTCTTCTTTGCACATATGAACCGTTACGAGCACGCAGCCATGCACCACCCAAACACCAGTGCGTGACATCACCCAGCTGAAGCATGTTGCAACCAGCAGTGGTTCCCTGAAGATGTTCAGTCCGTCAAAAGGATGATGACTTTGGAACAAAAGCTCTTTTTCGCAGTTCCAAGAACAGTTTCTCATTGTGTCCACAACATAAGCTGGGAACAGGCGTAGGGCTTAGAGCTGCAACTTTAGAGTAAGTATTCCCTGAGTGCAGCAGTAACCCCGACTGAAGTGAAGTGTGCATTGATTGGTCAGACACCCATAACCGCCATTTTTAAAAACCTATGTAAAATATTATCTGTGTAAACAGCGGCTTGCGACGGTGGCTTTAAGTAAAGGGACGAAACACAGACAGAAGCGGGCCGACGGCGAAGTCCAGGCTTGTTTGTTGGTGCAGAAGTGATGTTGCTATACCAACTGGGGCGCTTGCGTCACTTCCTGTTGGCAGTGCGCACGCAAGCACAAAAAGAGGGTCAGGGCTCATTCGCGCTTGGTCCTGAAATGCCTAATGCGCCTCCCGTACAGGTTCTTAATGTCTGCAAATACAAAGAAAGCACAATCACACATCCACCTATAAACACACAAGAGCACATCTGACTTCCCCCCAACCAAACTCTCACGTAACCCCAGTCTCCCTCTCCTCCTCTGGTAATTGTGACGCTGCATTTCTTATTTTTCTCCCCTCCCACGGTTTAATTCCTGCCTTAATGGACACCGCGTGTTACTATTTTCCCTTTGTTGTTTATATAATCCGTGCTGTATTATGTGTTTTCTGTATACAGTGAAAAAATGCTTTATTAGAGCCAAACAAAGAGGCGAAAAGAAAACCCCGGCCTTGTTCGCACAGTCGCGGCTTGACACCGGGTTCGCTCTCTTACAGAGAGTCAGACGCTCTGTCTGCCTGCTCTCAGTTTCTGCTGGTCGTAACTGTCGGGCTCACGATTTAAACAGTTTTCCTGCTCACAGCACAGAGAAAACACTCATTCATGAGCCGTTTTGTTCTGGGAAGTCTCTCTGCAGGTCTCTTATATAAACTGTACCATTATTTAAATTAGATTACATTACAGCGTGGCTATTCTGTTTCTCCGGCAGCTGTAACACATTGGTTGTTCAGGTTAACCCGGTCTGTGACATTTTTATTTGCTTTTTTTATTTATTTATTTATTTACTCTGTGTCTGGTTCCTTTTTTTTTCCCCTGGAAAGCTGACTATTAAGAAAGAGCGTGATTTATTATAAGCAGAGAGCTGTGGAGCTAACTGAACAAATGCCCAGGAGTTAACATTCGCAGCGACAGCCGCCGCGGCCGTGAATGCGTGTGGTCTCTTGGCTGTCTGTTGCAGAATCGATAAACACAGTCAGGTGTCCACACACATCGCGTCCTTGTTAAATGTTTCGTAGGAGCCCGTCGTCAAACCACAGAGATCTTGCACATTTCAGATATTTAAAAAATGCACATTATGATCTTAGTTTGCACGTCGCTGCTCAAACTCATTATTTAAATGGCATATTGTGATGTTTCTGCTGTCATATACTGGCGTGTGCTTTACCATGCACCCCAGCAAATTCCTTGTTTGAAAAACCTCCTGGGACGTAGAGCTGACTCTGATTCTTAATGTGTGAAACTGATGCGAAAGTATCAGAATGAATGGGACTCCTCCAATGTTTCACTACCTTGTTATTTTCCTGAAAGTCCCTCTCAGGAATCTCCCTTGATTTCCTGTCTTTTGCGAACTCACACTTTCACTTTTTCGCCGTTTCTCAATGCAGGTTCTCCCCGGGTGTGGCCAACGATCCGGCGCCCTCCGCTGGCCCCATGAAGAGGCGCACGCAGTCCCTCAGCGCCCTGCCTAAGGACGGAGACAGGAAGGTCAGTCCACCGTGCAGACAGACAGTCAGAAGAGAGGCCGAACATATGCAAAGAAAGATAATTAATTAATTGAAATTTTAAACTGTCTGTCCCCCAACCAGAGGGAGAAGGACCACATCCGCCGTCCCATGAACGCGTTCATGATCTTCAGCAAACGCCACCGCGCCCTGGTGCACCAGCGGCACCCCAACCAGGACAACCGCACAGTCAGCAAGATCCTGGGGGAGTGGTGGTACGCTCTGGGGCCCAACGAGAAGCAGCAGTACCACGATCTGGCTTTCCAGGTATTAATACTCTCCAGGGTTCTTTAATACGCTCCCACTGTCTTACATTTCTTTAATTAGGAGTTTGTTTTGCATTGTCAGTTGGAAAGGACGGAGGTAACGCTCACTCGCATGTAAATTAGCTCTGAACAGCACCGCGGTCTCGTCCTCCTCCAGGTGAAAGAGGCCCACTTCAGAGCCCACCCAGACTGGAAGTGGTGCAACAAGGACCGCAGGAAGTCACTGTCAGAGGGCCGCGGGACGCCAAAGGAGCAACGAGAGAGGAGCATGTCAGAGAGCATAGGTGTGTCTGCGTTGATTAGCGCTGGTTAGCATCTCCAAAGTAAAACTTATCTGTCTGCTGACCCTCATCACATGCTTTAATCTGGGGTTTTTTGTCAGATTCAGATCAAAAGTCTCGTTGTTTCATGCTGAAACACTGTGATTTGATCTTTCCTCCGCTTTTCAACAGATCCACATCCGGAGTCCCAGGTGCTCGAGGGGAAGGGGGGAGGCTCGGTTTGGCCGGGGGGATCGGAGCGTCGAGCGGGGGCGTTTTCGGGGCAGCACCCCCGTCCCCGCGCCTTTTCCCAGAGTGCTGTGCACACCCTGGAGCAGAGGGAGCGAGACCTGGAGAAGGTAGGAGGTCGTTAATCTGTTGCTCAAAGGCAGCAAACAGACTCGGGAGATTTAAGAACGTGAAGCAAAACGATCCGCCGGTTTAATCTTAAAGCTGGAGAGAGTCACAATCAGTCCAGTCAAGTTTAACCGCGTTTGTTGCATCTGAGAGAAGAAAGTTGAACTCATAAAAATGCAGAAAATAAAAGCACCAGACTGAAGTAATTCTTAAAAAAAAAAAAAAAAAAAACCCCAAACGGCCCGATGCTGTGTGAGCGCCCACGCACCCACATGCATGTGTGTGTGTGTGTGTGCTCTCAGACGGCAGACGTGCGTCCTTCACACCGCGGAGCATTTTCGCTGAACTCTACAACTGAAAGCGCGCCGTTCAGAGACGGTTCAAATGGACCGCCTTTGTTCTTTGCGTGAGGGCTTGAGTTGTTGCTGCTGAACAGCCAGCGAAAGCTCTGGGGGGGAGCTCAGCCTGCAACTTCAAAGGTTTCACTCTCTACTTTTTCAGTGCCTTTGAAGGTGCGAGGCTGCGGTGTTTGCTGCTTCGCTCCTAATCGCAGGGGGATAGGCCTGCATGTTAGCTCTTTTGTTTTGAAGGCATTCATTTAATGCTGGTGGCAAAACCCCGCATGTACGTATGCATGCTTTGATAACAGCAGTGGTACTTCTGTCTGAAGAGCTGCACACCAGAAACACCAGACATCGGTTTCAAAATAAAATTAAAATTGTAAAATGTTCCTTTTCTCAGGAGGACGGGGCGAGCCTGTTTCGCCAGCGGCCCCTGCTTCAGGCCCTGTACCAGGGCGGGGCCAGCGAGGACGTGACCAGCGACGAAGAGCGCATGGTGATCTGCGAGGAAGAGGGGGACGATGATGTCATGGGTGAGTTAGGTCAAGCGATACGTAGCGATACCTTCCCTGAAGGAGCCGTGCGTGGAAATACAAATGTCTGAGTCAGACTGAAGAGTAGCAGAGGACAGGCTGAAGCAGGGCGGGTGGCATGTCGATGACTGTGTTGTCTTCCGTTGATATCTCGGAGACGCCCAAACACGCTCCGTTGTAGTATTAACACAAGAACAAGGTGAGAACCCCTCTGACACGGCCAGCCTCCTGTTTGCTGGAACAAACTGCGGACAGCGAGCAGAGTTCATGCGAGGAAACGGCTTTGTATGATCGGCGCGGCGGTGTAGCGGTGGTTGCGTAACCACAGAGTCATAGTTTCAGTTCCTGCAATGATCCTTTAAAAAAAAAAAAAAAAAAAAAGACAGTCAGAGTGACACTGTCAGCAATAAAACAGCTAAAAACAGCAGCTGAGTCATCCGGCCCCGGCACCGGCCCCGGACTGCTAATTGCTTGTGTTAAAATATAGCAATAACAGTAGCTCATTATTGGCCATTTGGTGGTGATGTGGTCGTTTGAAGGCAGCACTTTCACATTTTTGTCTAGACATCGTCAGTGTTGCTTCACCTCTTCCACTCTTAATTGCGAGTGTGATCACATCCGGGGGGGAAACATCTGAAAGTGTGTTGCGTGTTCAGCCGCCCGTGGTCAAACCGAAAATCTGTGTCGTCCCACCCGCAGAGGATTCCTGTCCCGAAGGCTCCATCGACCTCAAGTGTAAGGAGAGAGTGACGGACAGCGATGAGGACGAACCGGATGGACAGGTAGCCGCGCTCATCTTCAGATAACATGAGACGCAATCCACAGTGGGGCCTGACAACCACGTTTCACCCGCCCCCTGACAGACATATGCAATGTTTCACTAATTTATCATGCAGCACCTGTTCCTGATTAGTATGAAGGAGTCAAGCAGGTGAAGACATCTGGGTTTGTTGGTACTGGTGAAGCTGAGTTGCATTATAGCATCAGTACTGCCTTTAAATCAGATTGTTGCAGGTTCTTTATTCTCATCAAGCCTTAAAAACCCACTTTTTCCAGAGTTACTGTAAGTTGAGAAACTCGTGTGCTCATGAAGAAGAGAAGAACTTTACATGGTAACTTTCCCGGCTTTGATCTCTCCCTCTCTCCATCTCTCTACGTCTCTCTTCCCTCCAGCATGGCTTCCAGCCAGTGGCTCGCTCCTCTCTCCCTTCTTCCTCTCCCTCCATTCCTCACTCCGACTCCACTTCGGCTAAAGGCAACGGAGGAGGAGGAGGAGGAGGAGGAGGTGGTGGTGGTGAAGAGGGCTCTGAGAGGAAGAGAAAGAGAGCTACAGACGGAGGAGAGGAGGGGAGCGATGGGGGATCCAAGAGAGAAGAAACAGCAGCCGGTGGAGGAGAAGGAGGTGGAGGAGGTGGGCAGGGCGTCTCCTCTCTGTCCATGGCGGGCTCAGCTTCCAGCAGCCAGCCTCTGCTTGCTGTGGCCCCGCAGGGTTTGACGCAGGGCCCTGGCGCCGTCCGCATGGCTCCCACTATGGTGACCAATGTGGTGCGACCCATCGCCAGCACGCCCGTGCCTATCGCCAGCAAGCCGGTGGAAGGAGCCGTCACCCTCAGCTCCCTGCCCCAGGAGAAGAAAGCCACTCTTCTGATTGGAGGAGGCGGACCGCAGCAGCTGCCAATCACTGCAGGGGGTGGGTACCTGTCCTCATCCTCCTCTCCCGGTCCAGTCAGTGTAACACCTTTGGGGGGCGGCGGATTGGTCACTAACCTGGTTCTGGGAGGCTCCTTCCCCGCTGCCCAGCCGGTGCAGCTCCTCACCTCGCAGCCCCCGCAGCCACACGCACAAACCCCCCTACCCGTCCTCCAGCCCCAGCTCCACCCCACTGCCGCCACCGCCTCTCTCACACCTCCCGCCGGTCCCAAGCCGCTAGCTCAGGTCCAGTACATCCTGCCTTCCGAGAGCCCCTCCTCCCCTCAACTCACCCACCAGCAAATTGTCTCCTTGCCCACAAATGCCGCCCTGGCCAATGGCGTGCACTCGGGGGCGGGAATCAGAGTTGCTTCGGTCAGCCCCGGGACCAGAGGTGAGACAGAGAGCAACGATTGGCTGACAGAACAGAGTTAGTTCGTGTTTTCACTGGGCCACTGAATCTTTAAATTTTCCTTAATGCTGTAGTTCGCTCCCCTTATTTCTCATTAATCATCGCCACGGGAAACACTGAAAATAGTTTTGATTGGCTTACGTAAACAGGAGATAAGTGATTGGCAGGAGAAACACTGTTGACATGAGTATGAGCGCCCGCCGCCCACCCACGCCTTAATCACTCTCTATTCATAAGAGTGAGAAGCAGCAGCACATTGTTCCACCTTGTTATCAGCAAGGAATTTCACTATTATCAGTGGCTGAAGTGTCCTCTCTGTCTCAGTGTGTCTCCACCCACCCGTCACTCCTGTTCCCGCTTCACCTCCCCTCTTTTGGCTTGATTCATCTGCTTCTCACACTGAGTGTTTTAATTCTCTCTCTCTCTCTCCATCTCCCTCTCTCCTTCTCACTCATTAGTCCAAACCCAGTCGCCCGTCTTGCAGAGCAAGATGTTGGTTCCCATGGCAACAGTGAGAACAGGGTCTACTCCTCCTCATCCTTCCATTTCCCTGGTCGCTCCGCCTCTTCCTGTGCAGAACGGCCCCGCGACGGCAAACAAGGTGAGAGCGCCAGCGCGACAGCTCACGCGAGTGTCAGCGGCGACGGAGATAAATAGACGCCGCCCTGTTCGCTGACAGGTGACGGAGTAGTTAAATCCACCACAGCGACAGCGGCATCAAGACCGGACGGAGACGACTCGTGTTCCTGCCTGGAGCAAAGTAGATTACAGCGAGTTGATGTGGTGGAAAAAGCTGCTTTGTGCTCTATATATAAATATAAAAGTCATTTTATCAACAAACAATGCAAAATATTTGTTGTTTTTTTTTCTTTTATATCATTTTAAATTGAATATTTTGCCGTTTTGTTTTTTTTTATGAGCTTCTTTTCACTCGTTTTCATTAGTATTTACTGAGGATTAATCAGTTAATCGAAACAATGAGATCGAGCGATCACTGCTAGTTGCTGGGTTTCATTTCGAGAGCACCAGTTGCACTAACAAAGCAAAGTGCCGGTGTACATCTGAGGACTGTAAATCCACATATTCAGACTGTTTCTAAGAAAATCCTTCTGTTCATGTGTTTTTCCTGCGACCCTCCCCCCCCCACGCCTCCGCTAAAGATCATCCAGATCGCTCCTATGCCTGTGGTCCAGACCGGCGTTCACCCTAGCGGCGCAGCAACGGTGCATCCTGGGAGCCCCTTTCCTGTTTCCATGGCAACGGTGATGGCTCCCGGTGCCGCGCCCCCACAGACCGTTCTCCTGACCTCTCCGCCCACCAGGTCAGTAACACGGGCCGAGCACCTTAGAGACAGCAACAGGCGCGCGCTTTTATTTCCCTCGGTTGCCGCTTGAGCCGGTCAAAGATCCTCCTGAGATGTAAAAACACTTGTGCGTTTCGGTTTTAGCCGGGTCGCGGTGTTAATTCTGCTTAATGTGCAGTAAATGTAGATAAAGAAACATTTTGATATCATCCCCTGGAGAGACGTGAACTGTGAACATGATGCTGACGCAGATTTGGACAAAAAGTAAAAGGGAGGTGTTTTTCTTTAAATTATGAGTCATAGCATCACTCTTATTTGTAATATTCAGCCTTTTTTAACTTCTTTAGGATCACCTATGTCCAGTCAGGCCCAGGGGTTACCACGGCAACGCCCCAACAGGCCACACCTGCTCCAGGCCCCACCTATCTCCCACCGTCTCTGGCAACCCTGGGCTTCGCCGCCATCGCCCCGGCTGGGCAAACCCTCGTTCAGCCGATCGTTGGTCAGCCGCCGCTGTTGGCTCCGGCCCCGCCCCTGAGCTGTCAGTCACAGACCCCTCCAGGTCAGGCCTCGGGAGCCGCTGGCCGTCAGGTAAGACTTTTAAACTGCAGCGTATAGAAGTGTGGTCATGAGGAAAATTAGAAAACTGCAATGTCAAAAAGAAGTTCATAATGTTTAAAGAGCGAAAACTGACAAGTAGTCTGCCTTTCCGCCTGCTTTCATTTGCCAAGGTTGGCTCAAACGATCTCTTGTGAAGGTCAGAGTCAGCGCCGAGCATCAGATTAACAAATGAATCTTTTTTTCAAGTTCAGTTTTCTGTATTAAAATTTCTTTTTCAATGCAAAAACTTTTCCGGATTTCACAAAAACGTCTGCGCTGTGCTGACGGCGCATCAGTGAATTGGACCTCGTTCAGATGATTCGAGCGCACGTCTTTAGAAACGTGTTCGGAGAACGCAGCTTTCAGAGTCGGCAGGACTAAAAGTGCTCGATGTCGCTGTCTAGTATCAATAAATCACCACTGCATTCATTTTGAGACATTAGGGACATTTATGGAAACAAACGAGAGAAAGTATTTTGTCGTTTTGCGACTCAGCGTCTTTGTTGTTCAACCGAAGCTGAAACCAGGAAGAAAACACACAACGCTTCCTGTTTGTTGACACGCCTGCTCTGCGCTCTTCTTCATCAGGTACTAACTGCCATCTATCCCGCTCCAACCGTCGCTTTGGCCACCGGCGTGGTCTCCGTGACAACCATGCCTCCCGCGGTAGCCGCCCCAGCTCAGGACGTTGTAAACCCTTCCTCTCCGCTGGGGGTGCAGGGTTCTGCGGTGGCGACGCCTCAGCCCAGCGTGGCGGTGGAGGTGGAGCCGAAGGTGGAGGTGAAGAGGGAGAGCCTGGTGGACGGTCAAGATGAGGATGGAGGGTACGGGTTGTCGAGCTGCGCCGTCAGCTCCTTGCTGGCCACTGCAGCAGGTAGACCCCCGCTGGTTTTGTTTTAAATGTCACCGTCGGTTTCTCATGTGAAACTCATTTTACAGGATTAAGGCTGACGTCGTAAGAGTAGTAGAAAGTTGCAGTGTGGACCTTTTTTAAGCAACCTAATCTCTTCCAGTTAAAAAAGAGGAGGACATCGGTCTGTACATCAAAGAAGAAAACCTGAGAGATGGACACAGCAGAGAGACGCGCAGCGAGGCGGACAGAGAGCGAGACAGAGCGATGAAGGAGAGCGCCGAAAGGAAGGCAGGCAGAGAGACAGAGAGGGAGGACCACGGCATGGGCGACAGCAGCAAAGAGGTGAGAAGAGCTGCACGTCTCCTCGTCCGCTCAGTCGCCGCTCATCGAACCACAGCTCTGGTTTGTGATCCTCAGGGTTTAGAGAGTTTCACGACATCTTACAGGAAGTGTGTCCTGTGTGCTCTGTCCTCCTAGGCTGGACCTCGTTCCCCTCCTCCACCACCCTCAGGTTTGGACCCCCCTCCACCTCCCCCCGCTGAAAGAGACCCCCCCACCTCCTCGAAGAAGACCAAGTTCCGACCCCCGCCGCTGAAAAAGACACCCGACCCCCTCGACAAGTAAGCGGGGCCGAGCGCCTCTCGACGGTCAGACTTCAGTTACGGCTCTTGTAGGACCCGAGCCAAAGCGAAATAAAACAAGTCTGCGCGCTCCTTCTGGCTTTCCCGATCGCCGCAAGACAATGTTCTCTCCATTTTAACAGTTTACGTTCTCTCAAGCTGAGCGAGCTCGTGCAACAGTGGCTGATCTTCGGTAATTATGGCACGAAGCAGCTTGAAGATGAGCTACAGCACCCTGGAGGGGGACTCCGTGTGTTGACTCTATTTAACACTGATTTTTACACATAGTGGCATTCAGCTCCATTTTTAGTTTATGACCAAACCTCCAACTTCATAAAGTGATGGTGTAAAGTCTTTGTTTACTGACTGTGAGTAGGCGGAGTGCTCACCCCTTAGATTCTTTATTTAGACAGTAGGAGAGTGGCGGTGAAGCCTGGCAGAGCTCAGCCTGAGGGCAGGAGAAGTGAATGCATGCGTTCAGAGGATATCCCCTTGATAGTTTTAACCGCCGGATTACACCGCTGTGCTCTCTGCGCGCAGGAAACACGGCGGCGTGAGCACGGAGACGTACTTCGAGGAGCGGTTTGCAGAGCTTCCCGAGTTCAACCCCGAGGAGGTCCTGCCTTCGCCCACTCTGCAGAGTCTGGCCACCTCGCCGAGAGCCATCCTGGGGAGCTACCGCAGGAAGAGACGCAACTCCACCGGTGAGATGCAGAGACAGAAATAACTGACTCTGAGCTGAACAAATACCTGAAGTGAAATGAAAATAATGCAATATAATAAACTAGATTTTTAAAAAAAAAGCAAACTTATTGTTATTTGGAGACTTTAAATCTCGTTTGTGCATCCTCTGTGTTTTACCTCTGCATTGTTTGCTCCCTACCTCTGTCTCCTTACCCTGTGATCCACTTGTTCCTCCGCATTCCCTTCCTCAATCCCTCACTTGTCACGTGTGCAGAGCTGGAGCTGACAGCAGAAGACCCCAGCTCACCGAGGAGGAAGACCCGTCGTCTCTCCAGCTGCAGCTCGGAGCCCAACACCCCCAAGAGCGCCGCCAAGTGTGAGGGGGACATCTTCACCTTCGACAGAGCAGGTACCACAGTCGACACGAGGAGCAACGGCTGCTGAGCTGCTCCAAAAGATGCGCTGAGTAGTGATTCCACGTTCTTGTTGAAGCAGGTACAGAAGGAGAGGATCTTCTGGGAGATCTGGACCGGGTTCCCTACTCGTCTCTGCGCAGAACTCTGGATCAGCGCCGCGCTCTGGTCATGCAGCTGTTTCAGGAACACGGCTTCTTTCCCTCAGGTAAACCGCCAGTAGACAGGGAGGGAGTAGGCAGTAATACTTGACTCTCTCCTCGTTCCCTGTTTTCACTCTATCCTCCTATGTCTTCCAGCTCAGGCCACCGCTGCTTTCCAGGCGCGCTACTCGGACACCTTCCCCACCAAGGTGTGTCTGCAGCTGAAGATCCGCGAGGTCCGTCAGAAGATCATGCAGACGGCCACGCCCGGAGCCCTTGAGCTTGGAGGGTCAGCCGAAGCCAACCCCGCCCCGTCCCACAGCTCCTCTTTCAATCAATCAGCCCGGGAGGACGGAGGGGCGGAGCAAGGAGACAAAGGAGACAAAGGCCGGAGCCCGGAGGAGCCAAAAAGTGAAGGATCCTAAGCTGGAGAGGATGACAGCGTGGAAAAATCAAGGAAGAAGAAGGAGAAGGAGAGAGGAGGAGTGTGTCATCCCCACAGAAAGCTCTTGTACGTGTTGAAGCAGTGGAATCCGTTCTTCTGGCACTAATCTCCACCAGACCTGGGCAGGAATACATTTGAATATGGTCACAAACGTTCAAACTACTCAAGGTGCGCTTGATTCGTTTAAATCAAACATTTAAAGAAAAAAAAAAAAAAAAGCCTCAAAAGTGGACGAATCACACGCAAAAGTCCGGAGTCAAGTGCTTCTTGTAGTATTGTTTTCCCTGAAGTATCCAGAATATGTTCAGTTAACACTTTGCCCAGGTCTGCTCTCAGCACATTTGTACAGTAGTTTGTAGTTTGACACACAAACTCTGTGGTACACACTCTCTATCTCTCTGGCACACACAAACCATGGTGCATATGTAATCTCCAGCATGCACATGACCCCACACACACACACACACACACACACACACACACACACACACACACGCACACACCCTTACCAAATCAGACTGTTACTCTTGGTTGGCAGTCCCCAGGAGCCGCCACCAAGGACCACGACACACAAAGGCACTTTGTCACTTATTGTGCAGATGCAGTTTGCTGTTGCCAGCCAGCCAGCCAGCCCTCAGATGCCATTGACTTGACCTCCTTCTCGCCCTTCCACTCCTCAGCACAGTGGTCGGGACGCAAACACAACCCCAACGACCTCCACTAATATTCCACAGCCCCTCGATGCTGCAAGACAGACAGCACACACGCGCGCGCACACACACACACACATGTACAATACACGCGCACACACAAACACACGCGGTGCATGGACACGTCTGTGCAGTGCGAGCACTCGTACACAAACATAGTCAACCCTGGTCTGACCAAGCCATCGGCCTGCACAGTTTTTAGTGATTGTAGTGAGACGAGAAACTGAACGCACGAAATGTATTCGCTCCTGAAAAACAAAGAGAAGGCAGGAGTTGGGATGTAGTGTGACCAATCTTTGCACCTTCAGTTATTGCCATTATGAAAGACTGAGTCCTCATTGGCGGGAGCTGATTATATATAAATATATATATATCTATATATATATATATGTCTGTATGTCTGATGGGGCGCCCTCCCCAGAACCTGTGTGAACAGGCACCGTAAAGAGATTATGTAAAGAGACTTTTGGTTGTGAGGCTTTGAAGATTCAACGTTAAGTTCGACACTGACCGGCTCCAAGCAGAGCGCAGAGAAAAGGCAGAAGAAGAAACTGGATGACGTTCATCGGACGGAAGATTCATATTCCAACCATAGGAAGACAGATAATAATAGTGAGTAAGGACATCGACAACAACAACAACAACATGACAAGCTTACCAACAGAGAGAAAAAGTAGAATTTTAACCAAACTTCTCTGAATCTCCCAGTGGATATACTGTTGCTTTCTCTCGTTATCGTTGCCGTGGAAATAACCAGTTTTACCGTGGCCTGTTTTTCTCTCGTGGCTCTATCGTGTTTCTTCTCCAGCATAAAAAAAAACAAACAAAATCACAACAAAAAAACAAAAAAACAAAAACTTTGGACAAAGAAGGGGACAAAATCAGTCTGTGCCCCCCCCCCCACTGATTGTACCTGGGGCGGTTCTCCCCCCACCCCCACCTCCTCCTCCTCCTCCTTCCCTACTCTACGATTTCTCACCAGACACAGAAGTGGGGGAGCAGGGGTGTTTGTCGTTTTGTAAAACGCAGAAATCAGGTGTTTGCACAATTTGTGCGGCCCCTCTCGTCTGGGACCGCCGCAAGTAAAATCAGGAAAGTATTGTTTTTAGAGATTGTTTTAGTAGAAAAAATAATAACCTTGTTCCGTATGTTATCAACCACATTTTTCCTCCCCCTTGTCCTCCCCTGCTTTCTCCCTCCTTTCACCCCCAATGCTCCTCAACCCTCCGCTCCCGACTTTGCCTCACCTGACTCCCTGAAACCCCTCAAGTGTTGTTAGAAAGTGCCCTTAAGCACTGGTCCCGGGTCAAGCGCTATGTAGCTCAGGATGGCTCTGGTTAGGGTTAGTTCAGGGAAAGCAGATCCTAGACCAGCCCTGGAGGGCAGTCTCTGGAGCCCTCCCCTCTTCCCTCTCTTCTCGACACTTTATCCTTTCCCGTCAAATGGTGCAATAGGACATTTATTTTTATTTTATTTTATTTTATTTTTATTTTTATTTTTTTTTGGAAATGGGTGGGTTATTTTGTTTCCTGGGGGAAGGCTCTGTGCCATAGATATTAAATCCAGTGCAGTCAGTCAGTGAGAGGAATGAGCTGTTGTGATACTATCTTTAACTATGGTATAAAACAAAACAAAAAAGAATCACACAATTATTGTTATTGTTGACGAGATAGAGGGTATAACTTACTAAAAGTCAAAGACAATTTTTGAATAGCACTTTTTGGCTCTTTGCTTCCTCGGTGAAGAGTGGGGGTAGTTATTATTATGGGTATCTCTTTTGTTTCTCTGTATACAGTTGGATGTGTGAAAAAATATATATACCGGTATTTCCATATATGTGCATTTAGGTCTGTGTTTGGGTGTGTGTGTATGTTTTGGCACATGCAGGTAGTGTCTTAACACAACCAACCTCTTGTTCTTTCTCCACACAGCAACATTATCAATAGTATATTTTTCATTGTATTCTACATTCTATATTCTACTCTAGAGACAGTATTTTTATAGTCACCATGACTATTTTGTCCGCCATCTTGACTGTTATCAAACCCAGTTGATTCAGGATATATATAAAATATATATTCAGGATATGAGATATATAAATATATAAATACACACAGGTAATAGAAGACTATCAATTCACATCTCTCTGGGGTTAGGGCTGTAAAGTGTCCCATCTGCATGCATGTGCAATCACATGCACGCGTGCACACACCCACACAGACATATGTGCATACACACACATGTATGCGTGTACACTGTATGATTGTGCTTAAAAATAAACTGTCCTTACTTTGGAGAAGGAATTTTAGGATGAGCGAGGTGAGTGTTATCTCATAAGCAGGCATGTTGACCATGTGCAATATTTCTAAACAACAACAAAAAAAAACTAAATATTGAAAATATTAAAGATCTAACACAATGTCCCATGTCCTTGGATTTGTTTCGCGCTTCTGTGAATTTTCCTGGCGTTTAATCATTGTTGAATGTTTCACAAAATGCTCTTACAGGTGTCAAGTAACTGCACTACCGTACGACTTGATGATTTATTTCAATCACTTTGAGAAATGGCAATGAAAGAGACAAGAAAGAGTGTGCTCGTGTAAATCCATCCTCACTTGACCAAATTTAACTGTGCAGGATCTGCAGATGTAGCCACCTTTAACCCTCCAGGCAATCCCTCAAATCCTTGGAACATACACACATGTGTGCCTCTCCAGCTGGTCTTTAACAGGCGCCTCGGTCTTAGGAGTGCTTATTGGATGAGAGAAGCTGTTCCACGTTCAGGTCATACTGGGTAAGAGGTGGGTTAAGGTAAGGGGACCTGGTCAGAGTGTCTAACCTGTAGGCAAAAAGGCACTCTGGGAAGCTTGAAATGACAAAAGCTGGCCCACTTCAAAGTCACAAATATGCCCAAAAGCTACCAGTCTTCACTGAGGTGTGTGTTCCCCAAGTAAGACATATTTCTATGTTTGTATATTTGATGAAATTTCACAAAGGTCCTTCACTTACAGTGTAGTTGAAGATTCCAACAAAACAAAAACAACACTGGACATGTCTAAAAAAAAGAATTCAGCTCTTGTTTCCGTTCGTAAATACGCTTTTATTGTCATTTTACAAGCAGTGAAAGTACTAATTTTGCAGTATTTTGAAATAAGGCCACTAAGTAGTTCACGGTCTAGCCACATTCATTTGTAATGTAAAAATAAACTTCTTTGCGTTTAAGAATATAGTGGTGGACCTCTTGCATCTTAAGGGTTAAATAAGGTTATTTTTCTGGTTTTTATCTGAATTCAAACGTGTTAAGCCTGTCATTTTTACGGTAATATATACCGTGACTATTGCTCCTGCTCTGGCCTACATCCACTGTAAAGTCATTTTAAATTTGTAGTTGTTTTGATTTGTGGAAGCCTGGGCAGCAAACCTGAGCAACAGCTACCTCGAACTTCATCTCCCAGGTGGCATTGCGAGCGGTCTTGTTTCTAGGTGTCTAGCAACAGCTATCAGCCCAGACAGCCGGCGGCAACGGGAGCGGTATTTCTCGGTGTCTCTTTCTACGATTATCCGCTGTCGGGTTTTCATAATTAATAGTCGCTTGGCTGAAAATAGTGAAAAAAACAACCCTGACCCCTGCACAGAGATATGAGCGGCAGCGGGCGGCCCAGGACCAGCTCGTTTGCTGAGCCGCCAGGTGTGCCAGGAACCGCCGCTGCGTCCACCGGATCAGCCGCTGCCGTGGGGAGCAGCACAGGAAAGTCCGGGGTCCCGCAGGCCTCCGGCAGCAGCTCGTCGGGATGCTCGAACCTTAAGCTTGCCAGTAAGTTTTAATTACCCACCTACGCCTTATCACAATCTGCCTGTACGACACACTTTATTCGTTGCTTTTACTGCAGAAATATTGCGTGTCACAGCCCAGAGGAAAGTCGTTATTACCCCCCCTGTAGTGCTAACCAACTTGCTAGCAGGCTAACTAGCTCGCATGCTAACGTTAGCCACTTGTTTTCTATGTTACCAGTTCCCCGTCCGGTCGATGGATGTATTTAGCCTTACTGGTGTCAAACTAAGCAACTGGCTGGTCATCACTTTAACAGACGATAACGTCAGCTTATTTAATGAATATTCAGGTTTACTGATGTTAAACTGCAGGGTGACGGTCTGCCTGATTCCACTGTGGTCAGTGTGAGTGAGCAGTAAAACGGGGCTCTGTTGTTCTTTGTGGCCAAGCTAGACTCAAATACCGAAGCTTGAGTGCTGCATTCACGGTTCTCTTTGGGGTGTCGTTGAGAGTGCGGCATCAGCTATCAGTCTGACTCGTCTGGAGAAGCTTCAGGACGGGAAAGTTGCCTTTTCACCAAGGTCACCTGTGGGGCAAAGGCTTAGCAGCAGGTGGCCGACGCCTGGAGGATGCAAGTGATGCACGTCCAGCACAAGAGCTGGGCTGTGTGCGTGAATGCCAAGGAGTAGGTTTCCTCCGCCTGAGATGGAGTTAGCATATGCCCCTTTATCACCGTAGTGACAGTGTAAGCAGAGATCTACGGGAGTGTGTGCGTGTGCGTTAATCCAAACCTTATCATCCATTAGCAGGCAGTGGTGTGTGACTTTGATATTAGAGCTCGCATAGGAGGTCATCTCCAGTTCAAACAGTATGACCCATGTTTTCTCCCTCTGCCTCAGCAGTAGCACCAGTAGAGCAACACCGCCTGAGGCCCTTAGAGCCGAAATGTTGCCTTCAGCTGGTTAAATATACTCGTTTCTGGTGATTGATGGATTCGTTGTCAGGGTTGGGAGTCCTGGAGGCTATTTCAAGAGGCAGGATTAACCCAGTTAGCCAGATATTTGTGTGAGAGACTGATGTGATTTGACATTTTGAATTACTCGTAAAATGAAACTTGGACATGGAGCATTAAGGATGTTGTGTTGCCATACCAACCAGTGATCTGTCATTATGAACAACAGTGGAAGAAGGTTTTTCATCAAGTACTGTAAATGTCTTCATATTTCTAGTCTGAAAATGAAGTTTGAGGATCTGAATGTCACTTTGCAGTTCTGTTGTTGCTGCTCTGCGTGAACCTATACATACACAGTTTGTTACCCACATGCTTACTTGTTCAAGTTGTTGGCAGACCAACTTTATGTACACAGTATTTGACGCTTGCCAGCATTATAGCAGCTGTTGCAAATGTCCCACAGCAACACTGACGAGCCCAGACGTGTTTTGTCAGTGAACAGGAGAGACTAAGGACGTGACAGCGTACTGGAACTGGAATGACAATTAACTATGTCACTGTAATGGCATTTTGTCCTATTTCCTACAGTGGTATCAGTTTCCTTTTGGCATTAAACAATATTCATGTTAAACCAGGGAATTACCTTCTAGGCGTTTGTGCATAAACAGTGAATTTGCGCTTTAATAAAGTTGTTGCATATTGTTAATATATTACAGGCAAGATATTATAAGCGAGGGGATATGAAAAGAGGGCTCACTGCTGCATATCTGGAAACTTCCCCACATCCCTGTATAATTACCATGGCTACTGTGACAGTGTCCAAGCAGTTGTTCCATTATTCACTGTCTGTGGAGCAGCTCCAGGATTTGTCTGCGGCTGACATCATCACCACGGTCTGTCTCTTCGCAGCTTAAAGAGAAACGTTCACATTCACAAATTGGCCATGACTTTAAATATTCCAAAAAGCCGTGTAGTTGTCTCTTTGGGAAACATCACAGAGGTAGTTCTGATCAAACTCACGTGACCAACACGGTGATGGCGCTGTCACAAGACTGTTTCTGTCCAATTGCTCCATGTAAATTTTATGTAAACCAGCTCATTGTTTACTCAGCGACATAACCATGATCCTCTGGGAAGTGGACAATGTGTTGATTCTGTCGCACGAGCACAAAAACTTTAAACAATAGACACTTGATAGAAACCTCACGCTTACACCAGAAGTTGTTCTCCCGATAGAGTAGCTGGCCTGGTTAGATTTTGGAAGATCTTGCTGCATTAAACTGCATATTAATAAGGTAAACTTAATTCTCTTGAAGCTGCTTTGCTTTAAGATGTGGAGTTCATTTGAGTACAGCGTGCCTTTTTCTCTGTGTCGAGTCAAGACGTTAACATAGGAAATCTGCTCGTTAATGGGACTAGTTTGTGTAACTTGTGATATTTTAGTAAAATAACAGCAAATGAAATAGTCCTGGATGTGACAGAGTCTGAGAAACTGCACGTTTGAGGGGTTATTTCCTCTCGGAGACTTGAGTTTCCCTCTGTGAATGTCAGGTGAATGACAGGAAGCGGAGTGTGACACAGTGCACCGCTGATATGAAAACACTCGACTCAGACACAATGCAACAATGATAGCACACACACACACACACACGGACACACTGACAGAGTAAGACATCGGCTTGTATTATGTGTGCAAGTTGTTTTTCATACTGTAAGAGAGTGAATGGCAGCAGGAAAAGAGTCACGTCAGCGAGAAACATGTAAGAGGAGGAGCGACAGACACAGTTGGCATAAACATATCCTTTAACCAGCTGTCCTACTTTTAACCTGGAGCCCCGTACGTGTGTGTGTGTTCCAGTGAGTGTGTTCATTCCCGTCCAGTCGTTGGTTAGAGAACCCAGTGACCCGGTCACTCTGCAGGCCCCGCAGATTCAGCTGTAACAGATATCGCCAGCGCGCCTATTGGATGACCACCACACTTTTGTGCCTGGGGACAATTTACTGTGTGTGTGTGCGTGGATATGGACATGCAAGAACACCAGGACGTGCAGTTCTGGCCGTAAGAGGGCCATATCAATAAGTGCATTGTCTCGGTCGGTAAACAAAGCATTAAGTATGTGGACGCGGTCGGAGTGACAGCGATAGAGCGCAATGACAGCTAGCTGGCAAGAGGTTACTCCATTATCGAGGTACCATAGACCAGCAGGGGAAAATGAAATTGCCGTCAACCATCTATTTATGAAGGGATGCAGATTTAGCTTCTTTTAACACAGCCAGTTTGAAATTGCACAGCTAAACGAGCTAATTGTAGTGGCCCATACACGACGGTGCAGGCTGAGCAGAAACAACTTGGACTGAAGCAGCGTTGAAGAAGTAAACTGACATTTCAGCTCCGTTCACCTCTTTCTCATCAGGTGGAGTTTGTCCTTTCAGTTCTTCCGTTGTAATACTTCAAACCCTTTCAGACCTCAGCTTTTCATCCGTTAACAGCAACAAAAACAGGCTGTTAGCTGTATCTGTTTCCGACAACCTCCACTGTTCGATGCCCCGCCTGGCCTCTGTGTTTAATGTAAACTTCTTGCAGCACTTTGAGTTAAACTGCTCTTTCATCTCCTCTCACTAATTGTATTGGTAACTGTAACTTTAACTGTTTTAACATTCACATATATTCACCTTTTTGACATAAAGATGCTGAGACCTGAATGTTGCATTGCAGATTGCAACACGCGCAATAGTTGCTGAGGCAGCATTAAACTAAAGTTGACCCCGTGGCTGTTAGGAACAGGGTATGGCTGAGTGGACAGAGGCTGTTTGCCACATGATCCTCAGTAAAGGTCTCTTCCTGTGATGAGCAGTCGGTAACCAATCCGCTCGCTGGACTGTTGAACAAGAGCATCTTCATTGCCGTTAATCAAAGTTTATGTTTTTCCTGTTTTTGACTTCATTTTATGGGACAGTGACCTGAATGTGGCCCTCAGGCTGAAGATGTGATTAACTTTGTCAGGGCAAAGTACGTGTTTATGGCTGGAGCAGAGGTGTACAGAGTTTTGTTTGAAGGCCAGAGCGTAGCTTTGTGCGTTTGAGCTGGGAATAGCTGAGACTAGCGCCGCATCATAAGAGTCCCAGAGCCAACACTAACTGGGATGCAGGAGATGAAGTAGAGAAGGAAGATGCCCTCGCCTCTGTTTGCTTCACTAATGCTCTGCTGCTGACTGTCGGTGAATTCGACTTTGCTGCTTTTGAACCAGACGCTGGTGCGGCCTCCTCCGCCTGCCGCCCGGTGCGACTGGCTGCCAGCAGCCTGGCAGGAGAGGCGCCGTGCGGTGCTCGAGGATTTAATAACTGAACGATGAGCAGGATGCACACTTTTACTTTCTCTGGCTGCGTGTGGAAGTCTGACGTGTTCACATCACAGCTGATGCACAGCGCCGTTGAACGTCTGACACTGAGAATATCTGGTAACGGCAGTATCCTGTTTATTAGAGCCTGAGCTCCAGTGACCACACTTGAGATAAAGGATGCAGGGCTGCAGCTGCCAATCATTTTATTACCGATTGATTTCATTCTTGATTAACTTGTTTCGTCTGAAAGTTGTCAGGAGAATTTATACTTAATGACTCAAAATGATGCAGACGTTGTGGGAGCTTATACATGGTTTTGTTTCTCAGTCACTGAGGTAAAGGTAAAATAATAAGACACAACAAAGGTACACATTTCAGGGCTTTATACCTGACATCGCCTGCGTGCCATTGGCCAGTGCAGCGTGATGCCGCCTGATGATAAAACAAACTAATCTTTTTATGGACGGCCGGTATCACGTAAAACAGTTTATCAGGATGGAATAAAAAAGTTGCTTGGCCTATTTTTGGGTTCACTCCCAGTTTAATTAGCCAGAGTGTCTTGAATGTGAACTCTCTCTCTCTGCGTCTTTGGAGGCTTCTTAAAGCTGCCACCCGTTCACTTGGCTGTCATTAACCTAAATATCCTGACGGCCAGCGGAGAGGCGGCCCAGATGTTAAGGCTGGCTGCGGCGAGCGTCCCGGGTTGAATGTCAGCCGTATTGCTTTGGTTACGCTGTGAAGCGGCTTCATATCAATACCTCTTGCACAACGGGAGCCAGAGGGACCACGGCCAGTTTCAGTCCTTTTTACAACATCACAAGTCTTTGCACAATAAAGCAATTAACAGATTAGCTGCTGTGACTCAAAACCACAGTTTTCTATTTCAAATTGAAACCATAGAGATTAAAAATAGGCTTTTGATATATCTGTTCACATCCATGTCCTGCCGACAAAGTGGCTGGATCAAAACACCATATTCTTACACCCCCTCCCCTCATGTTGACCCCGTTCCTGCTTGTTTCCTAGGAGACAGTGGGAAGGTGACGACAGTTGTGGCCACACCGGGTCAGGGTCCGGACCGCCCACAGGAAGTCTCCTACACTGACATCAAGGTGAGCAACCAAGCAACCAAGACTTCACACTGTCGCCACGACGAGCTGCTCCTTGCATGTAGACGAACGCCTTAATTAGCTCGTCCGCTGCTGTAATTACAACTTTCACCACCGTGTTGCACACAGTGACTGCTGGAGTCGATGTGGTTGTTGATCGATGCCAGCGGCTCTGTAATTCATTCACCAGGTGCTGAGATTCGTGGCTTTCGAGGCTCCAACCTACGTCCTGTCAGCTAACTCTGCTGCGTCCGATCTGAAGACATGACATAACCGTGTCAGTCCCGGGGGGGAATGAAATTACACGGGATTACATGAGATTGTTGTCGCGCTGAAGCGGAGACTCGTTCCCATCCTCGCAGCTTCGTCTGGTGGTTTGCTCTGTAACAACGCGCAAACATGCAGCGCTTTTCATTATCTCAAAGTCAATAGTCTTATCAGAAGAGCTGGCGCTTCTCCAATGCCTGCTACAGCTGGAGGTATTAAAGGTGTCATATTAAACCCGGTGTAATATAATACACTTTAAGCATATAACTTAAATCTATCATAAGACATCTATGAGTGTGAATAATAGACATTTCATTTTCCTGGCCTGAGAATTTAACACCTACTACAGATAGATTCCCTGAATTATTTCTGTCCACTCAAGAATTGTTGGAGTCTTTGCTCAGCCATCCTCTGGTCACAGCTTTGTGACCAGCTGCCAGTAGTGTTTGTAACAGATACCACCGTGAAATTAAAAACAACCTCTGATCTGATTATTGATCTAATCTCGGTTACCACGTCGACCCAGTAAGAGATTATTTTGGGGGCATTCCCAAAAAAATATGGAAATGACCCGCAGACATATTCCCACGCCGACCATGTTCAGGATCATCGCTTTGTGACGTCTTTGTCGCAGGTGTTATAAAAAACCAGGTGAATTTGATTTCTTATTTTTTAAATGTTGTTGGGCAGCGGTATAAAACGTTCCAGACAGTTTCTTTGTGCCCACGGCGACGTCTCGAAATATTTCGTTTTCGTCATTAAGGACAAAGAAAACCAGCAAGTGTTCACATTTGAAATCTGAACAGAAGGTGCAGCCTTTTTAATTTTAGCTTTAACAACTGAAAATGTATTAAAATGAACAAGT
This sequence comes from Datnioides undecimradiatus, assembly GCA_008933995.1. Classification (NCBI taxonomy): domain Eukaryota; kingdom Metazoa; phylum Chordata; class Actinopteri; order Lobotiformes; family Datnioididae; genus Datnioides; species Datnioides undecimradiatus. Next base: position 10,499,685 of record WARS01000044.1, on the reverse strand, counting down.
TTCAGGTTTGAATTTTTGCCATTTTGCTGTCTGACCCAGCAAGTAATCAGCTGTTTTCCTCTTAAGTTTAAACCAGTTCAAGTTTAGACTCCTTGGTTATGTTAAGTCTCCCCGTCAGATACTTGGTGCGGCTCCTGGAATAAAGGGGGGTTTCGAGTAAACCTGCCTTTGCTGTGCACTGGTGAACGCGTCTGTTGAGGAACCACAGGAACGGCCGACTCTTCCCCCAAAACCAATATCGCAATTTCCCCGCTGACCTACTTTAGACAGGGCGCAGCAGTTTCAACGCCAAGAATGAACATAAACTGGAAAAGTGTGACAGAGGTTATTCGAACTTGTGAAACTCAGCGTTAACCCTCCGTCGCTGACACAGATGAGCTGAAATCGTCTCATCAGCAGCCAGAAAGGACGGTGATTCAGTCCGCAGTCTGACCGTTTCCTCTTTTGTAAATTAAGGTGATTGGCAATGGCTCGTTTGGCGTGGTGTACCAAGCTCGCCTCATCGACAGCCAAGAGATGGTGGCCATTAAAAAGGTTCTGCAGGATAAAAGGTTCAAGGTGAGCTGTGATGTCCTTATCTGTACATATTCACTTATCAAATGTGATCTCTGTGCCTTTAAACGAAGTCTCCCATGTGTTTTCCTTTTAGCATGAGAAAGTTGGCACGAGTTAACGAGCGCGTCGAGTTCCCCTGCCTCTAACAGTTTCGTTCCTCCCCTGCGTCGGTGTGTTTTCTCATCTTTGCAGAATCGGGAACTACAGATCATGAGGAAGCTGGACCACTGCAACATCGTCAGGCTACGTTACTTCTTCTACTCCAGCGGCGAGAAGGTGCAGCACCCGTTTGTTCTTGCGCAGAAACCAAATGTGGTCACACACCCTCTTTGTGCAGTACAACAGTTTCAGGAGACCACAGTGAATTATTACAGAGGAAATGGTGTACGCAGATAAAACATACGATTACTCAGATGCAGCGTAAAAAGAAATACCCCAGCTCTAAAACAGAAAGAGAAGCAGGCCGTTTCTTGGAGAGACTAATATAGAAACGCTTCTGAGTTTGATGTTGCAGAAGTAAATTACTGGAAACAAGATGCCGTAAAAACCAGCGCATGCCGTTTGTCTCGGCGTCAGTGCTGCTTCCTCGCCGGGTACCTGGAAGAACAGACAGGGTTCGTAAACTTTACTGGAGCTCGTGTGTTTTAAGCGCTGTGGTTCCTCCCTGTGTGTCCTGTGCTGTGCAGAAAGATGAAGTGTATCTCAACCTGGTGCTGGACTTTGTCCCTGAGACGGTCTACAGGGTTGCCAGGCATTTTAACAAGGCCAAAAGCATCATTCCTATCATATACGTGAAGGTAACGTTCCTCTGTCCCACCGATGTTTACTTATTGTCTGATTATGAATTCCTTTTGTGCAACTCGGACGTGTCCATGTTGTGTGTTTGCCTCCGCTCATCTTGCGCTGCTCTCCTCAGGTGTACATGTACCAGTTGTTTCGCAGCCTGGCTTACATCCATTCCCAGGGCGTGTGTCACAGAGACATCAAGCCCCAGAACCTGCTCGTCGACCCGGAAACCGCCATCCTGAAGCTGTGCGACTTCGGCAGGTGAGCCGCGCGCACAGATGGGTTTCCCCTGCGCGCAAATCAAATCACCTCTGCGTACAACGAGCAGAATAAAGCAGGTCTTTATCTGCTCCGCCGCAGGATGCTCAGTTTATACCACACTGCCGACACCGTGTGAAGGTGTGAATTAACCGTTTCAAGCAGCCCGGTGATGTTACGGGACTGTGTAGCATCACAATGTCTGCAGTCTGCTGTTGTGAAAGGAACAACAAGGAGCCCCGCAGACAGTCGACACACTTCATCTCCTGACTCTTCAGCCTCAGTCCTCCTCTGCCGCCATCTTTGTAATGATTTGATTCTCTCGTGTTTCCCCAGCGCCAAGCAGCTGGTCCGCGGTGAACCCAACGTGTCGTATATCTGCTCACGGTACTACCGCGCCCCTGAGCTCATTTTCGGTGCCACGGACTACACGGCGAACATTGACATCTGGTCGGCGGGCTGCGTACTGGCTGAGCTGCTGCTCGGGCAGCCCATATTCCCCGGCGACAGCGGGGTGGACCAACTAGTAGAGATTATCAAGGTGAGAGTCTCTCCTGCGTAGTTGTACACCCTGTTTTCAGAGATTACCACCGTGGCAGAGGTTAACTTGGTTCGTGCACCTCCTCCTCCCTCTGTTCTCAGGTGCTGGGAACCCCAACAAGGGAACAAATCCGAGAGATGAACCCGAACTACACAGAATTCAAGTTCCCTCAGATCAAAGCCCATCCATGGACCAAGGTCAGTGAAAACCAGCTGGGAACGAAAATCTGAATAAACCGTGTTGAAGAACAAACAGTCGATGTCAGTTTCCACCGTTTCGCTCGGGTTTTGTGGCCTTAAACGTGGCACGAGGTGCGTTTCTTACATGTAAAACACATGTGAGGTACATTATCCCGGTCTCACGCAGGGAAAGAAGAGAATGCTTGTGGACGCGCTGTTGCCCACGCAGTCTATTTAAATCTGCGAGCTGGAGCGCTTTAGTGTCCCCCGTCTGCACGGCGGTTAACCTTGACACCTTAAGAGCGCCGAAGCAGCGTAAAAACCGAATGGCCCTTCATTTCACTTCAAAGCAGATCTCCTCTGACTCCGAAAACTCCTTTTTTTAAAGTGCAGAGCGCAGCTGTAAGAGGCTTTAGCTGACTGTTTCCTTTTCATTTGGTATATTATGCGTCTGGAGTGTGGGGATAACCTCCAGCAGATGCGATTTGAACGATTTCCTTCTCTGAAATCGAGGCTTTTCGGTCGGATAACTTAGATTTTGACATCAATACAGTCGACACGGTGATTTACATTGATGCTGGAAATGTTTGGATGTCATGTGTGGCCTTTATTAAAGTGAAACTCTGTCCCCCAGGTGTTTAAGCCACGCACCCCTCCAGAAGCCATCGCCCTCTGCTCCCGGCTGCTGGAGTACACGCCGGCCTCGCGGCTCTCCCCGCTAGAGGCCTGCTCGCACGCCTTCTTCGACGAGCTGCGCCAGCCCAACACGCGGCTGCCCAGCGGCCGAGATTTGCCCATGCTCTTCAACTTCAGCCCCACAGGTGCGCAGCAGCCTTCACTCACACCTTAACTGCAGCACCACATCGATCTGCCGCGTGTGTCCCAGTCATTTCCATCTGTTTGGGCTGTGTTGAAGTTCGGCTCTATGGGTTCGTCGCCATCTGTTTAACAAAGAAACAATCAGCCGGTGTTTCGCTGTGACCTCGGAGGAGCTGCAGTTAATACGGCGTACACTGTCCTATTGTTGTGCGATGCTGTCCTCTCGATTTATGACTCACCGTTAAATAAAAACTCCCTCTTTCTATGTTCTGCAGAGCTGTCAATCCAGCCCCAGCTGAACTCAACCCTCATTCCTCCTCACGCTCGCTCTCATACAGCTGCTTCCGCCCACGGTGGGAAACTCTAGTCTTACTGTTTTTATTCATTTATATATATATTTTTTTGATTTTAAATGTTAATTCGGTGGATTTGTGTTGTTAGTTTGGTTTAAAATCCAGATTCAGACAAGGAACAGTGCAGATTTGTATTTCTCTAAACGCAGTAGTATCAGATTTTGTGATTGTGTGCCCACTGTAATTCATCCAGAGAGTGTAAGAACGTCAGCTCATGATATCTTGTGTCTGATTTTGTCTTTAGTTGTTGCACAATCATTCTGTGCATAGTGACAATTCATTTTAAAAGCTGTTTTCCCGTCCGCGTCCTGTGGATCATGTGGAACAAGCCTCTCGGCAGCTTTGAGTTTACAGTCGGGATTTGATCCTGACACATTTCTGCTAATTGCACAGAAAAGTTTAGATTATTCCACTCTAAACACTGAAACGCTGCCAACTGCGAAGCGTTTCCTGTGTGCAGCCTGGTGGGCCGAGCGCGTTTGTGCAGAGTAATGAGTGTATTCTGACACAAGATGGCAGCGTTAGACGTGGAAACCATTGCTTTGCTATGACGCAATTGGATCCGAAATGACTAAGCTTTAATATCAAGACCATACAAATACTTAACTGTCATAAAAAGCCATTAACTGTATAAAGACACTCACCTTCTCCAGCATTACAGCAGGAACACAGTGTGTGTGTGTGTGTGTGTGTGTGTGTGTGTGTGCGTGTGCATGACGGTTTACACTCCTCTGTTTGTCCTTCTGTCCTTCAGATGGTCCCGGTTCAGATTCATCTCAGCACAGTTCAGTACCAGGATCTCTCAACAGCATCTGAAGCAGCCGCTTGCCTGCCTGCCTGCCTGCCAGCCTCACCCTTACCTCAGACACACGCACACACACACACACACACACATATACACACACATACACACACACTCCTGCTTTCCTCCCTGCTGCTTGCTCTCCTCTTTAGACGACCTGTTTTGTACAGTAAATGCATCGAACAAACCAACAGTAGTCCTTCAGCTGCCGGGGTAGAAACTGCAGCGGGAGATTGTTACACACACACACACACATGCACACACACACACGCACACACACACTGCTGCTCGGGTGGTATGTGAAGGTTCAAACGTGGGGGCTGGTCCTCTCTAATATAACCTTTTTTTGTTTAAATCAACATATTTTTCTTCTTTATATCTGTTTATTTATTTGACTGACAGAAAGCGTCACGTGACCACACGACACTTCGTCTCTAGAGCTTTCGGTTTTTCACTTCAGATTATTTTTTTACATCCTTTAGTGTTTTTGGGCGACCGGGTTCACTGCCCGACCAGGACCAGAACTGGCTCCGAACCGGTCGACAGGGTGAAGGAACTGTTGCTCAACTCAGGGCAGGAGACTGAACGCAGGGACTGATGACCTCCTGAGTCCTCCAGGCACATGACTTCACTCGTGTTTTTAAAACGAATCATGCAAGTCTAAATAATTTACCTGTGTGAAGCTCCAGTGTGTAGGATTTGGGGGGGATGTTATGGCCCGATGCTGAATATTCATAATTATGTTTTTATTGGTGTAAGTCCAGAGACTTTCCCCGGGCGGCTTTCCTGTTGACGCAGTGACACGCCGCTCCCTGCCACACTGAATAACTCGCTTCAGGCCCGCCAAGCAGAGTCTGCGACACATACTGGGGTTCTGGGACGAGGAAGAAGTCACTGAATTCAGCCGGAAGGGTGATGATTGTGCCGCTGCAGCCGAAACACCTGCGTGTTTTCAGTGCAGCGTCCAGATAAGAACCGCTGCGTTGCATGTGCGCCGAGTCTGCCATGTTTCTATGATAGACTGGACCAGACAAAGCAAACAGTGGCTCTAAGGAGGGCTGTTCACTTCTTGTGCAGCAGTAGGTTCTCCTACACACTTGGATGGGAAGGAGTGAGTGGAGCAGCACCGCTAAATGCCGCCGCGTCATCCTACACACTGGCCCTTTAAGTGACAGGTCGAGTTGGAAAAGCTCGTCAGCAGCAAGAAGCAGGTGTCAGTGTTCTGTTGGAGGTGCGCTGGATTCAATGCGTCAGGCTCAGTGGCTGCATTACTACAGACTGGACCGGACGTGAGCACCACGTGTCGTATCCGTCGGTTTGTTTCCTGTCCCCGAGCGCCGTGTCTGCTCTGTCAGGAAGACGGTAACGTCAAATCCTCCCGTTGTCAGCTGTGAGTGTGAATGTGATGATCAGCCAAAGACGCCTGACGCCACTAGAGATCCGTAACAGGAGGCCGCACAGATCGCTGCTTGCTCTCTGGTTAACCGTGTTGCACTGGCGATTGAATGAAACCTGCGGCGCTCTGAATGCCGCCGTCTTGCATCATCACAGCGTTAGAAAGCGCCGCGGCTCCGTGTCGTCCCTGGACTGGACACAGACATGACGCTTGTCTGGTGAACTGGAGTCGACGTCCTGTATCACAGTAAAGCTTTTAAAGAAACAGTTTCTTTAATGTACGTGCAGGTCCAAATTTAATTTAATCCTAAAAGTTACAATTTCAGCCTTTCAAACTGGAAAATAACTTAAAAGGTTCAGGACGATGCTGTCGCGACGTGTGAGCGCGTCGCTGTTGATGATTAGAGGTCAAACCTTTGGGAAACTGGGGTTTTTAAAAAGTCTGAAGACGTTTTAAGACGAATCGCTCATTTAGGAGCTTTGAAAAGTGTGTGAAGGTCGTAACTATGGTTACCTGGTGGCTGAGCTGTTGTCCCTTTTCCGCTGTCCTGCCTTTTGACATTCATGCTTCCTTATGTTAGTCTAGAACAAACAAAACTCTCTAAGATCCCCCGGAAAGTCGCTTTTGGTGGAATTCCCCTTTAGCTCAAAGATCATAGAAGAGCCGAGTGAATGTTAAATACAGCATAGAAGGTAAAGACTGACCGGATGACGGGGATTTAAGGTTTAATCAAAGCTTCCTGTGTGTGGGGGGGGTGCTTCATGTAAAACTATTTATTTATTTGTTTTTGGATGAGAGTCAGGCGTCAGTTACACGTCAGAGGGCTTTGAAGTGGCGTCGCAGCTTCGTTAGCAAACTGTTCTTCCATCAGTGCAAAAGCTTTTAGTCAAAGAGGCTTCGTAGGCAACGCCTGAGGGAGTCGGACGGGGAGGTTAATGTGAATAGTAGCTGAACTCGGAGCAGCGGAGTTCCTGTTGTGTGCTCTGGTACTGCTGGTGTTCTGGTTCGGGTTCAGGGTCACGAGTCTGAGAATGTATAATCACGACGGGCATCCCCCCTCAAATGTATTAGTACACAAATGTGTGTGTTTGTGTGTCTGACCACATCCAGCCCTGCAGTCTGATCAGCCAGTGTTTTAGGGATTAGCGCAGTCAACAATACAGGTTTTTAGTGAGCAGTGCAGACCACTTGAAAGTTTGTAGTATAGTAGATTTGATACTGCTGTACCATGCCTCCACCTGCTGCTTTTAACTGCAGCCATGTTTGTTTTGAACCTTTTTGTTTTTTGTTTTTTTTTACACCAAACACGAGCTCTGATGCTTCTTGAACGCCGCCACACTCGTCACACTCACATTGATTTTCCTACGAGGAGAGCGGAGAGCAGTTTTCATCCCCACCCCACCACACCCACCACACCCCACCAGCCGCCCGGTCCCCCGGGTCACTGCCGGCCACACTCTGCTTTCTTTGCTGTGAAGCGTCCAGCCGGCGTGTTTGATTAACTCTGCGGGGCGCGTCACACTCAGAGCTGTCAGACCCGCTGAGGCTATGAAAAGGTGTGGGCAGAGCTGCGCCCAGCCAGGGGAATCCAACATGTCTGGGTTTTCTCTTCCTTAGTCTCAGAAGCCACTTCCCCCCACTCCCTCTCTTTTATCGCACGTGTAAATATCACTGATTTTTATTTTCCTCTTTTTACTTTTTATTACAGAGTTGTTTATATCTTATTTCCCTCATCACGCAGATGAAGCAGTCTTAGGTTGTGCATTTTTTTTGTAAATAAGTTTCTTTTTTTCACGATCCAAAATGTAAATACTGCAAAGGTTAAAAAAAAAAGAAAAAAAGACTCCTCATGTTTGTCGATGCTCTCTCTCTCTCTCTCTCTCCCTCCGTCTCGTAGTCCAGTGGAAGCTGTAAAGTGGCCGTTCACACAGCTTTCCTCTGTGGGACCGCCTGACTGTCTGTCTGTGATGTGACCCCATGTGACAGCAGCAGCTTGATTCTGGCCAAACATGCATGACGGTGCTCCCTGCAGCCTGCCCGTCTACATCTGAACAGCGTAATGAAGGCGTAATGATTGAAACAGCCATGTTTTTGTTGAGCACCTTATTGAGTGAGACTGGCTCAGGCTCAGGCTGCAGATTCTCCACCAGAGGGAGCTGTTCAGCAGAGATAAGACCAGCTTTACTCGCGCATACCAGTGCCATTTATAGTGAAGGTGCTTTCCCAGTTTTCTTTGTTTGTCCTGCGGCCTCGCTCAGAAACAATAAACAATCAGGCCACAGTAACGAGGAGGAGAGAGGACACAACATTAGGCCCGAAAATAGGCTCCAGCGGACAGAAGTCCTGCATTTTTCAGGTTTAAAATGAGAATTTAAAACTAGATAAACATCCAACAGCAGCCAGTAAAAAGAAAAAAACCTGTCCCCAGGCCAAATCAGAGTTTCATCAGATGTCATGTTTTATAGGAGGGTTTCTGCGCCACACGTGCAGCTTTGCTCCCCAGAGAAACCTGTAAACAGACCTTCATGTGTGAAGGTTCCCCTCACCTGCAGGTGGCGCTGGTGAGACTCTGGAGCTGCAGGTGTGTTTTCATGTTCATCTTTTTTGCTTTTACTTTCTTGATCGTTCTCGTTTTTGGAGCAGAGCTGTGTGTATGTGTGCGTGTTGTGACGGATTGCAGTACGTAATTACTGTGCAGCATTGGGGAAAATGACTTGGCCACAGGCAGCTGATCGACGTCTGACTCGAGTGATCTGAGAAGTGACAGAAGTCAGGTGATATCCAGCTTTTACTCAACACGGGCATTTTGTCTCCAGAACTGCTGCTAATGATCACAAGAGGTCAGGGACAGACTGAAGCAGGCTGAGTGTGTGTGTGTGTGTGTGTGTGTGTGTGTGTGTGTGTGTGTGTGTGTGTGGTCAGGCGGCAAACAGAAACCGAATCTTATGAAATGTCACTTATTTCTTTTCTTTTTATGTTTTTACTCCAACGGCGTTAACTCTGGTGTCACTGTGTCCCGGTGGACCGAGGAGTTGGAGAGAGAGACGGAGAAAGAGAGAGAAAGAAACACAAACCTGTCTGTATCTGTTCTGTGTGTGTATGATATGGATTCATTTACTGTAATAAAGTGATGAAACTGTGTTTACACTGCGTGCACCGTTTCTCCTTTGACACTGGTTCCTGCTGAGAGGTCTGGCGTTGAGCATGTGTGTCCCAAACAAACTCAGCATCTGCCTGCTTTGATTCTGTGACTCGCAGCTGTTCAGCTGGGTCTGATAAAATAGTCACATCTCCATGATAAAAAGCCGAATCATTAAGGTTTTACATGATTTGCAAGCGCAGTTGGTAATATCAGTGTTGCTTGATACTCATAAGACATGCTTTAAGGCACATGTGAAGAACATTACTTTGGAAGAATGTGTGTCTGATACAGTTCTTCAACAAGAAAATCCAATCATCTTGTTAAAATCAGTCAAATGACATCTGTTCCATCTGATCCCTGTCTCCTGTCTCACTGAAAAGTCAGTTCTCTGTGTCTGTGTGTGAGCTGGAGGCCTTACGTCTGACCAGACTTGGCTTACGTGGTCACAAATCACACTTGCAGGGCTGCAGCTCAGATTTTCAATAAACAACATCTGCAAAATATCAGAGAATTATGTTGTAGTTCAGCCTTATCAAGATGCTTTTGTCAGCCAGATCTCTGTAGCTCTATTTTGAAACCAGTGTTTTACCTAGCGCCTGTAGTTTCACCTCTCACAGCCTGAATCATCCAAAACACGAACTTAGTTGAACTTGAAAAATAATACAATATGTTTTATTATTTTATTTTAGAAAGGGTTCATTTTTTAAAGTCACACAAAGTTGCTGAAAACGTCCCAGAAACAAACGCTGGACACGGTGTTTCGTGTCACGGCCGCTGCGGGTGCAGTTCCGCTCCGGGCCTGCAGGGGGCGCCGCTCCCGAGCCGCTGCGGCGGTTAAAAGCCTCCCTGAAGTTTCCTCTGGCATTCAAATAAAGACACCGACAAAAGAGCGAAGAGAGAGTCAAATCTCGAAGGTAAATCCCGTTTAAACACACATATGTGTCACGATTTAACAGTCAGAACTATTTTTGGTGTTATATAACAGCGATTTGTTTTCGAAACTGTGCTTTTTACGCTCCATTAGCGTCGTACTGCGCAGTAACTCGGAGTCACATGTAACATTAGCTTCCCTAGCTAGCTTAGCTAACAGTGTTAGCAAGGCGGCGCCGGTTGGGGAAAGGCCCGTTTGGACGACACGTTCAATTAAACCGATTATTTGAAACACGTCTTATTTAGAAACAACGACAGGTCCGATGCCGCGGATTAGAGTAAACAGCCAATTAACACGTTACAGTTAATCATTAACAGACGAGCCATGGCGAGCGCAGTTTGGAGACTTTACAGGGAAGCGCTGCTGATGACGGTGTTTTAACGTGATGGTGAACTGTGATAACTGTCAGTGAACGGGTCGGAGCCTGGACCACAAGCTGCCAGTCTCTGCAAGTTGTGTTTGTGATTACACTAACGCTCACCAGTGTGGAGCTAACATCAAAGCTAACGTTAGCTTCATACTTGGCAGCGGATCAGCAGTTTGATTTCACATGACCTCATGCAGGAAATGAGACGTAAAAAACATTTGATTCTGGTTAAATGAAGCCTGTAATGTTGTTATAACTACATTTTTATGAGGGAACAGGTCTTTCACATCATGCACTGAGCTAAATTGCTCTGGTGCATGAATTATTAAATCATACATTATTAAAATGTGAATTAAATAAGAACTTTAATTGAGAAACATCCTGCAAATTGAGCAGGGAGATGCACTGATTTGCAGGTTTATTAGGCGCACCTGACCATAGGTAGATAGATGCTTCAATGATCTAGCACAGAAAGGCAACAGTGTATGAGGACCAGTATAGTCAGTATGCAAACTATTACTTCCTCAGCCTTATATCCTGTAAGATGTTGTACTTTATAACAGGGGCAGTGTTCATGTCTGTTTTCAACTTTGTCCTGTTGGAGGTTGTGCAGCGTTGCACTGAGAGGTATTTCTGATATCTGTTCTGTCCCACGTTGGTGTGAATAAGAACAACAAAATATCTAAATGCCTTCAGTGTCACGCAGTAAAAAAACACAAAACACATGATTTAAAGACTGAACCTGAGGCTTTAGGAATTAACAAGAAATCAGTCTTTTTCATTATATCTGAGTATCATCCGTATTGAATTTGCACCTGTTTATTTGTTATTGTTCCTGCAGGTCGAAGTAGAGGGCCATGGCTCGTGGGCAGCAGAAGATTCAGTCCCAGCAGAAGAACGCCAAGAAGGCAGCGGAGAAGAAGAAAGCTCAGGGCGCTGACCAGAAGACTGCAGCCAAGGCTGCGCTGGTCCACACCTGCCCCGTCTGCCGGGTGAGTGCGCCGCTGTGCTGCCAGAGTTTCCTCCAGCTGAACTCTGATCACACTTCCTGTGTGAGATATATATATATGTATACTATTTTTTCAGTGGTGCAACAAATATCCGGTGTATGTGATTTAATTTGATTAGCATTTTTATTAAATATCACATCAAGTGCTACAGTTTTTAGATCAAATAAAAAGCTGTAGTCAACTCTTGTTTTGTTTATAAAAGGTCAGAAGATGTAATAAAGTTATAACTTTGCAGTGCCTGAGTCTATCAAAGCACTTCTGATGTCTCTGTAGCTCTAATCGCTTCTTATTTATTATCACAGCATCAAATGATTTTATTTATGTTTATGTTATCTTTTTTTTTTTTTTTTTTTTCCAGACACAGATGCCCGACCCCAAAACCTTCAAGCAGCATTTTGAGAGCAAACACCCCAAGTCCCCGATGCCTCCCGAGCTGGCGGACGTTCAGGCATGAAGCACCGCTGACTGGACTGGATCTGAACCTGGGTAAGACTGGCCGCAGAGCTCAGCATGAAAATCAGAATGAGTGCAAACTACAGTCCTCAGAGGGATTATACACACCTGTCTGCTCGCTCCTCAGACTGAAAAATCCTGTCACCCACAGACACACGATGACCACGGACTAAACGTTGACTCACGGTGCCGGAAGGATGCTGATGACGAGCACTGGGACCCGTCAGTATTCACGGACAGAGGGTTGGGGCAGAGGGAGGGGGCGGATGGGTGTATGTGCTGTGTATGTACCTGTGTGTTTGTAAGAGAAAACAGTAAGGACGGGGCAGAAGTACACCAGCAGCCCATTTTGTATTTATTATGTACAACTACCTTGCTATTCCAAATGGGGGAGGGGACCGGCAAGCTCGCCTGCTAACACTGAATAAAAAGATCTAGTTGATTAATGATGGGGAGGGGGGCGGGGTCAAAAGGCACCAACAGGAAGTAAACCATGTTTCTGAATGTACGGCTAGCTAACAGCTGGTTGTACTTTAACACTGTGTCATCCGGAGGAATAGATGGCGCACTCAAGGCCCCTAATGTAGATCGGATCACTCATCCACAGCGCGGCACTGCTGTTGGGTCAAAACTGTGCAACTCCACTCGTTTTACTTTCGTTCCACGGCCGCCTGTGCTTACATCCTTCACGCTGGCCCAGAATCCTTTTTCGCTAACCGCAGAGTCTGTGGTTTCCGAAGATAAATCAGGACACGTGTCGCTCGAAACGACGCGTCCGTCTCCTTTTTGCTGGAGATTCACGGTTTTTGTCCAACAATAGAGACAGACTGTACAGCTGTATGCTTCGTCTCTGTGCTGCTGCTCCACAGGTGTCCACACTCAGTAACACCTCACAACAGTACCTCACGTTACACCACACAGCAACTTTCACAGTGTAATCTGTTTTTCTGTTAATCTACTTCATCCCCAGAGTTTCCCAACATAATCTTGGCAATAACACCATCTTTGTCCCTCTTCAGTTGAACCAGGAGGATTTATTTTAAAAATCAAAATGCAAACTTTTCTTTTATTGCTATAAACTCGCTCTAACATAAACGACTTCCTTTGGGCTCTCAGCTGTCATCAGTGTGGTGGGTCTGTGACCGAAGACGCCGCAGGACTGAGAGTTAAAGGAATTTGTTCAGTAACTGCCAGAATGAGTTTCTGTCTCAGTTCGTTTATTCATCAGCAGTCACTCATCTGCTTTCACTGTACTCTGGTTTTTTTTTTACCCTTTTCAATAAATTGAACAATGTATTTAATGTGACCGGTCGCCTCGGTTCAGTCTGTGACCCGCTGTGTGTGTGTGTGTGTGTGTGTGTGTGTGTGTGTGTGTGTGTGTGTACATCGATCGTTATCACAATCGGTCAACTGTTTGATCTGTGAAACGACAGGAAATAGTGAAAAAGGCCAGAGATAACGCTGTTGTCATGGAAACCAGACGGCCTGAAACGCAAGGACATTTAGTTTATATCACAGAAGGCAAAGAAAAGCAGGAAGTCCTCACCTGAAACCAGGCAATATTTAGCTTTTGCTTAAAATAACACGTCTTAATCATTTACCGAAACAATTAATCAATAAATCAACTTATTGTTGCAACGCTCATCCACAAGATTTCAAGATTTCATGCAAAGTGAAGCAGCTGCTGCTCACTGGCAGGTATAACATTAATGTAAGTAGGGCCATAATCTGGAGAGAAGTTTAATGTTATTAGAATATGATTTTTACATAATATATATATAATTTTTTGACTGACTGACGTGTAAGAATGAAACGTAACTATAACTGACACCGACTCATTAGTTTTCCTCAGTTTTTGTTGTGCAATAAAACACGAGACAGGAGAAAGTGAATATTTTTTATTTAATCAACAAAATTGAACATTTTCTCTTTTATAAAGTCTCCAACTATAGAAATGCAATTAAAGTTCTTTGTAAATAAGAAAACAGGCATCACTGATGGCTTCCTCCGCCATCCAACATCATTTGCCTTCTGAATCAGAGTTAACGTGTGTAGTTTGTCGCTGTTACAGGAATACAAGATGCCGGCTGTTTGGGTAAAAGGCGACGCGTCAGTTCTGTGTTTACAGCAAAGTGAAGAACGCGCCTGTGACTGTGAACCTGCGTGAAGCTGGTGGAGGTCAAGGTGTGTTTTCATTGGTGCAGCATCGCCTCCAGCTGCTGAGCGACGAGGCTGACAGTTCGAACATGAACACACCCAGACGTTTAAAGCTCCTGAGCGCTGATTTGGAAAATTAATGAAAGACGACTGAGTCAAACACAAACACCGACCTGTTTAATAATGCCTTTGTCATCCAATCTGCAAACATCAATGTCTGGGAAAACAAACAATCATCAGTGTAAATGTTTGGACTCCTCGGCGGCTCCTCCCTGACTCATAGACAGCCGCAGGTCTTCACCACCATGTTTCGGTGTTTCTTGAGGATGACGTTGTTGTTGTCGTCGTAGAAGAGCACGGAGATGGGGCTGAGCTTGGTGGGGGCGCAGCACGCCTTGGGAACCTCGTCAGGCTTCAGGAGGTGGACCTGCCGCAGCAGAGACCGGCACAGGTTACACTGACATGTTTAACTAAAGCTGTGGAGCAGCGGCAGCACCAGGAGTACAGCGTTATCACAAAGATACTGAACGTGTCATAAGAAGGCTCCTGTGGCTGAGAAAGTATGTTTGATGTTATTGATGATGCATCGGTGTGAAAGCAGCATGTTCCTGATGAAGCTGCTGCGTTTATCCACTTTCTGTACATTTCAGGCCAGTGGTTTCCAACCTGAGGGTCAGGACCCTCTAAAGTGACGCCAGTTAAATCTGTGGCGTTGATTAATCTGAAGCTAAAACCAGAGACAAACATAAATGTGTATATTTTGTTTTGATTTCTCTCTAATCTTTGATTTTCACCTTGATTTTTATGCTCTGGTGGATGATTTGACCTCTTTTTACCTTTAACCGTGACTTAAAATGACAGCTCACAGCTCAACAACTCCTCAATCAGCATCTGAGACACGTCAGAGGGCCCAAACTGAGTCAATCATTTATTTATTGGCTAAAAGACTCAAATGTAACGACAGCTGTTTGACGGAGGTTTGAACTTAAATGGAAACATGAATGAAGTTGATTTAGTTACAACAACCCGTAAACAGAAATGTGTTTTATACAAAATATTGTTTTGTTACAAACAAAACACTATTACAATTATATATTTAATCTACAGATATAATTTATAATGTTAATATTAACACAACTACCTCTAACAGAAATGAAGACTAATGTGTTGTGATTAAACACCAACAAATAAAGAAAAACTCTTGATTTTCCACAACTGAGCCTGAAAAACTCATCCTAAAACAATAGCGCTGTCAAAAATAAAGAACAAAAATCAAAAGATGCACCAAATGTTACTGTGTGAAACGAAATAACAGCAGCATGTGCAGCACGGCCGTCTGTGGTATTTATCCAGCCTGACCCACAGTCTAATAGAAATGAGTAAACGTGTGTGTGTGTGTGTGTGTGTGTGTGTGTGTGTGTGTGTGTGTGCGCGTGTGCTGTCACTGACCACTTGCTGGATGAGGGCGTGGTTCGTGGCGTTCATGCAGGAGCCCAGAGGATAGAAACACTCCCCATCACAGTAATACGCCGAGTATCCGGTGGGAGCCAAAACCCAGTCCTGAGCAGGACCACAGAGTGAGTGAGTGAGAATACGACAGATAACTACCTGATGATTAACTTCACAGCTGTATGACAACATGCACAACGAGGACTACGCATCATCAGAAAAGGCTCGTCTTCTTTTTTATTCTTATTATTTAAATTTAACGTCACTGTGACGTTACACTCTGATGTTTCTCGTCTACCAACAGCAACAGTTGTTTCATCGGTGGAAGAAGTGCTCAGATCTTTACTGCAGTTAAAATAGTAAAAATACATATTTACTTACGTTGTTGCAAGTAAAAGTCATGCAGTTCAAATCTTACTTACAAAATGCAAGTGAAATGCCAAAAGTAAAAGTATTTTATTAGTAGTTTTACTAACGTTGCAGCTGGTAAACATAAAGCTCATTTTAATGTCTTCTTTCTAATTTAAACCCTGCTGAGTGACTTAATCTACACCGATACACTGCTGTTTATTTGTTGGTGCTTTTATATTAATTTGAATATGCGAAGCAACTTGTAACTAAAGTGATCAAATAAATAAAGTGAAGTAAAGTCACAATATTCAGAATTACTGCGCTGAAATGCTTTATATTTAATAAACCTATTAAATATTCAACATCACGTGTTAATTGAAGATTAAAGGACACTTTTTTAAATCACTGAGTAAAACATTTGTGTGTTTTCACACACTCAGGCGGCTGTAGGTGACGTTTCTCCGGAAAATTGCTTCATAAATCTGTTTTATCACATTATTTCATAGCTGTTGAGTTAACTGTAAGTTAATTCTTACAAGTTTCATAAACACAAGCCACAGTTTACAATTGAATTAATAAAAACACTTGTTATAAGACTCCAGTTTGGTTTTATTGGCTTTGAAGTAAACAATAATCATAACTCATAATAATAAAGGATATGGTTTAAACGCTGCCGTGTAGCATAATGAAAAGAGCTGAGCTGAAGCTTCACTCTTAAACACTGGTGCCGTGACGTAACAAAGACTGAAGCTGACCTTCCAGCCGAGGTCGCTGAAGCTGACGTACAGCTCATGCTTTTTGCACGGCTGCCCGCCGCTGTTCGCAGGACTCCGATCTGAGCGAAAGAGAAACAGAGCATTTAGTAAAACTTCACCGCGATGAAAGCAAAGTGCAGGACAGGACGTCAGAAGGTTTAACGTCTGATTATTGAAGGTTACATTCAATCTAAATGAATTATTCATATATTTTAGCTTTTAATAGCAGATGAGTTTACATTATCCTTAAAACCTTGAAAGAACCAAACATGAACTGCAGGTTGTTGCATTAAAGTTAGATAAAAGCATCAGACTCAGAGCTGTAACGCCACAAACTGTGGCCGCCTGGAACCTAACTATGGATGCTGGGCACTGGGAGGTCGTATTTGGGTTTCTTCTTGCGGGGATGTGGCTTCACAGCTCGGGGCGGCCGACACGGGACCTGATTCTCCCTGAAGAAGGTCACCATGAAGGGCTGTTTGGAGCGAGGGCCCCTGCGGCCCACCAGCCCGATCCAGCCTGCAGACAGCGAGCGGTCTGGAGGAGGACGCAGAAACAAGGCAAAGCGTTATTAAAAAGGGCAGTGAGAGGTTTCTGTGGTGCTGCGTAGCCCGGCCGTGCACCCACCTTCCTCTGTCTCCACGTAGAGACGTATGCCCAGGTTGCTGCGAGGGTGGAGGAGCCAGTGGTTGGAGGCCGTGGTGACGTCGAAGGCCAGCCAGCCCTCCTGTCCTGCAGGCACCGACTGCATGTCCAGCAGCACCAGCTCCGGCTCTCTGAGGGGAAACAAACGAAGACAAAAAACACAAAAAGCAGGAGGTTTTCATCCACCGTCTGGGTTTCGTTGAGTTCTGTAAAGCACTTCTGTCAACAAAGACACAAAGAGCTTTACAGCAGAAAGATAAAAGCGAATAAATGAAGTAAATGGGATGTAACCTGTGTCTGTTCTCCCGCTGGATCTCGTAGACGGAGATGTGCAGGGTTCGGTTGGCCCTCTGGCCCATCGTCAGCGTCTTATAGATCCGAAACTCTGCCGCCGTCACCGCCTCACCCTGAGGGAGGGGCGTCAGGTCGAAGCGAAACTCCTTCCAGTATGGGCGAGGCTGCAGGAGGTCGCGCTCCTGCTCCACTGCAGAGAGAAGGACGCGTTAACGTGGATTAAACTGGAGTTTCAGACGTTCACCAGCAAATAAGTGACAAGGAGCAAATTCAGTGAATTCACTGATAAGGACTACAGCTTAAAGTCTAATTAACGTCAGATTAAAGTGATTTAAACTAAGAAAGATGCTGAATTTAACTAAATATGCATGTGATCTGCTAAGTTATGTGTGTAACCAAGTACATTTTACTCCACTATGTTCATTAGACAGCTGCAGAGAGTCACATCTGACATAAAAAATATATCATAAACTGTTTAGAATTAGTCAGCTGATATCAACATTGGTGCGATCACAGAATCTTAAGACGTTAACACATTTTCATAAATGATCGTCAGAAATGAAGGTATAATTAATAAATGGGTGAATCAAGTAACAGAACGGTCTGCTGAGATCAGAGAACCGCCTTTAAAAACAGGAAAAGGCCAAATATAAGATGATATCTGGTCTGTATCACAGTTACACAGCCCTTGTTGTAGCCCTGCTTTGAGATTAATTAAAAAAAATACAAATAAGTACAGAAACACGAGAAAAACAGTTTTAGTGCTAAAATAAATATGGTCTTAACATAAATTCAGATGAAACAACAAAAAAAGCAGGATATGAGTCATAAATGTGAGCCGAATGAGATGGGAGAGGAGTCAGATGGGGATAGTTTTAGTTTGAAGCAGATGTCGGAGGAGAAAGTGTGAAGATGAAGCAAGAAAAGTGAGGAGGAGCAGCGGAGTGGAGGTGTGAAGATGTGGAGGTGTGGAGGAGATGAGATCACTGGGAGAACGAGACACAGAGGGAGGAGAGCAGCCCCTCGCTGAAGCAACAACACAACCGAGAGCGAATGCTCCACTACAAGACCTGAAGGAAAGATAAAAACCACCAGAAATGTGATCAAATTATTAAATATAACGACAAAACCATTGTGAATATAGTCTATATGTGTGATTATCATTACTGATGCTTCATGTATATGTAGGGTTTGAGTAGTTGTAGTTGTAGCTGCTGAAGCTGAAGCACATTTAAATAATATTAGTGCACATTTGTTGAGTTAATAGTACAACAATTCAAAATAAAGTTAAGTGAAAACAGATTATTTAAAGGCGCAGTGCACCATTTAGGAAATACACTTCTGGCTAATTAGCATAGCTTAGCATAATGACTGGAAAAGGCCTGAAAAAAGGCCTGTTTCTGTTAAAGGTAAGAAAAGAAGATCAACTATCAGCGTCTTTAAAGCTCATCGATAAACACTGAGTCTCTGGTGGTTGCCCAGCAACCTCATGATGATGTTCACGTTGTCGTTTGAACAAAATAATAAAGATATGACATGCTGAGTCGCAAGCTTCAGAGGTGGATATTGTAACATTCAGATGGAGGCTAGCTGTTTCCCTTAGCTGTTTCCTGTAAAGCTAAGCTAACTCATGCTCGCTTTGTATTCATCCTGCAAGCGTGAAAGTTGTGTTAATCTCACCTGACTCTTGTCAAGAAGACGACAAAGTGCAAACTAATGTCAAACTGTGAAGTACAAGTGATTCAAAACGCTACTAAATGTATTTGAGTTACATTCGAGAACTGCACGAGTTTCAGTTCAGCACAGTTCTAACAGAGCAGAAACAAACTGTTTGTTCTTTCTCACAACAGATTTAATTTATGACCTTATGTCCTGAAACCTGCAGAATGGAAAATAAATAAATACACAGATTTTCTTTTCCCCACTAAAGTTTCCCTTTGTGCCAGTTCTGCGCTTTATTTACCCAAAGATTTATGAGGCGTGTACTCTTTGCTTTTTGGCTAACCTCCTGCATCAGACTCTCCAACGCTGCAACATGGGCTGACGGTGAAAGTGCCTTGCTAAAGGGAACCTCAACAGCTGCAGCTGACAGACTGGAGAACGTGTGATGTTCCACTCCGCTCTGCCAAGGTCTGCTCACACCCAGCAGAAGCAAAACAAACGCGACTGAAACACATCTGCATGTGGACTTCCTGTTAAACGGCGATATGTAAATGAAGAGGTGAAATGCACACACACACACACACACACACACACACACACACACACACACACAGAGTCCTTCAAATCCAAACATGAAACATCAACCCTGAGTGTGTGTGTCCTTGGGGAACCCCAGAGCGACACGAAACAGGTCTGGTCATTGGGGTTTGGCGCTAAGAGGAATCAGATGTGCACACACACACACACACACACACACACACACACACACACACACACACACACGATGCATTGCAAATAGAGATACTAAGGACAGGACACCCCTGATGAGTTGGGCGTGCTCATATCAGCACACACACACGCACACACACACTGCAGTAATTAGAGACACTTAGTGCCCTGAACCGCAGCAGCTGCTCAGCACACACACCACTAATTGCAGCCCTGCCTGGTATTTTTAGAGTCGCTCCCTCCACAGCAGTATTTTCATCTCGCTTCGGACCGTTGGCTTTTTTTTGTTTTTTTCAGTGTGTGTCAGTGGGGCCTTTAATTCTAACCAGCTGTGTCTTCCCCATTACACATGCGTAGGAACACACACCCATGCCTGTTTGATTCAACTTACATGAACTACGCACGCTGATTAGATTAGTCGCAGAAATAGACACTAAATATATCGACTCTGCAGAGGATCGGGCAGCACACGCACGGGCTTTATGGAAAGAACATGGAGAGCCGAGAACGTGCGAATCAGAAACCTCCAATATGGCGAATGGCTGTAATTCAGTGTGTTGCATGAAGGTCACATGCAAATACACAATTAGCATGTCGTTATTACTGCCTGCTGGATTTCTTTGACTCCCTCCAGGCCTGTGCCATGCGCTCGGCCTCGCTTTTGCGCGAATTTAAAATTTCACGACCAAATAAAAACTTCACCGTATGAAAGGAAACGATGGCGCGCATTGTGGGTCACTATTAAAGGCATGAGTCACGTTTGAGTCACCTTTGTTTACATAATCGTGGCGGTTTTTGGAGGGAGGATTGCTGTGTTTTTGCAGCGTTGACTGATAAATTTAAGGGTGTCGTTTCTTCTCCAAAACAAGAGCTGGACTTTTCGAAAAGGAAACCTTTCATTTGGTGCGAGTTCATTAAAGACCCCGCGCAGAGAGAGGAGATGATGTTTCCCACGGTGGGAGCAGATCGCCGTCCCAGTCCAGAGGAGCTGCAGGAAGGAAGCCATCCAGAGGAGGATGTTTAATGTGCTGTGATAGATAGGCATCAGTCAGGCTGCTGTGTGGCTTGGACAGCAGCACACACACGCACACAGGGTCTGGGTGGCAGCATTTATCATTATATCTTACATATTTATTAAAGCAATTAACTATTATCTTCATTAATATTAAATTTATTTTCTTGGTTAATCACTCAGTTGAAATCACTTTAACTTAAAATGATTTTAATTTGCGACAAAAATTGGGAGATTTTTATGTTTTAGAAGCTTTTTTAAAAAATCTGGCACAAATAATTAATAAAACATAATAAAAAACCTTTTCTTTAGCTCTGTTAATCAGTTAATTAACTAATTGTTGCTGCTCTGGATAAATGACTGATTCCCTGCTTGTAAGCAGTTATATTCACTTACTTATACACAGAAACACTGACATTAGCTTAATATGGACAATTAAATCAAATTTGGAATCAGTTTCTCTGATTTGTTGAAAACTTTTATAAGATTTTTAAATGTTTTCTGATAAATCTCGTACAGAATTAAAAACCTTAAAAAAATTTAAAATGCACAAACACATTTACCATCGACCCCTGCCCTCTATCGTCGTCATCGCACCAGATATCTTCTCAGCGCTGGAACGAATTCGCGACGCTCAGCCCGGTTTGGCTGGAAGCGGCGGCGGAGCGAGGCTGGTGGATTTTAGGAATGTTGGGTTTGAAATGGAAACCTACCAATATAGTTCAGCCATACTGACATCGGTTTAATCCTCTCTGTGGGGGTGAATGTTTGTGGAAATTTGCACGGCAGAGAATCTAAAACGGTAGCACCGACATGTCGCTGTCAGTGTCATCAAGTTCACACACGGTGTAATTTCATCCTGTCCCACTTTTACATTTCGTAGCCAAACCGCGAAGTCAGAAACTGCTCTGTCATTCGAAGCTGATGATAGAAGATGTTTATCCTTTTAAATCTCATCCTAAGTCATGCTAAGCACCTATTTCACCATATATGACAAAAAAAAAATATAAAAATCAATTTATTTGTGTTCGTATTTCAAAACCCGATCATGTCTTGTCCTTATGAGAGCTTGAACCAACCAGTGACACCCTCCCATCATCAGTGTTTTAGCAGGGACGAGCTGAGATACGTTAGCTAACTAGCAACAGGACAGTACGTTAGCGTGTCTTCAGGCGTGTCTTCAAGACTTTAAACTCGAGGCTATAATCAAACCAGACGTAACTAAACTTAAGGTCTGGTTTGCCGATCTTCTGTCGCTCAGAAACAGGTCACGACACAGAAGCTATTAAATGTCAAAACGTCGTTTCATTTGGACTTTAAGGTTTAAGCAATAGCTTGATATTTTGGGAAATACACTTGACAAAAGTGAGATGATAAAGATGCAGCTGGTTAGCTTAGCCTAGCTTAGCGGAAAGACTGAAAAGAGCAGGAAACCATTAGCTTTGCTTCTTACTATGTAAAATCTCTTGCTAGCCATGCTAAAGCTCACTAATTCACACACTGCATCTCGTTTGTTCAATCTGTGCAGACGCAGAAGTGTGAAAATGACAGTTTGTGGTTTCGTGTCGGGTTACGTGTTGACGACACCGCACCCAGCCAAGAATCAGTCAGATCCAAAACCCTGTAAAACTGTTAAATTTGTTTAAATTTCATTAACAAACAAGTTATGACGTGTTTATCAGTGACCTCAGACAGAGCCAGGCCAGCTGTTTCCCCCGATTCTAGTCTTTATGCTAAGCTAAGCTAACCAGTAGCTATAGAGTAAATGCACAGACATGATGGGGCGGAAACTGTTTAATTTTCTTATTTTCAGGGTCTAAACACAAATGAAAACATGATTGTGAATATCATGTCTGGCATATCTTCTTGAATCCTTCACACTCGAGCCTTGAAGATGCGAGTGTGACATCATTTTCTCCAAACGCTGCCCAGGTTTCCAGCATCCAGACAGACCAGGAGTGAAACCTGCATCACTTCCTGTCTGCCTCTGCACCACCTGCCCAGTGGCAGGTGTGAGGTGAAGGTGCTGTGGTTGGTTTACTCACCCAGGTTGACGAAGCTCATCACCGTGTCGGCCTCGCTGACCACCGTGCCCAGCGGTGGCGTGTGCGTGCTGAGGGTCGGCGGGGCGGCGTTGTTGACCTGAGTCATCCTCTCCGCCCCTCCGAACTTGCCCATGCCAGGTCCGTTTACAATGATTTCATTCCCTTCATCCTCGCCATCGGCCGACATGGCGTGGTAGAGGTCCAGCATGAAGAGCGGCGCAGAGGAGGGCGGTCGTAGCGGCGGATGGGGCCTGGGTCTTCCCGGCAGACCCAAAATGGACAGGATCTCCTTCTGCATCTCCTTCTTCTCGCGGCCGCTGAGCCGCCTGAAGCTGGAGTGGACCACGGCCTCGGCCTGGTGGCTCCACAGGGAGAGAAAGAGCAGGAGCAGCAGTGGGAGGAGGAGCAGGGTCCTGGGGTGGAGGAGAGGCCATCGGGGTCTGGAGGAGGATCTGATCTGCTGCTGGAACACGCCGCCGCTGCTGCTCATGTGCTGCTGTTTCATCTTGCTGCAGAGACAAGAGAAGCTGTGGGCGACGTCCGAGTCCATGTCTGCGGTTAGCTCTTGTTTCTTTCTTCTGCGCTGGGAAATCAAACTTTATACTCCCACTAATAATCAGCCACACAGGTTTCAGGTTTATCTTCGCTCCGGTGTTTCCAGACTGACGACCACGGTGTTTCCAGCTCGCTCCAGTTCGTCCCCTGACTGTTTGTCGTCCTGTTTCAGAGCCGCCACGGACGAACGCAGTGCTGATTTATGCCTGATGTGTTTAGAGTCGAGCTGGCTCGGGATGGGATGTGTTTACTGCCTTTAACTGCCTCTGTTTATCTCTCCCTCCCCCTTTGCCTTCCTCTCTCCCTCTTCTACCTTCTCTAATCTTGTAGAAGAAGAAAAAAAACCCTCCTCACCCTCTGAGCCACTTCTCCCTCACCTCTTAGTCGTGCAGCAGCAGAAACAGAGATAATGAGAGTGAGGGCATAATTACAAGCTTCCAAAGTGTTTTGAATATAGACAAACAATGCCTCTATGGAAGATTGCACCACGCTTTGAAGATGTAAACTTGGAGGATGGAAAGCAATTTCGGTGATGAGCAGGTGCTGCAGAGAGTGGAGTCAAAATCTGAGCGCCGTGTCATCAAGTTTGCTCCCAATCCTCCGCTGAACTCACGAGGAGACGAAGTTCGCACCTGCGGTGAGTCAACGCTCGGCCGGATATCTCAGGAGAATCGTCCGCTGTGGAGCAATCGCTGCTGGAAACTTTTATCCAGTCATCCTTGAGTACTTATTCATCCATTCACGAGCGCTCCCCACCCACACGTCTCCGGGGTTCCAGATGTCTCTCCTAATCCAATTTATAGAAACGATAACTCCAGGAAATTGTTTCCTGATTGTAATCCTTGGGAGAGGCGAGAGGTTTCTCCTTCAGTCCTCTAACACGCTCTGGCTCAGTGTCTGTGTGTGTGAGCATCTAAAAGCGGAGCTGTGCGGCAGTGAGAGCGTGTCCCGTGTACGAAGCTTAGAGAGTGTAACAGTTGTTCAGGACCAGGAGGGAGTTTCCGTCCCCAGCCTCCGCCTCTCGACCTCTTTCATGTCTTTAAACTTCTCTCTGCTGCTTACATCTCATCATCACCCCTCCCAGTGGTCTCATTGGGAGACCTCATCTCTCTCGCTCCTTCTTACCTCCACCCATCTATCTTTTCATCTTCTCATGACTGCTTCCTTTCATAGCTACTCAAAGTTGAGTCTCGGGCGGCTCGGCGTGAAGGACACGAACTGGCCTGGTGCTCAGTTTAAAAGCAAATCTACTCACAACTCCTTTCACTGTTAAGTAGGTGTTTTATTCTTTCCCTATGTTAAAGCTTTGAAATCTCCAACATCTCTGTCATAGCTGAGGTTTGGAGCTGCGGCAAAATGCAGTTCACCCGAACTTCAACTCCAAAGTCAGTCTGCCGTCGAGCAAACATTAAACAAAAACTCAACACACCTCTGCTCTGAAGTGGCAGGCCTTGTGTGTAACACCGTTTCCCGTTGAGGCCTTCATTAGTTCACCGAGCTTCCCCTGCAGCGGGCCTAATGCAAACACACTGCGTGCATGTGTGTGTTCAAACCAGAAAAGGATTTGGAGGGAAGAAATGACTCAAATATAGTAGTGAGGTTCAGCCCTGTGCCAGCCCGTGTTTGTGTACTCTTTTCTTCAAAGCAGCCTGGTACTTGTGGTCACTTTGAAAGGCATGAATAACACTGACCAAACCAAACTGACCGCGGTTCATTTTGTCCTGGCCGAAAGGGCGAGTCCCAAATGCCAGGAATTAACGCTCTGCCCATTTTGTTTTCCTTTCCTCCGCACATCTGCAACTTCGCGAGGTTTTGTCTGGAGCGATAATGGTGAGAGGAGTGAGAGAGGATGAAGAGGAGGAGGTGAAAGAGGAGAGAGTGAGCGAGCTGAGGAGGAGTGACACACAGACGGGAGCCGAGTGCCCTGAAAACCATATAAACCCCAACAGAAATGAAAAATGACATTCCTGAGAGACAGAAGTGGTGGAACAGAGCGAGGACTGTCATCAGAGGGAGAAGCCGGGGATGACAGATGGACTGCAGGGAGGACGGGCGTAGATGGATGGAGCGGACAGAAAATGAGAGGAGTGTGTGTGCGTGTGTTTGTGTGTGTGTGTGTGTGTATACACACAGCTGCAGAGGGTGGACTCAGACCTCATCATCTCCGGTCGAACCACCGAATAAACAGGACAAAGTTATTTTCAATTTCTCCCCACTGTCACACACACAGACACACACACACTGCGATAAAAAACCTTAAAGTGACAAATCTCAGCAGCGAGGCGGCGCGGAGGATTTCAACCGCCCAAATCACCTCCACCTCGTTTACGCCGTCTCTGTCCACAGACGTGAAGATCCAGTCGGGTGTGTCCTTATCTTTTATGGGATAATTACTGAGAAATGTCCGGTCGCCGCTGCTGTCTGCCGTCTGCAGCGTCTCAGTGTGGGCACAAAACTGAAACTAATTCAAATAAAAAACAAACATAAAACAGCCTGAACAGATGAAATTAACGAACAGTGCAAGACGAAGGAAAACAACAATGCATCTGTAAAGCTTAATAACAAAAACCAGCAGGGTTCACTGCCACATGCACTTTAACGTGACGCCTGACAAGCCAAGCTGCGCTGAAAGTCTGTAAAATGAGAAAATTAGTTTAGAAATGAGATAAAAATGAGAAAAGTGACGCGTCAGCTAGCTCAGATTAACTTTAGTGTCGCACTGAACTAAAGACTAAAGTGACAATTGTATTTTGATTTCACTGATAAGTATTTTATCCATAAATTGTCAGAAAATTGGATGTTTTCTATTGTTATTATATCAAACTTTTAAAAACCAGAGACAGAGAAACTCAGCATGTGTGAGTTTTCATATTTTTTCTTAAAAGAACATTTAATTGTTTATTAAAATAGCAGCCCATTAATTATCTTTAAACTGAACTATCAATTAAGTGACTCACTCACCTCAACACACGCACTTTAACACACGAATCACGAGTTTTACTGCAAGCATATTTTTAATACAAAAACAGAACAAAAAATTGTTTATAATTTTAGTTTTTTTGTTTTACTTTTACACAATTGACTCGTAGTAACGGCTCTCCATGTTGTCATCATCACACTGAGAGTAGCACAGCATCAAAAGGTGGCGGACTCGTCTCCTGCGCCCACGAGCCCGGACTCCCTCAGAGAGACAATAAATAAATAAAAATCACCTTAAGATGTTTTTTCCTTTCTTACTGTAATTTCATTAGTTTTCCATAAACTTCATCTCTTACACTGAGATAACACACAGACAACTCGGCCCCGTCGAGGACAGGACATTTGAAAAAGAAAAGAAAAAAAAAAAAAAAAGCCTAGAAGAAGAAGAGACGCCGGGGAGGGACGTGAGGGAGGAAACCCGCTCTCATTGGTCCGCTCTGCCCGTGCCTCCTGTCATTCATATTTGTAGTTCTCTCTACACATGAAGGGCAAACCCCTTTGGTCATGGTCTGGGAATTGTAGTCATTAGCAAAAGAGAAAAACGAAACAAAGGCTGCCACTAGAATCAGCGACCTAGTGAATGATGTCATGTTACAATGAAGTAGAAACACACTTTACACACGGACGACGTCGAAGAGCGGAGCGGACACTTCCCTCGGTACAAAAATCACAAATTTCTTTAACCATAATACTAAATCACTCTCCGCCAACGCGTGATATGACGTGAAACTGAAAAATAAATAGATTTTTCTTCTTTCAAGCTAGATAACAAAAGTACAACTGGATTATAAATTAACCAGAAAACAACGAAGAAGAAGAAGAAGAAGAAAGAAAAAAAACCAAAATGACATTCGCAAATTAAAATTTTTGCATACAGTGACTCAAGTCAATGACCTTTTATCGTTTCCTGTAACAAGGACACACATGATACACACCACCTTGTGCGTGTGTGTGAGAGTGTGTGTGCGCTGCTGGGTTGCTAAGGGCAACACAGTGTAGACATTAAGGTGGAACTGCAGAGGAAGAGACAGTTAGTGCATGCTGGTTGTCGAACACCGCGAACACGGTCATTAACATGGGGTTAGGTTACACATGTCGTACATGGTCACTAATGTGCTGTTGGTTGTGTGTGTGTGTGTGTGTGTGTGTCGCTGTAAAAATAGTCCTTTCTATTGCCGGTTTGTGATCTGTGTGTGTCGGATTGTTGCGCCGGCATGTGACGAAACCGCGACGCCCTTTGCTGAAATGCACACGCAGCGGCGATCTGAGCGTTCCAGCGGTCGGGAGGAGTCTGCTCTGCGGTGTTTGAGTGTGTGAGTGTTTTCCCTCAGCTGCAGCAGCAACCACCACCGCCACCGTCACCACCACCGATCCTCTGAGTCTGAGGTCAACCGGTGTGTGTGTGTGTTTGAATGTGTGTGTGTGTGGGACAGCGTTTTCCCGCCTCCTGAGCTCTCCACGCGTGGCGTTTGCGTCTGCAGATCTGCTGAGGTGACAGTTTTTTTTCTCGCCGCCCGGTCAGGAGGAAGCGACATGGCAGTCGTTGCATATTTTCGTTTTAGACTCATCGTTGAGGCATCTGGCCCGCAGGCCAAAATAATTACCCACAATTCTTTCTTTTTTTTCCTGAATGTCATTTAAGCTCTTTTTTTATTGTTTTTGTAGCCGCGGTGGTGGTGGTGGTGGTGGTGCGCCCCACTCCCTGCCCCGCCCCCGTGTTAAACTGTGTGTGTCTGTGTGTCAGTGTGGTATAAAGCAGTTTAAAGACTCTCTCTTTGCTCCGTCAGAGGAGTGTAACACAAAGTAAGGCAGCATCACGTCAAGTCCGTCTGTGTCCGGCTCCGCGCTGGTGGGGAACCTCTGAAAGACAAAGCAGGAGACTGGAAGGCAACATGGGGTCTCTTCTTAAAGGGGAAAAGTCAGTCTGGACCCCACACATTCTGGTCCGGGACCACCAGACCAGAACTCTGCTCCTCTTGTGCATGTGTTCAGTCTGTTTGTGAGAGCGGCAGGTGGGGGGGGAGTGAGAGGGAGATTCACTCCTCCGATCCGTCTCCCTCCTCCCCGGGACAACGTCAGTCATAGTGCACAAAGTCTACACGAGCCCTGCGGGTGGACTTCACGATGAAGAGCTGGTCGACGGTAGCGGCTGGTGTTATTTCCTCGCAGACCCCGAGGTCTTTGGGCTGGGGGCCTTTTTGGAGATGGTGGGGATCTTGGAGGGTTTTGCGCCACCGGGTCGTCGCGGGGTGTCCGAGGCGTCGGAGCAGACGGAGCGGGCGTCCTGGAGCTCGGACGCGTCGGAGGCATCGCTGCCGCGGCGACTGCTGGCTCTGCTGCCCGCCCGGCTTCCAGCACGGCTGGTCGGGCCGCTGACGGTGGACGCCCCTCGCTTTGGATCTAGCAGGACGCAGAAGAAGCGAGGTTAAATGATGAATCTGTGACATTCATGGTCCCCAGAGGATTCATCGTTTGACTCTGACTCTGACAACAATAAACACTCTGAACCTGTAAAACTAATCACATCAGCCTCAGCTGTAAGTCATGCTTAGTGCTCATTAGCCGCTAACGTGCTAAACTAAGAACTCGAATGTGCTAAACATGCTAAACATTAGCATGTTAGCATTCTAACCATGAGCATTTTAACACAGTACAGCAACACGTCTCACCAGTCCGTGACGGTTTGCTGGTGTGTGTCGTTCCTCCGTTCTCGCCGGTCAGCGAGCCTCGGCTCGAGTGGAAGGTCGGCCTCTTCAGTTTGGACCCGGACGACGCCCCCTGCAGGAGCAGACGGGACACATCAGCCGAGGACGCCGTCACTGTGGAGCCTTTCACTCATATTTACAACACTACGCGATCGAGCTGCTCCTGAACAGACAGCACGTCTCACACACACACAAACAAAAATCTAACCAACAAAATTATACTCTACAAAAAAAACACACATTTCTATGCATCACCACTATTTGTGTTATATTTATTCATGTTAGATCACAGAGGAGTACAGAGGGAGGCAGCTAATGATCGTTCTTATCACTGATCAGTTTGATTCAGAGTCTAAAAGCCAGACATTCAGCTCACATGAGACAAAGACGAGCAGCAGATCAGTTAAAATCTGGTCCTCACCACGAGAGACACTGTGACGTCGTCTCCACGTCGTTAAAAATCTTAACTGAACCATTTTTAATGATTAACAGTTATCAATCATGAGTGAACACTGGGAACAGAATCTGAATTTTAAAGATTAAAAAAGAGAAAAATCACATTTTTACTGATTTTCAGATCCAGATCATCATTTGCTTCAAAGACTTTGTCATTAAACGTTTTTTCTGTTTCTATATTCATCAGTTTATGCTATTAGAATAAATATAATACATAATATTATTCAATCAATAAAATGTCCTCCGTGTCAAATTAAAACCTGCAGCTTCTTTCAGGTTGCAGAGACACAAAGATGCAATCTGCAATTCATTCAACGTGAGAACACTCCGAGTGTTCACACGACACCCGGGAGTGTGTGTTAGTGCTTTAGCGCGTTCAGTGGGGTGGGGGTCGGGTGGGGCGGGGACGTGGGTGGTTGGGTGGGTGGGTGGGGTGAGTGTGTTACCTCGTGCCCAGGAGTGGTGTGGCCGAGATCTGGGCAGCAGTGGCACTTGGTTGGCGTTGGAGTTTTACTGTGTGCCAGCCAGGGCTTGGCATAATCACGCGAGTGCGTATGGGAGGACTGAAGGGAGGAAGGGAAGGGAGCGAGGACAGAGGGAAGGAAGGAAGGGAGGCAGGTTGGAGGGGAAGGTAGGAGAGCAAAGCAGCAATAGAGGGAAGCGAATGGAGGAGGGAGGGAGCGGTGGAGAGCGGGGAGGTGCAGCGCAGTGTGTTTTCGTGCGGCAGCAGATGATTTTTTTTTTTTTTTTTTTAACCGAACAGTGCAGGGAGGACGTTTTCGAAGCAGGTCAGCAGCGTTTGAATGACAGGAACGAGGGGAAAAGGCCAAAAGATGAAAGACAAAACAAAGAAACAAGAACAAAAAATAAAATTTCACAGTTAAGGATGTGGTGATTATTGACAACAACAACAACAACAACAACAACAAGAGGAGGATGACAACAAACTGAACAATGTGCAACATAAACCCATAAACACACACTCACACACACACACCATCAATTCAGTCTCTCACACACACTTCAAACAGGAATCATGTGACAAACAAATGACGAACATTGCTCACATCAGATGACGACTAACGAGCGCACGCGTGAAAACGATGAGCTACTGACAGTGACACAGGAGACGAGCGACAGATGAGTTCACGTTTGTTTGGGTTCTTATTTAAGTGATATCTCTAAACAGCATCACCGCGTTTTAATCTTACTGCTCTGCGTTAAAGGGGAGGCTCCACCACTTCAGCTCTGGGCTTCTCTAGCAGTCAGACCCAGGACAGGAAGTCACATCGTTATATAAAAGGATCATAATTGCGGCCTACATCACCCACAATGCAACGCGCCCACCGGCAGTTTCAGCTGGAGTTTGTGGCTTTGACTTGTTCTCGCTTTCAAACTTGCGGTCCGCAGCCACAGATGCTGACTCAAGTGGCATCACTTGAGTCCGCGGTGCTTGTAAATGGCGGAGCTCCCCTTTAATGCGGCTGAACGATGAATTTCACAAACCGTCGGGTGATTTTTCAGGAGATCTTTGAGTTTTCCTGCACCTGTGTTTTGCCTCAGCGGTAAATAAAGCTGTGTGACTTCTGTGTCTCATCATCTTTCGGTTTTATGGGCGTGTCTTCTTTCTTTTTAACTCAGTGTGAACAGAAGGATCCTGTGATCTGTGTCTGTCCTGTAATTAATGCTGTGTAATGAGCGAACATGTAGTGGAAACAACGCTAAAGTATATATATTTAAGGCATCTGACTCATTTTTTAGCTCGTTGATCCTGCTTAAACGTATAAAGTTTGAGTTGTAAAACGCTGCCGTCAGCTCTCACCCTGGATGATGCGGAGGCTGTCGGTGTAGCGGGGGCGGAGGGGGCGGAGGGAAGGGAAGCCCCGCTGTGGGAGGCCGAGGAGGAGGAGCGGGTGGGCGAGGCGTTGCGGGAGCCCGGTTTGGAGCGTCGACCCCGGGAGCGGAAAGCAGCTAGACCCTGAGACGCTCCTTCGGGAAGGATGAACTTCTCCCTCAACTCCAGGTTGGTGCGACCACGAGCTGCAGGGAAACAGAGAGGGAGGGGGAGAGAGAGAGAGAGAGAGGGAGAGAGGACAAATGAGATGGTTGGTTGGCGTCGGGATCAGATTTCCTCCAGCAGGGGGCGGCAGAGGCAGCGAGCAGGGTGAGGGAGAGAGTCAGTGCTTCCTTTGGCTGCAGACATCAGAGTCCGTGCATGGTTCATTTGAGAGTGCACGTGAGCAGAGCGGGTGGGTCGGGTTGGGGGGGCGGGCAAGGGGTCGTTTGGTTGATCTTAAAGGGGAGAGGTGAGTGTGTGTTCGGTTCGAGTGCAGAGTAGGTTAATCAGTTTGATACGCAACGAAAGTCAGCAGGTCACACTTCCTGTTTGTGGACTGAGGGGGTTAAAAAGCTGCAGAGCTCTGACTGCAGCTTCATCTTTAAAGGAATAGTTCAACATTTTGGGAACTCTCCATATCAATTCTCCTGCACGAGAACGGGAAGCAACTGTGGCCCAGACCAAGAAACAGGCCTGCACGACACTCAGAACAAATGCAGATGAAACCGGGTCACTGTGGCCTCACATTCAGACTCTTTGTTTATTTGACACGCCTGGTGAATTTTGTGAAAACAGATTAAACCAGGTTATAATGACACACAGCAACGGCCCCCGGCTGCCAAATGTTTATGGAAGTTGCAGGTTTTTTTTTTTGTGAAACAGTTGAAACGTCTGAGAGCGAGCGCTGGTTCGGATGCCAGCTTGTCTTCCAGCACGGAGAGTAAACACCGCGCTGATTAGCATGTTTCCCGAAAAGGTTGAACTCCTTCCTTTAAGCGACGACAAGTGTCTCCAGATGTGAAAAATGTCATTTCACCGAGTGACGCGCGCGCGCTTTCATTGCGTATTTGCTTTACAACATCTGAGGGGTGGAGGGAGCTAAAGCACAGCCTCTCTTCTCTCGTTTTTCAACGAGCTCTCCCGGCTGAATTCGTTTCCTTGCTGCTGCGGAGGGGCGTCTCAGCTCTGCTGTGTATGGATACATGTGGGGGTCATGCCTGGTTGATGCTCAGCGGGAGAGAGCCCAGAGATTCAGGGTCTCTCCCTTCTTCAAAAGACACTCAGCGGCATTCGTGGACAGAAAGTAGTGCAGCAGCCCCAGCGGACAACAACAAGCCTGGAGAAGCCAGCCACAAACAGAGAGAGGGAGAGAGAGGGAGAGAGAGAGAGAGAGAGTGATAACAGTATGGCTAAAAAACAAAAGAACCAGAGAGAGACGGGACAGACAGAGAGGAAGTATGGGCGTGAAACAAAGTGAACAGGAGTGAAAACAGTGTAAAGAGTGCTGCAGCTAGCCGTAGCAGCAGTGCAACTCCTAGCCTCACGGCCATCGTCCCTAGCAACCGAACAGCAAGGCCAGTCAATTAAACGGGTGCACCCTGCAATTATGTCCCCCCTCAACGCCAGCCAGCCAGGTGCACCCTGTAATTGTGTCTCCCACCAACCAGCCATCACATTTAAAGAGGAGCCGCGCTGGAAGCGAGCGTTATTAGAAACCCAGGCTGGCCACGCCCAGGTCTCAGACACTTACTGTCTCTTTATACTTAGTTTACAAGATTCTTTTATAATTTGGGCTCAAAGTAGAAAAGAAACTTTAAAAACTGAGCCACAAATGTAAACAGTGATCATCTGAACATGCTGAGCATCATCACCTATGTTTCTATCATCAGCTTAAATCAGAAAATGAAATAAAAACCGTCCATCTTTGATTCATTCAGTTTTCAAAGCAGAACTTAAATATAGGATGAAATTAACATATAAAGACCAGGGGTTGGCCAAATCCTGCTTTGTTGTGAGTGGGGAAAGCATGACGCACATGTGGCACACGGACAAGACTGACATCAACGCCTAAACACACAAACCTGACCGCAGTTAGGAACGGTACACACACACACACACACACGTATAAATATATAAATATAGACACACACAGAGGACAGCTGTGGTTAGAGATGGAGACTGACAGCTGGACACACGGACGGATGGAGAGTGGAAGAGATGGAGTGACAGAGAAGCAGAGAGAGGAAGTGTAGATACCTCGGCAGCAGAAATAGCCAGGAGTGACTGTCACTAAGAGACACAAGAGACAATGTGAAATAACAGCATGCTCGTGGTGGGATGAAGAGAGTCACACACACACACACACACACACACACACACACACACACACACACACACACGCAAAGATATGACTTCTTGGAAACACTCCTACACACATACAAGCTCTGTTTTTGGAGTGGAGATCGTTAAGGGAATCAAACATTACTCCTTCACTGCTACAACACACACACACACATACACACACACACACACACACACACACACACACACTCGACCAATGAGGGTCCAGGCGAGCGTCAGCGACCCCTGACGTGGGTTCAAAGAGGTCAGGATATCGGAGCTTGCATGGGAGGCAATGGCCGAGGGGGAGGGAGGTCAGGAGAGAGGAGGAGCAGTAACAGTGGGGAGACACAACGTTAGTCAGGTGATCACAGTCAGCAAGGCACAGCAACAAGGCCAAAACCAACAAACCAACGAAGAAGAGGAAGAAAGGATGAAGATAAGAGGAGAGAAAACAGCAAAAGAAGCAGAAACAGAAGAAGAGAAAAGATCTGAAAGGGAGAGAAAGACAGAGAGCGTAAGAGATAGAGGAGAAGTCCAACCTATACGAGATGAGATGGAGCTACTGGAATCGGAGCGGAGAATCTTAAGTCCTGGATGTTGCACTGAGGAAAGAGAAAAGGGGGTGGGGGGGAGGAAGAGAGGGGGAGGAGGAGGGAGAGAACTGAGGACCATGCACCATGCAATACTACTGTTTTATTTAAAAGAGAGTGAATGAAAAACTAAGACAGGACAGAGGCCGAAGAGAGAGAGAGAGAGAGAGAGAGAGAGAGAGAGAGAGAGAGAGAGAGAGTCGTCCGTGCATATACAGGAATAAAACGTGATGAGACGGGATGATGAACTCCTCGGGGACTGACAGGGGGCGGGCTCAGAGGGAACAGGCAGATCGTGTTTTTTCAGGAGTGAGAGATGGAGAGAGAAACAAAAACACCGACTGTAGACGGCACCGGAGTGAGACGAGGCAGCGTTTCAACTGCTGCTTCACCTGCTGACAGACAACTCGACAGAAGTCAGTGTGTGTTGTCCCTCGCTGCGCTGCCTGTGGTGGGACGGACAGGAGCAGGCTAAAGGAGGCGTGTTTGAGTGTGAGAGCGTGTTCGTGCTCGAGCCCGACTGAGATTAACTGCTGTCCGACTGATATTTGACCTGTTGACCCCAAATTTGCAGCACAAACGTGTCAAAAATAAGAAGAAAAGCGAGAAACAAGTGATAAATAATAGATAAAGATGATTTAATCAGTGACGACATGTTTTAATAATTTAAAAGTTACTTAATATTAATAATAATATTCGTTTATTTATGCTCTGCATATTTTATTATCCTCCGTCCCTCTGTGTAGGCAGCATTGCTGGACATACATCACTCATATTACATGAATAAGTTATGCTTGAGGGCCCTTTTGTGGAGTTCAGTGACATTAAAAGATTCATCCTGTTGTCAGCTGGGCTGTTGTGAATACGTGTGGATGAAAGGTGAAGACAGAAGGAGAAAGAAGGTGTGTGTGAGTGTGTGTGTGAGTGTGTGCGTTTTGTGCTCCGGTCCAGACCGTGTGTGTGCGTGTTTGTACGCGCGCGGGCGTCGCTCACCTCTGCATGGATCGTTTTTGACCAGGAACTCGTCCAGAGCCATCCAACCGCCTCCGACTCTCACCATCACCGTGCTGCGCAAAATCCTGACCAGGCGCAGCTGCTGAGAGTCGCCGAACTGAGGAGGCGGAATAAAAAACAGTGAAGGAGGAAGAGAGACGAGGAGAACGGAGGGCGGCAGGCGAGCCGGACGGGAAAGTGACAGAGGAGAGAGAGGAGAGAGTGAGGGAATAAGACAAAGTCAGCGAGTGAAATGATCGTTCACATGTCGATTAATGACTTTCAAATGATTCACAGCATCTCATCGGGCAGCCCGCACACCAAGTCTGATCACATGATCTGCGCTACTCCATGCAACGACAGGAAAACAACATGCACTGAGCTAAAGAGACCGAGCCGCCGGAGTCTGAGCGGTCCTCTCTGAAATCAGTCGGTTTCACATTCAGTCTGCGTTGTTGCAAACACCCAGCGAAGCCGAGCTCCAAAGCGATACCAGCGCCCAAGGAATTTTCTGGATTTCTCTCCAAGCAGCCTTGATTTGCTTCCCAGCTTCAGTCCAAACACACACCATATATCACCTAACCACTAATTACCGCTTCAGCCATGTCACTGTCGCCGGCTTCACATTGTGCAATTTGTCACTCTCAACACCAAACAAATCACGGCAGGAACATAACTGGAGGGTGAAACCTGCTTACACGTTGCAAAGCCACAATGGAGCGCTTCTCCTTTCCAGTTTCTTATAATATCAGATTATAAATAGGAAATTTTGGCCACAGAGCGGGAGGACGTCTCCGTGAGCGCGTCAAAGGACAGCGCTCCATTGGTGGAGGAACCAGGAAGCAGATTTCACACATCCAATCACAGCAGCGGCAGACACTTTACCTGGTTTCCGAGGAAGAACTACAATAAATCCGGCAGACACGGAGCACGGGAACACAAGGAGAAAGAAACAGAGCAAGAGTGAAACAACACGTACTGATAACTGAGCTCTGTATTGTATGAATGGACACCATTTTATTGTGGACAGGAAGTTCAAAGGGCACGTTTGTTTGTGTTAAATATCAGCTTCTGTTATTGTGTGAGTGATGAGATGCGGTGGACGTGAGTGCTGTGAGCATGCTTCTGAACTCTAGGAGCTGATGTTGGTCAGATGGAGGTGGAGGCAGTGGAGGAAAGTGAAGCGGGACACACACACACACACACACACACACACACACAAGGCAGACAAAAAACAAACTGGTGTACTATTAGTATCCTCCGTGTCCTGCAGCCGGACACTGGATATCATTACCCGGCGAGTAATGATGGAGCGGACACAGGCTGTGGCACAGGAAGTGATGGGCGATCCAGTTAAATGCTGCTGAAAGCTGTCAGGACTGAGTCTGTGACCGATGTAAAACGCAGCATATGCGCACGCAGACTGCTGGGGGAACGGTAACGTTTACTGTAATCCTGCAAAACGAAGGCATGAGCCCACTGCACGGTGATCGCAGCACCCTGTTAAAGGTGCAGGAGTCGTTTGTGCGATGCGCTGGTTCGCCGGCTCCGCCTCAGCACCACCCAGCAGCCCAGCGGGCGTCTACGCCGTCACCTTTACATGGTTTTTATTAATGTTCTGTGCTGAAAAAGAAGGCTCTGCTGATCCTGGAGCGCTGCGTGAGATGTTATTAACACGTTATCATGACGTGTGACGACACGGACGACGAATGCACGTGTGAATACACCATGAGCTCATGATGTGAGACGGACACACGCAGTGAAGACGCAGCCGGTTAATGACGAACAGTCCACTGATACAAACTGGGTCCGACGGGGTTTGCAAAGTCACTTTATAACAATTAGTCTGGAAACGTTTGGATTAGGTTCACGTTGATGAAAACAAACCACGGAATAAACAATAACCTGTTTATTTCATGTTGTATTGACAACAAATTCAGTTTAGAAGCTGACACTAAACCGACTACAGGTCAGTTATTTGCAAATCCCATTTGACCCTGATCTGTTAGCGATTAGAAGAGTTCATTTCATGTGTCACATCATCTCGAGCATACATTTCAGTTTATGAGCTATGAAATAATGTTTGAGCTGAACTCACCCGGTATTTGTTCTCTCCGATCTGCTCCACCTGGAACCTCTTGGCACATTTACACTGGGCCACCTGCCGGGTCACCTGCACAGCAGCCAACAACGCGTCAGTGGAGCTGCGTGTGTGTGGGAGCTCACTGTACAAATCCTTGCATCGAACACACGACTTCATATTTGTTTATTTGTGCGTGTGTGTGATCGGCTTCCACGCATTTCTGTTCTCTTACCTCATCCTCTATCTTATCAGCGTCAGTGGTGGGCCTGTAGGCGTCTTTGTTGGGGTGCAGAGCAGCAACGAACTCGTAATAGTCGATGTAACCGTCTCCGTCTCTGTCGAAGATGTCCGCCACCGCTGTCATCTCCAGCTTACTGGTGGGAAACTCTGCACAGACGCACAAAGCGATCGTTTAACATCATCGTCACCGGACACGCACAAACACGTCGGCTCATCCGGTACCCACTCGATGCCAGGATGCCGTCGATAAACTCCTGCCGCGTGATCTTTCCGTCTTGGTCCTTGTCGATGCGTCTGAAGAAGTCCATGACCCGAGACTTCTTGTGGTTCATCCAGCGCATGTACTTTTTCCTCCACACGTCAAAGTCAAAGTTTGCGAACTCTTTGAGCTGAAAGTGAGAGAGAGAGAGAGAACGTGCGCGTGAAGGCTTCAGTAAATGCCACCGCCTGTTTTTATCGTGTTGACAAGGAAGATACCTCCTCCAGTCTGTCCAGTCCATCGTTGAGTTTGCGCTGGCGGTCGAGAGCCAGCAGCCAGACCTGCTGCCAGCGGGCACAGAGCTGGTTGAGTCGTGGGTTTCCTCCAGAGACCTGCATGGCTGCCTGCTGCTGCTGCTGCTGCTGCGGCTGTTTGCCTGGAGAGGAAGCAACAAATCGCAGATGAGTAATCTGATCGTCGGAGAGGGAAGATAATATTTATCCATCAGAAGGTAAACACAGGTGACTTACGAGCTCCCCTCCGCTCAGCCAGGCTGCTGGGAGCCTCAGCTGGTTTCCTTTTGTAGGTCTTTGTCACTTTGTCGACATCTGGCTGTTTCCTCGTCATCTCCTCCATAAACATCTGAGAACAACAAACACCGGCGGTGAGTAAGCGGAGCTGGGCAACACAACAGTTAATGGGCCGAGCAAACACGGGCAGGTTTGGATTAAAGTGTTTAGTTGCCTGCAAACATCTGATGAGTCAGTGGAGCTGAGCTGAGACCCACCTGGTGTTCTGTGATGAGCGCTTTGAGCTGCGGGATGTCCTGAGGGAGCGGCTCCGTGTCCCTCTGGACCAGCGTGGTCTCGGCCCACTGTAGCCATGACAACAGCTCCTCCAGGAGGTTGGCGTTGTTGAGCACCTCGGTCAGAGCCGTCTCCAGCCGCTGCTCGTGCTGTTTGGCCCACGTCAGCACCTGTAGAGCGAAGACTCTGATTAATAAAAGACACATCTATCCTTTTGAACCACACCGTTTGTCTTTAAACTTTAAAATGACAACTGTAAAAACAAAATAAACCCTGAAGTCAGTCACATGACTATTAAAGCAGGAACTAAATTGATGTATAACCCGTCCTCACCTCCTCAAAGCGCGCCCTGATGATGGTGATCCAGTGTTTGATGGTGGTGATGGAGTCGGGGTGACAGACAGTCAGGATGCCCTCCCCCATGCCGGCTGCCTTGTTCACATCCGCCCTCTTCTCCTCGACGGTGCCCATGAAGTCGCGGTGTGTGTGCAGCAGCGCCTGCAGAGTCTCCGCCTCTTCGGGGAGGACGCCACGGAAACGTAGCGTCTGCTCGGCCTCAGAGAGCCACTCCAGAAGCACCTGCACAGCCGTGCGAAACTCCTCCGCCTGATGGACAGAAGATATCAGAAAGGGTCTGGTAAATGCTCCTCGTGTTATTAGTCTGACCTTGAAATCAGCACTGCGGCGTCTCCTCTGACCTGCTTGAGGGCCTGCTGGAGGCGGGTTTGCTTTGTGACCGACAGCGCGCACACCGTGTCCCAGCGGTTGCTGAGCTCCTGAAGCTGAACTTTGACCCACGCTGTGTCATCGCGGCCGGTGTCCATCAGCTCCCGAGCCGAGCGCTTCAGAGCCTGAACGCTGCTGGTTCTCTTACCGAGCTCCTTCTGGAACGCCTGCAGGTTTAGACGTTGGACGTTACAATTCAATTCAAAGGTTATTCCAGAGGGCATCTGTTACGATCTCACACATATTTAAGAGTAAACACCTTATGGGAGTCCATCAGGTTGGACACCAGATCCAGATCTCCATGGACGGGCTGGTCTTCAGCCAGCTGGGGCTCAACCCGGTACAGCCAGTCCACCAGGGCCTGGAGAGCTTCTGCAAACTGGCCTGAGAACAGCAGAGCCTCCTCCAGCTTGTGTTGCCTGGATGGAGGAGAGACGACACACAGTTATCTCATGTCCCGTGCGTCACATCCGCAACGAGCAGCTGGAAAAGCCCGCTTCATTGTCCGGCCGTCACCCTCTTTACCTCTCGACGCTCTTGCCACAGACCGTGTCCCACTTGTCGCGGACCTCCCCCACCAGGTGGTCCAGTTTCTGGGTGTCTGCAGGCAGCTGAGCCTTGTCCCTCATGGCCTTCCCAGACCTCACCGTGGTGTCGTACACCGGCTGCTTCGAGCCCAACGCTTTCTGAAACTCCTACGCCCACACAAAAGGAAAGACAAAGAATTGTAAACTGAATTCTATAAACTTGTTGTTATATAATAATACTTTTCTAATAACAACAGCAAACAGTACCTTGTGTTTGGCCAGTTGGACTTTGATCTTGTCTGGCTCGTTGGAGATCTCCAGCTCTGAGTCCAGCCTCTTCTCGGCTTCTTCCAGCCAGTCTGTCAGCTTCCTCCAGGCCTCGTGGAACTGAAGAGAGTGAGAGTTACAGAGTTTCAGCTTAATTTTCTAAAATTAGAATATTCCTGAGTCCTGAGACTGTGAAAGGAGTCGCGCCTCGATCTCGTTTCCTGTTTTCAATACCTGTTTGGCGCGTTTGCGGGCCTCATCGAGGTGTCGGCCGCGGTCCAGTGACCTCTGGACCAGCTTGTCCCAGCGGGCCTGGACGCTAAGCAGCAGGTTTTTGATGAGAACGACGTCCTGCTTCAGGCTGGCAAAGCGAAGCTGAGAGCCGGCCTTCTCCAGAGCCAGGACCTGCTCTCTGTGGGTGTTGACCTCATTCACAAATACCTGAGCGGACAAGGACCATGAGGAATTTACAATCTCAGCATTAAGTGCTGCGCTGGTGAGTAAAACAAACATCTGCATGTCCAGTACCTTGTGCTCATCAATCTGGAAGAGGACAGTGTCCAGAATGAGGCTTGGGGGTTGGGCCATGTTCAGGGTCTGCTCGGCCTGGGTCAGCCAGTTGATGGTGTCCTGCAGGGAGGTCTGGAAACCTGTTGCCAAGGAAACGGCCTCATCCAACTTTGCCTGGAAAGTTCAGAGGGTACAAGTTTCTCAGCAACGGTGATGAAAAACTATAAACAATTAGGACACAATAAGATGTGTCACAGCGTTTACCCTGCGGTCGTCCATCTTGGTATTGAGGCTGGCCCACTTGTTCTGCAGCATGGCCAGGTTCTGCTGGGTCTGGGTGGTACCGGGTCCTGCCTCCTCTCCCCCGCGAGCCAGCAGCATGGACTCTCCTTGATCCAGCAGGCGATGGTACTGTTCTGCTCGCTGAGTCAGCTGCGCCTGAAGCTCCTGCAGGCGGGGAAGACACAGATGTGAAGTGACGCTCGGGCTAAAAGGTGAGCGCCGTCTCACTGCTCGCTTCAGAACAATGAAAGCTATAAAAGTTTCATAGTCACAGTAAACCAAGTGTCTCTCTGGGTAAATACACGAGCATGTGTAAGCTAATACCCCGAGCATCTGCTCAATACATTGCTAGTAAAAATTTCATGTACTTCCTTCACAAGACTGCAAAAATATCTGCTGCCGTGCTCACAAAACCTGCAAAATACATCAAAACACAACAACTATATGTCCCACAACCTTTTCTTTAAGCTTCATGAAGCCGAAGCGCAGACAGAGTGTATCTGTGTGTATTGTGCATGAGTCATTGAGCATAAAGATGTACCATGTGTTGCTGTAGCTGCTCCCGGGCTGTTTCAGGGAGACCGCCTGTTGGTTTGGCGGCAGACAGCTGGCTCTCCGTCCTCCTCAGCCACTGGAGGAACTCCTCCAGCTCACCATGGAAACCTTCAGCCTACATAGAGACACGTATCAGATTAAGTATGTAGCTGTATATTAAAATATTATGAGATTATAATTATGCACAGTTTTCTTCACCTGCTGCAGCGCGGCCTCCAGTAGTTTCTGCCGCTCCTGGGTCTTGAGCAGGAGGCTCTCCCAGCTCTGGTTGAGCTGATCCAGCTGGTCCCTCAGGTGGCTGGCCTCGTCGCCAGGAGAGGACTCCAGCAGCTCAGTGCCAGCGCTGTTCACAGTCTCCACCGTGGCATGATGGGACAGCACATCATTACGCAAAACCTGAGACAAACAGGAGGTAGAGAGAAATGAATCCAATGCACCAAACAGTTAATGTGAGAGAAAGACAAGAAACAGCATTGGGGCTCCAGGATGTTACTGCATTTACAACGTCAACCTGACGCAGGTCATGTGATCGATAAGGAGCCTCAGGGTTTTTGTTCTTTTCGGTTTGCAGCGCACAGAGACTTACGTGGTGTTTCGCCAGCTCGATTTCGATGGCCTTGGGGTCAGAGCTGACCGGTCGCTGCGTGTCCAGTGTGGTGTGTGTGTGGTTCAGCCAGGCCTGCAGCTCAGACAGGGCATGCTGGAACTGACCCAGGGCCAGCAGGGCAGCCTCGAGCTTGTGCTGTGGTGGAAGAGAGACAGAAGCGCGGGCTTAAAAATAGGAGCTCAAATATTTGGTCTGTAATGAAAAGCAGCTGTCAGATGCATGCAGGTCCTGCAGAGTGCCAACAAAGACCGACATCGTCAGCTCCCAAGGGAAACAGCGGGGTGAGAGCTGGAGGTCAGCCACAGAGCAATCATGAGTCCCTGAAACCGTTTTAGGTTCAGTGATGTAGAGTCTGGCTCTTCCCTCTCGTGGTTTCATTCACCTGTCTCTGGGTGATTTTATCCCCCAGGTTGTCCCAGAGATGTCGGAGCTCGGTCAGCGGCTCCTGGATCATGTCTCTGTCCGTCTGATCGGACACCTTCTTCAGCAGCAGCTCCCCCTGGTGGCAGAGCTTCTCCATGTCGATCTGCTGCTGGTACACCTCCACCTTGTACTGCTGCTCAGCGTGACGGGGAGGGGAGAGAGTTAAAGGAAGGAGGGTAGTGTTTTGTGAACTCTTGATACATATTTGATCCTAATTTATGCACAAACTGCATTAAATCTGCACATTTAGTATCAGATTCACGTGGATTAGTAATAATCCTCACAATGCATCTTCTCAACACGAACCGATCATGGATTTTAGACCCTAACACAGAGTTTGCACGTGAAATGTGCCTGTTCATCTTTGAGCCAACCTTGAGCTCTTCAATCTGCTGTTTGACAGTTCCCAGATCAGTTCCCACGGTCGACATGTCGCACAGCTTGATCACAGCGTTGTCCAGGTAGTCAAACATAGACTGGAAATGACACAAAGAGCAGAGTGCATAAAAACCAAGAGCTAGGACATTAAAATGCTGGGATGTAAAAGAGAACAAATAAAGAACCGGCGCACGGTAAATACAGATCAACTGTCACGTGCAAACCTGCAGTGCGTCCTGATACTGCACAGACGCCGTCATGGCCTCCTCCAGTCTCTCCATCCTCTCTCTCCACGTCCGGTTCAGGCCCTCCCAGGCAGCGTTCATCTACAAGACAGAAGGACAGACGGCTCACGTCAGCGGCTCAGCGAGCAGATCTTGGACACAGATGACGGCACGCGGCGTCGGCTTCTCACCTCATCGATGGTCTTTTTGACTTCAGGTTTCTCAGTTTCTCCGCAGGCAAAGATGAGGTCGGCCCCGAGGGTCCTGACAAACTCCAGCTCCTCCCGCAGACCGTCCGTCTCTGCCTTGATGGCCTAATGGAAACACAGAGCGACATCACGTTGACCGCAAACGGTGCATTCCTTCGCTCGTCTGTGTGTTTAGCGCTGTTCACTCCTCCTTCGTACCTCAGCAGCCTCAATCTGTTGTTTGATGAGCGAGGGGTCCACGCCGGGGTCCTCCAGCTCTTTCACGATGTCCTGGGAGTCTCGGAGCGTGCTCAGCAGCGCCGCCACGTCGGCCCAGAACTTCCCTGCCAGGTCCAGGACGTCGTTCAGCTTTCCCTCCCTCTCCTCGGCTCGCTGCCGGATCTCATCCCACAGGGAGCGGAGGCGCAGGAGGCGGGAGCGAACGGCTGGAGCAGAGAGGGGACAGGAGGCAGAGTTTGAACGGGCTGGGGGAGAATCGTTTGCTGGATCTAACTGAGCGTACTGGGAAACACTCCTGGGTCATTCTTCATGTAATCCGGCCTATTTCAGATCATTTCAATAATAATAATAATAATAATGTTTTCTTTGTTTGAATTTTGCCATTTAGTGTCCAGAGCTGCTGAGTGAAGCCTTTCACCAGTCCACTCCCACTGTCTGCGCACACTGAGGCCTTTCAGTCCCATGAAGCGTGGAGGGCTGCAGGGTATCAAAGCACAGAGTTCTTCAGGGGGCAACGTAACAAAGACTCATGTGTGAGCGTTGTCTCACCATGCGGTGGCGTTGGGGGGGGGGGGGGGGGGGTGCAGAACCTCTCTGCTGAATCTGCTCCATTTTAAGATTTGCTCGGTGGCTCGGTGCCAGAGAGACACTGACTTACTTTGGCCAGCTGATTGTTTCGGTCAGTGAACCAGTTGGACTGGAGCCCAAAACAAGATTTTAATGTGTTTCGCCCAGATTACAGCAGCCTGCGTCCAATTAGTGATGCCCTTTAAACACTAAAGCACCCCGGTTTTGTTTGATTGTGTTCTGTTTTGCTGTATTCATGGCCTGTACTATCACGGCCACACACTGGATGCCCACAGCAAGAGCTGGCAGAACTGTTATGTCATTTATTAATTAGCTGTTTAAGTGTTTAGCTGTTAGCTAAAGGTGGATAAAAGTATGAGTTTCAAAAACAAAAACGCAATATAATTCATGTTTGTGTGAAGCCGCTCGCCTTGTGTAACACATGAACTGCGCGTCTGTCATTTTGAATGTTATGTGACTGTCACTCACTGTCAGCCACGTCGCAGACACTCACCCTGAGCGGCCGGATCGTCGTGAGCGGCTCGTCCGAT
Organism: Datnioides undecimradiatus; assembly: GCA_008933995.1. Taxonomy (NCBI): domain Eukaryota; kingdom Metazoa; phylum Chordata; class Actinopteri; order Lobotiformes; family Datnioididae; genus Datnioides; species Datnioides undecimradiatus. Next base: position 10,455,163 of record WARS01000044.1, on the reverse strand, counting down.
GAGCTCCTCTCCGCGGGCGCAGAGGGCGGAGAAGCTTGGCAGCAGCTTGTCCAGCTCCAGCCCCTGGGCTCGGTGCTCTGCCAGCTGCTCCCTGATCTTCTCCACCTCCGCCGCCACGGAGGGAGGCTGGCGCAGCCGCTGGACCGCCCCCTCCAGGGTCTCCAACAGGGGGTCCATCTTGTCGTGAAACTGGGGACGGAAGGAGAGTTGGAAGACGGTCTTATGAGGAGGAGGAGGACAGAGTGTGCTGAGGGGGCTGCTTTGGGTTTTTGATAGCTGGGTGACATTTTGAAAGTGAGAAAATACTGAGATATGATGTGGGTGGTCAGCCATCTGTGGCACTCTGCATTAACTTTCAGGATTGTAGATTATACAGGCTTCATCAGATTCGAGCTTGACAGCATCAAACATCTCAATATTGCACCCTCAGCACGTCACCCAGGCTGTGCAACTGGAACAAATCTGGATCTGTCACACAAGAGGGGGCTGCTAATCCACAAAACCACAGTCACCTCTGAAGGACTCGGGAGGCATTATACACAGGAGGGCAAACGTGGTTTCTAATGAGTTGCTGGGAATGAAATAGCTTGATCACAACATAAACAAAACACATCTCCTCTAGCCACAAGGGAGAGATCTTGGACAGCTACGGCTGGTTTCAAGGGTCTAAATCAAGCTCAGTCTAAAACATCACCGCTGCAAACATGTCTCAGCTTTAGACTGGGCTTGATTAAAAGTCTACAAACCTACACAAACAGAGGTGTTTCCTATGAATTCAGTTTTACCGACACTCAGGTTCGTCAGTCACATGGTTTGGGACTTTATGTTAATCCTGAATACAGATTTAACTGAAAATCAGAGCAAAGCAATGACCCATCACTTCGTCTGGTGAGATTAGTGCTTGATTAGTGACGGACTAGTATTACAAAATTAGTGCCTCATCACTGATGTGTTTGATTAGTCGATCAAATCATGTGACGCAGGCGCAGCCCGAGTGCCAGTTTGATGTTGTCAGTCAGTGGTCTTACCTCTACCAGCTGGGTGATTGCAGTGAGCAGTGACGATGGAGAAAATGATGGTGGGAGGGGGGGTGGGGGTGGGCAACACACACAGCATATCCACAATGAACGAGGGATGGGACGACGGAGGAGGAGGAGGAGGACATGATGAGGGGGGTGGAGGTTAAGTTTGAGGATGAGGGAGGAGAGACAAGGAGGTGGGTGGTTTAGGACGGAGTGAGAGAGGAGAACAGTGTGGAGGTGCAGGTGGGGGGGGTGATACATGGGGGGGCGGAGGGTGGAGAAACACAATGAGTTAAATCAGAGACATGCATTCAGCACACACAGGCAATATCAGTCGGCTGCACAAGTGATTCAATGATGCCTCATGAGATGAACTTCTTAACATATAAACTATAGAAAGTGACGAAACAAGTTCATCGAGCAGCAAATCAGAACAACTTGCACTGAAGTCAACTCGTGACTTTTCAAAATAAAGCCTCATTATCTTTTAGTTGAGGGCAAACGGCAGACGAGCTCCCGAGTAATCACATCGGTCTGATCCATCCGAGGCTGCAGACACTTTCTAACGAGCCGTAAACAGACCTGCGCCAAACACGGTTTACAAATTGCGTTTGCTTCGCTCTGCGCTGGGAGCCTGATGGGTGCGCAGCTGCGCAAATTAGGTCAGTCCTTACCAAAATGCAATTTAAGCTGAAAATGAATTAACTTTCACGCCACTCGTGTTGGAGCCTTCTGACTTTCTGGCACCAAACTGAGCTTTAAACAGTCAACAATCTGACGCACCTGTGCAGACTGGGACACAGCCTCGTCCAGGGCCGTCGCACGACCTTTGACCCCCTCTTTGATGGCCAGGTAGCGCCTCTCTGCGTCGGTGTAGCGCTGCGTCACCGTCTCGCCCTCGTGGAGGCTGAGCTCTGCCAGCTGGGGTCCAATCTTCAGGAGCTTGTCGATGTGGGGCTTGTGCTCGGCGATAGATTCCCTGAGCAGCTGGAGAGCGGGTGAGGACGACAGAGAGGACACTTAGGACACGGACCAAACATCCCACACAGCGCATTTTAGTTGGAGATTCATTATCGTCTCATACTCTCATCTGGTCCTGCTGCAGTCGGAGAGCGTCCGTGTCGATGGCTGGCGGTGGCAGCTGGGTGATGAGGGTTTCGGTCTCGCCCAACCACGGCTCCAGTTCCTCGTAGGTCTCCCAGAACCGAGCGACCAAAACCTGAGCCTGCTCCAGGGCCGAGAACCGCTCACTGTGGCTCTGACTCACTGCGTCATAACGAGCACTGAGCGAATCGGTCTTCACCTGAAGAAGAACAAAGACGTAAAGATGTTAGTGTTGAGATCCTGCTGTGACTTAACCCTCTAAACTCCCCGTCAGTGACTCACGATCAGCGCGTCCTTCTGGGCGTCGCTGCAGGTCTCCAGGATGTCGTCTCTGGTGCTGAGCAGCTGATCCACAGTGTCTTTGTGTCGGATGATGTCGATGTTGAAGGCCCTCTGCACCTGCAGCTGAGCCACCGTCACGTCAGGCTCCAGGCTCAGCGGCCCCAGAGACGCCAACTTACGCTCCGTCTCCCCGACCCAGGCCAGCTCCGCATCCACAGCCTCCTCGTACTGGAAGGAGGAGTCGGCGTTCAGTGGGTTCAAGGGCTCACAGGGAAGCATATGCATCAAATGTGGAGACGTTCAGGTCAAACTGCCTGTAGTACCTGTTGTGACCTCTGGATGGCAGCTTGTACCAGCTGCACCCGCTGAGTGATGGTTTCATCAGCCTGGCGGTAACGCTGGTTGGCATCAGCGACCAGGCGGTCCAGGCCCTCGCGGGCACGCCATGGCACCAGATCCAACAGGGCGCTGCCCACCTCGTTCACCGTGTCCAACACCAGACGCTTCTCTGCAGACACTTTCTTCAGCTCCTGCAAAAAGCAGCAAATTACTTTTACCAAGAAACAGCAGTGGAGCGATTTTCTTAAAAACGGACTTTTAAAACACGCCCGATGCAAAGATGTAATTACATGAACTTGATTAAACAAGTCAGGAGGAGGATTTACTCATTTCAGGAGCACGCGTGTTAAGCTGCAAGCACATTAAATGGTAAAAGCTGAAAATGTCACTGTGGAGAGAAAAAATGCGACAAATTAAATGGCAATAATTTCCTCAATAGCTTTATTGAGCTCCAGGAAATCGATGTTGCTATGGAAACGCAACAGCGGGTGGGCTGATATTGGCGCGGCTGAAAATGTCATTACAGACCGGAGCCGTCATGAAATCGCTTGTTCTTTTCGAACAACGAGCGCGATGTGATGTGTGAGGTGAAACATCATTTTTAAAAATGGGCTGTTTTCTACTAAACACTGAGGTCGCACGCCGTCGCTCATGGGCCCCCTGAGACATTTAATAAAGTGGGAGTCGAACCGTTCCAATCGGCTGTTAAATCGTCAGAGTAACGCAGAAGAGGAGCTTCGTCCCGCCCTGTGTTGGACAGATGTTGACTCTAATACTGCTGTTCGCTCAGTTCGGATTAAAGCAGGAAGCAAAGAGTGTTGCGGGAACATCTAAATACTGTCAGGTCATTAAATGTGTTCATCTGTTACTGTTTCCTGTGTCATTCCAGAAATAAATCTGTATTGATGAACAGGTACGGATCTGTACGTCTTACAGCAATAACAGCATCAGTCTCTCTCACACGCCACCCACCTTCTGTCTTTCCTGGTAGGTGGGTGTGGCATCTGGCTCCACATTGCTGAGCTCCGCCTCCACGCCGTCCAGCCACTGGTTGACGTCGTCGTGGGCGCTGGCGAATCGCGTGGAAAGCTGCAGGGCCTGCTCCAGGGTGCGGAGGGCCTTGCTGCTGCCGGCCGTCATCTCGGCGTAGCGGGACTTGATGCCGTCCAGCTTCTCCTGGATCAGGAGAACCTCCTCACCTGCAGGAGGACACACGGGTCAGGGGCCGTCCTCGTGCTTTTATAATGTGATCGGTCGGGATCCAACCGAACAACATGTGCTGCATGCGCCTGAATTTTGCCTAAATCCCTGCACGTGCAAACCTATTTCTCTCATTTTTGGGTCTTAAGCTTTATCGAATAAAATCCGCTCCAACCTTCTCTCTGTAAAATCTCACAAGACCCTCTGCTTGACAGCTCTGCATGCCTCTCACCGCCACAGCATTTATCTAACCACCTAAATATGAGCGTGCATACACACAGGCTATTCATGGGGCAGACCAACAATCGGCTCGCTAACAGTGCGAGCCGTCAGCATGGCTAATATCACGAGAAGAGAGACACGAACCAGATGTTACAGTTTGGTTCACCGCTGATGTAAAAATGTGCGGTTTGGACGCGGCGCTACAGAAACTACATGAGAACAGTGTTTTCGTTTCTTTCTCGTGTGATTCTCTCGCTTAGCTGCACAATGTGGGCTTCATAACACACAGAATACCCGCAGCGTTAACGGTTTTAGCTGCTCATCATCAAAATGTATCTGACGCCTTCCAGCGCAAACTGGAAAAAGACCAGTGATAACACGGGTGTCGCGGCTCCAGCTGTGTCTGCGAGGAGAACGACGATGAAGGGACGTGAGATCACCTGTGGTCTGTTTGAGTAAGGCCTGTCCGTTCTTGATGGCTTGGTCCACCGTCTTCTTCCTGCTCAGAATCTCTTCGTTCAGAGACTGACGGGGAAAAAGAGAGCAAGAGTCAAACTCGGTAAGATCGAAGAGTGACAGAGCAGTAAGGCAGTGTTACACGATGACCTGTTTACCTCTGCATCATGTAAAGATCCTACCTAAAACATCAAACATGGATATTTAAGTGATTCTCTCTCTATATAAGAGCATTTACTTGATTAAAATTATTATATTATCATATTTCTATTCGTTTGTTGGTTTCCATAAGTTGTCGTTCAGCGTGTGCCTGAAGTCGTACCAGAGTGTGTTTGTGCTGCTCGGCCAGCAGCTGAGGCTGGTAGCTCTGGATGGAGACCTGAGCGAGCCTCTGAGCCACCTCCGCCAGCCAGTTCAGCACCTCTACCTCGTCCTCCCCAAACAGCTGAGCGTTGGCCAGCGCCTGCTCCAGCAGGGCCGCCCGCCTCGAGCACCAATCGGCAAGCTCCGAGTGACCCGACCTCACCGCCCCCACCCGCTCGCTTAACCAATCCTGATCAGCTGCGCAGCTGAGCGGCGTCAGCGACTGGCTGAGGGACTCGAGGTAGTCAACCTCGGCTTCGTGTGAGGACACGTCCTCTTGGAGGGCCTGGGAGGTGTGTGTGTGTGTGTGTGTGTGTGTGTGTGTGTGTGTGTGTGTTTGAGGACAGAGTGAAGGGAAGTGAGAAAAGAAAAGCAAAACAACAGAAAAACAGATGGATAAAAACTTCAAAAACTCAAAATACGAACATGCAAATGACGAGTCATAGATGAACAGGAAATCATAAACGTCCATGAATGAATGACGAGAAAAACTTAAGGAAACAAAACAAAAAGAAAACAAACAAACAACTTTTGGCGTGAATAAAACAACGAAGGGCGCGTTCGAGATGTGTGGGACCGCTGACTGTTGGTGTGTTCGTGATCGTGGACTACTCTCTGTGTTACCCGTCAGCTCAAACAGAAGCTGCAACACTGGAACAACAACACGTACAGCCAGCAGGTAACTGACTCACTCTGGAACAAATATTTCACCTTCAGCCTTTAATTGTTGACAAATAATGATGTTTTTGTTATTTTGATGACATCACTGGAGTCAGAAGTCGCTGACACGCACACAAATCGACCTTTGTGACCTTTTCGTCGGGGGAGGTTCTGGGTAACAACGGGCACCAACAGTACCTTGTGCTTGATGATCTGCTGGGTGATCTTGGCTGTTTGGGTTCCCATGGGCTCAGCGGAGCTCAGGCGTCTCTCGGTGGCGCTCAGCCACTCTCCCAGGGGCTCCAGGGCTTCGTGGAACTGGAGAGCCAAAACCTGCAGCTCCTCCAACTGCCTCTGCCTGAGTGGGGGAGGAAGATACCAAGTGATGAGTAGTGGTAGGAGGAGGAGGAGGAGGAGGAGGAGGAGGAGGAGAGCTTTTATTGGTGTTTTATTGCTTTCACAGATTTGTTTTCCTCCACGCAGACTCGACTTTGCATCCAACAGCTGTTGTCTGTTATTTTATAAACACTGTTTATTAAGTGTTCATTAATTTTTTATTACATTTGATTAAATGTCAAAGAATTTCATAAACAGGTAAAACGTGTTGCTGGAGCGCGTTTGAGACGTAAACATGTTTTTATGTGCGTCGCTGTCAGCTGTCAGCCGTGTGTGTGCGCGCACAGAGTTACTTAATAAGTTCCAGAGGTGCAACAGATGTTTTCATAACATGCTTTACAGCGAGGCGGCGTACATTACATTACGAAGCAGCTGACTGAGATGTCAAACCTCTTCATCGTGCGCACAAAGAGCCGCTGCTTTCCCGAGCGAACAGAGGAGCCGCTGACACGACTCGTGGACCACAGAAACCAACAGTAATGATGCTAAGTGCAGCGGCGCTCAACAGAGCTGCGCGGAGATGAAACGGGAAAACAGGAAATAACCACAAGATAATACGCTGTTGAGGAAAACCACCAAGTACTTCCCCAAACCACGTATTTACAGTGAGTAACGTTCTGGGATTTTATCTGTGGCTCCTCTTCAAAGGATGAAATGAAGAGAATCGATCATGTTGAAGTGTGAACAGCTCCAGGTTGACTGTAGGAGTGTATTTTGATACTTTAGTACATACAAGGAGACTTGGACGCCACAGAGCTTACACCCAGACCCTCCCCACCCTGAGGCCCACCCCCCGTACTGTAGAGGAGACCTACCTGGCGCTGGCTTTGTCGAGCAGGTCGGTCCATCTCTCCGCCAGACTCTGGAGCTGGGTCTGGATCTTCTCTCGGTCCTGAGTGTCGGCTGTGGCCGCGATCCTCTCTCCCTCAGCGCGGATCATCTCCACCGTGGGCCGGCGGTCATCCAGCAACCTCTGGAGCAGCTGGAGGAGGAGAAACACACTCCATTTACAATAAGGGACAGCAATTAAACTCCAGGTTAAACTCCAGGTTAAACTCCAGGTTAAACTCCAGGTTAAACTCCAGGTTAAACTCCAGGCGCTTTGATTCATCTGAGGATAAAGAGCATGGACTGATTTTGATGGATCTCCTGCAGCAGCTGCAGGATGAGATGTTACCAGGTTATGTTTGGGATTAAGATCAGGCTTGTATCCACACTGTAATCTGCAGATGATGCCATGGGATAAGACGAAGTCACGAAACAACTCAACCACACCACTACTTTCTCAAAAGCAGATACGCAACAAGCTGTTACCGACTTAACGAGGGATCCAACTGCTTTAAGATCAACAAACAGCACACATGAACGCACTTCCTGCTTAGATGGCGGCCGCTCTCTCTGCTCCGGACCAGCAGCTCCGCTCGGCCTCTGGAATGCACGTTTCTACGCTCTGCTCTCTCTTTTTAAGCCAAGCGGTGACGCGACTCTTCGTCACGGACGTGAACACACGTGATTGATCGCCCGCCGAGACCGCAACGCTCTTATGTGCACAAACACGGGAAGTGTATGTTGGATAAACAGGGAAAAGTGCCCGTGTGTGTGCGTGTGTGTGTCTGAAAACAATACAAATCCACCATGCATGTGTGCGCGTCTGTTTTTATGCCAGTCTGACTGGCAGACGGTCAACTGGGGCCGTTTGGATGCCAGGCAGACGGATCATTGACTCTGTGTATGTGTGTCCGTGTGTGCGCTTGTCATTCAAATATCTATTGTTTGCGGCTGAAGGACACCGAGGACATCTGAATATCAATAAAGTCTCAATTCAAACCGTCTGATAAACAGAGGAATTGTTTTGTTTTCTACCCTGAATAATGTTGAAATAAATAAATAATCTAGGAAAATTGAGAGTGAAAGCTCAAGTCCACTTTAATTCAGAGACAGACGCTGGCAGGACACTTCACAGAAAGACGAGGAGGATGTGGGTGTGCGGTAAGAACTGAGACAACTGTGCTTGATGATTGCTGCTTCAAATCCCTAAAAAAAAAAAGGGAAATTTGAGCGCTCTGAATTAAAAACTCTCAAAATGTGCCCTCGATGACCCACAGAGAGACGGCTCTGCTGCTTGTTACACAGGTCAGCTCTGTTTTGATATGGTAGTATAAAGACGTCTCATAACGTGTGTTTTTACTTGTGAAGCAGCATTTCGCTTCACATTTCGCGCCCCTTCATCCTTCTCCTACCTTTTGTTCTTGGATCTGGGCCTTGACCACGCGGTACTCGGCTGATGGAGGCTTCTGATTGGCCACCAGCTCCTCCGTGTCGCTCAGCCAGCTCAGCAGGGGCTCCAGAGCATCCTGGAACTTCCCACAATGCAACAGGGCCTCCTGTAGCTGGGCGATCCGCTCTGCCACCTGAGAGAGGAGAGACGTTTGGGAGTTGAGAGGCAAAGTCACGTCAGCACGAGCGGGCAGAAAGGTTAGACGATGCTTCAGTCGTCGCGCGGAGTCGTACCCGCTTGTTGAGCGAGTTCCATCGGAGGTTGGTGGTCTCCAAGTCGTGCTCCAGCGCCTGGGTGTCGGTGTGCTTGGCGGCGCTCTGGATCAGGCCCTGACCCACTGCGTTGACGTGCTGCAGCTTCGGCTGAATGCTGTCCACCTGCTCTCTCTCCACGGCCTGGGAGACGAAGCAACACAAGGGTCATTATTAGTCGATTCATTCCGAAACGAACGAACGAAAGAAAGAAAACGTGCAAGGAAGAAGAGAAGGCTCGGCTGAAACAGTTTATCTGAAGGCAGAAGAGGTGAATAATACACTGTGCATGACGAACAGATGTGAGGTTTGCTACATTGTGTGTGTAGACAGACAGAGGGATGTGCAGCGATAAGAGGGGAGTGGAGGACAGGAAGGGAGTAGGAGAAATAAGAGTGGAGGGAGGAGGAAAAACGAGGAGGGGTAGAGAGGGATTACGGGGATTAGAGGGTTAGACGAGTAAGGGGCTGGCTGGAAAAGGCTGAGTCGACAACACACACTCACTGCAGAGTACACTAACACACTCGCATGGGTGCACACGTCCCTCACCTAATCACACACCCAGATTCACACGTGGGGGCTACGCCGACACACACATTCACGGCAAATGCATGCGCAACTTTGCCTGTCAGGCCACATTACTCACACTCACACACACACACACACACACACACACACACACTTCACGGTGGAGGGCTGAAGCCATCTTGTGACGACAATAGGAGCAGCCAGCCGACACTAAAGACAACCAGACTTGACTTCCCTGACTGCAAAAGGCTGAGGGAGAGCCAATACAGCTGCTGTACTCAAACACGTACATGCAGCAGCGAAGTTCAAAGTTGGGTTCAGGGTCCAGGTGGGGTCACTGGGGAAGACTGAGCGGGTCCCAAGCAAATAGGATTATTAGGTCTAACTGTATTTACACTAAAAAAACAATTTACAGATTCAGGAAATTGATCTACAACCATTTTTACATTTAATTAATCAGTATTTTGCAAAAATATGTTAGAATTGGACAAAAGGAAGACCTAACACTTCTTGAGGTTCACGCTAATTGTGGCTAAGATCAATTAAAAGCATTAATCACTATTTAAAGCACGCATTAGTCCCAAAGTGATGCTAACTCTGTGACTTCTCGGTGACTTTTCAAGATTTTAATTTTTAATTTCATAACTCTGACCTACAAAGTGCTGTTCCCCTCTGGTTTGTCAGTGTTGATTTTCTTAAGGGGTAAACAGTCTGGTTCTCTCCACAGTCACAGTTTTTTACTGCCGAGGAAAAGCTACCCCAAACCCAAAAAAAACAGCTCATGCAATAAATAAGAAAATTAAAAAAACCCAGATTCTGCTAAATTCCTGTAAACCGTCCTGCTAAACGCAACAATTTGCCAAATCCACAAAACAACTTTTACAATTTCATGGTATTTCACCAGTTCCCCTGACGAGCGGGACCACTGTAAACCACCGCCAGGGATCAAAGTCCCTTCAGATGAGGGTCCGGGGCACTAATGCTGGGCGGTCCCTGTCATGAAAACGTTTGAGAAGTCCTGACATTCAGAAAAGGCCCACAGAGGGAGAATTAAGCCCGGTGGTTTATAACGCTGTGGCAGCCAAACCCCAGCGGCCACACAAAGAGATGGAGACACACACACACACACACACACACACACACACACACACACACACACACAACTGATTTTGGTAAATCCATGCCTGGGGGAAAAATAGCTGGTGTGACAATACTGAAGGGGGTGCAGAGAGAAAATGTAGGTTTGGGTTTCAGTGAAATACCGCTGTGGCCTGGAAGAAGCTACAACAGCCGTGTGTGTCCAATAGTCGAATAATAACAAACCACAGCACACTTCTAGACCAAATACAGCCCAGCTGAAAACATCTGAACAAGAAATGAAAACGCGATAGTTGTTGTTCCATGTTCGACGTAAACTCTAAAAGATGTTCATCAAATCACGGCCCGCTGACGGGCCGGCAGCGGGCCCGGACTGGAGCGTCGACACATTTCAGCAAGCTCAACCTAATCCTTGTTTACGTCCACACACAAAACTATTGCAAAACAGGAGCATGATCAAAATAAGCATGAGAGATACGCACATAAATAAAATACTTCTTTCCACCGTGGGGATTTCAAACGACAAAATCTAGAATAAAACAAAACAAACTGGAGCCGAAACGAATTTGTGCCTTTCATTCCTCGCTCCTCAGCTGCAATTTAAAAGCTTCCAAAGGCTCAGGTTCGGATTTATGACGTGTTGAAGATGTTTACAGACCCGCAGACGAAACACTAAATTGGTTTGTGTGTGTGTGTGTGTGTGTGTGTCGGCTGGAAGCGGTTGAGCTGGAACGTGTTACTGAGTCTCTGCAGTGGGTCATAATCAAAGGCTTTACAGGTTTCTGCTCATCTGGTTTAAATATGGCATCAAACTACAGGTTGGTTCATGCCAAGGCTTTGTGTGTGTCTGTGCATGTGTGTGTGTGTGCGTGTGTGTGTGCATAGAGCTTCTAATCTGTGCATATGTTTGTGCAAGTGTGTGTGCAGTGTGCAGACATATGCATCTATGAGCGTAATTCCAGAAATGATTAAATGTTCTGCAGGTTTGAATCTCTGTGCATGATTTAATATGAATGAGTTGTGTGTGTGTGTGTGTGTGTGTGTTCCTGTCCGCTCTGGATGCAGCTGTGTTGTGGTGATGGGCGTCATAGCTGCTTGGAACAGGAAGTCTGTCGGCCAGAACAACAATGACTGAAGCCATGACCCGCTCCACCCTTTGCCTTATCCTGGAGTGTGTGTCAGTGTGTGTCAGTGTGTGTCAGTGTGTGTCAGTGTGTGTCAGAGATAGAGGGGAACAGAAAAGGAAAAAACAGGGAAAGTACACCCATCCATCATCTAAACATACCCTGGGCTGTATATAAACGTGTTATAGGTGGTGTGCGCTCACATTTCTGTCCACTGTCCCTCCTCTCCTCCGTCTGTCGCTCTCTCTGTGTTTCCTCTGTCCCTCTTTTCAGCCGCCCCCTCTGCTCTATCTCTCCGCTCACCAGCTCAGAGCGGCTCCCTCCACCAAGCCAGAGCTCTGGAAAATGTCCCACATACTTGTCGTTCTTCCCTGCCTCAGCCGGCACGCAGCAACACACGCACACACTCTTAACTGAGCTGACTGAACCATCGCCACCATACTTGTCACCCTTCCTCCTCTCCCTCCTGATCACTCATCTCTCTGCCTCGTCTTTTCCCTTTTTGCTCCCCCTACGTCTCTCCATCTGGACCGCGCCGGCTTTTCTCACTTCAGCAGTTCGGCGTGGACATGCGATAAAAACACCGAGATGAAAGTGACCGGTGTGAGCGGCGGACGCCGGCTAAACGCTGCTTGCGTTGATATGTCTCGTTAAAAAGACCTCACTTTGAGAAACCGACTGAAACTCCAGGAGAGATGAAAGAGCCACGAAGCTTCTCCCTGTTTATCCAACGACCACTGCACAAAAACCTGACATTTGAATCTTGGTAAATCTCTTTAAAACAGGTGAGGTGAGCGATGAAGCATCTACCGAGTGCAGAGATGCAGGAAACAGGGAAACCATCCAACCAAACACACATTAGGTTTATCATCTAACTTTAAAGTGGGGCTGCAAAAGTAAATTAAACACTTTCTTCACTAAGAACTTCAAACATTTGATGTTAAAACCGCTCAAAACTACATTTTTTTTAGTCAAGACAGTAACAATTCTCAAGTTTTTCTCTGGAATATTAAATATTCATGACTAAACAAGTTAAAAACAACCTTAAACTTTGTTTTTTTGGGAGTTTAAAACTCCAAAACTAATTTATATCATGCAGACCGTGTGTGTGTGGGTGTGGGCATTCATTAGATTCTCATTCAAATGTTGCTAAAGTCTGATTGGTGCTCAGCGTGTGACATCACCCCTTTTTCCAACTAAACCACACCCACTTAAAAGCATCTGGGATTTCGAGAGTGCAAACCAAACAGAAACGCAGACATCTCCCCAGTCGAACAGCTCCGGCAGATTGTTTCGTGTTTCGTTTGGGAGGCGGTCACGACACGTCTTGTCGCTGGTGGCGAATCAGGTCAAGGACTGTGAAGGAGTGTGAAGGCGCATGGCTGTGCAGCAACATACATGCACAGAGACAAACACCAAGGCCACGTCTTAAATGTGCTCCCAGTGCTTACTGACAAGCGTCCACACGTTAACATAACGTGTGGACGCTTTGCACTTAGCTGTCAGAGGAGGAATAGCTGGCCTGATGGTGCGCGTCCAAAACGTCACTCAGATGATGGACGTGAATGTACAGAAACACTGATGACCGCGCTCAGAAACATGGAGACTTTCCAACAACTGCTGCTGCAAAAAGACAGAAGACATGCGCAGCCACGCTGAGCTTTCCAACTTGTTATCAAGGCTTTAAAGTTGTTGCTGAACTCTCCTTTTATCTCCCTTTCCCTTCATAACTGATTTCCATAACGACACGGTCTGTTGAACTTCATGAAAAGAGCTGGTGGTCATCAGAAAAGAGCGCGTATCTTGAAAGCGTTGCCTCTGAAGCTACAGCTGGACCGAAGGGACGGAGAAATAAATAAAACCGGGGTGTGATTAAAAGCAGGCAGGCGGATGGGGAGCGGTGATCTTCTGTTCGGGGCTGAATGTGAGCGGTAAATGCAAAACCAGAGGGGGAAACTGAGCAGCCTGCGTGTCCCGAACCACGGGTAAAGTGTTTCTCCTGAAGGCACGCTCGCTTTTCCCTTTACCCCACGACACCTCCTTCCTCTACTCCCGCCTCTGCCCTCATCTTCTCACTCTCTTCCTGGCTTTCAACCCTCATCCTTCCTCGCTCGCTCCTTTCTCATCTAACGGAACGAGGAACGAGGGCAGGAAGGAAAGGGCAGAAATCTGCGTCCAAACTAAACTCACTTCTGCCAGAGAGGCTTTGCTTTAAGCCGCGGCTTGACCGATCGACCGAGGAGTTAATGGGTTAATAAATCCCATTTGAAACCAGCGTCCTTATTTGAACATCACCCAACAGATACAAATCTCATGCAAATGTGGGCTGCATCCAAAGCATGCAGGCTCCAACTCCAACCCAGCACTTTGGTCTTCCCCTTTATTGTCACACCGGTGATCCCCTCTCTCTTTTAGGGATGCATTTGCTCTTTTAACACACACTTCGTTCATTCATGCTATCACTGAGCTTCTGATCAGCTCCCACAGAGACAAAGAGAGAGGAGGCCGCTGCTGTTCTTCCATTTTCAGGAGCTTTGTTGTCTTGCTGATGTCACTGTGAGAGAGAGGGGGATGATGGAGAGGCAGGCAGAGACAGAAATATGTAAAAACGCCTCAAATATTTGATCCACTCTTCACATTTCAGGCGCATCTACATTCGGTTCCAGCGGGAGATCAATGTGTTCCTGCTTTTGCTTTCATGCTTTTCTGTGTTCCCGAACGCGTCCTCCTCCTCCTCCTCCTCTCCCCGTCTTTCGCAGGTTTATCCCGGAGGCGGTTGTTCAGTACCAGAATTATCACATCAATCAAAGCGCAAATGTGTGAGCCGCGGACCTGGAGCCACCTGGTTCTCTCTATGCCCGGTTCTCTCTCTCTCACTGCCTCTGCTTCAACATCTGTCTTTCAACGCCTCATCTGTCTCAGGCGCGCTTGTTCCTGCGTTTCCATCTCGTTCTGAACAAATTTCGGAACAAAACGCGCCGATTTCAGAAAACCAGCAGTTACGGCGGGGGTCTTTGTTTCGACCGCGTTGTTGATTTCAAAAACAGAAATAAGACCTAAAACTTCCAAAGTCTACTTCCAGTAAAACAGAGGCTATGGAACAAAAACAGCTCTGAAACCCAAGTCTGCTTGGATGGCATACAAATCCCGCCGCAGCTTAAACAAACTGACACTGTATGTTGAAATTACTACGGGCTTAGATGAAGAAAGCTCGGATCTGCAGACAACAAGCAACACATTTTAAATGGTTATGAATGAAACGTGTAAATCTGCGTATGAGCTGCCACCGGTCCGTCTGTCTGTTCTGTGCACTGCCTTGTCCCAATTCATCAAACAGCATGCAAAGCTAGTCCATCTGTCTGTCTGTGTGTGGGGCACACGTACATACAATGTGCCTTAAAATTAGCTCCGTATTAATCCAAAGACCTTCTGTTTGTGTCTGCCTGCCAGCGTAGCTCTCTTATCGCTGTACCAAAGCCCCATGTTGCGCTAAAAGGTGCACCCCCCCGAGCAAACAATAGCTCCCTCCATCCAATCTCCCCGTCGCCTGTCATAACTCCTCTTGTGTCTGCGTCTTTGTCTTCCTAAACTCAGCGTGTCTATCTGTCCTCCCCATGTCTTCGCACGATCCCCGCTCAATGGATTTTCAGCAGCAACTTAATGTGAAAATTGCCCGGTGTTTGTTTCAGCGGCGACACAAAGACAGGAGGGAGAAAAGGAGCAGCGGAGAGAAGGAGAGGAATAAAAAGCAGGAGACAGACGGACGGAAATGGTCCGTGCATGACATACTGAAACAGAACGGAGAGTGAAAGACAGTCCAGCCCAGTTCAAGTGTTGGCCCTGGCACATTCTTATCGGATATCTAGGCTTAAACTCCCCGGACAACTTCACACACTGTTTGTGTAGCCACGCTGGCAGAGGCAGGTCCCCCCGCAGACAGCCACAGTATTTACCTCTCACCTCCTTATCTTAACAGCAAAACCATCCAAGCGTGGAGGAGAAGGGGGGGGGGGTTTGGCGGAGAGAGAACGGGAGTCGTGCGAGGAGAGGGAGCATGGCTGGATAAAGGGGATTTCACAACAACAGCAGTGCGTGTGTCACCTTTCAGAAATGTGAACAAAAACTGCAGAGTTACATTTCCAAAGAACCATCCATCATTCCTTACCGAAACACATAAATAAAGAGAAACAATGGCCCACTGTTTCTGTGGCAGCACTGTGGTACTAACATCCAAGCCAAGCTTCGGAATCACTACAGTGATTTTTAACTAATTTCTCGGAGAAAGTGTACGTTATTAAACGCTAGTCGTCTCCTTTTGGGGCCAAACTTATAATTGGAGCCAAGTATCGTGTCTAGAAATACCCTCAGAGCAACAGAAGCAACTTTGAACCCTTTGAGAGCTTAAAAATATATATATATAAAGTTTAGTCCTGTGAGTGTTAAAAGACTTCAAGGTTTCTTCTGTCTCTGACCTGGGAAATAGAAATGTTGCAAGCAGGAATCCACGGTATGAGCCCCATGTTTCTGTTCCCCATCAAAATGTTCCTCTTTCTGACTATCAAATGCTTTTTCTCCCTCTAATCCAGCCTGATGTTGTTACAGATCGTCTGCACCGCGGCACTCTGCATAGCTGTAATTTTCTGAGTTAGATATGAGGCTGAGTGGACTCGACATCTGATTGCATTAGACCCGAGCCAAAGAGGCCGTGACTGCGGAGAGAACAAACAGACTGGGACTGATAATACACAAAGACATTAAAAAATCAGTTACACACACACAGAGAAACGCACACACAGAGGAAAATGCACTGATAAACCCACACAGGGCAGAGTAAATGAGTTGTGACTGACCACAGAGAGCAGGCAACTTGCATCTGATGGAAACTATAATGTAATAAAAGTGAACCTGTATCGTCAGCAGGGCATCAGACGCGTCACTGGCCACCCGGCTGACACTCTGCTTGTTCATGATGTGCACAAATGAGAAGTCACGTTAAAAAGACTGATGCTATTATTTCTCATATGCAAAAAAGGAAAATTAATTTCCTCCTCAACAAGTAGACTGCAAAAAGAAGCTGAATTCGGAGTCCGTGGGCAACAAATCAGGTCTCAGATCAGGCATATCTGGGCCAGACACTGAGTCATAGCCATGCTCCTAGAAAGCACGACAGCCTGTCAAACACTGTCACGTTGAGCTACACTCTGCATATACACACACCTTTACATGCAGCCCGCACAGTCAAACACAAACTCAGAGGTAGATGGGAGAGGAGCGACACCACGCAAACAAAACAACATTAGGACTGAATGCAGATGAGTGCAGACACTCGCCTCATACACAGACGCGTCTGCAGTCCTCTCTGTCAGTACCACGCTGAGCTAATCTTGCAGCATTTACAGAATATCTATTTCACATCCACGTCCGTGCACGGCAGTAACACCGTGTATACCGCGACACTGATTACATCCTCTGAAACCAAATCGACCCAAACTGTGGACGTCGTCCAGAAGTCTCGCTCAATATACAAACACGCTGACCTTTCTCACAAATTATTTAAATAAGAAGGGAAACTCTGGCGTGCATCACTTCAGGTGCATACACAGCTGGGATGCACCCATGACTTTGTATGGAAACACAGCATTCTGTACTCTATATACAGACGGAGTAAACACAACAATAGCGTGCCCTTGACATAAATGTTGTAAATACTTTACTTGAGATCAGCATTATAAGTGGGGCGCAGGCACACGCGGCTCTTTTAGCATCACACAAATATAAACACGTGAACAGTCTCAAATATGTGCGTGCACGGTAGATTAGCACAGACCCCCACCCAAACACACACACACCCTGAGCCCCACTGAGGGTAGTTTCCCATAAGCAGCAAAACCCCCCTCTGAGCATCATATTGCAATCATTTAAAGCTCTACTACTCAAACACAACTGACTAATTATGGCATCTACGTAACTTGACCCCCTCCTCCCCCACACACCCCCACATACATTTTCCATGCTAGGCCTACATCAGTTATACTTAACGCTCAGCTACCTGACCCAATTCTTTCTCCATGCTATGCCTCTGTGTGTCCACATGTCCACATCAAATGCATTCATTGCTAAAAACAGATTTTTGCTCAGCTTTGACTTCTCATCTACCAGTCTTCTCTTTATAGGGCTAAATAGGCCAATAAACCGGGGTTTTTGTGGTTAAATGTAATTCACTCTCTCTATTTGGCACCATATTTATGGACACTGAATTCTGGTGTTATATTACTCTGGAGTAGAGCTTCTGCTAAAGGCTGAATAAATAAATCCAACAATGCTAAGTAAAACACCTCCCTGATGTAATGTCTTTCTATTATGGTGTTTCCAATGTTACGGCGTGGCTGCACTATTCAATTCACTGTTTATCTAAGTTCACTCAGCTGTGTCATTTTACGACCGCACAAAAGGTCCAGACTAAATGCATCATCTCCCGGCACCAAGTTCTGCATAAAGTCTTTTATGGTAATGAATTATATATAAATGATTCAAATGAGAGCATACCTCCGCCTTTGTGCCAGTGTTGGAACTTGTCGATTCATTCTCTGCTCTAGAGCTCGTTCCTGATTCTAAGAGTTGGTCTACGTGACAAGCTGTGGCCCCTGTCTGGGGCTCGTCTTCCTGGGGCCGAGGGGTCTCGGTCTGTGTAAAAAGGCTCTGTAGCAGGCCTGGTTCAAGTTGGTCCCAGGCCTGGTCCTTGGACATGAGCGGGGGAAAGTCCAGAGCGGAGCTGTCTGACTCCCAGTCACTGTCGCCCGTCATAGAGCCGAGGACAAACTCTACACCATCCATCCCAGACTGGGTCCCTTCAGAGTAGGAGTCCAAGTCCAGCTCCTGAGTATCCTCGCAGGCTGAGCAGACATCAGAGGGCCCAGGCTGGGGCCGTTCAGGTGCTGCCATGTAAACAAAGCTGTCAGGGGAAAGGAGGACTCCCTCCTCCTCCTCCTCCGGGTCTGTGCAGCAGGGAGGTTTGGGGACAGGACTCGGGGGAACTGAACTGTCAAGTGGGGATGGGGGACAGTCACTGGGGTACTGGGTAGGCGCAGACACAGCCAGATAAACAAAACTATCTGATATCACAAACGCCTCTGAGTCTTTAGCATCTAACCCAGCACCACAAGAATCTGATTTAGACTCTGACTGAGGTAAAGAGGAGGGGGGTGCTGAGTCTGTATGTTGATTGTGTTCGACGGGAACAGAGTCTGATTTTGGGGTGCTAGCTGTCATTTCTGTTGTAGCTTCCAGATCTGGATCTTGTCCAGACACGTCCAGGCCTGAAACCACATCTATTGGAACCACAAAAGACTCTGAAGCGGAACATGTCCCTTCTGTGTCACAAGTTATTGGCACTGCAGGCTCGCTAATCTCTGAAGGGACTAGATCGTCTTGACAGGAAGTTTGAACGTCAACATCCTGCGTACATTCATTGTCGATTTCTCTTTCAACAGTGCTCAGAGGCTCGAGGGAGTGATCCATGAGAGCTCCCTCGCTACTGTCCAAACTTGGCTCAGATTGGTCATACACATCCCACTCTGTTCCTAACTCCTCTTCCTCTTTCAATTCTCCCTCGTCTTGCCCAATCTCCTCCTCCACCTCCTCTTCAGCGTAAGGATTCAGAGGGCTTCGAGATGGAGAGGAGGCTCCTTCCTCACAATCCTCGCCGTCACGATCTGACGACGCCCCACTATCTGGGTCTGTTTCAGTCCGTGGTCTCCCCTGTTCACATTCTGTCTGAGTAATGTCACTAATACCAGTTCTGTCTGGTTGGGACATGTGGACCCCACTGGAGTCTGACTCCAGTTGTTGACCAAGAGCAGAGTCTGTTGGGTAACTCATCTCCTCTTCTTCTATCTCTGCCTTGTCCTCATTAAAGTCAACATCACATTCTTCATCAATGAAACCATGTTCCTTTTCACAGTCTTGTGCTCGCACCAAGTCAAAGTTTGTACTCTGTTTGATGTGCTCAGAGGGATTTAAATGGGAGTCTTTTGTAATAGTCTCTAAGCCTGGTGCAATGCTATCAGGCTCTACAAAATTAACTGCATCTAGAGGAAGAGTTCCTTCGAAATCCACCCAGGCAGTGCTTGTTTCCTCCTCTCTCTCCTCTTCCTCTTCCTCCAAACAAGGAAGTGTATAGGGATCAAAAGGCTCAGGGTCTACACTCATCTCCTCCCCCTCTTCTCCTTCATCCTCTTGACACTGCCTCTCCAGCTCAAGGAAGAGGTCATCTGACTCAGCCCCTGAGCTGGGGCAGGGCGAGACACTGGGCACCCCAGGGCCTCCAAACCCTGTAGGGGGAGTCAAGACGGGCCAGTGTCCTGAAGTGCCTGTTAAACCCCATTCCTCTGATTCCAGTGTTTCCCTATCCCAAGACTGGTCAATTATCTCCCTATTCTCCAATTTAAGAACTGCCTCCCACTCTCTTTCCTCCCTCTCAGCTCTCTCCTCCTCTGCTTTATCCTTTTCTGTTTTCCATGCCTCCTCCTCCTCAATCATTTTCCTGCACTCTTCCTGCTCCTGCTCTTCAAGCTCCTCAAGTATCCTACGCTCGTCCTCCTCAAATTTAAGCTCAGAGGCTGTGCGCTCTCTCAGCTCACTGCCCTGAGCACCCCAACCAAGCAGCCCTTCATCTCCTCCCTCCTGACTGATACAGGGGGAGAGAGGCAGACCTCCGTATACCAGTCCCTCCTCCTCCTTCAAGAATGGAGATGGAGGGTCTAGTAGATAAAGTGACTCTTCATCTGTGTTGCTGTCCTCGCCCAATAGGGGTGGCAACGGGGGGAGTACAGGGAAGTTGTGTCTCAGGCCAACCTGGGCTCTTTTCCCTGTTGTTATACTCCGTGGCCATGTGCGGGCCTTGGTGGGAGGGCAAAAGACTGGTTTTGGTGGGATGAGAGGAGCATTGTCCCCCTGGTCCTGGTCCAAAAGAGGAGAGTCCCTCTCTGAATCCGAGGTCTTAACTGACTCAACGGGCTCCTCCAGGATCTGTTTAATTCCAGCTTTAGAGGAGCTAGTAGTCCGTCTGTGCCCCTCCTTGTGTCTCTCTCTGGGGCTATGCTGTGGTGTATTTCCAGAAACCTGGGGAGTCCGAGTCTGGCCTAATGCAGGTAACTGTTCTTTGGAAGGCGACGGCACCACGTGAGTCTGTTTGTGTTGCTTCAGCTGCACAGGATTGACCTGCTTTTGCCTGCTGAGAGGATGCTGCTGGAGAGGAGGCACGGGGCTAACTGTGGGTGTCAAAGATGGAGAGGAGGAGACGGGAGGAGTGTGGGGAGCAGATGAAAGTGGAGAGGGTGTGTAAGGAGGTAAGGAAGGAGTTGATGAGGTAGGGGTGGATGGAGGGAGGTGAGAAGGAATGGGCTGTAGAGGAGAGAGAGGAATCCCTGCCCCAGACAGGCGCTTCTCTGCTCCTTCACCAGATGAGAACTCAAGTCTTTCAGCGAACTCTGGGTAACTTGGGGGCATAAAGGCTTTCCAAGAGCGACGGTTCGGATTGTCCCTTTTGTCACCACCTTGATGCCGCCTCTTTGCCACTGCAGCTACCCCACCAGAGCCAGACGAGGATGGGGCAATGGGCAAACCTGAACCTACAATGCCAACTGGTGGTGACATTATCTGAGGATCACTAGTTAGCTTTAAGGCATCAAAAATCACTCTTTCGTCTAACTTCTTCACTCCACCAGCATTATCTGCATTCCTTGAGACAAAAACACCACCTAAATCAGCTCCAATGGTGCCATTGCTGGATAGTGTACTTCCCTCTCCTCTCACCTCCCCACCGGAGCCTAAAGTGCTCCTGGAAGGTTGACACAGTTTGGTCCCTTGGTCAATCTGTTCGTTGATGCGCATAGTATCATATATAGATCGCTGGGGGACATAGCAGTCCTCAATGTAAGCCTCATCTTCATCACCTTTTCCAAGGCAGCGAGGGTTCTGCCTCAGGCAGTCCGGACGGCTCAGAGGTTTCCCCATTCTGTCCTTTTCACTTCAAATGGGCTGCCACAGAAACCTTACTGTTTAAGGTGCAGTTGTGGCAAATTAAAATCCAGTACACAAACAAGGGATGCTTGTGGAAAGTTGATTCCTTTACCTTCGATCGCCCCGAGTCCAAAAATCCACAAAATCACACAGTCCATTTGGCTGCATCAACAAATCCTTCAGGTTTCACATCCTAACAAACGTTCAGCATTTTATCGTCCACAGTCTCATTCCTCGGGTGTGTGATGCGTCCTGCCTATGTCACTTCAACAGTAGTGCATTTCCTTGGTCTTTCTGAGATGCTGTGTGGCATCAGCGAGGGAGTGAGAGAGACAGCCCTCCCCCTCGGCACCATATTAATCACCAGCCCTGTTTATTTGAAAGACTGTTAGGAATGAAGGAGAGGTGGAGGGGTGAACAGAGGCAGGAAGGGAAAGAAACAGTCATCATCTCCCTCTCTGAGAATTACAAAGTCCAAGGTGAGGTGAGGACCACGCAGATAACACCCTTTTGTTTTGCTGTCAGAAACACAGGGTACAGCACTCTCCTCCATATTCATGTGCAGCAACTCATTCCTTGACCCCTTTTTGGTCCCGCTAAGCTCCTGCCTCCTTCCTCCCCGGTCTCCTCTCCTCTCTGTGGCACAACAGGAAAAGGCAGAGAGGGCTTGGACAACTTCGGCAGTCTCAGTGAGAGGCAGGCAGGGAAGTGTAAAAGTCTCCTTTTAAGGTGAGAAAACCCACTCTGTTATATAAAAGAAAGTCTGCGTGGGGTGCAATGAATAGGAAAGTACAATACTCCATGGATTTGTTTCACTTTTATCTTTCTGTCTTAAAAAAATGCTCCTTGCAGGAAAACTTAATGAGAATATGAAATCCAGTAAATGAGAGACACAAAAAATACGGAAAAGGTCTATCCTTTAGAGCTTTCTGAGACGAGACAATCCAACTGGAGTAAAATACGAAAATAGAAATCCCTTTACCAAGTCACTGCCACTTTGTGGTCCGATGAGTGTTCAAGCAGTCCACAGCTTTTCTTTTTCTTTTCCTGTCTTCCATCACAAAGAATCAGGGCTCTGTGCCTGGGGGACAAACCCTACTTTTGTCTGAGACATCACAATCTTAACGCTCATCACTTGTGAAAGGAAATCCTCCCCATCATCCATACAACAGACTGCGATTTGAAGAAAACGCTAAATCCAGGACAAAGAGAAGAGCAGCCCTCACAGTGTTTCAGTCCTCTCCTTTTATCTTGCTTTCTGTCTCTCACATCCTCAGATCATCCAGAGCTCCAGGGGAGAGGTGATACAGTAGATCGAAAGCAGGCAGGATCTTGGAGGGGGTGAGGCTGGAGTGAAAGAGGGCATCTGGGGGTAGATAGGAAAGGAGGGGTTGGGGGTTGGATCCTGGACCAGCCAGGCAAGCAGGCAGGCGAGCAGGGCAGAGCAGTGAGTCGTGGGACTGTATCCAGAGGGCAAAGACCCAGACAGCCCTCCCAGCTCCACTCCAAGCTTTGCTTTGCTTTGCAGGCAGCGTCTTCCCCCTCTTCACCAGCAGACAATCCCAGGACACGCTCCCTTCCCTTTCCCTTTTCTTTGCCGTCTTCTTCCTCCTGCTCCTGGCTGCCTCGCACCAAGAATGAAACAGAGTGCCACGCAATCCCAGTTCCTCTTCTCTCTTTTTCCTTTCTTTCTTTCTTTCTTTCTCTCTCTGAGACGCTGGGGCTCCCAAGCTTTCTTTCACTCCCAGTCTCTGTTCTCAGGTCACTACACAGCTGAAATGGTTTGCAGCTGCTAAAAAAATCTCCCTCTTTTCCTCTCACTCTCGCTCTCTTGCTGCTCCCCCTTCGTCTCCTCTCTCTCGCTCTCTCACTCACATGTCCCTTCTCTCTCTCTCTCTCTCGCTCGCTCACTCGCTCTCGCCCTACCTCCCCCTCTGCTCTCTTGCTGTTTGTGTTTGAATTCAGCTCCGTTTGTTCTGTTTCCTGCATCGGTATTAAAACACAGGAAGTGCTCCAATCATGCCGGTTTCCTCTCTCTTGGAGAAAAAAAAAAAAAAAGAGACGGGGAGAGAAAGAGAGGCAGAGGCGTAGGGGAGTTAAGTAGCGATAGAGAGGGAGGCAGGGTACTAAGAGGGGGCGTGGAGCCAGAGAGAACGAGAGTTGTGCAGAGGAGGATTTTGCTTGTTGCCAAAAAATATCAGCTGAATGCCGGGATGCAGCTGATTATCCCACGCCGAGCAGGAGAAAACAACGTTCTGCCATTAAAGCTACATCCAAATAAAACGCAGGAGGAAAGAGAAATGAATGAAAATTGCTTTAATATTAAAAAAGTAACATAACCCAGATGAGGGTTTCCTCCGCACAAGCACAGGCAGCACAAACTACAGTATGTCACTGAGTCTCCCCCGCTGCTGTTGCCAGATTTGGTGCGGTGGGAGAAGGAGAGAAGGGGCATAGTGATGTGAGATGGCTACATTCATGGCTACATTCATCACAGCTTTGTAATCCACTCCTAATTCTCTGGGGGCAAACCGCCCCCTAGTTGCCCCCCCCCAAACACACACACACACACACACTGTTTGGAGCACAAAAACACTGTCCTCTGAGTGAAATAATACAGAGTCAAAGAAAAAGAGAGAAAAAGCTAAAAGGAGGGGAGGGGGTGTGGAGGTAGGGAGAGAGGGGGCGGGACTGTTAGCCGACGGGAGAGAAAGAGGCTTATCAGTAATGAGCTGTCTTTTTTTTTTTTTTCCCAAAGCAGTTGTCCAGGCCGTAGGCAGACGAGGAAGTGAGTCCAGTCTGTTGTTATTCACTCCATCATTTCCCCCTTTGTCAGAGTTTTCACAGGTTTTGGTGCGGCAGTGGAGCTGTTTGTGGCGAAAGAGCCGCCGGTGTAAAAGAAATAAATAAACATGGCGGAGATAGAGACACACAGACACACACACACACACACAAAAGTCTGTGATATTCACAGGCTCCACTTGTGCATTCCCGTCTGCGCCTTCACTGAAACCCAATCCGGCTGGGGTGTGTGTGCGTGTGTGTGTGTGACTGAGGGGCCAAGAGGAAAAAGGGCTGCGCACAAAAAAAACAGGAGAGGTGGAGGAGGAAGGGGAGGGGGTGGTGCTGTCTGTTTCTTCAGGATGCCACACAAAACCCTCTGAAAAGCCACCCGCTTGGTCAGAAGGGGGATACCAGCAAGTCTGGCAACCTGCAGCTTATGATAAGGAGCGGGGGACATTGAGCCACTTTGTTTTTCTCTTGTTATCCAAAGTTACGTGCAACTCTGAGCCAGTTGTGGCATTCCTCCTCCTCCCTCCTCCTCCTCTGCCTCTTCTTCTACTTTTCTCTTCTTCTGCACTTCTCTCACAGCAAGTCTGTTTGTTTAAAGCGGTCTGTCAGAGCTCGGCCGATCCGAACCGAAGCACGCCCGCTTTCGTCTTCCTCCTCCGCTCACTCTTTTCCCCTGAAATTTCCAATGCTCACAAGTGGAGCTCGCCCTTTCTCAACTGTTGCGCAGAGCCGCCCGTGGCCTGCATGTCAAATATGCTAAATACTCCACTCTTTCTTTTTAACCACCCTCCCTCCCTCCACCAGCTCCAACCCCCCACCCCCTCCTCTCTGTCAGTTGCGCCGCAGCTGTCATTGCCGCGTCCAAGGCAAACGTCTTCATAGAAACAAAAGGGGTTTGTCGCCGGTTTGCTACACACACCCACGCGCACATGCAGAGCTCGCAGAGCTCGCATTCTCTCGCGTGACCCACGGCTAACCGACGATCCCCTCCGCGCAGACCACAACAAGATTTGAACACAAGCATTCACAGATGTGGGCCAGCCACCAGGAGAGATGGACAGGCAGCGGGGGAGAACCAAAACACATCAGACAGTGAAGGAGGCACAAAGGACAAAGAGGCTGAGAAACAGATTAAGCTCATTTAATTTGCTCATTCAAATCACTCGCCTACCCCTTCCTTCTCTGACTCACACAAGCGGAGTCAGTGCCTCCACCCGTGACCCCCGCGGTGATCTGCTTAAGATTAAACCTGATTCTTCCGCTGATCTACCCCGCGCCCCCCTCCTCTCCGATGATTTTCATTCATTCCTCAGCCGTCGCGGCTGGTTAAAGAGCCGCAGCACCGGCAAAAACAGGGACGGCAGAGTGAGGGGACGAGAGGATTAGGGCTTTAACTTTCCCCGGGGGTCGCGGCGTGGAGCAAAACTTTACTGCCCTGGTGCTGAGCAGCACTCTGGATCACAGCGGCCACACTAAATGGCCTTGCTGTTCACACATAATGCCGGTGCGTTTCGCGCTGCCATTGTGTGCGTGTCTAGAGGCCTGAAACCACTTAGTGCAGTTAAGTGACATAAACACGAGCACAGGTGGAGGGCATAAAGTATCTGTTATTGACTTTTCTGGGTGGTTTATTTGCTCATGGGGGAACACCTGTCGACGGGAAAACATTTTTTTTTCTCCATCTTCCTCCTCTCATTTCTCCCTCCCAACCCCCGAGTAAATCCATAATCCATCTCTTCAAAACATTTAATGTCATTTTCTTCCTCCACGTCTTGTTTTTCACTCTCCCCGCGTCCACCCACCCCCCCGCTCTGTGGTAACCTGGCAGCAGCAAAAATGTAGCTGCCATTTCGCTTTCCCTCTGTGCTTCCACTCCGCTCACCCACCCTCGTTCCCTCCAACTCTCCGGGGTAGTTTTATATTAACTAGCAGAGCATTTCACCTGCCTGTGTGTGTGTGTGTGTGTGTGTGTGTGAAAGCATTTATTGTTCTCAACCTTACTCAGACACAAAGAGACCTGGACCCTGCGCGTGCACGCACCCAAAGTCGCACAAAGACACCGACACACGCGCGCGCACACATCTCTGTTAGCAAATAAGGCGCGCGCCTCCACCCTGACGCTCGGCGACTTCAATAAGCACGACTGTCAATCACCTGCACGCACCACTGCCGGCCATAATGGCAGCTTCAGACTTTGCAGATTTCGCAGGCTGATTTGCAGAGCGCGTGCGGGTGGGCACCTGGTGAGCGTTTTCAATTTAACAGTGAGTTATTCTGCATGTGCACACACACACACACACACACACACACACGCACACACACACACGCACGCACACATTCTTTTAGGCAAATAAAAACTTCACACTTTCCCCGGCCTGGCTTTCTGGGGTGTGTGAAGCAGTGTGTTTTCCTCATTCAGCCGGCGGTCCACGTTACAGATGGAGTTTAATGTCCGTGTGCGATTAACGCAGGAAGGGCTTTCCACTTTATAAACACTTCGGAGGTCAGCTCTCTGCGGCGGTTTACACCATTTGGGGAGTTTCAGTGGGGTAAAAATAGAAAACCATCCTCTTTTCTTTCTTTCGGTGACCTTTCTCCTTCTCTCTTTCTGGCTCCCCCCCCCACACACACACACACACCAAACAACACCTGTGAAGCTGCCTGCTGACAGGTCAGTGCTGGAGGTCATCTCTCTTTTTTCCTCACACACACACACACACACACACACACACAACCTCCTCCTCTCCTTTCCTTTCTCCACCTCCCACACATCCGCACACCCACCTGGTGCTCCTTCTCACTGGGATCTTACACCTCTTCAGTAAAACACAGTAAAATAAAGTCTCCACTTATTTATTTTATTCTTTACATATCACACAGTCTGTCGCCGTAAATCTGCACTTTATAATTTTATTTGAGATAAAACAATAACAGAAAAAAAAAAAACAGGCAAACAATTTATTTAGCTTGGTATTCTCAAAGAGTCGGATCTCATAAATATTTGTCCCGGCTCATCTCGGCAGAGTAAACTGGGTTTCGTTGAACTGAGGGAAGGAGAGAAGGAGAAGGAGAGCGGGAAGGCCGGGCCGAGCCGTGGCATGCCTTTCTAATTCACAACAGCTGAAACAATAATACGGGACCTGAGAGTGGAAAGGCTAAGATGTTTTACGCACACACACACACACACGCACACACAACGTATTTAGATTTTAAGTCGTAACAATCGCTTTCTCGATCGTACATACGCAGGAAGGCGGAGACGTGTGTTTGTGCGTCTGTCTGAATCTATTTTTGTGTTTGTGCGTGTCAGCAGGTACAGGAGCGTTCGGCCGGATGAACCAGGTTATGTGATTAGAGAAATGATGTTAGGGTGATCCAATCAGCCCCTCAGAGGGACCAAATGAGAAATGAGAGTCACGCGCTCGAGACTCGCACACAAAAACAACACAACACACGGACTAACGGACGTGAGCACGTAGACAGAAAGGGAGCAGAGAAGACGGAGCGCGGTCCAGGAAAAATCCAGAGAGCCGACGCTCCAGATGACGTGTGACTTGGATTAGCAGGGGAGTCATGGGAGGGTTACTGGGCTCTGACACACTGAACTCTTCTGACTGCACCATGGCTGCTAACGGCTAACGGCTAACAGGTTAGCTGTGCTGCAGCTGCTGCAGTCTGAGTGCGCAGGGCAGAAACTTGGATTTGGACAGTGTTTATTTTGCTTTGCTTTGTTTCATGCGTCTCCTTGTTGCACGTGCCATCATGTGGTTTTGAGGGTTTCCACACAGTGTGCACGCATACGCTCAGCGTGATGAATACAGAGTGTTGCCTTCTACTCATAAAACCAGAGCAGATGAAATACTGATGGGTGCACAGCAACACGAAGTGTGCATCAGAGTTAAAACCAGTTGTTTTTCATTACGACTCTTAAGCAGTGTGGCTTGAAAGGCCGGACGTGCACGGTTTTACCCTGGGATTGCAGATGTCAGTCATGATTTATGGATTTCAGTCCAGGGCAGAAACGTTGTTTGAGGCCTCTGACTCGTCCACATCCTGGTTTGCACTGCATTGGTTCAGGGGATGGCCAAAATATGTGTTGTTCAAGCTGCAGCTCCAACCGCTAATTAGGGAAATGTGAAATTTAAATGTGTAAGCAGCTTTATAGGTGAAAATTAGGACACGTTCCAGCTTCACAGCATGGTCCACAAGACAACCAGTGAGCTGCTGGCCCAGTTTGGCTTGACTTCTACTCCCACCATTAAAGAGTTGCTGACACAGTTGGTGCGGGGAAGGACAGTGAGTCACGAACTTACAGATTCTCAGAGGAGCACATGCCGCAGGATGATGAGGCGGAGGGGCTAGAAGAGAAACTAAAGGAGGTTAAAACGAGAGACAGGAGGAGGTGAAAGGTGGGAGGGAGAGAAGATGGAGGGGCTGCAGACAGGGGGAGGCGTGCAGCCATGATTTAGGACTGGGATTTTCACAAACGTGTGCACACAAAGACACACAAAGACACACACACACACACCTCCTGCTCTGCTGTCACCCAGACTAACCAGCCCTTCCCAGGAATGTCCATCTGCAGCTACGGGTTTAGAGCCTTGTAACGCCCCTCTGCTAAAACACCAGAGAGAGTGTGTGTGTGTGTGTGTGTGTGTGTGTGTACTCATCCCACCCAGAGACTATGTCAGCTGCTTAGGGAAGGAGGGAGCCAGGAGCATGCAGAGGGATGTTGATGCCACACCCTAATGTGTGTCTCTGTGTGTGTGTGTGTGTGTGTGTGTGTGTGTGTGTGTGTGTATTTGCGTATTTGTGTGTGAGGGTGGGGCGAGGAGACAGCTGAGATTCCAGATTGCACCCCGAAAAAGACTGGAATTAGAAGCATCCTCTGATGGAGAGTGCACACACACACACACACACACACACACACACACACACACCTCTCATCGGCCCACGGAGTCACCCTAAATACAAACACGGATTCCACAGTAGCACATATGTGCCGACAGGACGGCCGCGTATAAACATGTACGCGACAAATAGCGGGACCCTGACTGGGAAACGGAGACGCAGACGGGAACTTTCTGATCCGTCTCTCGTATAAAAACACAGTCCGAATCCAAAAACGTCTCCTTTGTTTACTCATTTATTCCCTCTCCGTACGGCAGACACTCAGCGGTTTACTCTCGGGAGCAGTAAATTAAGATTTCGGACGCTCGTCGATACGTCGCACGACCGTTTCCTGTTTCCTAATCTGCAAAATCGAACCCACTGATGTGTTGAGGCGTTGTTCGCACGATGCAGCGTGCACGCCACGGACACTACTTTGTTTGTTCCACTGGAGGCATTTGCGAGGGCAGTCCACAGTCCACACAGGGTTTGGACAAGCATAAAACGGCAAACAGCAAACGTCATAGTGGACGGGCAGTGAGTTACAGCGCAGGAGGTGCAGAGCAGGGTGTATTTCTACACTTCACATCTACTTTCTCCTGTTTTTCACACAGAATTACAGCGACTGTGCGTCTTGTGTTTTGAGTGCTGCCAATACCCAGGCGACCTACGCTCCAGTGCCGTGCCTGAACGCACCTTCTGCTCCTGCTGACCAACTGTTTTTAAATATCCCGCCTACGCTCCGCCGCAAATGTGTTTTTCATTTAACGTTAGCGTCGCTAAACGTCGGTGATGCTCGCCTGAACGCACGCAGCCGTGCAGGACTCTTCCTGAAACAAACTGGTTTAAAGTTAAACTCAGGGGAACGTGCAATCGAAGAATAAGTAAACAAGACCCTGAGCGAGTTTTCAGCTCTTGGTTCGAGACGTGTGAGCACTAAACATACGAGGGCTGCCCGTTAACCGTTTTTCTGTGAGATCACCGTTTGGGAAGTTTAAAAAATAATCTGACTGCATCACCTCCCACTCCCATGACCCCTTATCCCATGGCTGCCCTCCACCCAGACCCACACACGTACACACAGTCTCACACACACACACACACACACACTACGCCCTCAGCCCCCCCCTTGTCTTTCTAAGCATCGGCATGACATCATCCCTCCGGATTGGAAACGGGGTCTGGTGGGGGAGGGGAAGGCGAGGATGAGGGGAGAAAGGGGGTGGCCTGGTCCGTTCTGGAGCCAGACAGACATGTTTAGGTTTGAAATGAGATCGGTTACAGAGGGACAGAGTGAGGGAGAGAAGGTAGAGGGAGGTAGAAACAAAGCAGGGCGGGGGGGGGGGCTTCAAAGAGATTTTCACTGTCGTCCCCCTCTGCCTCCTTTTAGACTATTAGAGGAGACGTTACATACTGCAGCTACAGGGAGACAGAGGACAAAAGCCATGTGGAAAAACCCTCTGTTCCATTATTTCCTCATCTCGCCCTGCGCATCTGTAAGCCTGCCTCGTGACCCCGCTCTCTGTGAGGACCTGACATCTCTCTCCCTGCCCCGACTCTTGTTTTCTCTCTTCCTGACAATATTTCCCCCACCCTTGCCCTCCTATAAATACCCCCCCCCCCAGATAGAGTGACAGGCCATTTCTCTATGCTCTACATACCCCGCAGACAGTAGCTATTATACATTCTGCCCCTGCTATTACTTTTGCACCAAGTGTGTCTGCGCCTCAGCTCGCAGTTCGCAGCTTTAAAATCGGAATCGGCGCACGAGTAACGTGATTAACACCTACAGTCTGGCTCCTGTTACCCGGGCTTAGTTACGCCTTGAACGGCTTAGTTCTTTTGTTCTGAAACAGATTCTTTCTTTGAGACGCACGGAGAGATAAAACAACAGAGGAGCAAGTGAGCGCAAACCACCGCCGCTCCAACAGGAGGACGTTTTGCACCATGAAGCAAAAAACACAAAGACGATTTTACGAAACCAATCTGACAAATCATTAAATGCAGGTTCTCAAGGTCGTCAGTGCACCTGTAAACCTGCACCATTAAACTGCGCCACAGTACACAAGCGCACAAAACAGCTTCAGTCGCTCTTTGTCTGATCGGCCTCTGTTTTTCATGTGCAGCCTATTTAGCTTTCTGCAGCTCTCCCTCTCTCCCTTCATCCTTCTCTCCTTCTCTCAACACCTCTTTATCTCCTCTGTCTGTTTGCTCTGTGCAACACATTCACTCGGCTCGCTCTCATTAAGGGACCGGCGAGGGGGGGGGGGGCAGACCCAGAAAGAGGCGGAAGGGCTGAGGAAGAAACACGCAAACACGGAGAGGTTAGTAGGTCGACAGAGAGATGTGAGGCGATGGAGATGTTTCACAAAATACACAAATTAAAGAAGGTAAAGAGACGGAGGATGAAACGGAGCAGGAGAGGAGAATGTTCTTTGATCCTCCCACACATCTTTACAGCCGCGCAGCCGATCAACTCCCTCGGGAACGAGCAGGAGTCCTGCTAAATTTTTCAAATGCACGAGGACGATCAGAGCTCGCGTCGCACGAATCACCGTCGATCATCCTCAAAGCACGTAACCTTCGCCGAGCGTGGCGGCAAGAGCAGACGGGGGGGGGGAAAGAAACCGGGATCCGTGCGCTCTTCTCCCGAGCTCACACATGCTTACACAGTTTCCTAAAGTGGACAGGAAATGACATCATGGCAAGAGAATGTGCTCTTTAATGACAGTAGTCAGACTGAAAGAGCTGCCTGTGCCCGTAAAACGAGCGGCGGAGTAACGCAATAAAACACAATGGAGGTGCCAGCAAAGCACATTCTTGAGGTCGGCGTCTGCAGCTCGAGACCGAAAAGTGGAATTTCTCTAAAAGCCGAGAGCGCGCCACAGACTAAACGCTGAAATATGACAAGAGTGAAACAATATAATACGACGAATACACCGAGGTGAGGCCTGGTTCACTCAGATCAATCAACTAACAAAAACATCAATAATTAATATGTATATATAACATATAATTAACTCCCTGCCCTAGATTTGAGAATGTTGCCTCTTATACGTCACCTCTAACTTATTCTTATTGATCATATTTAATCTATGTTCTCTTGATTGTTATGATCTTATTCAGTATGATTCATATTTTGTCTGGTTCCAGTAACTCGTTCGCTTCAGAAACACGTTGATCATTCCTCATTTAGAAACTCAGGCCTGTTTCAAGTTTCACCGTTCCTGTTTGCATTCTTTCTGCGCACCGCGAACCGTTTTCACATCATCTCGGTAAGTTGACGTCGCGCTGAGACATCACAGACGACTTCGCTGATGGAGACCGGCGTCCTGCGTGCTGACATAAAGCTTGAGGTGAAAGCAGCAACAGCAGAGGGGCAAGAACAGACGTTCCCTGTGCTTTTATAGTACCGAGTGATGCTAACCACAACGACGAGGCTAACAAGTTCAAAACGCTGGATGGGTGGAGCCTAAACATCATGACGGGGGTACGAGAGGATGAGAGGGAGAGAGAGTTTGTGGGAAATCTGAAGAGAAGAGCTGAAAGAGCATCATGACCGTGATTCAGCAGCGTGTCAGGCATTTCAAAGAGACGTGTGACTCAGCTAATTACCGTCTCTGACTCCTGACACGCCACAGGAGTCCCACACACACACACACACACAGGCGGGCGGACACACACACACACACACACACACACACACACACACTCTTACCTCACGGTCTCCGGAGGTATGAGCAAGAGGAAAGGATGGATGGATACCTCCTCTGAGGCTCTGCACGTATTGAATGTCACTATTCATCACGCGCACACACACACACACACACACACACACAGCTGTGCTAATGTTATGCCGAAGATTTTCTGTTCAACTGTGCAAATTAGTTTCAGGGGCACGATGGAAGAGGCAGAGCATGTGAACACAAACAAGCGCAGCCTTTTCACCCCCGAATGCAATCGCATCCTCCCGTGTTTTCACCCGCGCTATCAGAGCGGGGATCACAACTGCAGAAGCCAGCGGCGAACGCGCAGAGCACGTACCGGAGCAAAGACGACTTTTAACCGAAGCAAATGGAATTACGAAGAGAGGGGAGATTAGGAATATGAGAAACTGCCGCAAATCAGGTTTCACTCAGTTTCTCTAAACGACTTCAACGATCACTGACACGCACAGTTCTCCACACTCCACACATCCACGTAAACGAGCAGGAACAAGAGGACGATCCTACCTTGAATTCCTGCAGCTGCTGTTTGATCATCTCCACCTCTGTGCCGACCATGCCCTGTGCATTCAGCCCCTCTTCGGCTCTTCCCAGCAGGCCTTGCAGCTCGGCCACCAGCCTGTAGAACTCTCGAACCCTCCCAGCGGCGTCCTCGATCTGGTCCAGCCTGGCCTGGCCGCGCTCGCTCAGCTGGAGAGCAGGGAACGGGAAAATTACTAAATCGTGACTGGACGAAAACAATTTAACTTCCACATCATGCAAAACAGCAAATAACTGCACCAAACAATCCCCACCAATCACCGTCATCTCCCATCCCACTCACCTTGCCGGCCTGGCGGCTCAGAGCCTCTGTCTCCCTCCTGAGAGCCAGCAGATCAGGGGAGGAGCCTTCTCGCCGCAGCATGCTGGTGCACTCTGACGCGTGAGCCTCCAGCTCCGTCCTGAGGTTGGTCAGACGGGACAAGAAGCCCTTCAGGGCGTCGGCCTGAGAGGCCAGGGAGTCTGCATCGCGTCCGACCGGGCTGAGGGAGTCCAGCTCGTCGTCGAGGTCGGCAAGGCGTGAGAAGACATCGCGCACGTGGGACTGGACCTCGCCGACGCCCTGCAGCCGGGACTCCAGGGAGGAGCAGCACTGCTCGATCTGATGGAGGGCAAAGAGGCAGAGAGGTGTTTGTTGAATAATACTTCATCAGACGTCTGTCCTACTGTAGTATATCTGCTACGGATCATATCTCAGTGAAGGTGTCACTAAATCAGTTTAAATAACAAGAAAATACAAAAATAAAAAGGTTAAAGATGAAGATTTTTAACTGATTTTGAGCAAAGATGAACATTTTTCTCTGAAACCAGGTCCACGGTCAGACTGGAACTGAACACTGAACACAAACGTGCCGACATTTACATGGAACAAAGGACGGCGACACAAAAAGATGGCCGACTCAAACCGCGCGTTAATACTTTGAAGGAGGAGCCTGTGTGATGACACCTTCCCTGCCAAAGCCGAACAAACCACTGGAACATGCAACCAAACCAGAAAACGATGCAACACAGCGGCGAGTATAAATAGGTTTAGTCAGCGTAGGTGCGAGGAGGAGACAGGGGAAGCGTTACCTAAGAGTTGATCTGCATCATCTGCAGCCGCACGGCGACTCTACGCTCAACAATGACATCAGATCAATATTTTATAAAAAGAAACAAAGCAGCTCGGCGAAGCACGGCATAGCACAATGGTTTCACGTGCAGCCCCGGCTTCCTGTGATTGCTCGGAGCCTTAAATGGAGTATTTGGAGGCCGTGTGGCAGAAAGCAGGTGAAATACTGCGGGTGCTGAATTCTCACAGCTCCGGTTTACATTTCAAACTGTGATCAAGTGTTAAATGTCCACAGTGACCATATATGACGACTCCGACTCAAACGGCCAAACTCCTCTGACAGCGATAGTTGCTCTGCTCTCTCTCAGCTCACTGACACACACACACACACACACACACACACTAGATGTGACACCCTCTCACACAGTGGCCCTTGGTATAAATAGCTTCCCCCACTTCTTTTCACTCCAGCAGACATAAATTGTTGAGGTTACAGTAACTCATCGTGGTTACGACCCCTTTCGTCTCTCTCGTCTCGTCGTGCGCGGCTGTTTTGCATCACAGCTACCTGCTCGCCGCCGGACTCCGTGCTGCCTTAATATATGGGTCAAGTGAACTTCGGGCATTCATTTGGCTTTAATGGACGATCTCTGGCCAGGTTTGGGAGGAGGACGTCGTGTTTTATGTCGTTATTTATTCAATAAAATCGCTTTCAATCGCTTTGAAAACCTGCAGGCTCACGTCACCGTCATTCGCTCTGTTGTCCTCCTGCGGATCTGCTCCCTCACCTTGTCAGTAACGTCATCATACTCTTTCTCTGTGTCTCTGGCCTGCTCCTGGAGCTTCTGCGCTCCCTCGGTGCTGCCTGGTGAGTCCTGTACCAGCCCCTGGGCCAGATCTCTGAGGTAGACCACCTGGGGCTTCAGCGACCTCAGGCTCTCCTGCTGACTCCTGAGCCTCTCCAGGCTCTTGGCACTGCATGCCTGAATAGGAGAAGTAAATGTGAACTGTCAAATGCTAAATTATGTCTTTTTAATGAAAAGGTTTTTACTTTACAGAGAAACACGGCCTATGTTTCTCAGTACCTGTGGCCCCAGAGCCTCCTGGACTTCAATCTGGTGCTTGGCGGCCTCGAGCCTCCTCTCTGCAGCCTGTCTGCCCTCTTCAAACTCCTTCAGGCGTCCGGCCAGCTCCTCCAGCTGGGAGGTGCGGTTATGAAGGCTCTCGCCCAGTTTGTCCACCCTGTGGTTCAGCTGGGCCTTCTCATCTCGCACCTGGAGAAGATTTAATCACATTACACCAGTTTAGTTTTCTTTATTTAATGAATTTATAACTTTTAAATCAATAACAACACTCCCAACTGCTTAAAGACACCCAGAATCCTGCAGCTTGATCATTAAACTATAGAACATATCATGACAATTAAGCCAATGAAGCAAACTGAGAGGACGTCAAAGTCTGCGATGAAGAGAAGTACGGACCTCTTCCTCCCCGATGCAGCATTGTTCCAGCAGCTGATCTGCTGCAGAATTGAAGGCCTCGATCAGAGGTTGTCGTCTTTCGAGGTCCAGGGATAGACCTCGAGCCTTTTGCAAGGCTTCGTCCAGGGCCGACGGGTCCAGTGACGGCTGGATCTCTCCATCTTTCTGCTCGCACTCCGCTAACCATGGCGTCAGCTCGGCCTTGTGCTGCTGGTAGGTGTCTGCTTTGCTCTGGGTGGTCTTCAGTCTGCTCTCTCGATCTGCGATCCTCTGGTTTAGCCCTTCCCAGTCCTGCCTCAAGGAGGCGAGGCGAGACTGCAGAGCAGACTTTTCATCTCCGCCTGCGGGCAGAGTGGCGAGCAGAGACGCTCCCTCCGCTTGGATCAGCTCGTAGGAGCCTCGCTGGCTGGCGATCCCTCGCTGGAGTTCAGCGGTTTGCGCCAGCAGGGAGCGGATGGCCTCGGGCTGACAGGGCAGAGAGTCGGTGGACAGCTCTCTGGGATCGGCCTGCTTGTCCAGCCAGGAGCGCAACTCTTCAAACATCTGCTGGAACTGCTGAGTGGACGACAGGGCGGTCTGGAGCTGAGACAGACCATCAGCTGGAGGACAGAGCAGCGGAGCAGAATGGATTACAAACACAAACACTGAAAAACTATTTCAAACAAAAAAGGAAAAATAGGATTTTTTGTTTTATTTATGGATGGATTTGTTTGTTGTACTTGGTTATTATCAAAACAACACTCCCATTACAGCTGAAGAGGGTTTTAGAAAAGAAATTCTGTTTGACTTCTCTGAAACTTCACTGATCTATTCATTAAAGTGGGTTTCCTCTCTGTATAGAGAAACAATACAAGCAAATAAGCCGTGATAAACACTGGGTCGTATAAACCGCGCTAAAACCACAGTTACTATGACAACCACATAAACCCCACAAACCTGCACGCTCCTCTAAACTCTTCAGTGGCCCGCTGACGCTCCCCAGACGTTTACTCAGCTCCTCCTTCAGGTAGGGCTCGGCCACGATGGCGCTCAGCTCCTGGCAGAGCCTCTCGGCCTCAGCCAGCTCAGTCCGCCGCCTCTCCAGCTCTGAGCGGATCTCGCCGGTTTCCTGCAGGCGCCGTTTGAGCGCCTCGGGCTGGGCGCTCAGCGAGGCCTGAGCATCCAACCTCTCGCTCAGAGCAGAAACACTGGAGGAGAGCTCTCTGAGCAAAGCCTGAGCAGGAGAGGAGTAAGGTTAGAATCACCTGGCGTCATGGCGGCAGTGAAGCGTTCAACCATACGAGACCCACCTGGTACCGCTCGCTGGTTCCTTGGGCCTGATCGATGTGGTTCGACCTCTGGCTCAGTCGCTTTGTTAGGTCCTCCCACTGCTGGGAGATGGAGCCCAGCTCAGCCCGGACCTCTGCCAGGTCCTTAGGGTCCTGAGCAGCGTCGCCAGTCTGGGAGAGGATTCCCTCTGCAGACTCGGTCAGCTGGTCAAACTGAGGCCGCCGCGTCTCAAACTCACGCAGCATGAACTTGGAGGAGGAGGAGAGGGAAGAGCGTTTTAGTATTAAAACTTCTAAAGTGTGTTTTATATCTCCCGCTCACTGTACTGGTTCCCACATTATGTGTGTGTGAGTGTGTGTGTGCATTAATAACGGCTGCACGTGCACCTTGTGGCAGCCTCTCTGTGTCTCTGCCCACAGTCTTCTCCATCTCATACCTGCACTTGCTGTTTCTGCGTGTTCAGCATGTTGGGGTCGATGCTCAGCGGGCCCAGCACGCTCATCATCAGCTCCTTCTCCCTCAGCCACGGGCCCAGCTGATTGGCCGCCGAGGCGAAGCTGCCCAGCCTATCGGCGCACGTCTCCAGCTCGGTCTGCCTCTGGGCCGCGGTCTGATTGGCCGCCTGCCAGCGCGCGTCTGGGGGAAAACACCAATCAGGACAGGCGTGTGAGAACACAGGAAGCGCTGCATGTAAAGTGCAGCGACGGTGATGAAAACAAAGCACCTGATTCGATGTGAAGAACTCTGATGAAACATCCAGCAGTGTGTGTGTGTGTGTGTGTGTGCGTGTGTGTGTGTGTGCATTCAGGCCACACGGCTTTGAGAAGGCATTATGAAATATAAAAGGCCCCCTTCTTTGGATTTCACCTTAAATATTTCTGTCTCTGTTACCTCATAGGTAAAAATATCAAGCATGAGAGCGAACAAACAGCTCTGACCGGAACACTTCCCACTCTCTCCCTGGATAATATTGATCGCAGCTCCTCACAGCCCCTCGGAAGAGAGTATTACAAACACCGAGGCACCACGCCACTTTCTTTTCAGCCACTTTCAGAAACAAACCAGAGTTCAAGCGAGAAGGTCGAGGTGGTTACACAACACGTGCCCTTTAATGACATAATGTAACATGTGACATCCTTGAGGCACACGCGCTGTCCATTTATTCCCAGTGTTTCGAGGTAAAAGGTCAGTTTCGCAGTACAGTTAATTCCATCGCGGCCCGTCGTCGCCCTGCAGCCATCTCTGCCGGGGATTCGTTCGGGGGCTTTGCCGAGGCACGACGTGACCAAAGAACAATCGGCTCCGACTGCAAATATTTTCATTATCTCTCCAGAAAGTCTTTGTAAACCCAGAAATCTTAGAAATGTTCAGACGTTTCTCGCAACCACACTGTCTCATCGTGTCCCCGAGAAACCATTTTGTATAATTTGCAACTGTGGAGTCAGAGCACGTCGTCATTATGTCCCTATAAATGAGCTCTCACCAGGACTGTGAGCTGGGTATCTGGCTTTTCCACCTATGATTATTATTATTCTTCCGTGTGCAGCACATACCGATCTCTTGCAGCTGCTGTCTCCAGCTGTCTGCCTCAGGTGAATCAGGGTTGTCAGCAATCAGCTTCCTCAGTGTGCTCTTCAGCTCCTCCACCTTCCCGGAGTGCTCGGCCATCTCTGAAAGCAGGGCCTGGAGGGGAAGAGCGAGAGGGCCGCGAGAGAGCGGATAGCAGCGATTTAAAAATATGATACTGATTCAACGAGACAAGGGACTGAATTTGAAAAGAAACTGAATAAGACATAAAATAGTCGTTTACCTTGTTCTCCTGGGCCTGGGCGCGCACCACCTCAGGTCTGGACGGGGAGGCGGTCTGTCCCTGTTTCAGGCTGTGCTCTCTGTCTGACAGCCAGCTCTTGAGCTCCTCCGTGCCCTGCCTGGCCTTCTGCCGCAGCTCCAGTGAGGCCTGCTGCCGACTAAGACGCTCCTTCAGCTCGCCGCCCAGCGCCTCATAACGGCCGTTCACGTCAGACACGGCCACCTGGAGCTCTGTCAGGTCTGAGACAAGGAGGCAATTAAAAAAATGCAGGTTAGCAGCTGGACGAAGCCATGAAATAAGAAATGGTCTTATCATTTTATCATGAGGTATGCAGTGCAGGCAGATCAGGGTGGTCTGATGGTCTGATTAGACAAATTCGCCACTGACAGATGATTTGCACGATGAGACGGCTGACGGACAGGAGACAGGACGGTACAGGACACTGGAAACAGTGGAGCGCTGAGTAAACTGAGCAGGACGAACCATAAACACTAATTCAAGTGAAGCACAATTCAACTGGTGCTGAAGTTTATCTCAGAGGCTCATTTTCAGGAGGCGGTGAACGAGAAGAGAGAGAGTGCTGGAGGGAGGGAGAGCTCACCTTTGCAGGTGTGAATGCCATTGACACTGCTGGGACCTGCTGAGCCATTGATTTGAGGAGCACCTGGGAGAAAGACACACACCTGACTGAGACAGCGGCACCACAACACGCTAACACACAGAACAGGACCAGCGACGCGCCGACACGTTAAAAATATGCGGACACATTTAAAAAAAAAAAAAAAAAAAAAGGTCAGCGGAGAGTCAGGAGAGCTCAGCGGGACGTTGCACAAAAGCGGTGGAAACAGACGACAGTGGCGAGAGAGACGGCCTTTACACGGCACGGACACTTCATGGATTCATTAAAAAGCTGCGTATTTAATATTGCAGCCTCTGCTTTTCACCTCCGCTACGATCTGCTTCGCTTTCCGCTCCAAACGTAACAACAAATCTTATCTGCTTCCAAAAAATGTTCCGTTTATGAAGTTATGCATTATATAATTACACATCATGGACTTAAAAAGATGCTTAAGAGACTTAGGAGGAGAAGAGTGTGTCCCCTGGCGCAGATGTTGTGGTATCAGACTGAATTTTACTGTAAAGTTTCCACCCTTTTCGACACGCAGGTAACAAGACAAGTCTTCTTTCCTGCTCCGCTGCGCTCATGATTTCTTTTTCAGCTCTGTGTTTGTCGTCCCAGCCCGTACGTCATTTGTAAATACCGTCAAATTCGCCTACAAAAATGCTCTCGCGGGAGAAATAAGTCATTTCAGCTGAGGCCGAGTGGGAGAACTGATTGGTTTGGCAGCGTCTCCCTCTCCCTCCTCTTACCAGTTTTGGTCTGAGGGGCGGTGATGTCGATGATGAGGGACTCCAGCTCGGAGCCCGACTTGTTCAGCTCCTGGATCCTTGATCGCTGTGACTCCCAGTCGTTCAACAAGTCCTGGAGGCATAATGCATTTTGCAGTGAGCTTTAAGACCCTCACTGGATCCAGTAGAAACAGGAAATATATATATAAAATATGTAAAATGTTGGTGTAAAACAGGATGAAGCAGGGTTTGCATGAGTGTATATTGTTTCTAGATGATCACACACACCTTGAGCTGCTGGACTCTTCTCTGCAGCCCCTCTGTGTTGACGTTGGCCTCTTTGGGCGGCAGCTGGTCCTGCGCTGTCTGAAGCCATCGGAGGAGGGAGCCAGAGAGGCCGCGGAACTGGATCAGCTGCTGCTCACAGGCCTGGATGGCAGCAAACCTGTGGGGAACAAAGCAAAATAAAAATGCCAGAAGATGGGCGAGAGATGGAAAAACACAGTGTCAGAGAGGAGACGAACTAATAACGAAAGCGGAGAAAATGGGGACTTTAATCACACTGTGGCGTTTTCACTGTAGCATAATGCAGTCACATGATCTCCACTGAGCTCATCTCACAGCAAAAACCCCACCAGGAGTGAAAGAACAGAGGAAGCACTATTGACTGGGATCACTCAGGCTCTCACGCCGGCCCACGTTAGCAGCCCTGACCTCCATGTCCCGAGCTACGGCTGGAAAAGTGCTGACTGCCCGTAGACAAAACAGCTCTGAGGAGTCGTCTGGCGTGGAGCGGTATCATTATCACGCTGCTATTTTCTCCCCCCCCGGGATTCGAGGCCGGGAGTCATCCGAGCAGGCCGTTTATAGGACGGACAATGAGCCGTGTCCACTCTGCTTATATTAGCACCCGGGGCCTGCTCATCGGCTCGCGCTGGCCTCGCAGATGCAGTGCGTGCTTGCAGCAGACGCACACAAACACACCGGACTGTACTTGGTAACCAACTGCTGTGAAACATCATACAACGCAGTATATAATCCCCTACATCATGCACAGTATGTTCAATGAGTGCTCTCACCAACAGGGTCACAACCTACTAACACACACGTCTTATATTTATACTTAAATCACTCACTAATCACA
Source organism: Datnioides undecimradiatus (assembly GCA_008933995.1). Classification (NCBI taxonomy): domain Eukaryota; kingdom Metazoa; phylum Chordata; class Actinopteri; order Lobotiformes; family Datnioididae; genus Datnioides; species Datnioides undecimradiatus. The sequence continues at coordinate 10,413,767 of WARS01000044.1, read as the reverse complement.
TGTTTATCTATTCATCTGATCAGGATGTATTCACAGGAAAGCCTATACTGGCTGTTTACGCGTCCCTCTCTCACCAAGTACGATGGTATTTATAAATTCCCAGCCCCCATCTGACAGGCTTCAACTGTGGCTGCTCACTGAGGCGACGTCAGACGGGGTAGGCATAGCAACTGGTGCGCCGCGAAGGCTACAGATTTAGAAAACGAATTTTGGAAATGCCCGCGGTGTCGTCGGCATCGCATCGAGTCAAGTCTTCTGAGGTTTGACTCTTCCCGTCTCTCAAGGTTATCCGGTTTGTTGACAGTCGAACTGGAATCGACCCCTCTCGTGCGTGAATATCAACAGCTATCCAGCCCCAGGTTTGATTCCTGACAGCTTTGCATCTGCTGCCCCCTTGTGTATCTTATTTTAAACTGCGCAACTGACAAGAAAAGTGAGGACAGGCCTTGAAGAAATGGATTTATGTTTCGTTAACCGAACAAGCTACACCTCAGCAAAGCAAAGTAAACGTAAGAGTTTGTGGGTGTTGACACCTACCTTTCACTGACATTGGCTTCCAGTTGTGTGAACTCATCCGACACCTCTTTGACATTATCCAATAAGCTCTGGGTGTTGCTGAAGGCTTTTGATTGGCTGAGTTCGGTGCCGAGGTTGCAGAAGGACTTCAGCTGACCTGCTTCCTGCTCCAGCTCGGACCTGACCTCCTGAAGGAAGACGCGCGGCACAGAAGTGTTGAATAAACAAGCAGTGTAACTAATCCACTGCTAACATTAGGCTCTGTAAGAAGTCTGAAAAGCATGAAATCCATCTTGCAAATGATCTATTTATAAAATGTGATCCCCCCGCTGACCTCAATGGTCTGTCTGTAGTCATCCACGCCGCGGTCTGGCTGGCCTGCCGGGCTCAGAGCTTTTAGTCGGCTCTGCGTGAAAACCTGGAGGTCGGCCCCCAGACGCTCGTAGCTCTCCAGCCTGGGCAACAGCCCCTTGAGCTCAGCCTCCCTCTCGGCCTGGCTGGCCTGCGCTGCAGTGTAGCGCTGAGTCAGTTCGTCTAAAGCACCCTGAAGGCCGGGGGCCGTGGAGGCGTCAGAACTCTGGAGGAGTTTGGAAACAGAGTCCCGCGTTGCTTCGACGCTGCCCTGCCTGGACAGAAGCTCCTGACGAAGTTTCTGGGGCAAGACGTTTGGTTTGAGGGCAGATCATATATATCAGTTAACAGTTTTAACAGTACAATGCAGACACCTGAGGCATTTCTGAAGGAGCTGTTTCGTACTTTGTTAGGAAACCTTGCAGAGTTTCCTCTGGGTTTACTCCTACCTGGTTCTGGGTCAGGGCGTCTTGTACAGCCTGTGCAGTGGGCTCAACCGGTCCAGGATTTAGAACCAGTTTGTCCAACCAGCTCAGCAGACCCTTCAGGCCCTCCTGGACGCTGACCGATTGGGCCACAGCTGTCTGCAGCTGCTCGGCCCGCTCCGACACGGATGCAGAGAGGGAACCAAACCTCTTCTCCAAACCATCTGAGAAGGAGGAGATGGAACAAATGAAAACATGTTTAATTAAGTCCGGTCAGTTTGAATCTGAATGTGCATGTGCGATTTGACACTCAAAACTATTTAGTGAGTTACCTGCCGCACAGAGGATGTCAACAGCTTTCAGGGAGGGAGACTCCTCTGTGCTGACCAGCTCTCTCCCTGCTCTCTTCACCTTCTCCAGCTGCACTGAACGCTCAGCCAGCTCGTCCTGAAGCAGCTGAGGACAGAGGACGTGATTACCGTCAAATCATCTCTACCGCTGATAAAATATGTTGAACGCACCACAAGCTTTCCACATGCTTTCCACTTTAGCACTTGACTCTTTTTCCAGGCTTTAATTGACTCAATTTAAACTTTTTGGACGGCGCTGAACGTGATGTGGCGGCTGTCAGCGAGCCCAGATCATGAACAACTGTTTTCCACACTTTTAAATTCATCGGTGCTCTTTTTCTGCCTTCTCCCTGACCGTGTGTTTTGTTTGTGTTAATGTTCGTAGTCTGCAGCTCACCTGTACTTGTCGTAGTGTGTTCTGCAGGTTCTGGGGGTCAGTCTCCCCACTTGGCTTGGCTATGCTTTGGTTCTGTTCCTGAGTGCTGAGCCAGGAGTGGAGGGAGACGACCTCATCCTGGTACTGCTGGTATCTCTCCAACAGGCCGGACAGTCGGCCGCCCAACTCTGTCGACTGCACACACCAATGAAGAATTCAATGCATTTGGAAACTGAAGGCAAAGCAAAAGAACCAACCGACTGAGAACAAAGCACTTCTAGGGTTGCTTACCTTGGTGTGCAGCGTTGTATATCTGTGGTTTGCATCGTGCAGCTTGTCAGTTACCAGCTGCTTTGTGCTGTCCAGTGCTGGGTCTGAACCACCAACTTGCTCCAGAGCTCCCTGAACAGAGTCCAGAACCTTCTGACCGGAGATGGAGACAAAGCGCAGGTCCGCCTTGTGGCAAATTACATCCTCAGCAACCTGGAAATATAGATACGTATGAGTCACTTTGGGGCAAATGCATGTAGATACGTGCAGTATGTCTACTGGAAACATTAAACTTCAAGTGTTAATGGAAAGCAGAATCATTACCAGCAGGTTTCTACTTCACATTTCCAGATGCACTGATAAAAAAATGGAGGAAATTATAAAACATTGCAAATGTGACATCAAGGGACTCAAGAAACAAGAAACTGACTGAGTGGAGAGGATGGAAACAGAGCATGGAAACTCAGTTTTCCGTGCACAATTAAAGGTCAAGCTATTACAGTTGGGCAGCACCACAGCGACTCTGTGCCCACATGCTGCGGGTGATGTTTCTCAGCAGGTTCGCTTCAAAGCAAAAGCCACATTCCTGACCTGCAGTTACAATGAAACCTGCAACACTTGCAGGAAGAAAAGGTTGCAGTGGGAGTGTGAACCTACAGATGGTGCGCATCGTGCACGGAAAAAGAAATAATAACAGCTTCGTGTGACGCACAAGGGCCACCAACAGAGGAATAATAATATTTTGCATTGTGGGGTGTGCTCCTGCTTTCTTTGACACAGGGAGGAGGGGTTCCAGTCATTTTAGGAACATCCAACTATTAATTCTTATGTCCGACTGCGGCAACGTCAACACGTCCCTGTCTGCAGGTCTTGCGGTGCAGCTGCTTGTACCACAGGTTGTGTAAAATTGGTCTAACGTGACTAGACAGCTCCCCCTTGTGGAGAATCAATAACACAGGGAAGTGTTGTTATGTTATAATTGTGTGTATTTTGTGCACCTTTCTGTGCTCCTCCAGCCTGCCCTTCAGTCCTTGTGCGTCCGTCTCTCCTTCCCCCAGGGAACGGAGCTCCTGCTCACTTTGTTCCAGCCAGGCGCCAAGACTTCCATGTTCTTGGAGGAACTTTGTCAGCTCATCCTTCAGAGCCTCAGACTTCCTCAGACGGTCCTAAAAGAAAAAGTAGCAGCAGCAGTGAGTTACCCAACAAACAGAGCAATCAGTTAAAGTGAATATACTTCATTTCTACCCACTTATCCTGTCCATGTTAAGTTTTATTCTCAGTATTAGTTTTGAGTACCTGGCAGCTCTGCAGCCTGTCCTGGTGCTGAGCCTGCAGCTGATCCAGGGCAGCCCGGAGACGCTGCTTCTCCTCAGGAGGAACAGTGGAGTCCGGCTGCTCCAGCAGGGAGCGAGTCGACTGGGTGATCTGGAGTAGCTGTGCCTGTTGGGACTGAAGCTGCTGAAGCTCCGCCTGGGAGAGAGGTAAACGGTGAAACGTCATAATGTCGTAAGGCGTTCAAGTCAAAATGTGCTGCACGTAGATGAGAGGTTCAGACCTGCAGCGTCTCTGTGTGCGACATCACAGCGCCCTCTGGCTGTGAAAATGGTGCATCAGCAACATCTTTGGTCACTCCAGATCCAAGTCCTCTCCTGCCCGGTTGGTTCAGGGAAGACAGCTCATTCAGCAGAGAGTCGATCTGGCCTTGCGTCTCCTGGAGCTCCTCCTCAGCCTTTGCCTGGACGAGAGGAGAAGTTAAGGGAATCCAAAAAAAGCAATAAAAATGTCTGCGTACGTATAACCACTCGTATCCACTTACCCGTTGCGTGTTTTGCTGCAGAGTGGTGTTGATGGCTGCGTTCACCTCTGACAGTGATGTGTTTGCGGAATCGTTAAGGGCGCTGTACTGCTCCTTCATTCTTGTTAGCGCCGCCTGGAGGTTCTCTCTCTCCTCTGGGCTCAGACTTTCTCTTCGCTCTGCCAGGAGCTCCTCCACAGAGCGGATAACCTCAGCTATGCCCTCCTGTTTGGTCCGGAGGTCCTTCTGTACTTCCTGGAGAGCGAGGAATAATGTGCATAAGAACATGCAAATGAGCTGAACTGGTGTGTTTTGGGGTATTTGCGTTAAGACAGCAGATGTGGAGGGGGATGAAAGTTTCACACCTTTAGTTTTTCCTGCTTCTCTTGCAAAACGTTCACATCACCTGACTCCGCTCCAGCTTTGTGACTGGCCAGCAAGCTGGCAGCTCCAGCCAGCCACATCGTAAGACCCTCTAGTTTCTGAGAGCATTCGGCTTTCTGCTGCTGAACCACCTGAGAGGAACGAATGAGTAGAGGAGGACCAAGAAAGACAGAGGAAGAAAGAAAATGAGGAAAACTGATACTGACATAAGTTTGTGAGATGAGTCTATAATAAGACAAACTGGATCATGTGACAGGAACAAAACATTTTGAAAATAAGAGCACACTAAATGCACATTTGCCCCTAAACAAAATCCTCGTGTAGTGCACACTTTGCCAAGCTTTGAGCAGATTGTGTCCAGAGTTCACATGTACACACACACACACACACAGGCAGACATACAGAAACATATATAATATATTCACATCAACATGTCGGTGAAGCAACAACGAACAGTCCAGAGAGAAATCAAACAAACGGATGTTCATCTGCTGTTTTTCCTCTTTCTCCTCTGTACTCAGGTGAGACAAGAGGAAAAACAGCTAAGCACTGTAGCCAGCGAGGCTTTTCTGCTATCGAATCTCTAGCCTTTACCGCCGTGACAACAAGCGATTTTCCTTCAGTGGCAATCTGGAACAGCAAGGCAAACAGGTTAATAAAACACATGTTATAGAGACATGCAGAGTAGCAAACACGCTTGCAAAATTAGCCTGTGGAGTAGAAGTGAGGATGGTGAGACTGTCCATGTCAGGTGGCAAAGCTTTAGCAACAAGAGAAGCGGTGGGCTGCTGTCAAGGTATGAAATGACGAGAACAGGTTTAAGATAATGTATAATGGCACTACAAGTTGAACTACGGTGGAGTTAGCGAGCTCTCAACAGGCTGTTTCAGTTTCTAGTCTAGTTTGAAGTGATTTTAAAGAACGTGAGTGCTTATCAAAACAGCACTAGGATCTTTTGTAGGAAAGCATGGCAGTAGTTTACAGCATGACATGAAGCTGTGATATAAAGTATATGAAAGCTAAATGCATTTAAAATGTATTAGTGAGAAACAGCGCAGCGGTTCAAACCAATCTGACTCAATCATCTTTTTCCAAACCTCTCTCTCCCTTGCACTCTGCCTTTCTTTGTCCATCTCCTCTTCTTTCACTCTCTCCCTGCGCTGCCACTCCTCCTCCCTCTCTCTCTGGGCAGAAAGGGCATTGGCCCAGGCCTGAGCTTGGCCCGACGCTCGGTGGAAGGCCCTCTGGAGCTGCTGGAGCTGCCCCAGGAGCTGCCTGCTCTGCTCAGGGGCCAGGTCCTGGGCCCGCTCTGAGATGAACAGTTGAATATCGAAGGCCACGTTGTTGACCTCATTGGAGCGAGCCATCAGAGAGGACTGGAGCTCCTTTGAGGACAGAGAAATAAGGGAGATGAGCCAACAAATCCCAACAATGCAGCAACTCCTGGTGTGTGTCTAAGGTGATTTTTCTTTTAAACACCATTAAAACAGTTTTTCTTCAGTTTAGACAACTTGCCTTGCAAAGACTCAGCTGCTGCGTGAGTAGATCACAACTGTCGTCTTTCTCTGAGTTCTCCATTTTTTCCATGCCCGCCATTCCTCCATTCATCTGAGCCTCTGTCTCCATGAGCCAAGAGAGCAGACTCTCCACTTGTCCGCCCAGCGTCTTCTGCTCAGCTGTGACTGCCTCCTGAGAGACAAGTATCAGAGCAATTAAATGTTATGGTTTAGTATTGTAACTACGCCAAAATCAAGTAAAATCATTCATCTATACAGAAGAAATGATAAATTCTCTGTTTTACCTTATATGAGTCCCTGTGGTCCTTCAGACTTTGCAGAATGCCCTCAGAAAGAGCTCTGGCAGCCTCATACCCTCGAGCCAAGCTCCGCCCGTCCTTTTCCAGGGCCAATAGGAGCTGTGGAGGAACATCCTTAGGTTGGGGCTTCGACAGCCGCTCAGCAGCCTCCACTTCCTTGTTGACCGCTGGCTCCAAGTCACGTAATTCAAGGTCCAGAGTCTGAGAGACAGATTAGGAAAGGAAAACAAAGGTTTTCTTGATGCTGTTTGGTAAGCGACTAATCCTAAAATCAGCTTTTTTGTCTCACACCGAGAACCAAATGCAAAACCACAAAGACTAATGAATTTAACTAACGAAGCAGGCCGATGTGCGGTGGCACTAATACAGCAGCTCAGGTAAATATACATGTTTTTTCACCTCAGTCTGTCTGATGATGTCATCCAAGGCGATGAGGCTGCGGCCGACAGACTGCTGTTGCTGCTGCTTGAGCCGGACCTCAATATGTCTTACCATGGACACCAGGGCTACGATTCGCTGGTCGTGCTCCAGGCATTCCTGGCGCATCAGTGATGACTGTGGCAGAAAAACGTACAATAAAACACACATAACTTACCCCATTAATGTTATTAAAATGTGTAAATGTGGGAGAAAGTTCTGGGGTTTCTTTATGGGAAAGGATCCTTCACAAATGACAAACTACTGATTTGTACCTTTCCAGCCTTGGATGTCGTCCCCTCTTTGTTTGACAGGTCTTGACTGTCTCCGACATCATCCTCTCCCTCTTCCCAGCTCTCAGTGGCTGTGTCAGACTCAGGGACTCCAGGTGATTCAGACTCAGCTGAAACATCTTCTGCTGATTCTAGAGGTTGAAGGTGTTGCTGTTGGTCTTTTGAAGATTTTGTTTCAACGGGGTCTTCAGGTGGTTGGTGCTTTTTCTTCTTTTTACCTTTCCCTGTTCTTTCATCAGGTTTTGCGCCAGTAGCCGCAGACTGAGCTGCGGGTTGGCTGTCTGGTTTGCATGTGACAGCCTTGTGAGAGAAGTCGATGGATTCGCCAGTATCTCTGGTTTCTGAATGGGATTCCTCTTTCACAGCAGATGTTACCCCTTTCTGAATGAGAGCATTGGGTTCCTCTGTCTGAAGTAAATTTGTTGGACTTTGTTGACTGGTCTGAGCTCTTTCAGAGGTCTCCACTTCATTTGCCTCATCAACAACTGAAGGTCTTGTGTCATCACTGGCAGACTGACCATCAGTATGTCTGTCCAACGTCTGCTCCTTAGCTGAGGGTGAGTGAGCTAGATGTGGCTTTGCCATTGCGGACTTTGTGGCAATCTTTGCTGATGTCACCTCAGAAACAACTAGTTCAGGAGTTGGTAACTTCTCAGTATCAGGCTCAGCTTTGTCTGTAACTTTTGCACTCTTGGACTTCTTGTTCTTCTTACTTCGTTTACTTTGCTGAGTTTCTTTGGGTTTAACTGATGAAGCTGTCTCATTGTCTTTTTGTAGGTCGTCCTTTCCAAAACTCTTCTTCTTTTCTGTCTCATCTGAAGAAGCTTCTGATACTTTGGTCTCTCTATCCTCCTTGACCGGAAGTTTGTCCATAGCTGAGTCTTTGACCCCTGCCAGTTGCATTTTGTCTTCTTTGACGCCCATCTCTCCTTCGATCTCTTTTGGTGAACCATTGGGTTTCTTGACACTCACATCATGACACTCCTCTCCATCAACCTTTGCTGGCTGAGTTTGTGTCTTTATGCCTTTAGCAGTTGTGCCTCGACTCTCCTTCTTCCCCACTTCATTGCGCAATGCCTGCAGCTCCTCTGCAGTTTGCTTGTCGGTCACTCCTTTTTCAAACACCTTTTTAAGAATGCTTTCTTTGGCTTTCAGTATCAGCGCTGCTTTATCTGCATCTGGCAAAGCAGATTTCTGAGGCAACTCTTGCTCCTTTCTTTTCTTTATGTCCTGAGTGTCCTCTGGTTGTTCTGGTTGCTGGGAGACAGTGGCCTTTGTTTTAACTTTCTCTTTCTGTTCCTCCCTTTTCATCTTCCCTGTCTTATCACCCTTTTCTGTATCCTTCAAAGAAGGCACTGCTTCTGCATCTTGCTCTGGCTCAATAGTATGTTTTGTGAATTCCAGAGTTACTGAAACTACTTCGTGTCCTGGTTTTATCATATCTTTTTCAGCCTCAATGTTTCTATCAGTTTTTTCTCCACTTTCTCCATTGGCAGGCCCTGAAGAAGCTGCCCGGCCGTGAATCTGTGATTCCTCAAAAACTGCCTCTGATGCAAGCTCATCTCTGACAACAACAGGCTCTTGCTGCCCTTCAACACATGCATCAGCTTGATCAACTTGAGATGGTTCTTTTATCTCTGGAGACTGTGTTTCACTCTCTGCTTCTTTGCCCTTTCCGTTCCTTTTATTCTTCCTCTTCTTCTTGCTTTTGCTTTGTGTCACTGTGGATGTAGAGGTCAGTAGCTGGTCTGACTGCTCAACTTCAGTGCCAGACTTGATCTCAGTCTTTAAAGGTTTCTCTTTCTCCACTCTTTTAGCCTTCTCATCTACAACATCTCTATTTCTATAATCCTCTTCAATCGGTTTTGGCAATTCTGTACCATCTGTGCCTTCTCTGTCATCTCTAATTTCTGCTGCCACAATCCTGGTCAGGGTTTCTTCTTCAGAGTCATGATGAACCTTTGACTTGCTCTCCTCACTGGGTCTAGGCTCCTTTTTCTCAGTCTTTACTGGTTCCCCATCTAACATTGAAACAGCGGCCTGCTTTTCCTCCTTATTATCTTTGTCAGTATCGTGGACATGTGCCTGAATGAATTCTTCAACAGATACTTTGGAAACACTCCTCTTTTGTTTGTCACCACTAACAATCTCATGTGTTTGCAGTCTCTCATCAAGCCCTTGCTCAGGGAGAGGCTCTGATTTATTGATGTCCGTCTGTGGTACTATCTCCTCTATGGCTTTCTGGATTCTTTTCTCAACATTAGTAGCAAATTTAGACAACAGGTCTATGGACTGGTCTGGCTCAATTAAAGCTTTTTCTTCCACTGGCGCTTCTACTTGCTCATCTTCTGCAGTAGTGTCATAAATTTGTGACTGATCTGATTCTACAGTTATCAGAGTCTTTTCATGGTCCTGTATCATTGCTAAATCATTCTTTGAAAGTGAAGAAGTTGATGACATTGACCAGTTTGCCGGACTGTCTGTGCTTGACACAGACATTATGATAGCAGGGCTGTATGTACCATTTGATGAAGCAACAGGTGTAGCACTACCTTCATCGTCGTCTACCTCCACTGAAGCCAATTTCTCCTGAATCTCTGAAGCTATGTCACTGGAGATCAGTCCTTTTGCAATGGCTTCATTGAGATTAGAGACTTGTTTTCCAGTGGCAGAATCAACTAAGCCTCCTTTCAAAAGCTGGTTGGTTGCTATTACCCTGACCATATTGTCTGCAATTAAACCTCTTTTACAGGCCTCTTCTAGGGGCAGCCTTTCTCCAGTACTGATATCAATGATCCCTCCACTGTCAGCCTGGCACTGCAGCAGCCTCAATGCTGGGACTGGGTCGACTTGCTTTAACGTGACTGCCTCTGGAAGGCTCAATTTTTCACCTGTTTGCTCATCCTTAACACCTCGGAATGGTTTTACCTCCAAGAAGCGTTTGCCTGTTTCAACATCTATCTTCCCCTGGTTTACAAGCTCTGAATAAGGCACAATATGTGCAGTTTGAGGATCAAGCACTCCTTGTGTTACAGTAGCGGAAGCCATGGCTTCACTGGCAATATTTTCGTCCAGAAGACCCTTAGAAACTGCCTCTGTCAATGTCAGTTTACGCCCAGACTCAGGGTCTAAAATGGCTCCTGTTGATGCCTGCAAAGTAACAGCTTCTGGGTGAGATGAAGGCCTGACTTTTCCATGATAGACCCACTCTAGTTCCTCAAGCCCTGGAGCAATGGACCGATCCACAAGTCCTCTTTCCACAGCATCAGAAACGGATAGCCTCATCCCTGAAGCATGATGTATAACACCACCCTCAGCCACTTGTCTTGCCAACACCTGATAAGCCTCCCCAGAGCTTATTAACCCTTTCTGAATTGCCTGTTCCAGAGGGACTGGAGACTTGGACTCAGGGTCAATAATGCCTTCCATCTGTAGCTGTAAACTGGCTTTAGTGAGGGCTGTTGCTGAATCTGTATCCTTTCCTTTGAATGCTTTCTCTAGTGCCACCAATTCCTCTCTCTGATCGTCCTCAATCAGTCCAAGGTTTGCAGCTAGAGTGACTGAGACTTTCTTGTCCCTGCGTAGGTCAACAATGCCCCCAGATACCACCTGAGCTTCTAGAAGTCGAACAGCAGTGTTAGGGTCAATCAGCCCTGCCTGAGCTGCTTCCCTTACCCCACAGATCTGCCTTTTCTCCGCATCTACAATTCCTGCCAGGGTTTTTTCTGACTTCAGGACACTCCACATTAGATCTTCATCTAGTAAACCCTCCTGCATGACATCCTCCATACTGAGGGACTCCCCACTGCTGGCATCAAGGAAACCTCCAAACAGACTTGCCTGAGACATTAATTTAACTGCTGTGTGGCCAGGGAGAACACCCTGAGCTACTGCCTCATCTGGGAGCAGCTTTTCCCCTTCTTCAGTCATCAGACCTCCTTGTTGAAGCTCTTGGACTAACTGTGCTAATTCAGCATCCTCCCCTTCCTTCTCCACTACTGATTCAGGGACATCAGTCTGGGGTTTGGCATGCATTAACCCACTCTCTGTTAAATGCTCATCTCGTTTGATCCTTTCTGAGAGAGTCTGGGAATACTTTACATCTTTCATATCATTAGACCGTGCTGAATCTTCATTTGTTAATTCACCCAATGGGATGTGTTCCTTTAATAATCTCATATCTTCCTCTTTGAGTGGTGTGGTGGTTATTATTTCTACTGTCTTGGCTGGGCTTCTAGTCTCATAAACACTGCTATCCATGGGTTTGGATTCAATTGCTACCAGCTCATTTGGTCCTTCTTTAGGTTCCTCTTCAAAAATTTTAGTCGAAGCCATTTCAGGAGTGGATATTTCTTTCTTTTGAGCTTTTACTTTTACATCTTTATCCACTCCAATTTCAGTGTTAGCTGGAAAGGCTATATTACTTTCTATAGTCACTGATGGTTTGGTGAGTGTGTCGTCCTTCTCATGTCTTTCTTCTGTACTGGATATGCCATTCATCTCATTGGAAATTTCTTCTTCAACATCAGTTTCTTTGTCAGTGACCCTGTCATTTATCAACTGTCTCACTGTTTGCAACCGTCCCTGCTCAGCTGTGGACAAACTGCTTTGTGGGTCAACATGGCTTCCATGGACAGAGTCTCCAGCAACCAATTCCATAGCTTTGACCAACTCCATCAATTCAGGGTCTAGCAACACCAGTCGTTTCCCAGAATGTGCATCCACATAACTGTGGGTCATGAGGTGAAATAACAGCTTGTGCTCTGCTTGGTCTTCAGGAGCCATCTCATGCGTTGGTGTAGAATCCCAGGCAAGGCCTTCAGGAGTTGCCGATGGTGGAGGAGAGGATGGTGGTGGAGATGAGCTGTTGGAACCCCAGCTCAAGCGGTTTAAAGATGGGGTACCTGACTGGTTCATGCTGGAAAGAAGATCTGGGATGTGGGTGTCTTTGAGAAAACTGACAACACTGGGCTCAAGGACTTCTTCAGCAGCCTGGTTTAAGGGCAGCACCTGGAAGGTTTCTGGGTTGTATAGAGCCCCAATGGTATGTCGCTGCCGAAGGATATTTCTTGATAGCTCTCCTGAGATCATTCCTTGCTGAAGAGCTTCAACAATGGGCAGGAGTTCTCCAGATTCTGGCCAGAGTATTCCCATGAATGCCCAAAGAGACTCAAGGACCAACAAAGCCAAACGAGAAGAGAGAAGATCCCTGCGAATACTCTCTTCCAAATCAAGGCGTTCTCCACTAAAAGGGTCTAAAATCCCCCCATTTTGCAGCTGTCGTGCTAACATAGCACAGGCTAGATCCTGGTCCATAAGCCCATGACGAACAGCCTCATCAATTGTCAGACGGTGGCCAGACCGTGGGTCAGCAATACCGCCAGCAAAGAGCTGAGCTTCCAGAAGACGCACAGTAACTTTCCGATCAATCAGGCCTTCCTGTACTGCACGGAAGATGCCAACCTTTCTTCCAGACCGGAGGCATACAGTTCCTCCAGGTTGCTGCTTGACAGGGAAGAGAAGCTGACTTGAGTCATCACTGAGGACACACCGTTGTTGCAGCTCATAAAGGTTTAATTTTTCAGCCGTGTTTGGATCGATCAGCTCTCTGTGTTGCACCCTCGACTGGAGTTTGGTGAGGATTCGGGGAGTCAACAGTCTCTTGTCATCTGCTTGCTCCAAACTCATAATTTTTCCGGTTGAATCTCTCAGGCCTCCAGTGTTCAACTGCAGTTCCAAGATACGAAGTCCCACCTCCTCTCTGATGAGCCCGAATTCCATGGCTGTAGCTACTGGCAACAAATTTTGTTGTTGTCCACCTGTAGACTTGTTTGTATTCATATTTTCCACCAAGCACAGGGCACTCTCTAGCTCAGAAAGAGACTGTCTGGTGTGGGCGTCAATTAGGCCATGAGCTAGTCCTTGTTCCAGTGAAAGACTGAGAGGTGAATCAGGCTGGAGGAGCCCACCCATAATGAGCTGGGCCTCCAGTAGCACATGGCAGGTGTCCTGGTCAATAAGACCACGTTGGGCTGCTCTGAACACCGGGAATGTTTCCACTGTTCCCAGGTCAATTACTCCAGCAATGGCAATTTGGTTCTACAAAAAGAAAGAAAACAAAATTTCAGTTGACATTCGTTCTGGTGACATTAAAGATTAATCATTGAGCCATTGATGACTGATATCTACTTATTTTACACTATCATAGTGTATCAGGGCAGAATCAGATGGTAGAAACAGAAAAAGAAGAAAACCCACAACCAGTGTCCACAAAAAAAAACCCAACATGAGCTTAATAAACCATAATTACTTGTTTTTGGCATATTATTTGTAAATTTGATTGCTTGTTTCCAATATTCTAATTTCTCTTTCGCATTAAAAAGCGCTTTGATACTTACCACAACTACTCTAAAACGAGCACTAAGCATGCAACAAAGCAACTAGTTACGACAAAATGCACAAAAAGCTCTAAAAGGTAAGCAAAGACACACAAGAGAACACAGAAGTATTCAGAGGAAGAGGAGGATAAAAATGTCTAGGTGAGAAAATAAAACTTACAGGCAACGGTAAGAGAGAAAGCGAGCGCTACTTACCGTCTGGGCTTGTCCCATGGCACACACACTAATGGGCCAGCTTTTGGCTCGGCAGAGTGAGGCGCGACAGGTGAGAAGCTGGTTGTTAGCATTCTGCATGCCACTCTTCATTCTGACCCCTAACACTGATACTGAATAAACCTGCTGACCTTACTTTAAACTGTAATAGGCTCAGACACCCCACTGGATCGCAATATACCTCCATCTTTGGTAAGACATTGTGACAGTACTATACTGTGAAACACCTCATAAATCCCCCTTAAACTAATAGACAAGTGATATATCCATATATCCATCCCTCATTCTGACCCACGGCTCAGACCTCGGATGTCCACAATTCTCCTCTGGCAGCTGTTAGTGGTTTTCAAGCAAAACGCTGGTTTAAAGTTTCACACATTAACAGTTTGCATTAGAACAAACACAAAAAAATCTCATTCTCACACACACACACACACTCTTGTGATCTGGACACAACATGCTCAAATGGTGACATGGGGGTTTTTTGCATAGCTGGCCTCTGGTGCACTTACACTCTGAACCAAAACTGACTTTTTAAAAACACCTTTCTTAATATATTTGGATCACATTAAAGGCCCCTGTAAAAACACACAACATTCACATAAGAAGGTTCAACTGTCAGGAGATAAGACTGTAATTCTCACACACATTCAATCGTTCTTTTGACCAATGTACTGTGTTGCTTATGCCATGAGAGGAATGATTTCACAATCACACCGGGTGAGAGATGACTGTGAATGTGTGATACCCACTGGTCAACTGTACACGTATACATGAGGTAAACCTGATGCACAGCAAACATAAATACTGAAATGTAAATGTTTTGAGTTTATGAAAACAGTAAAGTAATATGATGCTATTTTGTTGCTATGGTGCATCTGTTTCTGAAAATGATCGTGTCTAACAACAGATCTATGAAGCGGAGATCTACAGCTTCTACTGCTAGCATGACAAGGGCAGTGCTGCTCTAGTGCGGCACCACTAAGGCCATGTTTAAACCATGTTAGCAGTTCAGCAGATGTATTTTCTGATGGTAATGACGATGATGATGATGAAGATGACAAAAACGAAGGTGGGGACAGTTAATGACATGACTGCAGGCTGTAAGGAGAACAACGTGAGAGTGCAACACTCCATGCAAAGGCCCGATTCAGACAGTGTCATCCAGTGAGGTCCTCTTTCCTCCTCTGTGCCCACAGTTCCACTACAAGTGTTCTTTAATAAAAAGGTGGGCACAAGAAGTCTTTTCATAACAAAGATTACAGCATCGTTTAGCTGCTCTAATTATGCTATTATTTGTAATTTCTTAGACGAGGCAGCTCGAACAAAGATGCCGAGAATAGAAAATCCCCTGAATACACGTCTGAAAAGGGTCCGTGACGTTTGTTAAACCAAACCAAGTCGATGAGTCGTCAATAGTGGTGATGTTTGTCAACAACGCACGCTCCGTGAACACACAACATGCTGTAGAGCACACGCACTCCTGCTGGCCCGCACACACACACACTCACGCTGAGCTTGCAAGCGTATTCAGACACAAAGCAACATTTTATAAAAACACCTTGAAAGTGACATTTTGACGAGCTAGGAAAAGCCGCGAATACATTTTGTTGTCATGAATCTGAAGTACCGCCTCTCCATCTTGGCACATCCCTCCAACCAATCTACCTTTCTTTCCTCCTCTTTGGCCAGTTGCTGCTCCAGCTGCTGCAGCTGTTGGGTGGAGCTGTCGCACAGCTGGTTGTAGGTGGCCGTCAGCTCGTCCAGCTGAGCCTCTACATGAGCGCGCTCCTCTGGGGACAATCTGGAGAGGACACAGGGGAGGAGGTTGGAGCAGGTGGGTGGTTATGTGTGTCAGAGTGTGTGATGCAGGCGTCTGTGGCGTTTCCAGACCAACAGACATTAAACAACACCTAGCACAATAAATTTGTTTCATGACGAGCATCTAGGTGAGCACGTACAGCAGGAGAGAGTCCGTGTGTGCTGCTCTGTCTCTGGGACACAGTGGGAACTCAAACTGTGTGTACTGTGCAATGTGTGTGTCCATGCACGTGATCTAAACTTACTTGCTGGCTTGTTTTGAGAGCAGGAAGACCTGTGTGCTCCTTATGGCCTCTGCCACTTCATCTTTCTTGGCTGCTAGCTGTTCACTGATGGCCTTTAGAGAACACACATGCATGATATGATTAGCACAGCAGAACCGCCTTCATCTTCCATGTCGTGTTTGGATGAAACAGGGTAGGCTTTGCTCAGAGGCGGCTGGGCTGTAGAACAACGTGTATGACAGGTCAGATTTCTGTTGTACCTGTTGAGCAGCGAGTGAAGACTCAGCGTTGGGGCCCCCTGTCCGTCCCTGTAGGCCTTTGACCCAGCCCAGCAGGTCTGAAACCTGGCCCACTCTGGCCTGCTTCTCCTCCTCTACCTCTTTCTGCACAGATTGAGAAAAACATTTTAACAAATAAAGGCAATCATTTCACATTCAATGAGAACTCTTCACACGACAGCGATGTTCGGTGAAACAAAGTCCCACCTCTTCTTCTTCTAGCCTTCTCAGGGCATCGCTGATGTACTTTACATGCTGGGTTGTCAAGGTGACCAAGGCGGTGTAGCGCGTGCGCAAGTCCATGAACTGCAGAGATACAGCCAGAAACAGTGACATCAGTCAGTAATGGCGATGAATACTATTCAGCATCCGGGCCGATATTTCACGATGTGTGTCCTGACCTCCTGAGTGATGGCGTCAGAGGAAGAGTGCATCCTCCTCCTCTTGACAGGTGACTTGTGAGTAGATTCGACAAAGGCTCTGTAGGTCATCAGCTGCAGCTCATAGTCCTGCAGAGTACAGCCACAGTGGCACGTCAGTAAGGAAACAAGAGAGTATTTTGGAGGAGCAATTATTTGGACTTTAGTGGTGGAAAAAAACAAAAACAAAAACAAGAAACAGTCTCTTACCTTCACTGAGGTGCAGTACTGTTTGGAGTGAGTCTGGCACTCGTCTAGTTTGGTCTGGTTCTGTTCAATTTCAGCTACTAATGCCTGCAGAGAGGAATCCCCCAAAAGTAATACGTTATTAACAACACGTGTCACACAGGGTTTCCTCCATAGTTGCATGTTGACGGTAACCATCCATTCAGTCTATCAACCCACAGGTGAGAGCTCATGAGTTCAGCGTTACTGACCGTCTGCTGGGCCAGCTGTTCGGACAGCGCCTTGCTGTCTGTTTGTCCGGAGTGCGTGTTTTCCTGTCTCTCTGTGGTTTCTTCGATCCACTTGATCAGAGCAGAGTGGCCGTCTCTGTACTGCTGCAGGGAGGAGCCCAGAGCTTCGAGATCCGTCCGTCTGCAATCAAAGCGAGAAAAGACTGTCACACGTTGTCACACGTTCCATCAAGATAAAGCTCCGACAGCTTGTTTTTAACTTGTGTGACGATGTTTTCTCTTTTTCTACGCCGTCTCCTGCTCACCGTGTCTCCATCTGTCTCTTGATTCCGCTCCACCTCTCTGCCATCTGATTGGCTCTCTCCTGGTAGCGCTCCAGCTCTGGGCTGCGGTCTGGGTGGAGCTTGCTGAGCTGAGAGCCCGCCTCCTTGGCGCGACCCACCTCCGACTGCAGAGACTGGAAGATGTACTCCTGCTCGGCGAGCTCAGCCTGCCACTTCTGGAACGGGACGAAGCAGAAATCAGAGGATGCAGAACAAAGATTAGAGTCAAATGGCTTCACGACATTTCTCTTTAGCTGGACAGGAGTCCATGTGACAGTGTCTTTACCCCGAGTTGATCTCTGAGGTTCTGAATGGCTGCTGTGTCAGCAGGAACAATATCTTCTTCACTTAGTCTGGTCTCGTTCTTCCTGACCAGACTCTCGGCTTCATCCAGGCTGCGGATCAGGACATCCACAGTCTTTAATCTGAGGAGATAAGACGCAGTAAATAATTAATTCTGTGGTAAAATAGTGACGTGTATTTCTGAGTTAATACAGAAAAAGATGACTTCACTCACTTTTGCAGGTAGACAGACGAGAGGTTGTGCAGTTTGTCGATCTTCTCCACGGCCTGGTTGAGCTCAGACCGCAGGACGGGGACGCTGGACGACGTCGGCTTCTCCTCGAAGAAACTGACGCAGCGACGGGACACGTCACCCAAACTGGAGCGCAGGGCGTCCAGGTCTGACTGCAGCTTCTGGAGGAAGAGAGCGAGTTAGAGTAAATAAACTTGGCGAGCAACATGCAAACTAAAGCGTATGATAGTAAACTTATGAAGAGGTGTAGTAGCACGCTGCAACCAGCAGATGGCGCTCAGGCTGACCTCTTGCTCTGCAATCTGGACAGTGTTGTCCGCACTGTCGCCTGACAGCCGGCTCGGGGGCGGAGTCTCAATCCCCCTCATCAGTCTCTGCTCGGCATTGTTTAGACGAAGGGTGATGTCCTGCAGCTCCGACAGGTACGAACGGGAGACCGACTCATCCTTCTCCACTGGAGGGGGAGAAAAGAGAACAGTTACTGTTTGGCCGTCACATGACTGCACAGAGGTTAACAGTGGGCAGTGAGGGCGGACGCATTCGTCCATCCCGTCTCACCGGTCTCCATGTTGAGCAGCAGGTCCTGACAGTGCTGCTGCGCCTGCTGGACCTCCTTCTCCAGCTCTCGCCTTTCGCTTGGCGTGAACAGCGTACTCTCTTTGCTGTCGGACAGGAAGTCGGACATCTGCGACTCCAGGTGATCCAGGACCTGCTGCCGGTCAGCCGGAGACTGACAACGAACCTGACGGGCGACACGCAAAGGGTGACGTTAAGTACGACAGAGCCGAAGGAAAGCAAAGAAAGGTCACACACACACACACACACACACTCACCGTGTCCAGGGTCCATCCGGAGACATTCCTGATGTCTTTGAGCAGGTAGTGCCAGGACACCACACTCTTCATGTTTATATGTAGCTGATGCCACAGAGACATGACCTTCTGGTACAACTGCTCTGCCCTGTGCACACACACACACACACACACACACACACACACGAACATGGGAGTTAATATCCAACACAACAAACAAAAAACAATCCAGCTCCTTCCAAATCATGATAACACATACCAAACTTTAACCTTTAATGTGGAACGTATCTCACCTGCTGGCTGTGTCGATGGCTTCCTGATTTGGAGGTGGGACGGTGAAACACACCGAGGGGACCATGGCCTCGTTCCCCAAAGGGCTGATCACCTTCCACTTGGTCCTCTGAGAGTTGTCCTCCAGCACGCACTCCTCGCCTCGGCTTATTGTGATCTGAGAGAAGGCAGGGGCACGGGATGGATGCAACAAGAGGAACGTAACGGGATGGGGAAAGAGGGGGTGCAGGAAAAGAGAAAGGTGGAGAGGACGGGAAGACCAAGATGGAAAGGCGAGAGGGCAAATGAATGGAGAGTTAGGGAATTATGAGGTCAGGAGACACGATGAGAGGTCAGGTGAAACAGAAAATGAAAGGAAAGGAGGTGAAATCAGAGAAGAGAGGAGAAAAAAAACATGTAAACCAAAAGCTGAGAGCAACAAACTCATAATGCAACACAAAATGCAAACGTTCATGAACTTCATGATGTTAGCAGAAGCCCTAAGATGACATGACGTTAGAGTCTGTGACACAGGAGCGGCGCCACATGGACTGACTGGCTGCTTTGCACTTTTGAACTGAATGCTTTTACTGTGAGAGCAGCCAAAATTGAGGTTTTGACGACAGCCGGGCTGAGTTTCACAAATTCACCTCGCGATTCAGCAACGAGCCATCGCCGACGGGGTGATTCTCAGAAACGCAGCCCGGGACCGGAGCAAAGAGTTCGGGGTTAAATTCTGCAGAAGTCAGCGCTGAAGTAAACGCGGGGCAAAGCCGTGGCTGTGGGGAAGAGTTTTAGGGCTGCGCGTGAAAGGCTACCCCTCCCCCCCCTCACCCACCACCCTCTCTCACCCCTTCCCTGCACACACACACATCAATACATCAATAATGCAAAGCTCTGCACATACATTTAATACGCGAAATGTAAAATTCAAGCTCAAAGCTGTGACTTGTTACTGTCTGACTGACTGAATGAGCCTCGGAGGCGGCGGCTGCGTTAAATTCAGTTCAGTTCAGGTCAGCTCACTGATTGCCACCTGCACTTATCAACGACTTTATCCCAACTTCTCATTCAAACGTGCAAATTAATGGACTAAATAAATGATGATTTTGTGCCCGACAGCCTGTGTCAGCGTACTTTAATGTGCTTTTGTAACCTCCACACACGAATTTATAGAGTGAGCACATCTGTTGTGTCTAGAGCTGTTAAGACACGACAGCCGTGCGCACACAAGTTAATCAATGTGGTAAAAATAGCCACAAATTAGCATTTTGTTAGATCTGCTGTGTTTGACTGGCTTACAGCGTCACAGCTTATACAAACTGGAGTGAAACAGGTTTTATTTTCCATTCGTAGTGTTTGTTTCAAGGTAGGAATCCCAAGAAACCCACCAGTTATGCCACAAGTTATGTTAGCGACTGTCATCAGCTGATAAGAGAGGAGCAACCAGGGCAGTGCAGTGTGTGCAGTGTAAGAATCTGAGGTGAGAGAGGGAGAATATAGGCAGCTATACCTGAACGTTTGTCTTGCCAGCCCGGCCGACAGACGAGAGGAAGGGGAGAGGATGAGGAGGAGGAGGAGGAGGAGGAAGAAGAGGAGGAGGGAGTGAGAAGGGAGAGGCAAAAAAAGGTACATGAGGGTATGGAGAGAAAGGAGGAGACACAGGAAAGTGAAGGAGAGAAAGATTACTTTTGGTCATGTGCACGTTTTGTCTAGACGTCTGGTGAACAATCAGCACACACTGATCTGCGTCAGGAAAACTTATTTTAGCTCAGGGACGCAGCAGAGGGCCAAACCGAGGCCCTTCCTCACCTGGACACGACACCTCACATGCGGTATGCTTCAGTGAACAAACCGACCCTGAGGAGTCGCACACAGCAAACTAAAAATAGCAGCAGAAGGGACGGAAACAGCACGTCCGCCCCGCAGGAGGTGCTAGGTGCTGGGTTATTCCAACTGAGTCCGTAAAAGGGATGAGACAGATGTATAATTGATTGACTTTTAGATTCCCTGTGGGCATCGCAGCTGAGGGAGGGGAACAGAGAGAAGGATTTCACTCTTTCCGATGAGAGTTATGTGAAAAACAAAGCCTAACCTTTGGCTATTGTTTCACCAAGATCTACTGTAGTGACAGAGCTTTCTCAGGGAGAACAAAGCCGGCAAAGATCATCCACCGTGGGAACAATGTTGACGGTAAATTCTGGATTTTAATCATTATACTTATTCAGCTTCCAAATCGGGCGCTGCCATTTGTACTCGCCAGTTAAAATGGAGCGAAAACAGTCGGAGCAGCGACAAAGAAACGTGCCTCAGCTGCAGTCGATTCATCAATGTGGACCGCCCACGCTGAGAAAAAAAAAGAGTTTGTGCGGACGCGCTCATCAATTTAAAAAGACAGGAAGCAGCTAAAATAGAACAGCCACCGAGCGGCTGTGGAAGGGGGGCTTGGAGAGGACGTGCAGGGCAAACAGGAGGCAGTTGGTGGTGAGGGTTAAAACAATAAAGTGGTGAGGTCAGTGGCGAGCTGCTACTACAGTATATACACACACATTCTGGCTGTCAGAGGGCAGACCTCCAGTAACACAAAGGTATCTTAGACAGCGAGACTAGAAACCTAGCAGCTACTTCCTGACACACGTCACCATATAAACCCATACCTCTATCTGCCTGTAGTCGCAGATGGCTTTGATGGGTGTGGTCATTGACAGGGTGCTCTCGGCGCTGCGGGGGCGGAGCTGCACCACCGTCTTGGCCCGGCCCACCAGGCTCGCCACCGTGCTCCGGTACTCGATCAGCTGCTCCTTCTCTTCCTGCAGGGGGATGGAAATCGGTAGACGCTCAGTCGCTTAGTCATCGTCGGTTAGTTACAGTGTTCGTTATGTGTTGTCATTAAGCGTTGATCCATCCGGTGGTCACATCGTCAGTCACAGTCACCGGTTTGTCTATTGACTATCAGATATAATACGGCAAGATGCTGGTGGTTTGAGCATGATGCTAATATTGATACAACATGCTAACAATGACGTTGAGACATTCCTTAAAAACTACACAGGCGTCAACCTCATGGTGGCGCAAGAGGAAAAGTCAGAGGATCATCAAACAGCAGCTTTATCCTCTGGGGACCATGAATGCAAAACAATCTAAAAACCAGGTGGTGGTAGGACTGGTGTGGACGTCCTCACATTATAAGTACCCATGGGACTAAAAGAAGAACTTGCAAACCTTACAAGCAGGTCTTACAGGACATTAAGCTGCTTGTGTTAGCCTGGGCGCTAAGCGTTCAAACTTTAAAAGGTGTGGCAGATTGAATGACATTAAATATCTGTCTGGCCCTCAGCACAGACAGTCATTAAGGACTCATTACACAAACAGAGACACAAGCAGAGCTACTCGGGTCAGGAGAGAGGCTCTGACAGAAAGATAAGAGCCAGGAAGAGACAGTGAGATGGAGAGACATCGACCTGCGCAAATCACTTCTTACATTACACCCCTGCAACGAATTTCACACTGAGCTGATGCTCGCTGCAGTCAGCGTTACCAGAACAGGTCACATGACAAACGGGGAGGAAACATCATTTATATAGAGACTGATTAACACCACAACGTCAAACAACCATCACAAGATTAACAGAGGAGCATGGCCACAGAAATGCTGCGTCAGTGTAGGTGTGATGACCTCATTATTAACTCATATATCAAATTACAAAGACGTGTTTCATCTACTTTCAGAGACAGCGGGTGCTTATGAATCCTAATCATCATCAGCAAACCAAAAGACACATGAGGGTGCATAAAGGGTCCAGTGAACTGAACCAAACATCAAGTCTTGAGCTCTAATCTCTGCCTAACAGAGGCTGAAAAGGCTGATTTAACATCCTCTCTTCAGCTGTTATGAGAGCCAAACAATAGGTTCAGCTGTTTGTTTTCGGTTGTGTCACTCTGAAACGCTCTCCAGCATCAACTTCCTCCTCCCAGTGTGAGATGGAGCACAACAAACTAGGAAACACATTGACCGGAGCTGGAAACGGGTTAACATGCGAGGCAGACGGACAGAAACAAACAGTGAGGTAAACACTGGTAGGTAATATAGCCGCACGCTGCAAAGCTGACTGTGCACAGGTCTGTGAAGAGAGCAGCTGTTCGTGACAAATGAACACACCTCTTAATAAGAGGATATGCTCACTGCTCTGGCCTGTGGAGCGTTGCCCCACACTACTCTGCCATCTGTTTGAAGTCAGAGGTATGTGTGTGTGTGTGTGTGTGTGGGGTAGGTGTGAAGATGGCAGTCTCACAAATGTGCCACAGGAGGGATGATTCAGCGAAGCCGCTCTCTAACAGATTACTTCACCCTGTCATGCGGCGCGCTGCAGCTGCCTGAGGCACAGCACAACAATGAGGAGGACAGTGGTATGTTAGCACTGCAGCTACGGGCGGCCTCTGCTGCTCCTCTGCTGTGTTCATATATAACTGTAGTATAACATGGCCGTAACATGCAGGAGCTTAGACACGAAGGTTCCTTTAAGCATTTGTGCTGTGCAGGTTTGCCCTGTGCACACAAGGTGGCAGCATGGACTCTAAACCTGGAGGAACAGTAAGCTGTTAAACAAAACAGACTTCCATCAGTCGTCTGGGTATAAATATTTCTGTTTAATCCATAAAGCAGGGTAGAAATAATGGTCTGGCTGTAACTGGAAGAGCGTCTGCTGTCTGCTGGGATGGGCAGCCGAACAGGGCGTGTTTACCATCGAGTCCTGCAGCAGGTCCTCCAGTTTGCTCAGTCTGCTGTTCTTGTCACAGGTGTACTGTCTCTTGATGGTTTCCTGGAGCTGGCGCAGGTACGACTCACAGTCCCGGGCGTCGCTCGCAAACTGAGAGAAGAGACGGAGATGAAAACATATGAATGATTTCCACAGAAACATTCAGAGCAGTTAAGTAAAACGTTCAATGCTGAAGCTGATTTGACACAAGTAACTATTTTAATCCCAAACTAACTTCAGAACAGTGGTTTTCATGTGTTTGATGTATTAATAATTGCAGAGATATTATATGATGTAATAGGTCTTGCTCAGAGGTTATTATGTGGACTTTGTGAGAATACCTGAATTATCCTTGTTAGTTGCCTCACCTGGAAGTACGCCGTGTTATCTTTGAGATGCTGCTCCACGCACACGCACAGCTGGTTCACCCATTGCCACTGAGTCTGCAGGGCTGCACTGTACGCCTGAGAACGTGCAGAACGACGGAGACAGGGAGGAGGGAGGGGTTAAGGTCGTGCGGCACGGAGCAGCAGTATGCGATGGCAGAGAATGGGGAGTTTCAACGTGTGACCAGTATGTTAATCCCAAATCAGTGTCATTATTCCAGGCTACAGCAGCCTTTATTCAGTGTTTCTATCACAAACAAACAGCAATTTGTTCATTTAGAAAAGGCCTCAGTCCACCTGCTGCCCTTTTAAAGCTAATATACATCTACAGACTTTTAAAAATGCAACAAGAGCGAAGTATCATGAAGCGCACAGTCACAGGAACGTTCAGACAAAAGCGTTTGGGTCCAGCTGTTCCCTCAGAAGAGCCACAAGAGGAAAGACATCTCTGAATAAAGCCCCAGATTCACCTCCACGGTCTGCTTGGCTGGATGGTTCTCCTGACACAGGCGGTTGGCTGTTTCCTGGAGTGACCGCATCACTTCTTGTTTTTCATTCAGCTCTAACCTCATTTCCTGTAAACACAACGGGAAAAGATGGACGGGTGATTGCAGGGTTATTACGGCGCTGGTCTGAAATATATAAAATAGTGCCTCTGTGCACGCAAACAATGCTTTTATTCCGAGTTCAGACGCGTGAAAACATCTTTGGACGTAATTGTGTTCTGCAGAAACATGGCTTGTTTCGTGCGTGGCTGTTTTCTGTACAATTACAGAGGTTTGTGGTTTAGAGGCTGCTTTTTCTGACCCGACAGAGGAAACCATCGGTGTATCTGTGCACCCCCGCCCTCCTCCACTCACACTGTATAATTCCCTCTTGGCGTTCATGTTGGGGTTGTTGTCGCTCCAGTCGAAGGCAATCTCCTCCTCCTCCCTCTCGTTGAGCCAGATCAGCTCCTCAGTGCAGTGCGACACGAATGCGTGCAGGCTCTCCAAGCTCCGCAGGCGCCATGACGAATGTTCCTATGGCAACCACACAAACAAATATCATCAGCATGCTGATCAGCAGTGCGGAGGGAAATATATATATATACAAAAAAGCATCCTCTATTCTCTGTTTGTGTTGCGGTTTTAAGGAAAGTCTTCATCAAATAACAAACAACTAAGAGCACAGAAACATTTCTACATGAGCGTTTATGAGTTCATCTTTTTAAGTATTATTCTACATGATGTTAGTTTCCTTTAAACTATCCATGAAAACATGCATTCCTATTATTTAACCTCAATTTTCAGAATTCCTGCAGCATATATAAACTGTTTCAGGACACTGTTCACAGCTGTGCACATCACAACAACAACAACTACTCTCCTACTAGAGTTAACCTGTATGTATACAGTATACGGGCCCATACTCCACTTCAAAGCATCCGAGTGTGTGTTGATAACAGATGCAGAACCACAAATATATTTAGAGACGAGGAAACGAGGAGAGGAGACAAAGAAAAGGGGAAGAGAGTAAGGGGTGAATCTGGGGAGCGGGGCAAAAAGAGAGCAGATGCATAATTGTGTGATCTTAGCATGAGAGTCCTGTCATGGCTTAATGGGATTAACTGAGGAAGAGGGGGGTGAACTAAGAGACAAAGAAGAGAGCTACCTCAAACACACACACACACACACACACAAGAGCACAGTTCCTTATCTGACACTGACCAGTAGTTTGCAGTATTGGTGCTCCAGCTTGGCCAGGGTCTCAGAGTAATTGCTCTTGAAGTTTGGAGAAACTTTAGCCTGAAGGAGACGACGGCAGAGGTTTAACGAAAAACAGCGACTGACAGTGCGCAGATGTCCGTCTTTGTGTATACATCGTGTGTGTGTGTGTGTACCTCGTAGCTGCGCGCCTCCTGTAGGCCGCTCATCAGCTCTTCGACTGCGGTGTGTATGGTGTTGTGCTCCTGGAGGTTGTTCTCCACCGAGGGAAGGTCCGCGCCCCATTCAGCGCGTTCCAAAAGCTCCTGAAACACACGGGGACACACATCGCAAACATCAACACAAAGAAAATATCGTTAAAAATAGTTTTGGCTCTTTTATCAGTATGTTTTCTAAGTTTAAGGCCCTTAGTTGCAGTTGATTGTTGATTGTGTTGTGCTAATAGAGCCTTTTTAATTTAGATTCCACTTGGCCGGGGCTGACCTGTGTCTCCTCCACCCATCCGAGCAGCTCGTAGATGAACCTCAGGCTCCCCTCGTCCTCTGATGAGGACATGGCCACCAGCTGGGAGCGAGCCATGGGTCGCCGCAGGAGCGCAGCACCAACTGCTCCCACTGCGCCCACAGCTCCCAGCAGCGTCTGCCCCAGCGTCAGGCCGCTGTCTGTAGCTCTCTGGCTGGTGTGCTCTGCCCCGGTGCTGCCCAGGGCCTGGGAGAAGTGGCCCTTCCTGTAGACGCTGGCGCACTGCAGCCTGAGGGAGACCAGCTCCTCTTGAAGGCAGGACACTCTGGTGATGGGAGACATTCAGTTACTGGAGGGGAGACGGCTACTTCTCTCTATAGCTGGGAAGATTTCTCTGATGGTTGCACCGGCTGCAAGCTGTGACTTGTCCTGAAGTCTCCCTCTATAAAGCCAGTTTGCATTAAATCAACTTCACCGGGCTGCTGCAGGCTTTCTGAGCGGTAAGAGCCCAAAATCCCCCAAAAAAGCACAACAGCGCAATGTTTTCCATTATTTTAAATATTTTGCAAACTGTATTGTTGCACATATTCATGCATATGTTTATAGTTGCATTAAATCATTAAATAGCACTCGTTGACACTGAGTGTGCCTTTAATTATTTTTCACACTGATTTACAGCAGATGGGGAACATTAACTGTAGCAGATAATTACAGCATTTAATGGCAAACACAACAGAACGTATTGATCTTTAATGAAGTATGAGCTGCTTGTATTCCTAGAAACTGTGCTGCTCTAATTAACGACACAAAACCCACTTTGATGGAGTTCAACCTTCTTGATGAAACCTCGTCATTCACCTGCGAAGATCCAAAGACACCGCCACGCCTTCACCCAGGCTCACCTGAACGCCAGCTGCTCCACCTGGTAGTACTTCTCATCTCGGAGGACTTTGAGCTCCTGGTTGAGCTGTCTGGTGAGAGACTCGCAGTCCTGCAGGTAGCAGGCCAGCTCTCTCTCGCACTGCACCGCCTCGCCGCTCTCCACTCGAGACATGTCCTGTACACCAGAGGAGGCGCGGCGTGATGAGCTTCTGCTCTTTTGCTTATTTGCTAACTTTAATATCGTGCAGCTCTGCAGTTTAGTGCTCCCTCGCCGCAGATGCAGTAAACAATGTGATGAAACCACAGTAAGCAGCAGCAAACAGGAGCGGGGTGACTTTAATAATAATAAACTAATAATAAATAATAAAAAGATTTACAGATGAAGACGATGTTAGCTTGTGTGCAGACAGCAGGGAAACGTTTATTATCCCAGAGGGGCACTTAGCCAGGAACCGCGTGTGTCCGTGTGTGTGTCGGTGAATACTCACGGCCTGGAGTGTGTTCTTAGCGAGGGTGAGTTTCTCCTCACAGTCCAGAGCCATGTTCTGGATCTTATTGGCCCTCTGAAGCAGCAGCTCTAGCCTGCAAACACAGACACACACACACACACAGACACGGAGATGTTGAAGGGTCACGTCCCTGAAAATCACACTTGCCGCAAAATTGATCTCAATGAGTTGCCTCAGCACTTTTGATTTAATTATGTGCCTCCTTCCCAGATTAGATGGTGTGTGTGTTTTAGTGAGTGTGTATATTACTGTGTGTGTGTGTGTGTGTGTACCTCTCCACAGCCGGCCGTAGAGCCTTCTCCCTCTCCAGCATCTCCAGGATGAGTTTGCCCCACTCCTCCTCGAGGTCATTGGGATGGAGGCCCTGAGGAAGCTTAATACGACCGAACTCTATCCACACCTGGACACACACACACACACACACACACACACACACACACACACACACAGGGTGAGCACATATTTAACTTCACACGTGCTTCAATTAAACTCACACACTGTAAAACACCGACAAACTCCATTAACGGGCTCCATTACATCAGAGCTATGTCTGTGAGTTGTGGGCGATCATAAGTCACACCGCACACCAACACTCGTCACATCAGCTGAGCGAGGATAAAGCAGGGACTATCACCAGCCGTCATGTGTTTGTGTTCACTCAGACAATCTGCTGCATTGATCACAGCGAAACGGAGGAAACAGCTTTGCTGCAGGACACGAACGCGTGACTCAACTCGCACGCGCTGGTACCAAAACTCTCGCCAAACTACTCTTCGCCCCCCCCGAGCTGAACCCCATGATGCACCCTGAGCTCTGCACATGGTGCCGAATGTCGGTCACCTTCTCCTCCGTCTCTGTTCTCATTCAACCTCATTCGTGCTCATCTCCACACATGTTCCTGTTCATGCTCACCTCCAGGAGCTTGTAGAGGTGTTCGACGTGACCCTTCTCGGCCTCCTTTGCGGGGATCTCCGTCTCTTTGAAATGGACGTACTCGTTGTAAAGTGCCTGCGGGGCGGGGGAGAGAGAGAGGCAGAAGTTGCCGAGGAGTGCTGCGGGGGCCGGATCAACGCAGGCTTTGTTTAAGGTCAAACACAAAGTCAATATGTGTTATAGGAGGAAAAGCTGTGCAATCACGGTTTCTGTCCCTGGGTGGTCATTAGCCAGTTCCTCAAGTGTCATCTGGAGCTACGTGTCTGACTGCATCACCCCCCCGTCCCCCCTTCGTTCAGCCACTCACAGCAGCGGCCTCTCACATCACTGTTCTCTTCCTTACTTACCTCCGCGACTCTACCCTGAAAATGATTTGCGCATAATCCAAATTCTTCACTTCTACTTGTTCACGTCACACCTTGGTCTGCTGTTCTCCGTTTTATTAAAGCCCATCGCTCCCTCCCCTCCCCTCATCCCCGTCCCTTTATTTGTTCTCTCAAGGTTTTACAGAAGCCGCCTGTCAGCTCCCTTTCTTTCTGGCTTCTTGTTTGAGGGACTAAAGAGAAAAAGCTGAGAACATACAGGGATTTAATTCCCAACACAACCGAATGTTTGGAAAATCTTGTTGCTCTCAGTTATTTTAATAACAACGCCCAAGATAATACATCCACATTTGTCTGACACAAATTTATGTAAAGTTTGGCCACAAACCAGCGAAACAGAGAAGCAATAAGAAGCGGCATGCAGGCGCTCACCTTGAGTTCCACAGGGTTTTGTGGGAAGTTCTTGTTGGCCATGAGGGCCGTATGCTGGCGGCTCCACTGGAGCAGAGAGGAGAACCTGGACTGGTACTCTGACCAGCGCTGGTCCACCTCCTGGTGATGGAGGAGAGACGAGAAGGAGGAGGAGGAACATTGATTACGAGCTCACAGGATGCCTTAAATACCATTTAACAGATAGAGTCCTCACTTTACATCAAATAAACGATAATAAATGACTCCAACGCTATTTAATTGCATAATAATTAGCAATTTCCAGGTCATTACTCAAGATACTGCGCACAAAATGGGAAGTGCACGTTTCTGCTGACTCTGACGCAAAAACAACAGGAACAGGAAACAGGACAACAATGAGGAATGAAGCAGGAAACACAAACAAATTAAAGCTTTAAGTAAACAAACAACAGAATGTGGAGTCTATCGGATGCGTGTAAGGTGAGGGAACCAAGTTAAAACCAGAATGCTGTAAATGGGTGGAGCAGAGTGGGACGTACATTTGCAGAGATGCCCTCTCCTCCCTCTGGGATTTTGGGGAAGGCATCGTAGATGGAGGAGACGTAGGTGATGACGGACTTCTCGTCTGGAGAGGGAACATCAACGTCTGAGGAGAAAGAGAAAGACGGAAAATTAGATCAGAATAAGACTTGTTGTCTTGAAGAGCAACAGCGTCACACTACAGTCAGAGGAGATCCAATCAATGGTTGACAACATGTTAAATGTTGGGCAGCTGGAGCTTTGGCTTTGCACCAACAGATGCTCCAGTGGTTCAGCAGCACAAACTGGGCACAGAGGACTCAGGAGGTCAGCGTCAGCCAACGTGACACTTTCCCTGATGAGTGGATTTAAAGTTGTCTTTGTGGAAACCATACCAAATATAGAAGGAGAACATCTACAAATATGCTGTAAACATAACAGCGTTTACTCGTCAGTCTTTAGGGCCGGCTGTCAGCTTCAAATGTTGGCAAGTTTCCAAAAAACAAACAAACAAACAAACATAAGTCGGGTGATTAATGTGTAGCTGCTGACTGTTTGAACCTTCTAATAAGAAGGAGCTAATCAGGGAAACTGTAAGGATTCTGAACCAGCTGAGTTAGAAGTTAAAAACAAAGCTCGGCCTCAGTTCGACCTTGAGCGTGCCGGGAGTCGGCGACTTCGTTCACTCAGATTCAACAGTCTCACCCTCAGCGTCCAGCAGTCTGGTCACCCCTAGCGACTCGGCGATCTCGAAGGCCTGCTCCAGGTTCTCCCGGTTACTCTGCCGCGACACCGCCTCCATGTCGATCAGGTCTGGCCTGGAAACCACACACAGAGGGGTCATGTGAGTGTGTGTGTGT
The DNA here is from genome assembly GCA_008933995.1 of Datnioides undecimradiatus. Lineage (NCBI taxonomy): Eukaryota > Metazoa > Chordata > Actinopteri > Lobotiformes > Datnioididae > Datnioides > Datnioides undecimradiatus. The sequence goes on along the minus strand of WARS01000044.1, from coordinate 10,383,317 downwards.
GTGTGTGTGTGTGTGTCCTGCCTCTACTCTGCTGTATGTGTTTAGCAGCGTGTTTAATACGCTCCAGTGTCGTATTTAATTGCCCTCAGTGCCTAAATGCATTAGTGCGCGTGCATTCAAGTGTTTACTCAGTTTGAACAGTTGAACTCAGTTTAAACTGTCGCTGAATTATTATTGACTAGAAACACGTAAATTGTTAATGAGGCGCTGTCTGCAGAAACTCCAGCGCAGTCGGTCTGAGTTCAGACGTTGCTGTTGACACAGACGCTGACAGTGTGTTGCTGCCCGTCCTCTAACCTGTATCTGTGCAGCAGAGCGTTGAACATGCGTCCGTCGCTCCAGGATGAGGTGAAGTTGACACAGCGGATGCCGGGGTAGCCTTCTGTCGCCTGCTGGCTCCATAATAACAGCTTCTCTTTGGCAGTGAGGTCGCCCGACTCGCCGCTCACGTAGATCTCTGAAATCTGGAGGGAACAGACAGAGAGAGAGAGAGAGAGAGAGAGAGAGAGAGAGAGATTACTTCGGGGTTACTTCTGGGGAGCGCCACTTCCTGTCTGCAGAGATATCTGAGTCCATTCTGCAGGACCCGTCACGGTTAACAATCAGAGGAATCTTTGCTCTCATATGACGTCCGCGTTACAGAATCACAGCCACAATGAGTCGGCAGGAACAACAAAGAGCTTCGTCTTCATGAGACACAAACTCCCTGGTCTGGTTTTAGTCACTCTGACTGAAGCGGACGTCTCCCTCCGAGCCCCTCATTCATCTTCCTCCTGATCAATACTCCTCAGAGCGTGTTTCTGAACGACTCTCGCGTGTTTCTGTATTAACGTGGCCGTTTTTGCCCATTTCCTCACTCCATCATCCACTGTACGGTCTAGCCTGCTCATTAGCTCGTGTCGCCCAGCCCCCCCCCCATCTCCTTCTGTCTCGTGCCCCCCCCCTCCCCAGCCTCGATCTGTCTCCTCAGTTTTTCATGTTCTTTCATCTGCTCTGCCTCAGATGCTGATCAATCTGCTCAGCCTTCTCATCCTCTGCCTCCTCCATGTTCAGTCCTCCTCATCATCACTTCCCCGTTGTTTTGCACTGATTTTACCACAGATAGGGTCACATGGGCAGGATCCATATGCAAAAGATGCCATTTTTCTAATCTACTCGGGAATTACAAACAGGTTTAACAGTTTTAGCCTAGGATTAGCATTTTATTGGCTGTTGCTCTCCTGAGAGGACATAATGTATGTTCACATAACAATAAGTTTCCATAGAGACGGACAGCTACTTTCTATGTGTTCTGCCCACTGAGCTACAGGACCACTTTAGCCATTTTCTCCCAGCGTCCTCCTTCCTCTCAATTTGCTGTGTTTTGGTCCAGCCGTCCACGCTGACAAAGGCAGAGTGATGCATGTGCAGTGACTGTCAGTGCTTGGCTGCTGTTACTGTCATCAGTATTCCTCCGTCATCCCTTCTTCCCTCACTCACTGTCCAGCACGCCTCCCTCTCTCACTGTCTTTCTGTCTTCGCCTCTCTCTCTCTCTCTCTCTCTCTCCCTGCTGCTAATATAGAGCGGTATGAAAGTCCACTGCGTGCCAGGAGACTGCAGCAACAGCCAAAAAGACGCGGAGGGGGAAGGGAGAGGAGCGAGAGATGGGAGGAAAGATGGAAAAAAGAGAAGCAAGGCCAGCAACGGAGGAGAGCGGGTGACTTCCAACGGCACACTATAGATTCTCATTAAAACTGCTGAGACACAGATCTTAACAAACTTTATGCATTAACAAGGGCGCCCATGATAAAGGAGACACACACACACACACACTGCTGTGGTGCCAGCATGTCGTCACACTCTTGACGTGCTAACGGTAACCCCTCGCACAGGCGCCCACAGCCGTCACCCGCCCGTTCATCCACCGAGTGTGAAAAAGCAGGTTAGCATCTCCATCTGTGTGTCACCGAGTACATGTTACAACTAATTCAGAAACATATTGGAGCATGTGACATGTGTGGGGACAGACAAATATGGACGGCGCTGCGTGTTCCTGCAGAGCTCTGTCTCTCTGTATGCATCTACAACCTCCTTTGCAGAGGAATACTGAGCGCCTAATCCTCCATCTGAATATTGATACAGCCCTCGCTGTGTGAGGGCTGCATCTGCAAAGAGAGCCTACACTCCCACTGCAACGGCATCTCAGCTCAGGTTATTGTTGTGCATGCCTGTCAGTCATTTACTCGTTATATGTATACATATACGTATATATATGTGAAGGGTTTCAGGCGATTTAAAGACGGGCTCTGGGAGGTGTTGACAACTGAGAAACATTAGATCAAATATGATGAAATACACACAAGGTTCAGCGGCTTTTCCGGGAGCGTTTGCCTGTATCTCATCACCAAAGAACGAAGCCTCTCCAGTGAATGCAGCTTGTTCTTGTGACCGAAGTGCGGAACCGGTCAGGTCAATGTTGCTGAATCAGGCGGCGAGATGAGAAACGCTCCTGAAAAACCTTGAGTTCAGAATATTTGATCGAATGGGCACGTTGCCAAAGTCAAGCATGAACCTCTGTGTGCTCTGTGTCTAAATGCTTTAGCCCAACAGCATTAAAAACTAATAATACCAACATGACACGTTGGCACGCTATTAGCGAGACAGCTATAGTGTTTGTTTGTCTGTTGTAAACACATCTGACTAGCGCACTAGTTTATGCATTTTGTGAAGCTAACAACCTGTGAGGTCAATGGAGCGTGTCAACTTAACTTCAGACGCTCTGCTAAATTAGCCCGCTGGGTATTCAGCTAGCAAACGCAGCAAAGAACCAACTGCTAAACAACCGAACTGACTCCTCTGAAGCTCCAACCTGTAGCTCCAGATCTAATAAGAAAACATTTGGCTGTCAGGGTCACCCACCGTCAGCTCTACCTGCTGAGGCTGTTTACTCTGCTGTACACTGTATATATCCACATATGATGTGGGAGTACGGGCATGCATGTCTGACTCAGCCAGGTCAGTGTTCCTGCAGATAAACAATAGCGAGTGCAGCATTTGGGATGAGACCAGGTGGCAGCAGCAGCGTTCGGCGCAGCCAGGATCTAGTCTGAAACAACCATGATCCACTAGGAGCCCCCTGGGGCTCTGGACCGGCCCTCTTTTAGAAACATGGCCTCTTTGAAGTTTGTGGGGAGAGGGAGGCGAGGGAGGGATGGACGAAGGAGATAACAATGATGGGAGACTAGAGGGAGGACAGGATGATTGTATTTAAACAAAATGCACCTCTGTAAAACCCTGGCTTTGAGTAACTAAACAAAGACGATGAAAGAGGATGGAAGATAGATAGACAGGTGATGGATGGATGGATGGATAGCGTCAGACACAGTAGGATGGGTATTCGGATAAATTGGAGTTGTGGTTTTAACGTGTGGTAGGAATCCCCTGGAGGCTCGACGGAGCAGCCGCCTCGCTGATGAATGCGCATTTCAAATCCCTTTTTATGCAGAGAAGGGCGTCACACAAACCCACATACAAAGGACGGCTGCACTTTGAACTGAACACAGAGGCATCCTGACACATCTCGTGACACAGGAACACACACAAGACAGGAGGACTGATCATTACTGCCCATTTAAAACCCCTGTTACGCAGGGACCTACGATATTAGTGTTTGTGCATCTCTCCTGACTCAGCAACTGGGCATCGAGTGAGACATGCAGCACTGAACGCGAGCTGTCATGACGTCAGCTGCTGCGCCGCACAGCTATGCTATGCTACTTTACGACGCGAACAAACTGTGGCAGCGAAAAGCGCTCGTCGATGTGCTGTATCACTGCAGTGGCTGCAGCAGCGCTTTCATTTTCAAGGTGAAGGAGGGCTGAACAGCTGTAAGCTAGCACAGAAACTCTCCCTCTCCCTCTCCCTCTCTCTCTCTGAGTCCTGCAGGTGAGGCCCTTAACATTTTCTGCAATCCAAATATGAACACACACACACTGGGCTGCACACCAGGGTCAAGGTTTTCCCTTAACCACATATAGAAACAGTCATCGCCAGGCATCAGCTTGGTACAGAGTCATGAAGCACTGCATCACTGCTGCTGCTTGTCTGTTTGTAGCTTCAGTACCTGTTTTGGTACCTTCTGAATCTTGTTCACTTATTTTTATTTTTCATGCAAAAGTTCAGATGTGAAAAGTCTTAGTAGTTGTTGAAAATGTTTTAGATATTATTGTGTTATTGAAACACGAACCAAAACTCAGGCACTGTATCACAACTAGCTAAATATGCTAAAAACAACTGAACAGTCAGATGTGATCGTGAGCAGATCGTGAACTGAGCTCGTCCCTCTGCTTCCCCTGAGCAACCTTAACCTTTTTCAACCAAAACCACGAAGCGCAACAGACGCAGACAGATGGACGTAATTACATCGTGTGCTATTGTATTGGTGGAAAATGACAAGTTTCAGTTTGGAACAAGAGTGCACCCTGTCATTTGAAGCAATGACCCTTCTCTTTCTCTCACACTCGCACCAACACCGGGCCTGTCTGTCTCTCACACTCTAACAGACGTCAGGAGTGACTGAGTATGTGTGGTGTGAGGAAAATAATAAGCAATGGAAGGAAACGGAGGAGAAGAAAGGGAGGGAGGGAAGAAGGATGCTGGGAAAGACGGATGGGGAGACTGTCTGTACTGCGTTGATTAGGCTCCAGGGACAGAGGCGGAAAGGATGGAGAGAGGCATAGTGCCTTTTAAGAGCTGATAACAAACACATGCACACACAAAACCTTGCGTGACCACAAACATGGTGCTTAAATGACAACAAAGCCATCCCTCAAAAGCCACACTCATACAAACAGAGAGGGGTGAATGCCTCTCTGTAGCATGTTGGTTTGAAAACTGGGCCACAGGGACCTCAATGTTTTTAGGTTGCACAACAAAATACAAAGTTTTCCGCAAACAACCCCTATGGTTGACTAGATGGTCTATACTGAGACCCCAAAAATCGACCTACTTATATCTGTCTACCTTTCTGTAGCAGCAGGAGAATCAGGACAGACAGGGGAGTGTTATTATAATAGATGCCAAGAGCAGGGCTTCGTTATTTTCAGCAGTCAATTATCTATCAATCACTTTCAGGTCGTAAAAAGTCAGAAAACTGTAAAAACTGAAATTAAAATTTTTTGGAAAGCAAGGTCATGTCCTTAAATTGCCTGGAAACCATTTCAAAACCCAATGGTATTCACTTCACAATGATAAAAACGAGTATTGAATTAATTATCCAACCTCTTTTTGCACCTGGTTTTGACAATTCATACCATTTCACTGAGTTATGTTGTGACGCAAAGTAACAATCGGTGGTTCAGGAGTTGTGAACCTCTAATCAACTAATTATCCTAACGCCTCTGGAGACAGATGGATTTCATGTGTGCATGACAGGACAGAGGTAGAGGTAGATTGTGGCAAACCTGTGGCAGGTATTTAACAGTCGCCTGCTGCTGCAGCGACATGGGACTCTCCATCATGGAGTCCAGTCTCTCCGAGGAGCTGCTGGTCAGCCCTCCCCAGTCTGTCTGACTGGGAGTGGTGCCCGCTGTTTCTGGAGAGGTCAGCGGCAGGTCGCTGGCGTAGCCTGACTCCAGCAGAGAAGACTGCTCCTGTGCACGAACTGGAGTGTCCAGGCTGAATCCCTTGACAACCATTGACTCCTGAATCCCAATCTGGTCAGAGGGCATGGGGAAATCCCCTGCAGACATCTTGGCACTACTTTTGTCCTCCTCAGACAGTTGGACTTTGAGAACGTTTCCTGTGACTGGAGAGGGGTTAGAGGGCTCTCTGTACACATCTACCTCACTGTCACTCTCGCCCCTCCACACTGGGGAGCCAAAATCACTGGGGTACACCGTCCTCACCACACACAGTTTGCCATCCACCTCCCGGATGTGAACTACACCTTTGCGTTCCTTCCTTGTAGGTGTTCGCACCACCCCTAATGTCCCTTCTGGTCCTCCTCTAACGCCCCTGTCCCCCTTTTCCTCTCTCTCTGCCCTCCCCTTGTCTTTTTTCTCCTTCTTTTGTCGGAGTATCCAAGGTTTCTCAAGAACCCCTTGGACCTTCTCCCTAACACGACAGACCCTCCCTCCACCTGGAGTGGTACTGCCAAGGGCTGGTGCTGTGTTGACTGGGGTGGTGGTTGTGGTTTGGCTTGGGATGCTGGAGACATCAATGATGGCGCTAACAGTGTCTTCCTCCCCTGGAAAGCAGAAAACCCCTCTCCAGGCAGGGCTAGGTTTTGGAGACACTTCAAGCATCCTGCTGCCCAAAAGAGTCCCTACATTGGTACTCAGAGAGCCAGGGGAAAGGGTATTGCTGTGCAGAGTAGTTTTGGAATGAATCAACTGGGTATCAGGCACTGTTATGAGAGTCCTTGCTCTATTGCTAAAATCTGTTTCTGCCATTTCTGTAACTGCAGCCTTCTCCTCATCGTCTTCATCGTCCTCCTCTCTTTCATCAGGCTCATGGCTTCTTTGTTGCTCAGAGTCATCCTGCTCCAGCTCCCCTTTCCTGTTCTTCTTGCCCTTGTGCTTACGTCTGAAACGCAGACGCTTCTTTGGTGAAAGTGGGGGGACTCCACCAAGTTCCCCGTCCTGAGGAGGCCGGACGCAACCGATGGAGTTTCCCATGTTTTCAAGGTTGACAGGGAACAGCGGATACAACAGAAACCACAGCAAACACGGGCAGTTAATCCATCAGAGATGTTAAATTAATGTTCATTTAGGTCTGAGCATTCATTTGTTTTACAGCAAAATCCTTTAAAACAAAGGACACCGGAGAGGAAATGTTCAGACAGGCTGGCAGGTGAATGACAGCTCCCTCATTAATCTGACACCTGTGAGTAATGTGAAGTTAGGAAGAGTAGGTTTAGCTCCATTTTCCATGGCACCATCTTAAATACAACCCGCAGAATAACAAGATGGATGGTCTGAGCTGTCACCACACCAGAGAGAGAGAGAGGGGAAAGTCGTCTTTTCCTCAGGCAGTTATTGGTTCAGTCACGGGGCAGGCAGCTGCAGGCTGATCTATCACAGCTCCCCCCTGTCCTTCCTCTTTCCTTCACCTCACCTGACTTGGATTCAGGCAGTGCAACGGCCACTCTTGCTCCCTCCGAGGGCCCAGCTGTTGAACAGTGTATGTCTATGTGCAGGCAGCTGGCTGCTTCACTTGGTCTGTTTTCCTGATCCCAGAAGACTTGTGGTCGCAGTCAAGGATTCAAGGACGCAGTTATGTCAGCTGAGCCACACGAGGGAGGAAAATAAATTCGGTTAGGGTCAGACCGCTGATTTATCAACGAGTTTTGTCAGGTGAGCTGTTACCTGGTGTGAGCCAACGTGTCAGGCAGGATGAGGAGTGTGCGAGAGAGAAAAATGTAGTGCAGTCAGGTGCTTGTCAGCCCATTAGTGAAGCTCCAGCTGCTACACACTCACATCGCATGTGTCCCTGTGAGACATGCGAACAAAGTCTGAGAGTGTATGTACTGCAGTGCTTCTGGGAGTGTCTGAATCCGTGGCTTATCTTACTTCTCGATTAAATGTCATAATTCCTTCAGATGTGAGAGATGACTGCTGCATAGCGTGAGAAACACAACATCCTCTGCTGCAAATCCACTCAGATTCGTCCCCAACACAAACCACAAACAAAGTGATGTTAAGATCTGTTGTCAGTTCCAGGTGCTGGGGTAATCCAAGAGCTCTATCCACACCCAGGTCCAGGATCTATCTGAGGCCATGAATTAATGATGCACCTCTCCTCTGCTCTTGCACTGCAATAACATTACCACAGCAGAAGTAAGATCTGTAACATAAGTCAGCCACATAACAGAGGTCGGTAGGAAGCCTATCCGTCACGGTGCTTGTAATGGAAGTGGTATTAATGGTGATGCCGTCGATATCCCCTGTAGTAACGGCGTGCTCGGTGTCTCATTCTGCCGAGGCAGCACAGTGTCCAGATTGGCTGTGGGTGAGAGATAGTGTGCAGTCAGCCAATGCTGCCACAGATTGCTGGGAGATTCAGCCAATACCCTGACAGCTTGTTAAATACTCAATCAGAGCATCGGCTTCCCGCCCCGACGCTTCTCCTTGTCATCCTCCCACGATTTATCCTGCTCATTGAGCTGGTGTCTCGTGCGATGTGTCAATCTTCCCAGCTTGTGTGTGTTCCTCCTCTTAAGGGACTGCCGTTGTCAATATGCTGGAATCCAGAATCACGGCCGTTAATTTCTCCCATTGAGGAGACTGACGGGAAAGTTCATTGTCTTTACAACGATCGCGTAGGGCGCCCAGATACCTGTGGAATCAACTCGCCGCGGCCCAGAAAACACAAAAAATGCCGCTGTGTGCCTCAGCAGGGTGCTGGTCTAAATGTGGAGACAGCTGAATGCAGACAGACTCCACCTTAAGCTCCCCAGACAGCTTAGCATCACATGCCTCTCCCCTGGATACCAGTCTAAAGACCCCCTCCCGCCCCACCTCGATGTCAGATTCCCCAAAGGACCAGCGCTGGCTGGGAATTGTGACCCAGTACTGTCCAATCATAAACCTCCTGTGTCCTGCTGTCAGTCTGCCAGTTACTCAGGCAAGCTTCCCCTTCATCAGGTGGTGCAGTGCGACGATGCAACAGCCTGACAAAATCCACAGTTTGCAGGAGGTGGGGAGCATTTAGACTATGTCTTACACCGAGACAAAAAACCAGCAGGGGGTGGGGGAAAGCGCTCGTTCTGTTTCTCCTCTCTGGTGCTTTTTCGGCTCTTAATAACTCTCCTCGTCCGCTAGATCTAATTAGGAAACGGCTTCTGGGGTAGAAGCCGGAACTCCGAGGCAGAAGAGGAGGAGGCTGGTCCTCTGTCGGCTCAGCAAAGGTCTTGTCAAAATCCAGTTGTAGTAGCAGACCTGCTTTAGATACAGATGCACATCTGGACTCAAGCCAAAGGGATTCAGCGTCCAGTGAAGGGCAGTCCCAAACTCCACACAGCACGGCGGCGGAGGTTAGGACAAGAGGTTCCCTACTCCATCTGCCCTCAAATAACAAAGATACGCACGGAGCAAAAACAGGAACACGGGGCGTCTCCGGCTAAAAGGAAGCGGTGGCTCCATCAGACAAGCGTGGTCGGATTGATCCAATTGATACGGTGGAGGCTAGAGAAACAGCAAGTGAGTGGCAGTCCAGGAGTGTGTGTTTGAGCCTGCGAGGCTGGGCGGTCCCCCCGGTCAGCTGTGCGAGCCTGTCTGCATACGTGTCCACGAGTGTGTCTCGTCCTGCTGCGCGCTTGTGTTTTGAGGCCTGCTGATCAGGGGAAGCCGGGAGCTCCAGTGACAGCAGGCAGCCTGGACTCGTCTCTCCCTCGGTTGGCTTCGCTCCTCTGCTTTATCCCTCGCTTGCAGACGCCGGCAGAGGGAGAGAAAAGCTTTTATCTCCCGGCTGCTGCAGCTTCACACTCTCTTCTGCTCAAGCTCTCACTCTCACAATCCACCCCTCCCTCCTTGACTCTCCTCCTCCTATCGGCTTCCTCGTTACTCCTGCCTCTCTCTCTCTCTCTCTCTCTCTCTCGGCTGTTAGTGAGCAGCTTTCTATGCCACAAACACACACATGCACACACACTTGACCCAAAAGCTTCCCTGAATGACAGGCTGCAACAGGGACGGAGAGAAAACAGCAAGCAGGAGGGAGAGAAATCAAATCTAAATCAGACTGTTGCACTTCAGTCTGTTTCCCTCTCACTCCTTCTCCATCTTTCCCTTCAATCTGCCATCTGTCCATCAAGCTACAGGTTATGATTGGTTCTGGGTTGAAAAGGAGAGGTGCAGTTAGAAGACGACACGAAGGAAACATTTGAGGGAATTAGGAAAAAGTTGGAAATGACGGAAGAAAAACAGGAGGATCGAGAGCTAAGACAGGGTGGAGAGGGGGTTGGAGGTGCAAACACACACATGCACCCACACAACCCAGCAGTTATGGTATGGAGATCTACCAATGAGCAGATGTGTTTAGTGGCAACGTGGAAAGATTTTATCGTCAATGTGACGAGGCAACTGGATGTTACAGGCATTTAATCCAGAGGATTACCCCACTGCAGCCCCTTTTCCTACTAAATGTTCAGTGCTGTGCACAGGTGTTTATTCATGGATGGATCGCTTGTTGAAATTCAATTAATCCATATCAAGACGAAATGCCAAACAGCTATTCAAATGTGACAGTTTCCTGCTGTTCTCTGAGCTGTATCAGTAAAAACGATGTGTTAATCAGACAAACCAAAAAATATAAACTTCAGAAGATAAGAAAAGTGTGATCAGTACTACTTTCCAAACTTTGGTACAAGACAAATGTTTCACAGAATAGTTCATGCTAATGGGAATGAGCATTAGTTATAGCCCTGTTAGACGAGGCTGCAATATAAGATGCAACTAAAACACAAATGTAACTCTCCCCTCCACAACACTGCACACATTTAAAGGCTTGTTGCCATGTGCAGTGTTGTAGCCTCTACAGGCCTCTACAGGCCTCCACCCACCACCATCACTCATACACGCATGTGATCCTGTGCAGCATGGCAGAAACACTGCAGCAGGAGAGGATTTGTCACCCGCTGGCACCGGCAATGCAGATGTATGAGCTCATAATGCTTTGTACATAGAGCAAGTGGCTAATGTACGGCGAAAGGACAGATACAGATGGATCCCACTAACAAGTGGTGCTCTCAAGTGGTTAAAGAAATGGTCATCCATCTTGTCTCATTAACGAAAAGCTCGGAAAGCCTACGGGAACAACACACACAAACACACAGGGGAAAGGCACGAGCCAGTGGGAGATAAGCACTCACGTCCCCAAGGCTTTCATCCCCTCACCGAGGCTACATGGCATCATGGGCTGTCGTAATCAGATTGCAACCTTCGTCTGAACCCAGCGTCAGCTTTTCACAAGACTCAACTGCTGCATGCGGGACTTTCAGAGGCTCTTTTGATCGTATATTTAGAGGCTCTTTTGTCAATAATGTGCACCGGAGTGCAGCGATTGATCTGGAGATTTTAATTACCATAATTCAGGCTCCATCTGCATCTTCAGAGAAGCTGTAAGGAGCGGAGCCTTTACGTTCTCACATCCCAGAGCTATTCTGAGAAGCACATTTTAAGCCCCACAACTCTGACCAGCGCGGGAAAATATCTTATTGAGACGAAAAGCTCACTTCAGCAGGACGCTGTATGAGAGCAGGACGCTTGAGAGCAGCACCGCTGTGTCCAAGTAATAGACATTATCTCATGCTCCTCAAAATACTGCTGGCCCCAGCTGACGTGACAGAATATGCAGAAGAAGGATAACAAACTCCAAGACCTCTGACACTATTTATGTCACTAAACAAGATTAAACAAGTGACGAAACACAAATGATATTAAGGCATTCAATCTGGCCTGTGTTGCTTGAGATTGATGGAGATTCTTTCTATATATAGATAACTATATTATATATTTGTAATATATAACTACAGATAAACATCTGATGGGTTTTTTTTGTTTATCAATGCTGTTCTGAGGCTTAAAAAGCTTGGAAAACAATATTTATTTAAGGGCTTTAATGTCTTTCCATTTGCTTCTGCATGAGTCTCCATGAAGCCAGTTCTCACTGACACAGATGGTGATCGACTGGTGCAATACAGACCTGATTTAGGACCAAGGAGCAACGCTAATAAAGTGACCCCGTCTGCCGATTCTGCCTTGAAGCAGGTCAGAGAAACGGTGACGAATTCCTTCAACAGCTCAGAAATGAACTCACTAGGAAGTACCGGTGACGTGCAGCTAAGTTGTCCAATCGCAGGCAGACACAGTACAGCTGGAGGAGGGCCCACGTCTCAAGCTGGGCCCAGTAGAATACTGAGCTAACTTGTGCCACCAAGTGGTTGGACCGAGTAACTGCGACCAGGTTACAGACCAGGAAACATTGGTATATTCACTTAAGTTTCTGGTTGTCTGAGCCAGCTGACAGACCGGGCTGAGACAGATACTACCTGCTCTGTCACTTGACGTGCCGGCGAAATAATGACTAACCGCCGCTATAACCTAAATGAAAAATAACAGCCCACTGAGCGCGTCCCTATAATTAGCTGCCGTGCTGAGTCACTCATTTGCACATACACATCCTGGTCACAAAGACCTGGAGGCTTGTTTCCAGAAATGATTCCTTCATCATCATGGATGTCAGACCAAAGCGGCCGGTGGGACTAATTAATTAAATTAATGAATTAATTATAGATTTATCCACTGATTTGGGTCACATATCTTAGTAACAGTGGGGGTTTTTTTTGTTTTATAATGACTCTGAATGAAACACAGCAAATAACACTGCAGTGGCTTTAGCATTTAGCATTTAGCATTAACTTCCTGCAGATCTCTAGTACGATACACTGCAGTGACATGTTGTCTATTGTTTCAAGAACAAACATGTACTTTTTATTAAAATTAGTTATACATTACAATATTAAATTATACTTTATTGAAACCACACGTATCATCAATGAAACTGTAATAAAAGATAATTGAATACATCTTTTTTCACTGTCAAACAGAAGCATTGCAGTGTGACCTCGAGATACTAAAACAAGTATCACTCAAATCAATAAGATTGCCCCATTTATACTGTTGCAGTGCAATCATGCATCAGACATGACAACACTGAGATGACATTAAACATATAGAGCATATGTGTCACGTGCTGCTCATCCGCCACCATGCGTTTATAATAACCTAACCACCTCACACTGCGGAGACATAGAGCTCCTGTGCGACTGGAGTTTCTCACTGCAGCTCTAATGTGAAACCGTCGTCATCTCCTGAACCCGCTGAACTCTGGAAACTCTGGAGTATCTGCTGCTCTGCGGGGCCGAATCCCTCTCTCCTCTTTCACTTCGCCCCTCCAAATACTCCTGCAGCCTGTTTCGGCTCACGTCCCGTCCGTCATCTTTGTGTCAGGCCTCTCGTTTTCCCTCCTGTATCACTTCCTCCCTCAACCCCGCTCTATCTACCTCTCTCTCTCTCTCCCGCTCTGTAACACAATGTTCTGCAGAGTCATGCCCACTGAAACGGTTGCCAGGGTGTCATGCACTACTGTTTCCATAGCAACCAGCTGGCAGTGTCACCTTGCCGAGGGTCACGTCACAGCACAGACTAGTGGTCAAACATAGCAACTACGGCTATTTCATGGCCCGGGACGAAAGCTAAAAACTGCTGCAGCTCCAACAGTGAAGCTCCAACAGTGGGGATGTTTCGTCTTTTCTAAAAAGCCTTCGCATTAATGTGCTTTTGTCTGTAACTGCCTGTAGCTGTCATGCATGACTGGGATCCAGGGATGGCGCGAGTCCCGCTGTAATGATCCCAACAGTACAACCCTGTCTGCAGGCTACAGCGGTGCAGGAACATTTGGTGGAAATGATTCGACATCGGGAACTGGAAGCAACACACCACAGCTGAAACGACTGACAGTCCAGACTAAACACACTGCCCTTAACACAAAGCCTATTTCCTACGTGTAGTTTCAATAACTCCAGGAAGTTGCACAAAGGCCTTAAACAAACTCCTTCTATGTTAAAAACAAGCAATTTCCATACAAGTTCAATCTGAGGTACAGAGGTCCGGGACTACCCATGAGGCTGCCAGTGCTGCGTCTACAGAGGTTTGTTCCCTGCAGGGATGGAGTACAGCGAGCCTGCAGGCGGCACATATTTTAAATGGGACGCTCTCAGCAAAGACACGGTGCAGCTGATGGACAGGAACGAACTGTAAATCCAGGATCGGGGTTTTATATGAAGGCCTACAGACTGAGCGCGTTGTCTCCCCGTGCTCCCTTTACGCCCAGGCTGTCACACTGAGGCCAAACGGGGTCCTCGTGTTTTATTTTAGAGGACAACTTCCTGTTAGAGCCGGCTCAGAGGTGCTTTCGTAACAGGGACTCGGGAAACATTATTACAGCTGATAAAATAAGACCACAGAGTCACACCGTGCACTCCTACAACACAAACCTGCATCAAAAAGAAATAGAACAAGCTGCTGCTATAAACTCAACCACCACAGCATATAAAACACACACCGACAAGTCAGAAACACACATTTGTTTTTCCTTATGAGCTCTCAGGGAGAGCAGCTGTCTGTACATTCTCGCTGCAGACTGCGAAGGAAACCATAATGTTGGCAGGAAACGCTTAAGACGCAGAGATTCCACAGAAAAACAAGAAGAACATACACACACACAGGCTTTCTGATTTCCAGTCACAAGTGCAACACACAACCTCTTCCGTTGCATAAGCCCGCTCCGGTTTGCCAAAAGGCGCGCACACGCAGCTAAACTCATCCTGGCAGTGATAATAACCTGAATCCCCACAGCTGGACGGAGACGCAGAGTAACGACAGAGAAATAAATTCCACATTCGGAGCGATCTGCTTTCATTTAAAATCCAGATTGTATCACAGCAGTAATGACGTGGGCCATAACTCAATTATTACGTAATCAATTACAGGTGTTATTTCATTAAGAGCTGAACATAATAACCTTTATCGGGCCATTAGGCGTTTCCAATGAAGAATTCAAGAAGACGCGCGCATGCTGGTTTGACTGAAATAACCATAAATCGAATCCAACACAGGAAGCTACGGAAGAGCGCGTGACGGGCACAGACCTGGAAGTGAAGGATGATGGTCCAGATGAGACCTAGCGTCAGTTTGGGGTTCCCGTCGGTGATGTCATCGTTCCTGATGTTCACAAGTTTGACCTAAAAACGGGAAGACAGCAGATTTTCTTTATGTTTGATTTCCAGATAAAATATTAGGAATGAGAAGATGCAAGAGGGTACCAATGAAAGGAAAACACATCAGCTGTCTTTGTTTTTGCATGTTAAGGATGAAAAACGGTCCCTGCTCCACATGGCTATTACTCGTAAGAGGCTCTGTGAGACCTTGTCACAGCCAGCTAAACCAAGCCACCAGGGCTGCATAATTAGGCCTGCGGTGATACTCAGAGCGGATTGAGCGGAAGGAAAGGTCAGCCCTCCACCACCGCTGCCTCCGGGGAGCGGGGCAAGAGAGCTGCAGATACAGAGGAAGAGCTGCAGTTTGACAGTTAATGAAGGGACGCAGAGTAAGTGAGAAAGAGTGCTGTAGCCCTGTACTGCAGATACAGAATGGATTAACAATAAGGTGAGGATGGAGCTCCTCGTCTTGTAATTTAGCATATTTAGGGAAATGTTTGATGCATTTTTATAGATTTATTCATTCAGAGGTGGAACGTCGCTGCTTCAGAGAGCGGCTCTGCGGGAGGCGAGGACAAACTGTATTTGCAATCACTCGCTTTTGCAGCCTTTGCAGGATTTGCTGCGCTTAAAAGTCTTTTATTCACATCAGTCGTTTTTGGGGAAGCAAACCGTTTCCACAGGCAGTATGCAAGAGTTACAGGGATTATGGGTACACGGGGAAAATGCTGACATTGACCGTACTTTGGATATTTAAGGACAAAACACAATGCAACAAGAAGCACAGAACTTCTTTGACTCAGCTCATGGGCTGAGAAACTGACACAATATGTCTGCTTATATGTTTTTAAGCATACCTGTCTCTGTTTGAGGAAGTCCAGCGCTATTTGGACATTCTGTAGTCGATGAAATCTCATTCGCCCCTTTTCTCTGGGCTGAAAAGGAAGGAAAGGAGAAGGAGTGATGAGGAAGGTCAGTTAATAAACGTAAACTCATTATTTTTCAGTGACATAAACGCACGAGGCAGCAGTGAGTGCAAACAAAGCTGAATTCAATCCACAGTGCAGTGAGGTAGACACTCTGCATGGCTGTATTGACATGAAATGGTCCTCCGGGGGGCGCTGTCTTCAACAGGAGCCGTTAAAGACATGCCAACGCTCAGAGGCAAACAAGACCCAAACCATGCTGGTTTAAAATGGATCAATGCAAACTTCACATCAGACCAGGAGTCTCCTGACTGTTCACTGGAAACCAGACATCCAGTTAATGGTTTAGAGGGAGGAGAGATAAAGTTTGATAGAGAGAAAGAAAGACAACCACACACACACACACACACACACACACACACACACACACACACAGAAGCATAAGAAAAACACTCTGCTGCAAAGAATACATGAGAGCAGGATGCAGATGTGGATTCACACTGTGCTGGTAAAGAGAAGGTACATTCAGGATTAGTCATCACATCAGCAAATACGGAGAGAGGAGAGGAGAGGAGACAAGAGGAGACGAGAGGAGAGGAGAGGAGAGGAGACAAGAGGAGATGAGAGGAGACAAGAGGAGAGGAGATGAGACAAGAGGAGACGAGAGGAGAGGAGAGGAGAGGAAGGAAGAGGAGAGGAAGGAAGAGGAAGGAAGAGGAGAGGAGAGGAGAGGAGAGGAGAGGAGAGGAGGGTTATGTATGTGTTTGGAAGTGTAGTCTTTGTTTACATTAAGTGAACTGTTTGAACCTTTCATCAAACCTCAAAATTAAACCTAAAGTTACATTAACATGTCTCCAACAACCCAAACTGAACCTTATTGCTGTTACTGAATGCATTGTACTTCACAAGTGCATCTAATAAAGTGGCCGCGTTACATTTTATTGTGCTCATGCAAACTGGTTGTAGAGCGTTTGTTGGGTGAAAACTTCAAATCATTACAGTGATAACTTTTCAGAAACAGCCTTTCTTTGAGGGCTGATGGACCTGAATCTGTCAGTCTGTGGAGGAACACACGCTTAAACCATGAAAACCATCAAAGCGCTCGTCATGATGCTGTCACCCAACAGAAATGAAGGCCTATACATTGTATGGTGTCATGTACAGCCAAGTATGCTGGTCAGAGATCAGTGGCACAGCACTCTCATGCAGCCTCACAGCTCCACCTGTGGGCCAGAGGGGAAAGCTGTAGGGTCAGAGGTCAGAGGTAACAGAGTGAGCGGGGGAGGGGCAGATGGTTTGATGCGAACATACTCCCTGAGCTCCTTCCTCCTCCTCATCCTCCCCTCCGAGCAAGATGAGAGGGGGGGCCCGCGAGGCGTATGCCCTTTTCAATGAAGGGCCGCTCTTCTGTTGCTAGGGTAACAGAAGGAGGGGGTGGGGGTGGGGGGAATGGGAGATAAAAACATAGGAAGAGGAGGAAGAAGAGGTGCAGTATGAGAAAGAGAAGGGAAGAGGGCGGGGCCAAATGAAAAGAGGGGACAGAATAACAAATAAAAATAGAGATGAAACACGTAGACACTGCACGTCAGTTTAACTCTCACAGGTCATTGTTCATGAAGCTGACAGTGTCAGAGAGGAGCTGTGTTTGTGACTGAGCAGACCAGAGTCAGCTGTCTGTTTCTGTTAGTCTACCTGTCTGCTGACCAAAGCAGCCTGCGTCACACCGTGGCCTGTCTGTCTGTCTGTCTGTCTGTCTGTCTGTCAGCATTAGGGCCATGGCTCTTACATCATCGCGCTGACCAAAGTCAGGCCGCTGGGGCTCAAACTGAAGCCGTTTCATTTCTGTTTACTCGACATACTGGCGAGGTGAAAGTGTGGAGCTATGACATTAACAGAGTGACGAGTGTGTGAAGGTGAATCTGTGTGAGAGACGGCAGTAAGGATCCATACCAGGGAGACTCCAGAAAGGACCTCGAGCAGGGATATCAGGTTGTGTCCATCCCGCAGGTCCTCGTACAGGTCTGTGATGTGCTTCCTCACCTGAGAAAGGAAGGTAGGAAAGGGAGAAAGGATGAGGAAGGGTGAGGCAGGTGGGGGACACAGAGAGAGAGACAGGTTAATGCCACAGTCCAATCATCCCTCTGTTGACTCAACACTGTTGACATCTGCCAGGCCGATTGCCCCGCAGCTGACAGCGCCGGTGACAGCGGTTGCCGGGCCAACAGGGATGAAGCACCAGCTGTGGCCTCTTGTCCCTGTTGCCATGACATCGCCTCCACAGTGAGTGGGGCTTGGGGTGGGCTGTCACCGGTGGCGACCGCCGCTGACACAGTGACTCAGCAGCCTGAACAACATCAGTGCTCATTTTGTTGGAAAGTGGGACGCTCAGTGAGACAGACAGGCAGACAGACACACACAGAGACAGACAGACAGCAATGACTTGAGGCTGAACAGAGAGGGCACAATGGATCAGCCGAGCTGTGTCGAGTTAGGTCAGTGTTACGAGAAGTGAAGTGAAAGTGGAAAAGACTTAACTCTTGTGCAGATCGTCTGAGATGATTTTATCATTTCTGACTGACCGTCGAGATAAAGAGCGGTTTATCTTCACAATCGTGTGGTTTTTAATCTGCCCTCTGTCTGAATTACAGGCTTCAAGATTCAACTTTAAAACTGCAGGAAGCTGAAGGTTGGATTTTTGTTCATGAGACCTTGTTTTCAGCAAGACACTGACTGCAGACTTTGCTCATCTCGCATTAAAAATGGAAAAGCGACTTTTAATTACAACATAAAAACTCAAACGTGCTGCATTTTGCCTTTAATGCAGCGGTTTTAAATGCCGGGCACATTTGACGCTGGAATAAAAGATGGTTGGTTTATAAATAGAGAAAACGTGAAAGCAGTGGAAAAGAGTTGAGAGTAACTGAATAAAGCTAAAAAGAGGCTGTTTCTGGGTCACCAGCTCTTTCATCTACACTGCTTCAATTCAGTTCGTCAGGGAGGAACAACAGAAACTATAAAGAAGCTGCGGAAAGTATTTCCAATTTGATTTTCATCATGGGAAAAGCAGCAGAGGTGGTGGGCCGGCATGCGACAAAGGTCAAACACACCAACCCAAAGTTCTTCAACGCTGCTGCTTCAGAAATGCAGACGCACCGAGGAAACGGAGGGCACACGTCCACCTGCATTACGGCGCCTGTCCTGTCCCACGCTGCACCTGCGCCGGTGGAAGTTTTGCTGCAGTCCTGGCCTCGGGACAAGAAACTGCGCTGCCGCGTTTCACCAGAAGAGGGCAAGACAGTCACAAGAGTGGGCTGACAGAGGGAGCCGGACCGCTCTTCACGCTTGAACTTAGTTATGGATTACATAAAACGTATCAGAATGATAAAAGCACGCCCTGAAATGATGCTCCTCTGCCTGGTTTTAGAGGAAGGACAGAGGATCTCTCCTGAGGTGGAGCTCGGAGCTAAAGCCGTCTCTACAAAAGTAACAACACCCCTCTGCGTGTCCTCAATAACCCCTTCTCGTACTCTCCCCGTCTCTTTCCCTCGTCTGTGTCACACTCTCACCCTTGTGCCGCTGCCTGTTTTTTCTCTATGGAAGTCTGACATCAGCTGTTTTGCAAGGGGAAGGGGGGGGGGCTGATGACACACGTGTTAATTAGATGGCAGGAAGAAACGGCGCATCCACCGCTGACTGGCAATGAGGTGCTGTGTTTGTTTAATTGTGTCTCGATGTGTCAGAGCGGACCCCCCCCCGATTCCAGCCTGAATGAGTGGATTATCTGTCTATGGTGCTAGCTTACTGGAAGCCCACCCTGTGGTCAGAACCGAAACCAAATCCCTGAAAAGACCCATTCCACTAGTTTCCAGTCTGGACTCATCGTGAGCATACTTCTGTGAATACATGACGATCCTAGGTGCAGCAAGAGTCAAAAGCGCCCTACAACACCCAGCTGGACGTGTGCGTCTCTTTAGGGATGTTGCTCTCGCAGCCAGATGTGCCTGATGCGTGGCGATGGCAGCTATCAGATGCTTTTGGCGCGAAGGCAGAGGTGATGTTAAGGACCACGGGCGCGCGGGCAGCACCTGAGCAACAGCACTGATGCACCGAACACAGATCTGAGGATCGTTTAGCTCCTTTCATCAGCTTAAAGAGCCCCCAGCGCTGAAGAAACTGGGCTTGACAGCTAACGCAGGGCGGCTGAATGAATGTCGACAACTATGTGAACGTCGATTAAAGCTGATGTTTGTGGGAATGACATGCTGCTCGCTGTAACGTGCTTGATGAAAACTATATGTACATTTTCCCAAATTAGCCTTTTTACATTTGTTACGCTTTTGAATCGCTCACAGCTTCTCTCCTGCATTTATTTAGCGAACATGAGCCAAAACTCTGCACTCATCGCACCAGAATGAGTAGATATGTTGTATAACGTCTTGTATAATTACGACTGCAGTGTTCGCTGATGTGTTTGCTGCTCGAGGCTTTGCTCCAACAGTCCTGCGTCTTTGTGCAAAACCTCTTGCCTCCTGATTTCTTAATCCGCCGCCGCCGGATTTGCGCTCACTGTGTCAACAACCTGCTGGGTCCAAGTGTGTCACCGCATGCCAGCAGGTAGCCTGGAGGCCTGGTGTTTACACTGGCCTCTGTTTGCTTTGCACACATGCACACACGTTAACACCCTTCACAGCTGAGCAGCTGAATACATACCACGACACGACACACACACACACACTGCCAACACGAAACAAAGAGCGACGATGATGTCACCTGAGCGCAGAGGGCACCTGTCTGTCTCTGTCTCTTCTTTAATGTCGCCCTCTCTTTGTTTCAGGAGCTTGTTTCATACTCGGACTTTCTGTCTTGAGGCTTTTCCCTCTTTTCTCTGTGTTCATCACCAAATCCCTGCTGACAGGGTGGAGGTTTGTCGAATCAACAGTCCAGAGTCAACAGATGATGTAGGACACACAACTATTTCACCCCGCTCTCTGTTCAAGAACACAGCGTTGGGACATCACTGCGTTGTTTCTTTAGCAACACTTTTTCATAGAGCGACAGCAGACGTTTCAACACAAGGGACGAGAGTCGTCTCTACTCTCTGTCATCCTCCCCTCATCTATCCTTCCTCCCCTCGCTCCATCTCACGTGGCAGTAAAGTTCAGCACTCTCACTAATGAAGACAGCCTAACTGCCTGACTGTGTGTGTGTGTGTGTGTGTGTGTGTGTGTGTGTGAACAGCAGTTTCTTGGTGCACTGTGATGCCTGGAGCCACTGTCTGGGTCATCCCTCATCCGCTAACCCTTTAGCACATCTGCTAATGTGGGTGAAACGTTTCGAATCCGGCCACTTCTCTCACTCTCACTTAGGGATTAAAGAAATGATAATCTACTATGGATGAATGTGTTGATTTTTCGACAAATCTATTGTGTCTATGTCTATAAATTGCATTTGAACTCTAAAAAAATGTAAAATATATTTAAAAAAAATACATCAGAGCCTCCTAGAGAACAAGCTGATGACTTGAAATTGCTTGTTTGGTCTGGGAAAGTCTATTAATTAAATTCTAAAAGAATGCACTGGTAGAAATAGGAAAATAGTAAATAATAACACCACAAAAATCAAAACCTTTTTCATTTTATATCATAGAAAACACGACTCATGTTGGTTTATCAAAAATCATAATTGTTGCACCTTAAATTCCTTTAGTTGGACTAATCAATTAATCAGCAAATTAACATTAAGCACAAGCACAAGCAGTGACACACCAACGTCCCATTACAAATGAATAGGATTTGAATTTCCAACACATAAACCTCGTCCCGTCTCTCCTCCCGCTGCTCTCGCTCTTCATCTCTGACCTACATTTACTGTCAGCGGTCGGTCTGCCAGCGCCAGCTGATACAGAGTTACATTCAGGGGCCGGGCACGGTGACAACAGCCGCTCCAGAGTTATTGGGTCAGACGGACGCTTCATTCCCGGGTCACGTGACAGAAATACCCTGCATTCCCCGCTCCTCAGAGTCCTCACCGCCTCACTGTGTGCGTGTGACACATGGTGTACATACTGTACTGTATGGATGTGGTAGAAATGGCATGTGCAGATGTGACAGTGTGCACGTATGTAACTGTCTTTGAGCTACAAAAGGAGACGCTGTGGTTACACATCAACAGAGGCAATAAATCAGTTTTCCCTTTATTATCTTCTCTGCCCTCTGTTCTATTAACTGTTTAACTCGTGCAGCATTTTAACTGACGCTGATCTGAGGCCTGTCTGGTATCGTGCATCGCTTCCTGCACTATATCGATGCAGCTATCAAGTCGTGCTCCTGCTCACTCAGAACCAGTTCCTCCAGTCGCTGCTTTATTGACATCTTCAAGTGCAACCGTCACGTTAAAGATCCTGGCTGCACACAGACAGACGGCCGATCAATGATTTAATATCTGCATTCAGGCAAACGTTTCTAAATCCACCGCCGCGATCAAATATTCATTCAAGAGTCACAATCACTTCATCCACCACTTTGCCTTCGCTGCTAAATATAACTGAAGTGTAAACAACGGCCGAACGGAGGGAAACGACGTAACAAGCTGTAACTTTAGAGACATTACTAACAGCGATAAGGCAGAGGTGTGAAGCGCAGGGTGTGAAAACATATATTCATATTTGTCTCGGGGGAAAGGGGGGAACCAGTGTCTGCATCACAAATACAAATCGTAAATGCTTTATGGAAGTAATACTCTGCTGAAAATGGTGCTAATGGGGGCGTTTAGCATGACCTGAGGCAGAAAGAGCACAGCAGAAATGTGGTTTTTTTCTCCGAAAATTAATTTCTGCCGAATTAAAAAGCAACAGTAGGAATGAGTCAAGCGACTAAATTAATGCCAACGAGGTTGCCGCGACACCTAGGAGGGCTTTTTCCGAAGCTATTATGCTGCTCCGGGCAGATTTAAGACATTGGGTCTAGCTCATTTGTGACCCGAGTCTTTCCACTTCGTTGATTTCCATATAAATGTTATGTGAGAAGAAGGAAGTCTGATTGTAGAACAGTGATTTTAGGAAGTATTACAGTACATCAGGCCCCATGAGACATGCACATAATTGAGGGTTGCAGAACAGGGACATTACCCACCGACCGAACTCGGCCACACGTACCTTGATGAGATGCTTGTTGACCCATTTGGTGAAGGTTTTCTTCTGCACCCTGTCCCGCTCATCTGAAGAAACACAAACAAAGAGAGAGGAGGGAGGTTAATTACATAATCGTACACACACACACACACACACACACGCGCGCGCGCGCAAATCTAGGCACTGGACACGGCGAGCCTGGGGTTGAGTTTTTTATTTTGATTTGATTCATCACACACAGGGGCACAGGAACTGAATAGCTGCTGTATCCACGCGCTGGATCACAGTCACACGTGAGAGGGTACACGTACATTCACAGCAACACAAGATGAGTCAGTCCTCTTCACAGGTTTCTTATCTTACTCAACAGCGTTGTAAAGTGGGACTGTGTAAGGTCAAGGCAAACACTTGATAAAGAAACTGAGTTCATGAACAACAAGTCGAGTTCTTGCTGATAAGAAACCTCTGTATCTACAGACGTGACCTCTTGTAAGGTCTTGGACAGCTATCTCTACCATGTTTTCCTCAGATGACATCATCCTGAGTGACCTACAGTTGGGATGAAGCTCTCTGTTGGTTTGTTTACTCTCAGGGAGCAGTTTGCTGTTTAGCCTCTCCGTCGGTTTCCACTGTCCCTGACTGAAGTGCGATCTGTAGCCGGGCAGAGCTGACAGCTACGTTCCCCACAGGCCAGAGGAGTGAGGCAGCCGGGACGGGAATAGAGCCTGATGCAGAGCCACAACAGTGTTATCTCCAGTCCTCATCACCAGCACCACCTCCTCTTCCTCCGCACTGACGGAGCCGCTCTTCTTATCCAGCTCCACCCTGCTCGCATCGGTCTGTCTGGGAGAAAACGCAGACCCACTCCACTTTTCCCTTCCCGCCATTCTGTTCGATATCTCACTTCCTTCTGGAGGGATAGCTAAACATCCTTTCAAGTGATTTGGCATCTTCCTGAAGTGATATAAGGCCGTGTCGAGGACGTAACGGCGGTAGAATCCAACAGGTTGTAGAATAAAGACATATTCAACAGATGCAGAGTTCTGGTAAATATCACACATGGGATCACAAGACACTGGACCTGCAGCATTGATAAAAAACTAATAAATAAATAAGTAAGATTGAATCTGCTCACTATTTTGATAATTAATTAAATGTTTTAGTCAAATATCAACGTTCCCTGGCCCCGGCTCATCATCTGCGATGATTTGGTGGTTTTCCTCTGCGCGTGATGTCATAGCAAATGACATTTCTTTGGGGTTTTGATGTTTTATTTGACTTTTGGTCACCCGGAATAAGGGTCCAGGGTCTTTTTAGCGTCACAATTCAATGTCAGCTTCATTTCAGTGAAAACACTCACTCCAGCAGCTGAAAATCTGCTGCTTCTCGCATCGACACCAGCTCACACACACACACACACACACACCAGTGCAATGACAGGGGAGCGTTTTCCCTCCAGTTTGTCAAACGGATTCAGTTCCAGCCAATCAGAAGACGGCCGTCTGCAGGGACCTCCCTTCCTGCCAGCTGTTTATCAGTTGCTATGGTGACGCCATTAGGGAGAGCACCCATGGAGAGAGATTGATAGTATCACTTCCTCCTTCAAGGGTTGTGTTATCTTGCCCGTGTCTTTCTCACACACACACACACACACACACACACACCTATACAAAACACACACACACACACACACCTACTCACTTGTTTCCACAGAGCCTCTTAACAACCCTGACGCCTCCAAAAGTAGAAAGGATTTCCAAAGAGGAAATTCGATTTGGGATTTAGTAGGTCAAATATCTCGACCTGGATAAAAGTCAAGGTCAGTCTCAACACTGCACACACACACACACACACACACACACACACACACACACACATACAGGGTGACACATTGAGTTTACATAAAGGGCAAGCCCCGAGGCAAAGAACGCATATTTCAACACTCTCTTGCAAAATAGTTTCACCACCATTACACGCCTTGCTCCCCAAACCTGCCCGGTAAGCTGAGCTAGTTAACACTCAGGCTTATACATGTTATTAGGTCACACACACACACACATATCGGTCAATGTGCTCACAGTCATCAGTGAGCCTGTTCAGGTGCTGAAGGTGGAGTCATAAATCTATCACGTTTGATCCTAAGCATTGTTATTTCCACAGAATCAAAGCTGGAGAGGAGCGGCGGCGTGTGAGTGACAGCCACGGAGAGGCACGCATTCATCTACACAGGGAGCCTTTGTTGAGGTGCACACACCCCCTTCCACGCTGTTCTAACACAACAAAACACACACCGATGTCTCACCCTTTGTCCCGACACCCACAATGATTAATCGAGTCCACGTTTATAGCTGCTGCCACCAGTGCGCGCACTAAGAGGAACTGTTCAAACACACAGTGGAACACGTGCTGACAGTAGCCACTCTGATCACTGACAGCATGTCAACAACACTGTACAGTCCACCCACACACACACACACACACGTTAGAGCACAAACCAACCTGCACAGCACATGAGCGAGTACAGGTGAGCGTTGAGGTGACATTCATTCCTGTAGTCGGGCCACATCGTCCGCAGCTTTGCTCCTCTGTTAGTCAGAGCTTCATTTGATGCAAACGGTGCATAACCCAGGACAGAAGTCAGATAATTATAGCAGTAAGACGTCTCTGGCAACAAACTGCCTCCACGTATCCAGATCTGAGAGCTGCAGAGTGAGCGCTGAGCCACCGAGGGAGCACCGGCAGGTACTACCAGTTTCTCTAGCAGAGTCAGCGCTCTGCCCTCGGTTTAAAATCTCTGTGGTTCCACCGCTCCCCGGCTCCCGTGTTAGCTGCCATGTCGGTCCTCGTAGCCAGCGTTCTCCCTGTGGCCTGAGCACTCTTTCCCCAGCAGCAGTTGCATTCACACGTGTGTGTCAAAGTCAGCGTCAGCTACTTGCCCTCAGTCCAGAAAGGACAGCCTCCCTCCCCTCCCTGTTTACTCACTCCACTCAGTTCTACTTCCTCACCAGGCAGAGGCACTCTCTCTCTCTCTCTCTCTCTCTCTCTCTCTCTCTCTCACTTGTTCTCTTGCTAGCTTGCTCTGTTTTCAGGCCACAACAGACGGTCTGTGCTCAGACTGCAGCTGACGGCGGCTCTGCAGAGCTGCAGGGGTGCCTGTTCTGTTTATCTTTACTCTCTGCCTACAACTCCTCTCTCTCTCTGCGTAGGTAAGCAACTCTCCTCGCTTGCTGACATGTACGATCCAGAGGGACAATGTTCTTTTTATTATATTTTCTCTCTGTTTATGTGACAGCAGATGTTGGGTAAATCCACATTCAGGGTGCTGTTTTCAGTGTGTGTCACCGAGCAGAACCGCAGGAACAACGCTGCTGATCTGAAGAGCTTCAGGCGGTTTGCATGCATCTTGTACGAAGCAGAGAAAGAAAAAAGTTGTTCCCAGGCTGATGATTTAATCCAACCGTGAGTCCTCTTTACATGCAACGAAACCAGCTAAAAATACACAAGCACGTCTCGTTCTGCCGCGCCAAGCCAACGAGCGCTCTTTGCGTTCAGGCTGAGGAAAGCCAGATGCATCAGCTCCCATTTCCTTCATTTTCCATGCAATCACCGCAGCCACTTTTCCTCACGTTTTCTCTCCTTAAAGAGGCAAACGCACACTTCCGAGCCTTCATTCGTGAAGGAGCCAACAGCCCCGAGGCTTCCCTGCTGTGGCGTTTTGAAGAAACAGCGGGAAAAAGACGGCGACTTGGGGTGGAGGCGAACTACAGTCTCAAGAAAGGCCTGGCCGGAGCTGTGACGCTGTTTAATTTAATACAGAGAGGAAAACCAGCCCGAGCAAGAGTCATTCATCTCATTAGCCAGTGTGTCTTGTGTGTGTGTCTTGTGTGTGTGTGTACAACAGAGATGGGAGATGAAGAAGAGCCACGGCCGTGTTTCTGGCCTCAGTCCAGTGCTTTTCAGGCAGAGACAGTGAGAGCAGCGAGCAGCGAATGAGGGGCGTCCAGCAGCCTTTAGACTCATCAGCGCATCAGAACATTCACTGTCTGCTTCCTCTCACAGCTGACAGCCTGAACTCCTTCTCTGCCTTCAGTCGATCCCTTGTTCTTCGCTGTCTCTCAAAATAGCTCTGCCGTCCCAGGCTGCACCGGGGCAGCTCTAAATAATTTCTGCTCTGTCATGTTTCAAAAAAAAAAAAAGACAAGCAGAGAGTGTGGAAGCAGCGTGTTTGTTGCAAAGCCCGGCTCCGGGTCAAACTGCAGCCCTTCAGACGGTCACGTGACCCGTCCAGGAAGTGAGGACGGACGTCAGCAGTGATACGACAGCTGCTCCTGACTCCTGAAGCAGGTGTACTCTGTGCGGCCACATGCAGGACGGACACACACAGGCGGTGACTCACTCTTACAGTCACAACACGCTCAGGCCGAGGATACACGAGCTCCTCCTCCTTCTTCTTCTCTCCCTCCGTATCCTTCACCAGCGACGTCGCCCCCGTGTCTCCGCCCCCCCTCCTTGTAGGTCCTCTTCTTCTTTGCTCCCTGTCGCCGTCAGATTCTTCCTTTCCTCTGTGCCTTCGCCGTGAATCTCTCCTCCTTCCATCTCTCAGGGACCATCCACACTAAAAATACCAGACGGAGCTTACGCCTCTAATACCACGCGGCGTGCTTATCCCTCGCTCCCTCCTTCTCCCCCCGTTATCACCTCTAATCTCTCTTGCACTCCCTCTCTCTTGCCCCGTCTTCCGGTGCTCTGGCTTTCTCCACGCTCGCGATTGAATTAAAACGTGGAGGGGGGCTTTCCAAGTGTCCCCCTTTTCCTCTTTTTCCACATAATCTTCCCTCCTTTCACTTTCCCTTTCCTTTTCTGATTCTCTTTCAGCCAGGCTGGCTCCCAGGGTTCATTTATCCTCCGCCTCCTCCTCTCTGGTGACACTCAAACGCTGGCAGCAGCCTCCATCTCTCTCTTTTTTATTTCATTCTTCCCGTCCTTCTGCTTTTCAGACGATTTTTTTTTCTCTCTGTGCTACAAACGCTGAATGCTAAATGTTTTGCGAAGCTGAACGAGCTCACCCGCCAGATCCGCAGATCTCAGCTCACTGGTGGAGACAACGTGTTCGCCTGGAATCCTGGATTTAATCTGAAATGTCCAAACTTTCTCCCTCTGTCCGCCGAGTGGCTAACATGTCCCAATTACACACTAACCAGCTGTCCAGTTAGCCTAGTTAGCCACAAGCCCTGTCATCAGATTAGAATCAATCTGCCCTCCTGTGGCCGCAGGACAGATACACCTGATACAGATACCATATGATATAAAAGATGTTTATGCAGAATATCATCAGTTTCTTTATAGAAACTGAGCTGAAATGACTTAAAACAACCCGCACCAAGAGCGGGAACACTCTATGTAGGTGATCTATTCTATATCTAAGTCCACATGGAGGTGATTCAGGGTCAGCGTGGTTTTATTACTGATACACATCTAAATAAAGACGTCACCTGTCCTGTTCAGTGTAAAGGAGATCAAATCACACCTGGGCTCTGGACTGTATTTTAGTGTCCATCTTACATGATGCACTGTTTGAATGAGCTGTAAAATAACCACTGGTTGCGCTGAACATGCTTCTCTGGTTAAGTACGAGACTTAGAAACACAGTGTAAACCACCGCCATTCACCACATGTTCATGTACTATAACACACTGCACACACACCCTACACCGCTTGGCCTACCACTGTAACAGGCTCAGTTTCCTGCGATGAGGTGAGAAGAGAATCTCACACACACACACACACTCATCTGTGTCAAGCTTCAGTAACTCATCCAGAACCTGGAGACACAATCAAACAAAGTGTAAACATGAAAGTCAGGTTTGACGCTTCAGTAGAGTCCTGCCTCAGCCGGGTTTCAGAATCACTCACATGGACACGGGCTCTGATGCTCGTTATGACACGCAGACGCATCCAAGCTTAGCTCTCACCCCACTTCACTGAAATCATATTTTCAGCCGCCTAAATTAAACGCCAGAACACAAACTGCAGTAAAAAAAACCCCACTGAGGGACACACACAAACACAAACACTGTCCCGGAGGCCGGCCAGGCTCCCTCAGCAGACGGGCTTCCCAATCCACAAGTGGAGCCTTGTTGGCACAGCACCCTCAACTGACCGAACAAGTGGACTACACGCTACACAACAGTACGGCTGCATACTGCGTTACAAAGTGCAGTCACACTTTAATATATTTACAACACTGTGGGTAAATTTAAAGAATGAATTTGGGATGAAGCGTCACCTAAACATCAGATCACTGGTGTTTCTCATCGTGCTGCCTAAAACCTTTCCTTCTTTCCTAATTTCTCTGTTTTACTCCACGGATGCGGCTCTTGACCACACTGTTGTCTCGCTTGTCTCTCTTCCATCCGCTGCCCCCATCGATCAGCGTCATTGACCAGCTCCCTCATGTCACCCCAGATACTTCTCCCCTGGTGAATCTAAGCCAATCGTTGCACTCGGACAGAATTAGACACGCGTCCCAAACCGAATGCCTCATCTCACCTCGACGATGACTAACCTAGAATTCAGCTCAGCCCCCTCCCCCCCAGCGTCGGGAGCGACTGGATGTTCAAACTACACTGTGACTTGATGCGTTACCAACAGCTACTGAGCAAAGGCGTTCAGGTCTGTGTAAACATTGTGTCCAAATGGTTTACATACAGCAGGCTGTTATATAATGAGTATTTGTATCAGGCTTTAAAGGAGTATTAGCACTAAAGCTAAATCACAAAAGCCAACTGGAATTCGTTTCAGGCTGCAAACCCGTGGTGTTACATCAGTGTTTACCATTAGCTGTGAATGATTAGACACATGGCTAAATTCAGCAGCTTACAGGAGGCGCAGCAGCTCGCCGTCAGGGCGCGGAGCATGGACTTGGCCACGCAAACGGCCAGAGACACACGGGCTGCAGTTTCCAGGTGGAATTACACGTGGGCCACATGATTCGACGCTCGATGAGACGAAACAGCCTTTCTCTACAAACAGCCAAATATGGAAGGTTCTGCTGCACTGACTCACTCGGTCGAGGCAGATGCAGCACAAACGCACTGAAACCTGCGTCTCACTGCAGGAGCAGACGAAACACAAGAAACCTGCAGCACACGCCATTTCAACCCAAGGAAACTAAGACAGAAAAGATGGAAGCTAAGAAAGCTTTAGCATCATGCTAACTACAGTATGAGCTATTTCAGAAGCCTATCAAAAGCCAAAGCTACAAGCTACAAGCAGTCATTTAAATGCAGACACTGACACGCTGACAGATAAAGATGCTTTCCAGGACACAAATGACACCGCACAAGGGGGCGGGGCTTAAACAGGAAGCACATGGAGCTTGTGTCAAATCCAAAGAGGAGATAAATCATAGCTGGCGCAGTGACACAGAGGAGGCGAGCAATAAAAAGGAAACTGAGCCAAATGTTTAGCTGATCCGTCCCCCCCCAGCAGCAGCACGACCGAGCCGCAGTTTACCTTGCTCAAATCTGGGTGTCCGCTGACGACGGCGACAGTAAAACCAAAAACCCGCGGCTGTAAAGAAGTGAAAAGTCACCAGCAGGATGGGCGTTATGACTGTGGGGTCTGTCAGAAAGTCCATCTCGACTGACTGACGGCCGCTCTGCTTTCCTAAAACTCCTAAAGGAAATGTCCACAAGCTGAGAATACAAGTCAGAGAATAAAAAGGTTACAGCAGCTCCACCGACTGAAGGCTTCCACGCTACGTCTCCATAAAGGAGAGAGTTCAGAGCAGATCTGTACACCTCAGTTAGCCGAGTGATGAGGATCCTTCTTCTCCTTTCACTTCTTCAGCTTTGACAAAAACACAATCTTCCGGTCTCCAGCATCTCTGTACTTCCAGCTCATAACTACTGCAGCTAATAACTTCGGAGTTCTTCTCTCCCTCTCCCTCTCGCTCACCCTCTCTCTCTCTCTCTCTCTCTCACTCTCTCTCAATCTCGCTCTCTCTCTGACACTCTAACAGTGAATTCCATTCCCCTGAAACAAGCCACCAGACTGCAGCCGTTGCTCAGTGCACCGTTAGAGAACCGGTAAATAAATGAAATGGGGCTAAACAGACGGAAATGTGTGTGTGTGTGTGTGTGTGTGTGTGTGTGTGTGTGTGTGTGTGTGTGTGTGTGTGTGTGTGTGTGTGTGTGTGTTTGGTTGCCTCACGCTCTCTGAAGGAAACCACAAGGGAGATACCAATATTCTCTTTTTCCTGAGTGGGTATATCTGCTGTTAAAGCTACTTTATATATCAGCATGAAAGCCCAATGAAGGTTTTGCACA
The DNA here is from genome assembly GCA_008933995.1 of Datnioides undecimradiatus. Lineage (NCBI taxonomy): Eukaryota > Metazoa > Chordata > Actinopteri > Lobotiformes > Datnioididae > Datnioides > Datnioides undecimradiatus. The sequence continues at coordinate 10,352,176 of WARS01000044.1, read as the reverse complement.
CATGTTGCATTCGCATGTGATGTGATGTCCTTTCACTGCGTACGCGTGCTGGCAGCAGTTTGTGGACTGTGTGTGTGTGTGAGGGAGAGAAGAGAGTAAGTGTGTGTGTGTGTGTGTGTGTGTGTGTGTGTGTGTGTGTGTGTGTTTACCTCTGTTGCTATGAGTGAGCAACACATCCTGGCTGTGATATTTATGAGCGGCTATCTTTGAATGATGTCTGCTGACTGCGATGGCGTGTTCATAAGCTCCAGACAGAGGGGGGGGGTGTGTGATCAGACCGAGGTGATCACGGTGTGCACGCGTGTGTGTGAGGGCGTGCACATGTTAGACACAGAGACATTACAGCGTGATTCAGCATGATTCAGGCAGGAGACTGGGCGGCAGGGGGTCCCAGAGAGATTCTCACCTCGTAGGGGACTGTGTGCCTGTGCACGTCTGTGTGTCTGTGCATGTCTGTGTGGTCAAGTGTCAGCCCTAGCAACCTCCGCACAAAAAAAACAATAAAGGACCACAATCAGAGTGACGACGTCTCGCCGGTGCCCGGGGAGAAACCCCAGCTGCAGATTGCGCTGACTGCTTCGCGCTGCAGTTTGGGCCCATTTTCAGCCCTGATGCATTCACAGGAACAATGATCATACAACAACGCAGTCATGCAGCATTTTGGACAACTATGATTTAATACTAGGGCCCATCCTGGTGAATTTATGGACAGGGCAGTGATGAAATTCTTTCCTATTAGTCATTTCCTAAGCAACACAATTACCAGATAACATGAGGTAATGGAGATGTGATCCTGATGCCGGCTGTTTGTTCGGTGCTTTCCACACTGCGGTTTAATTAGCGACGGAAACAAAACTACATTACCCACAGTGCTTTCTGTCCCAATATCAGCAAATGCAGAAAACTGTTTATGTGATCGCTGCAAGTAACGAGCAATTGCTGAGAGGAAAAAAGAGAATAAAGTGATAGAAATTGGAAGATAAACTGTGATTGACGGAGAGAAACAAGGGAACAACGTGACAGACGATGCGACTGAAATAGAAAAAGTGAGAAGACGCGAAAGGGGAATTGTTTTCAGCCGCATGTCTCGCGTGGTAAAGAGTGTGATGCTGCCACTGTGGGGCAGAAGAGACCAGCATGTGTGTGTTGGGCCGCACGACTTCACACTCAAACCGCCGACATCAGGACGAGTGTCACGTTTAACAACCTAAAACCGCCAATCTCTGACCGCCGCCACGAGTTTCTGCGAAACCTCATTATAACACACAACCACACACGCCTCAGATAAGCTGCACTGAACGTCTCTGATGGTTTGTTGCTTTGGGTCTTAAAAAACACGCTTCGTTCACACGTTAAAGGACACTGTCGGTTTATTTCTTCCTCTCACAGTCACAGACCCACACACTGCACGCTGGCTGGGTGACAGTCCGCTGCTGTGCATGTCGGCGCCCCTGCGCATGTGTGCACGTCAGCTTTCAGGGTCAAGAGGTCAGGGGTCCAATCTCATGTCCCCTCTCTGTAGAAGATGCTGCGCCTGGAAACCTTATCCACACACACACACACACACACACACACACACAAACACACAGTGTGTAACAAAGCATGGGGATGATGTCAGACTATAGTATAAGCTTGATACATGAAGGAGGGAGGAGATGAAGAAAGATGGAGGGACTAGAAACCAGATTGAGGAGAGAGTGTGGGAAGCATCAGGGGAGACGGACAGAGAGAGAGAGTGTGTGTCGTTGTAAGACTCTGTTTGTGCTGAGAAGTGAATGACCCTTTTCATTCACATATCAGAGAGAGAAATCTCACACTCAGTGCCACACAAACGGACACACACCGACAAAGAGGGACACAAACGCAAAAAACACACTCGGCCTTTTGTGGCCGATGTGCACAGCGTCAGCACGGTCTCTGCTCTCACTGTGTCACTATAACATAATTCATCGGACGCCTACAATCAAAGCATAGACCTGGTTTTGCATATGCCTCGTCAAGATCGTGCTCCTATTTGCCTGCATGTATCTCTGTTGCATGCTGGATGCGTCGCGTCGCCCGTCGCTCCCTCCCCCCCCAGTAAGGCTCAATTCTCCCAGTCAGCATCCTTCACAAAGATAGCCCAGACACAGGCAAGGTGACCCTGGCACACAAACAAGGAAGTATGCAAACTCACACACACACACACACACACACACAGATGTATATATACTGCATGTTTGTGCACAGAGTTGCTGTCCTGCTGCTACTTTACACGACCGTACCGGGAGATGAGCGCAGGCAGAGTCATAAACAGAATCAGCATATGGAAATGCACTGCAGGCGGACCAGGCTGCACAGCTGGGCACAGCACATGATCATAAAACCATAAAACCAGCAAAAGTCCTATGTGGCTGCTCTGCGTTGAGACAATATCAAACACGGACTCATTAACTCTGCTGCGGTGCGTGGACCATGCTAACTGAGGGGGTGGGGAGGAAGACGAGGGGCAGGCGGGAGGATGAGCAGCGAGAGCAGGATGAGAACAAGGACAATCACATCAGAGCGATGAATCCTCTGACCTTGGACTTTCACGTCCATGTAGCTGCGACAAAAAACAGGACTTTCCATGTCCTCCTCTGCCAGACTGAACTCGGTCACCTCGGGTTTTATTAACACCTTCTGCTCGTGCACACGTCCTCTAGTAATTTTGTTACTATCAAGGTTTTTCTGCACCGGAACAAACAAACAGACAAAGCTCTAACAAACCTCATGCATCAACACTCGCTTGCTGTAACTTTGTATGTGAATAAAACAGCCATTCTGAGACTGACCCTGACACGTCCCCGCTGCCTGCCAGCCTCCCACACTGTTCCCCCGCAGCTGCACGACCTCCGACCTCTCCGCCCGTGAAATGCAGCAGAGGCACTTCCTGTCTGGAAAGCGAGCCCGGCCGGCACAGCTCTGACCCGCCGCTCTCAGGCTGAACCACTCAGACGAATGGAGCAGGAGGTTTCAGACGCAACAGCACATGTGCAGGAAACCAAGGTGGATGTGGATGCACGCGTTTTAATAAAATGTTTCCGTCGGCAGTGGAGCGCCGCGCTGTGAACAGTTCCCTGGGATCCTGAAACAATAAAAGCGCTGGAGTTGTAATTCTGCTTGCAGTGCAATGATAAATAGTTGATACAGAGTCTGCAGAGAAAGTTGGAGCCTCTTTGAAACGCATCCAAACTCAGAGATACGCACAGCTCCCCTGCAGTACCACACTCCGCAGTTAGAGGGCAGACTGGATCCAGTCACAGAGAAGCAGATTCAGCTTGTCCGTGTTGCATCACAGGTTTATTTAACGTCTTATTCAGCTTAAAGCGACCAGAGAGTTTAGTCTCACGCTTAGATCCAGGCCCGGGACTCCTGTATTCAGCTTTTCTGTGGTGTGCGATGTCCAAACGTTTCAGTCCAGTTTACTTTGGTTAAGTCTGTTTAAAATGACTGATATCAGAATTATTAAGGAACCAGAAACATTGTGTCTGCATGGAAACTGAGGGGAACAATCACAAGCCCGCGCTGTTTAATGTTCAGCAGAAGATGAGCGCGTAGTGAAACATTTACACACAAACACGCAGTTAATCTCGAGCCAGACAAATGGATTTGGCATCGCCGGGTCATACGGGCGTAAGCAATCGACCTCAGACTGTAAGTTATTCAGGCGCGGCTAATCAAGCGGCGAGGAACAGGACATCGCGATCACCGGAGCCGATCGGGGATTGGCTCAGACATCAGCGCTCGATGGGTCTTCTAGATTACATAAAAATGTCTTCTGTCTGTCTCCACGTCAGAAAATATTACACAGTATAAATCAGATCAAATCAGATCTATCATGTTTTTGTTTAGTTATTCCCCTGGTTTGTAGGGAGCAGGTAGCCAGGGGTAAGTGGGTGACATGTTGGGGCAACAACGTGCCCACTCTGCTACCCGCTGACAGTTAAGTAAGTCGTGTTTTGACAGAACGACTAAGCGGATCGCTACACCCGTTCCGAAGAGCAGACAGAAACAGAGCCAGTAGTCATCATACAGACAGACAGACAGACAGGGAGAGAGACAGACAGCGATACCCCGAGATGCCATTAAGAGATTAGAGGACAGGAGAGGAGGAGGGAACAGGAGAGGATAGAGGAGGAGTACGGCCCCCTGAACACACCAACAAGGAGGGATTAACAGGAGGTGACCTGAGGATACACACAGATACAGACGCACACGAAACACCAGAGCGCAGGGGTGCCGGCCATTTACGGAGAGGATGTCAGCACATGTGATGAAAAGGAGGAAGCTGACCCATCTGGAGACAGACACGAGGTCAGCTCAGAGCTACAGTTTCCCACTCAGCGCCGGCAGCTCAGATAACATTTATCTCGTAAAAGCTTCTCTCATCTAACAACAGCTCTAATCTGTGCTCGTCACACACGGGGCCGGCCGACCGTGTGAAAACCGGTCACATTTACGTTCCGTCACCCCGCAAACAGTGACCCAACAACCCGAGAGCTGCTTTCTAGTCAGCCGTGTTTCAGGAAACGACGGCGGGTTTTTCTGAGCGGAGAGATGAAGCCGGGAGCGGGAAGTACGTTGAAACTCCGGGAGTCAAACTGGGTCACGGGCCCCGCTGCTGGCCCTGCTGCGTCCCGACTCTGTTTGCCGCAGCCTGAATTCCTGCGCAGCAAAATTAAATGACTTGGCTGAGAAAACAGGAAAAGTTTCTGAGCCTACACGCCCAAAAAAATACAGAAACACGCGGCAGTGGCAGAGCTTTTGTTTTCAGGAAACAAAGCCCAATTACCCCTGTCCTCTCCCTCACCCTGCATATTTAAAGGAAACAACAAAGACTCGAGCAGTTAACATCTATGCTCTATTCCCCTACGGCCGCACTGACTCACACCAAAAATAGATTATTCTAGCATAAATGTATGATATTCTGATACAACCTATAACAGCATAAAAATAGCTGTAACTAGAATAGAATAGAATAGAATAGAAAATAATAACAATCAGTAAGGAAATAATAATAATAATAATAAACAAATATATAAGTGTACAATCTGGAATGGAATGGAGAACATATACAGACCTCATAGGTCCATTTGTCACTCCAACCACCACAATGCTGCAATCTTTGCGGTTTAGACAGAGAACACACATTGTCATGGCTATTTTTTGTCTATGGTGGATGAGTTTGGTTTGGTTTGTGTGCAGTGTAAACACGCCGAGGCTGGCTGCAGGCAGGAAACCAGCGTGACCTCTGTGACCCCTCTCTGTCGCTCCCTCATTCTCAGCCGTCAGGCTCAGGAGCAGCGTGAAAACAGCGATGGTGACCTCTCGAGCATTAACCGCCCGGTCAGAGCCGTCCTCGGGGTAAAGGCCAAGGATCATGTTGGCGTGTGCGTGTGCGACACCAGTGCGAGCAAGTCACCTTACTTATCACGCAGTTTACAGACACACTGTTCAAGTCGTCACCGTGAAACTGCTGCTTAAGTTTGGTTCTTTTCATGAGCGGAAAACAACACAAACACACAGATACAGCAGAGATTTTAGGCGGGGTTAGGAAATACAGAAGGAACAGAGGAAGACGGGCGTAAAAGCTGTCACCCAGAATGGCACAGAGAAGGCCAGCATGGATGGATGGTGGGAAAGGAGGGAGGGGACAGACTTGCAAAGCGGGAGGAGGAAAGAGCGATAGATTTATGGCCCTGTGAGAAAAGAGAAGCTTCATCCAAACTCTTTTTAGTTTTAGGGCCTTAGTTAATCACAGGTTAATGAGCAGGAGAGGGATGGGCGCGGAGAGCAAGGGAAAGGGATGGAAACAAAGAGAGAACAGGGGCACAGAATGAGTGAGGGAAAAGAAAAATTGCATTTTAATTGAGATAAACCGACACTCAGCCTGAAAACACTAAAGGGAAACGAGCAGTAGATAAGGAATCTTAATCACGAGGATGCACGGGATACGGATGGGGGAGATAAGGACAGATAAGAGATCAAAGTCCAGGAGGAACCTAAACAGAAGATAAATGGCAGAACAGGCAAAAGTGAAAGAAAAAGTAATGATAAAGGCACCTGACAGGAGAGCGCACGTCACAGCGTGAGCAAGAAGGGAGAACAGAAATAAAGAGAAGACACGATTAAAGTCAGGGAACGCCAAACCCAGAATTTCCAACGTGGCCAAAATGTCTCTTCATCCTGGTTTCTAGAACCCGTTCAAAACCTGAAGCGGCAGCGCAATCGCAACAAGACTAATAACTCACAAGGACAACACTAACCCGCTGATGTTAAGCAGGTGTAATTCAATATGTTAGTGCCACCTGTTAACATGCCGAAGCTTGAAAACTGGCATGAAACACAAAGCGCAGCTCAGGCTGACGGGGTGTCATTAGCCTGGCAGGTGTTTGGTCAAAAACCATGAGTTTGATCCGATAAAAAGATGAATCGTCACCGATAGATGAACGAGGATCACTGCTGAGGGCACAGACAACTCTAACTCCCGGGTTACATCAGCGCCTCGCTTTGCTTCACGTGTACGGAGCAGAGAACGCACTGGGGAGCCGGGCAGAAAGAGCAAGACGTCTATAGGGTCGTGAGAGAGAGACAAAGATGAAGAAGAAGGAAAACACTTGGACGGTGAGGTCAGTGGATGGGAAAAGACGAGGCGGGGGGAGAAAGACAGAACAGCGAGTGAATGAAAGGGGCAGGGGCAAAGAATGTGAAGAGTGTACACAAATACAGGGGACCCTAACACATAACCACGGCAACCAGGCCCTTAATTTTAACCCCAGCTGTTCTGTTGCCATGGACACCTCTCAATCAGGACCCCTCCCACCTCCCACCCATCCCGTCCTCTGGCCTTTCATTGAGGCACTTGACCCCGAGGCCCTGGAGGAGCTGTAATTATCAGGTTGTGTCAGCGTCCGCGGGCTCCTCGCTGCCATGACGTCAACATTTACATTCAGTCTGGTGAAAGGTCTCAGCGCCGGAGGCCTCTGTGTGTTTAGGGCGTTTTTCTGTATTCACCTGACATCAAGATGACGCACGAGTGTTTGGTCTCCTTCGACAGGTAATGTGTTTAACAGTGAGGAGAGAGACCAACGTTGCTGAACAGAGAAAAGTACATGTACAAATACATGTTGATACGTTCAGCTTCCTGCAGAGGCAGTGAGTACGTCCCCTTCACCGGATGTCACGATCCGTTCTGCCTTTGATTCGATCTGAGGTCTTAATGGGTTTGGTGGTAAAACTGTCCTGAGAACAGCTCGTTAAATGCATCAAGTAGCGTGGACAAACTATAAAAACTCCCTTTCACTGACGGAGGACTTTGCCTTGCTTTATGGGGCCGGTCTTGTGTGCGGCGCACACAGTCAGGTTTGAGTTCACGTGTGGATTTCAGGCCTTTTCACAGTCACTGGGGCCGGTCAGTGAGTCAGTTCACGCTTATGTGTGTGAGAGAGTGGACTATTGTGCGTCCGTGTGTGTGTGAATCTCAGTGACAAACAGCCGGAGCGAGAGCCAAAGACCACCTAGCCTGACCGCGAAACAACCGGAGAGGGGAGGAGTGATCGTACATCAGGGACAGGCAGAGGCTTCTCCTTCCCTCTCACTAATGGCCCTGTGTCGCTTCTCCGCCTCTTTACAAAGACCTTTTCATCACGTTCACACTCCATAATCAGACACAAGTACCCCCACACACACATATATATAAACCCTATTTAGCAGAGCAGGAAATCTCTCGTAGCTGGGAGGCAGCAGTGATGTGAATTGTGCCCGATGGGTACAACAACTTGGAAAGTGATCAATGGCAGCATTAATTGCTCCGCATTGCACAGGTTCATCAGAAAGTCAGGTGTGTTAAGACTTAGTCTTGTTACATAAAGGGACAGTAATCCTCTTTTAATGAGCTCATAGGGAGCTGAGTTCAAGACCGGCATTCGAGCATTTTACAGAAAAGGGGGTTTTAATAAATGACTACGCAACGGACAGCTGCTGGTGGACAGACGGGTGAGGAGGGGGGAGGTGTAAGGTGAGGGCATAAGGGCACGAGTGGTCAGTGTGCTGGGGGGAAGAGGGAAGAGGGTGGCAGCTTTAAACTGCTATAGTTTTAATAGCAGTTTTAATAGCAGCTAAACGTTCATTGTTGCTCTGTATGTTAATTTGCCTTCTTGTCATCGACTTGGACGTCTCAGATTTCATTAAGGTGAGAGAGAGAGACAGACTATAAGGGAGACGAGAGGAGAGTGTTGACAGACTTTATTGATGGGCAGAGAGACGTTCTATCTGCATTTACAGCCAGGGCTCCTATCGACTGCTGGCTTGGGCCTCTGGGCTTCAACAGCATACAGCCAGTGGACAGAAGGGCTTCAGTAAACACACATAAAAGCCTTTAAAACCGAACGGAGATCGAAGCAGCGCTGGGTGGAAGGAGTCAGTCCGGGTCAGTCGCAGCAGCTCTGAGCAAATCAAAACAGCCAGGAACACACAGCAGCTGCAGAGAGAAACGAGTCCAGATGAGCATAGTCATGACTAACGCACCTATATCCACATACGCTCCACACCCCCACCCTGTGCACACAGCCTGGGTAAACTCTGTGTGAGTCCAAACACACACACACACACACAGGATGAGGCGTAATCTCTGTCCCACTTCCAGTGTGTGTGCCGCCCTTGCAGCGTCGCAACATGTTTGTCCAACTTCAAAAGCTCTAAAAATAAATCCAAGTAAAACTGTTTCTATCTTCAAAATGAGCCCGCGGGCTGCAGCGGAGAGGGCAGTCACGGTTTAAATCCGTCCTGAAGGCAGCATCTTTCCTTTCCCTCCTCACACACAAGCCCTCCATCTTCTAATGCATCTCTCAAAACCGACGGCGTAAAAAAATATGGACTTCGCAGCATCCGTCTCCATGTCACACTGAGATAAGACTACATTTCCCACACTGCCCCCCCCCCGTGTCTCCAGGAAGCACAGCCAGTCAAGCTCTTCGGGGTGGAGCCTGTGGGGCCTGACAGAGCCTGGGGACAACAGGAAGCAAACAGGAAGCAGCTCCTTCCCGTGAGGATGGCAGGAGAAATTCATATTCCGTGTTGTTAGAGGATCCACTTCAAAAGTAATATCATGACTTAATTTAGACCTGATGAACAACTCTTACCATTGTTGGAAACACATGCAGCTGCAGGAGCAGACAGACTTTGAGTGGTTTCCTTTGTTGGGAAATGACCTGTTGTCGTTACTGAATTTATACGGTGGTCAAACCCGTTTTTGGCCCTCAGACCTCCATCAGTTGTCTTGGGCACAGGATCTGAACTCTCGATCCTGGAGACAACCAAAAATAAACACTAATCTGAGCCGCCTCTCGTTTCCAATTCCAGAAGTCATAAATCATTAACACGGCCAAACTGTTTTGACAAGCAACAGTGAGTCTTGTCGAGCAGTTCAACTGTTTTTCAAGGGATCTTAGGAAACTGTCACCTCTGCAGCTGGGTTGCATATCTGCATATCACTTGCAGCAGAGCAGACTTAGAGGGACGTCAACACACCGTCCTCATGCTTAAACTGGTCCTTCAACGTGCCCATGTAAAAGGTCTGCACAACAGTCGCTATGTAGCTGTAATTAAGGCAGATAAAGCTAAACCGAGGCTGGTAAATGGAAGACGACCTGCAGTGAACAAAGGACCCGTCTTTGCAGAGCGGTGAGCTGGGTCAGTTTTAGCCAACATGCATGCATTTAAGGACAGAGAATGAATAAAATGGATGTAAACGAAATTACTGCACACAAGAGACCCAAAGAACATCGCTGACCCAAGCTACACTGCCCAAAAGCATCTTAATGAGGGAGGGAATGACCGGTTCCACAAGACAATTCGGCAAAAACAGCATTAACTGCAGGTTAGAGAGCTAATGAAATCCCCATCCTTGATTGGTGCTGAGATCATCTTCATTCCTTCCAACAAGACGGACCTCGAGCCCGGACTACCACCCGTAGCGATGCCGGGCAGCAGCACAGAGAGAAAACAACCCGACAGTCGCCGGGGCCGCAGCGGACCGAGCAGAGGAGCTGCGACATTTTGAATCGCTCTGTGCCTTGACCGTTGAGCTCTCTATCGTGGAGCTGCTTGAATGAGCAGCGGGACAAAGTAGGTGGTGCTGATGGAGCCCTGGCAAACTGCTGTACGCGGCTTCTTTCATCCCATCAAATCCACACTAAACTCTGTAACACAGCTCGCTATTTAATTGATACGGACAAAAAATCGTATGTGTGCACACTGAAAGGAGGAGAGAACCTGTCCATCCAGCTGTCCTTCTGATAAGAGGCTGCACGCAGCATCAGCGTAGGTTAGCATTAAGTCTGGAAACAGGGGGAAAGCTAGCCTGGATCTACCCAGGGCTAACGATCCGCTAACCAGCACCTCCAAAGCTTTTTACCTGTTAGCTAACATAGCTTTACCCCCTCTGTTTCCAGTCTTAATGTTAGCAAAGCGAACAGTTGCCTGGCTATAGCGTCTCTTTTTGTTGCTGACTGAACTAAAACTGGTTTTAGGATTGAACTATGTGCCTATGAACAGCTGCTTCAGCCTCTTCTCTCTTGACGCTCTCATTGTTGCCCTCCCATCTTCTCTTCCCTCTGCTGCTCCTCCTCTCCCCTTCTCACCTCGGCCTTTTCACCGCCCCGCTCCCTCGCCCACGCCGTGCCGTCGCAGCGTCGCGCACACACAGTAATTACGTGCACAAACTGTACTCTGTCCTGTGTGATTACAGCCCTGTCAGTGCAGGGAAAGGGGTTGCGGTAGGCGAGTCAAAGCTACAGGAGCATGTGAGGCACTGGGTGATGCTCAGTGTGGATGCGATAAAACAATCCTAATGCTTCCTATGACAAACCTGAATAATGTTAATTTGGTTCAGTCCTATGGGGGGCGCTGCAGTCCCTACCAGCACTACTCAGGGGCTTCGAGGGGGAGTTAATGGCAGCTGTTGTTGCACACATGACAGTAAACACTTCTGCTCTGCCGCTGAAGCAACGGCAGGGCAGCGCCCCAAATGTTGTGGTGCTGATAAAGACGAGAGAACTCTTATCACGGCCGACACATCTGGAGCGCCACTGAAAACGTGTCGCCGTGTGTGTGTGAGTGTGTTCGTGACGGCTGCGGGAGGTCTGGTGGCTGATGACGTCGCCTGGGTCCGTCCTTCACACACTGACACAGAAAACTGGAACGTCTCCGCTTTTTATTTTCCTAAAATAACTTTACTCAGCCCCCGTAAAAACTCCATTACTAGAGACATTATTAGCACGAGCGCCTCCATCCATTCAGACGCATTCCTCTATTACGCATTCAGGTCACACTGACTGAAAGCTATTTGAACAGACGGCACATCCAGCGCACAATATGCTGCTGCTTAATGGATGTTGCGCGGCGATATTATGACTTCTTTAGCATTAACATGTAAAAACTGGCTTCAGCGCCATAAAGGTCCTGCATCGTTCCCTCCATGCGATCATTAAATCTGTCACAGTGCTTTAAGACTAAGTCAGATATTTAATGTATATTCAATGTGTGTTTAATATATATGACCTTCTTATTACAGGGCCGGGCCTACTCTGATGCAGGAAACATCAAGATTGACTGTCTTTGCTGTGAGAATATGACGTTTTTCTGCTTTTTATGACCATTTCACCTTCTTTTACTCTGACTAGTCACTTTCAGATTAAAGCTGTTGCTGTGGATTGTGAACGTGTTTATCACTTAACTGTCTTGACGAATGTGAGAAAGCTAAAAAGGTTTCAAACGCTGTCTGTCTGTCTGTCTCTGTGATGAAACCCTGCGATCGACTGTAGCTGCAAACGCCTCTCTGGCTAATTCTGGCGCCCAGGTCGGCCTCGCACCGACGTGGAAACAAAGCAGACGTTTATGTAACCTGATTAACAGGCTCTGAAGTTCAGACGGGCGACTGGTCTGCTCGTGATACAGAACAATGTAAAGCTACTGCTTTACTTTGTAAAGTGGCGGTTTGTTCTTTCAGCACCAGCCCGAACAAATTACGGGTGTTAACGGGCGGGTCTGGATATGTGTAAGCACTGTGATGTAAACCTGTTCAATCCAACACAATTTTAAAAACTAAGCTAATAATTAGCTAATAATTAATAAAAAGAGCAATATTAAAGACATGTTAACATGGCCTGGCCTCCAGCAGTAACGCCTGACCACAGACTATGTCCAACAACGACTCTTAACCAATGGGTTTGAAGAGCTGACTCAGATGAGTTATTTTTGGATATCTTGGTTTGACCTCCGCAGTCTGGTGCAGCCATTAGCAGTAACTGGAGCATTAAAGTCAAGATAATATTTTTACTGCATAAATTACTTTAGATAAATAAGGTATGCGGCCGACAGAGCGACCGCGGCAAACCACGGGGCTCTTTGTGATGGCGAGCGCAGTCACATTTGGGTGGTTTGCGACTATTCGTGGTTTCACAACGGGAGCAGATGCCGCAACAGAGAATGGAAGCCGGTCAACAAGGATCTGGTCTGTCGGGCTCATTTAGGAGGATGTTGGAAGTCGTCTCGTTCGGGCCTCGGGTGAAGTGTGCAGCCGACCTGCCTCAGAGCGAGGTGCCAGACAAGGTGATGAGGGGCGTGTGATGTGTGAGTGGGAGGGGTGCGTCTGACTGCGCGTGTGTAGGAGGGAACGAGGTTAGGCAGGAGAAAGGATCTGATTAACTGATGGAAATGATTTTACTTGTTCGTGCCAACATTTACATCATAATAGATTAAATATAGTTGTGGTTTAGACTGTTGGTCAGACAAAACATGCAACTGGAAGGCGTCGTGTGGAGCTTTTGTCGCTATTATCTGACTTTTTATGGTCTGAACGACTAACCTTTGAGATGAATATCAGACTAATAAATCATTTTTAGCTAAAGCCCTACATCAGACACGAAACAGAGATATCTATGTGCATGTGGAACGGGAAAAGAGGCACATGTGCAGTGTCTGGAGACAAAACATGTGCGTACACATGCACAGGGCGGCGTGTGGCAAGGTAATTACTTCACACACTTTGAACTAACCCGATATCTAACATGTCCTCGTCCCTTCCCTAGAAACTCACTCCAGCCCTGGCACCTCCCCCTCATTATGGTCACCATCATAATCACATCAGGCGGTCCCATTTAGAGAATGTGTTTTCAAACCTGGAGGTGTTTTGCATCGAGGCAAAGCAAAAGGCACATGAGGCGCCTGTAATCCACGCATCCATCCCTCCAATCCAAGTTAATCCAACTCTCGACCCGTGACTGTGTCGGCAAAAGACAAACTCATGACAGCAGAGACGACAATGGAGCTAATGTTGGGTTCGTAACAAAGTCAAAAACCCACTCACGTGACAGGATTATCATAAACTGAGCCATACATTGGCAGCTTATGGTTTTTATATTCTCGCAGCCTGGGAGCGGTTGGCGTGAGGCTTCCTGTGTGTGACTGACGGCTGAGGGTTCGACAGCACTGTAGTCACATCAGCCACATGGCTACCCCCAAATGATGTTCTTATGAGGAAAAACTGGTTAATGTGAATCAGGATACGCTTGGAAACTACCAAAATAGTGAGAGGAAGGAAGTATGAATCCTGGTCGAACACGGCAGCAAAGCCCAAACGGTGACGTATGAGTAAATGAAGGAGGGATGATCTAAGAGCCGGGAGGGGAACTCCGAGTTACAAACACATGTAAACAATGAGCAAATACACACCTCCTTTATGGATGACTCATGGTCACCCAGACACACACACACACACACACCAGCTTCTCCATTCATAAAGTCAAAGAAAAGAATAGAGACACTTGTGACACAGCTGTCACCAGCTGGCAAAAGAATTCAGTATGATGATACTTTGATTGACTGGTTTTTTAGAAAATGTTTGAAAATTGCCCAAAATGGATCCGAGTCAGCTTTATTAGCCAAGTATGTGAGCACGCAGAAGGAAGTCCCCAGTGCTGTTAATCCAAGACGTGGCAAACGATATAAATAGTGCAGAGAAATGAGAATGTGCAGTAAGGCCTCAAACATGAGTAACCGTTACCAGGGAACTGTTGTCTTCACCTCAAAATGTCTAATAATGTTGATTAAACACTTAGTAACTCATCATAATGCTAATCGAAGTACTATTTCTATGATTTAATGATTTCATTTGTAATGGATTAATGATTTTTCTTCATTTTCCATTCGCAGCTGGCTCACCTGTGAGAGCTTCCCGCATCTGTTAAATAAATAATCTATTAAAGTGAATCATTAAATCATTTGGATGGTAGGATCACTAACTTATTCAACAATTCAGCGTTTGCGTTTCGTACTCTCTACTGTGGTCAAACACGAGTCCTGGTTCATGAACCTGAAAATCACTGGGAGCACTGACACGGAAACACGAAGGTAAACAGAACCTGAGAAGAGAGAAGCACATGCAGATCAACAGGCCCGGCATTAATCAATCCTGAGAGGTTACGGCTCGCGTCGTGTGACTGCAGCGAACAGGTAGAGAGAGTGAGTGGAGTATGAGAGATAAGAATGGAAGCTGACAGCCGCTCCACCTTAAACAAATTGTGACCAAGCTCCTTGGGCGGCCGCGGCCCCAAACCCATTCACACGTGCTCTCTCGCTCTCTGTCACACGGCTATTCGCCGGGTCATCAGTCTCCCGTGGCAGGTGACGGCAGTTGAAACAATGGTTCGGCTCAGAGGAGTACACTTGTCGTTTCATTTCAAAGGTAAAACGTGTCACTGGGCGCCTCACCGAAGAGGAGATGGGAGTGAATACAGACGGCAGAGGGGCAAAAGAGCCTACGGGCTGACTGTAAGCACCCGAAGAAACAATTATTCTGAATTCCTGTGATCAAGAAATGTGCAGACTGGAAAACAAAACCTCTCTGTTGTTGTGAGGAACCTCCCTTTATTCCAGCAGGTCAACTGAACAGCTCTTAGCGTAGGCGAGCGTCGCTGTGTCAAGTTCAAGTTGGTTTCTCACTTCCACCACACGCCTGTGTAATACTTCGAACCACAGAAGTGGCTTAATGCGGTAATCTCGTGCGATCTACTGTTTGAAAAAAAAAAACCTAATTACATTTGTGATGATTACATTTCCCCACTGGCTTTAAAAGTGGTTAAGGTGGTTTAACCTCAGCTGTTATTTAAGGGGTTAAAGGCGATTGTAGGTGATTCTAACCCAGCCTGACATCCACTGCTGTAAGGCCTCAGACGGAGCAGCTGTTGGAGGAGACGGTGGGGGGCCTGGGCCACATAATATCACCAAACCACAAGTAGCAGCAGGTGTGGCCATGGCTGTAGTAAAACTAAAAAGACAAAAGACACAAGTGGGGGGGGCATGTTTAAATCTGAATGCAGCCTTGACAGTGGGACAACTGTAGAGAGGTTTCTCTGCAGGACCCGACTGACGGACATAAAGGGTTTGATGGTCCTCACGTCTATCACAGGGGGTGGGTGATGACATTAACGCCTGAGACCCTCGGCTCAACTCACCGCGCGTTAGCCAGCGAGTGTCTGCTTCCCATTTATCCTAAAACAAAGCGTGTTTGCATGAAAACAGGCTGAAGGCGACGGACACAAAACGCTGCTGCGGCCGTTGTGAGGGAGCGGAGCAAACGGCACACAGACAGACCGAGTTGGCTGTGGAGGGTGATAAGCTCTCAGCTTCAATCATGAATGAAACTCCACTACTGCTTTCACTATTAGGCGGCTGATAATAGCTTTTACAGTAAGAAATGAAATGCAACTGCCACTGCAGAGTCCTGTGCTGCGATAAACTCATGTTCTGTAAAAAGGAACTACATATATAAGGTGATATTGTTATGGTCTAACAGTTGCCGCCATGAACTGTTAAAAATATTCAAAGTATTACAGAAATAAATGTTTCAGGAAAGCCTGGTTTATGCTTCACTCGGCTAACTGTCGTGATAACAGCTGCTGAAGCGGAGCATCCGTGCCTGCTGCTGCACGTCACCCGACACTTCAGCGCGCCGCCCCGCTGTTGTCTCTTCTCCTCTGAGTGTGTGTGTGTGTGTGTGTGTGTTCCTCTGATTTCTCGCCCCGCGCCTGCCCGGGATCGAGTGTCCTCGAGGACAAAAAGCCGAAACGCGTCCGGCACACTGACGCCACGGACCACGCCAATACAAGCAATTAGCGACTTTGGACAATTAGCTGCTGATGCTAATTAGGAGCTTAGAGCCAGCAGATGTGTGTGATGAAGGAGCGTTGACAACGCACTGGGGGCGACAGCAGACAGGAGTGCTGCTAGTTAATATGAAAGGAGGCAGCCGGCCGTCCTTCCACTGACCCACATCTTATCTGGATGCCATACAGTAGCTGAGTGGGTAAACAGACACATGCATGTAGCTGACCTTAATGTAAGCCACAGCGAAGTACAGAGCAGTACCTGTGTGTGTTACCTTCAGGGGCCTAAGGAGTGAAAACTATACTGGTGCACATAAAGTCATGTGAGTGAATGCATTCCACTCTTTAAAAGCCAAGCAGGGCATTTAAACCAACAACTTCCTCATCATAAAGCTGATTTTTAATATCAATACAACCACAGACCATCCCGCTCCTTGCCAACTGAAGGGCCGCCTGCACTTACAGCACAGTTAAAAATATGTTTTCTATATCAGGAGAAACAGTTCGACGCCTCAGTGAAGACGCAAAAAGTTAAATCATTCACGGACTCGCGCTTGGTAAAAGAAACTGCACCACGTTGTTGCACAAGCGTCTCTGAGGAGCAGGTATTACACCTATAACGGGTCCAACCCGTCGTTTGGTTCGTGCTGATTCAGAGCAGCGGTGAGCAACACACACGTGCAACATGTCACTTTCCTGCTGTCACGCCTCTGTCCTCAAAACAGAGATAAGATCCCGAGCATTATAAGACCATGATGGCCTCTGTAAAGCAAGGAACGCACCTATAAACCAATCAAGGCTTTTATAAGTAGCACAGGTTTAAGAACTGATTGTAAATGACAGGTGACGAGGCTGAAGTGGGCACCGACCTCTTTTCTCCTCCAGATCCTGGAGGAACTGCCGGTAAGCAGCCGTGGAGCTCATCCCTCCCTCCCGGAGAAAAGAGGGAAAGAGAGCGGGGGTGAGGAGAAATGAAAAGAGACAGGAATGACTTTAAAAAGTAGAAGGCTAACACAGGAAACTGGCGAGAAACGGCGGCACAAGGGAGGGAAAAGGTGATCGTGAAACCTCGAGGAAGTGAGTGCGAGAGCGGTGAGAGAAGGAGGTGAGTGAAAACAGAACAGAAAACGAGTAAAAGACGGGAGGAGGCGGGAGAGAGGCTGCAGTCGATGTGTGGGGGGGCCCGCAGGATCCAGGCCGTCAACGAAGAGCCATCCTTAATCACGCAGATAATCCTTCATCTCTTACTTCTTCGCTTCCTCTTGCAGTCTTGCCTTCCGTCTGGCGCGTGTGTCTGAGTGTGTGAGTCGTGGTTACGGTAGCTCCGAGCGTGGCAGTGTGTTAGCAGCTCTAAGCCGGATAGAGGAACTGGACTTTGACCACAAGGCGATGTGATGTCACTGCCAGAGCCAGAAACATGTGTTTCACTCGCGCGTGTGTGTGTGTGTGTGTGTGTGTGGAAATGAGAAAAAAAAGTGGGCGTGGTTTCATCGCTCAGCTGTGCCTCTTTTTTTTCCTCTCTCTCTCTTCAAAGCAGCGTGGTATGCCGGAGCTGGAGTTGATTCATGAATGTTTGACTGTGACACATTTGTCATTCAGTCAGCCTCACATTGTGTTCTTGGCGTGCGTGCGTGTGTGTGTGTGTGTGTGTGTGTGTGTGTGTGTGACTGCCTGTTGAATCAACAACCTGGAGTCAATTACAGAGGAGCAGAAGTGAAGGGGGGGGCTCAGGGGAATCAGTTCAGTATCAACTCAACATTAATGTTGAACTTGATTGCTCCACTTTCAGCACAAGTGTGGGAACAACAGATTGTAAATCAGTAGCTCGACGCGTCTCCTCCCCTTACTGTATATAAGATGAAGCCAAAATATGTGCAGTAGTGATCGGGGTGTGGAGCTGCAGAACAGAGGTCCCGCCCATTCACCTGGTAGCACACAGAAGCTGTCAATCATGACAATTTAAGGCTTAAATTAAAACAGTGCTGATTAGGACTTCGTTAGACACGTCTTTGTAGAGATGCACTTTGATTTTATTTATGTCCAATCTGCTAACATGCAGGGGGCGGAGTCTATGACCTGGTCTGCAGCCAGACGCCGGGGCGTGATTGAGGTGTTTAGTCTTCGCACCAAAAGGATGCCTGATATGAACCAGGATCAGTCAGACAGTTAAATATTATGTTTAACTTCCGATCAGTCTGCTCTACCCTCCCTCTTTCTACACACGTCTTATCAGCTCTGTCCTCTTTTCTTCTACCTCGTGAAAAGGTTAACACCACATGGTCACCTGGTTTTTAACATATAACAGAGACAAACACACACACGCACAGCAAAGAGGGCAGATTAGGCCAGATGAGGTCTAATGCCATGGCAACCAGCAGGCTGAGTCTAAATACTTGTAATGGCTTCCTTCACTTCACCACTTCAGGGCCACTTGTAAGTAATGCAAGTGGAAAATAAAAGCAGTGACAGTGTCCCTCTGCAGCATAATGAGTGTGTTTGTATCAGGAGTGTAGTGATGGTGAAAGGATGTGGAACCCAGGTTACAACACACGCACTTATTTCAGTATAAAACAAATAAAGGTGAATTTTGAAGGACTTCTCGTCTTAAGCTAACTATTCACACGTTAGCGCTTAACCCTCCAGCCCTTTAGATTCTCCTAAAATGCTTTCACGTGCATGCAAGCGACCCACAATGATTACACACTGAAGTATTTCTCTTGTGCAGAAAGAAAACAAAGTTCATTTATGATGACGTTCAGGAAGGACACCCACTCTCACCTCTCTCAGATCATCATCTCCACAGAAAATGACTCCACCACTCAGCGATCTCTCAGACATGCAACCTCTGTTTTATCTTCCTGTCGCAGAGCCATGTGCAAGATAAAGCGATTAAAATAGATCTGACCTGCTATAAATGCCGACGCTGACAGGAACCGACATGTTCTTTATGAAAGGCTCTTTTCCTTGAAAGGAAACGCTCAGATGTCATTTCCCTGTCTTTGTGACAGACACAACAAACTTTACACCCAAACACAACACCAATAAAGTTCGGCCCAGGAGCCGACTGGACAGTAACCGCTGTGAGATTAGGACAGACAGCGGCAATCTGCGAGTACTTACAGGTCGATATGAGGACAGATGAACCTGTGTGAACTGTGTGTGTGCTTTTGTGTGAGGTGGCCTTTGACAATGACCTGACCCTAAAGTTCAAAGGGCGATCGCTCCCAATTTGTGTCTATTAATTTGTTTAATAGACACACTGCGCGCACACAAAACGATAAAATCACAAAAGCTGCGACTGTTTGTTTTCTCACTGCGTGCGCCCAACGTGTTGCCAGATATGAAAACCACGTCTATAAATACAGCATGTACGCAAAAAGCAGCAGCATCATATGAAAATGTCTCTCTCACACAAACGGCCGTGAGCAGACAAAGGAGCGGTGCGTTCAAAGCCGACGGCATCCATTCAAGAACTCCTTTTAAGTTGAGAAATCCTGAGCGGAGGAGAAAGTTTAAAACTGTTCAGCGATCCTGAACGCTCCCCTGGGAGTCTCCTCTGTCACATGACCCCGTCAACAGCAGCCCGCTTCATCAAAGACGACCCTGGACACACACACACACACACACTCACACAGACAGACACAACAACCCTTTTGCTAAGGCAGCCACACACCAGGCCAGAGGTAACCATAGCGACAGGACAGCAGTCAGCTGCCGGTGTGTTGTTCCACCTTTCGTACACGTTCCTCTGGATTAAATGGGACTTAGCAACACGCTGTAAACTGGTCCAGAGGTGTTAACAGTTAACAGAGGCAAAGCGTGTGGAGGACACACATCCAGACAGGAGAAAGACACAAAGTGAAGCCTGGCTCCATCAAGTCACACAGCCACTAGCTTCGGTACAGAAGAGTCGAGTGAGACGTAGGTGAGAGGAGCTAATGTGTTTACCTTTGTTGGAGGAAGTCAGCAGCAACAGCGGCAGCAACATGGAAGAGAAAAGGAAAAACACGGCCTGGTTAGATTGAAGATGTTTTAAAAAATATACAAAGTCATTGGTCCATTTCAGTAAAATTCATATTTTATGTTACTTCTGGAGCTCACATATAAGGACTATCACAGCGCCTGATTGGAAACTGATTGTTATGTGTGAGTCAATGAATCTGCTGCGAGGTGTACTTGCAGACGTGTGTCATGGTGACTATGCTTTTGCATCCACGCTGTGAGTGCGCTTCATTCTCTGAAATGCCAAGAGGCTTTTGTTTCAGCAGCTGTAGTGAAACCATGTGCGGCTCTAATCAGAGACGGTGGCCACTCAGCTCCACCAGGAGACCAGTGTGGGAGAGGCAGACACATACACACGCGTGCACACACCCTGCTGTCCGATGACTACGTCTGCAAGATGAACACCCCTGACCTAACACGTAGCAGAAATAAACATTTAGCAATGCGTAAACCGACGCAGAGCTAAATGTTTATCTACCGACGGTTTACTGCTGCTGACAGCTCTGTCAGATGCACGCTCATCAAGTCCATACCGATGGTAACAAAAAAAGCTATGGCACTTTCACTTCTGGCATGTTTCTGCTCTCTGTGCCTTCTCTGAGTCTAAATCAGGAGATACTGCAGCGGGAGGCCAGACATGAGTGTTTCACGTCTTTTGATGTGCTCCGGAGCAACACAAATTGCCTCTCTGGGGGATAGAGAAGTCTAAGTGTACCCATGGTCTCCCTTTAATGAAAAGGAGAGCAGAGAAGAAGAGGGGAGCTGCTCAGCTGCCATGTTGGAAAGATGGGTGGACAGTGTGATGTGTCAGAGGGTGAGGAGGTGAGACAACTTTGGGCCTCTGCACAGAGACACGCACGAAACAAAGGAGCATTCATCGGGGACGACCGCAGAGGAGCGGGCTGGCAGGCTCTGTTCTCAGCACTGTCACGAGAGCCAGAGAGAGAAACACACAGAGAGAAGCACACAGAATAGTTAAATCAAGGTGAGGAGATTATAATTTCCTACAGGGCTGGCTGCTGGAGTTCATTTCATCTTTCCAAGTGGAAGGGAGAGGCAGAGTTCTGCAGATGCATGTAGGTCAGCCACAGCAGAAGAGTTTGACCGCTGAACGCCAGGAATGACGAAGCACAAATCATAATGTTCTGGAGTTCTGCCGGACGAATCGGGTGAAATCATAGTTCAGACCCTTTTTAAATGAATCTATGTTAAGTTTTCCTGGAAACACAAAGTCAGCTCCTCTCTTTTATCGAGAACAATGTCTCTTTGCTGGTGCACTTCTTCCATTCAATGGCAGGAGGAAGCTGAAATGGAACAAAACATGACTGACTTAACGGATGGCGCTAAGACTCGTGTGCACATACATGTATTGTAAAAATGCCAGACTAGATAAACACATCATTACACGCACACGTGCACAAGCAAGCCTGTTAATCTCCTCCCACCTTTTGAGAGCGCCCCTGCAAAGGAACCTCCTGTCCATTCAAGTCTGAAGCGAATGCCTTGCTGGCTCTGTGTGTGTGTGTGTGTGTGTGTGTGTGTGTGTGTGTGTGTGTGTGAGACCTGGTCCCTTTCCAAGCCGAATCACCTGATTTGTCATATCATAACAGGCACTAGATGAAAGTGATTCCCAGCCTTTGTTTTACCATGCGTATCATCTCCGACCGCGGGAAAGCACCCCGACTTCAGATTAAATTCAGATTATTTCCGCATCACCTTCTCTATCGATTTCTAGGATTGACATCTTGCGTAACAACACGGGATCATCTGTGCATTGTCCTAAAACCCCCTCCCATCTGCTGCTATGAGTCCAGGGTGGTTCACGTAAAACATGGCTATGTGAGAGGCTGTTAGTGATGCATATCCACGGTCTCACGGTGTGCTGCAGCAGCGTCAGGTCCTCGCTGCGTCACCTACTTCAGATCCCACGCGCCTGACAAGTCAGCGAGCCACAGTGTATTCTCGATACTCCTGATGAGTAGAGCTACATCTCGTTTCAACAGTGAATAATACTACAGCTGTACGAGAGACCGAAGGGGAAACTGTGGGGATTTGTTTTGATCCAGTCTGCATGTGTGACGGTTCTCGGTACTCGGAGGGGTAAATGAGGCAGAAGTGGTGGAAAACAGACAGAGGTAAGCAAGTGATGCTGAGACGAGGAAAGAGAAAAAGGGGGCTGACACACAAACAGCGCACACACACACACACATATGCAAAGAGGAGGTAAACACAGAGATAAGCCGTCACAGCGGTAAGGAGGGGTCATACGGGAAGAACGCAGCGCTCACAGTGCGGCTCTGATGTAAAATCCTAGAACTTCTCTATGAATGTCTGAACAGAGTCCGAGTGTTTGTGTGTAAACAGGGATTAACAGATCAGAGCACCCTGAACACCCTGACATGGTTCCCAGCGCTAGATTTAAAAAAAAAAAATCACTGAGTCTTTGATGTTTTCCCAAATTTCCAGCTTTGACCCGGAGTTCTGATTGAAATGCTTTCATACAGGACGTCTGGAGGGACATAACAATCCAAGATACGTGTATATCCATGAATTCAGACAAGCAAATCAAAACAGACTATTAAAACACACACACAAAGGAGGGTGGGA
This sequence comes from Datnioides undecimradiatus, assembly GCA_008933995.1. Taxonomy (NCBI): domain Eukaryota; kingdom Metazoa; phylum Chordata; class Actinopteri; order Lobotiformes; family Datnioididae; genus Datnioides; species Datnioides undecimradiatus. Next base: position 10,329,383 of record WARS01000044.1, on the reverse strand, counting down.
TCTTGATAACGCAGCACAGGCCTCAACAAGTCCACCCAGAAACCATTACATGAGCTACAACATGGGAGCAGCTGCAGCAGGCCGGAGCAAATCTGCGTTTCGCTAATGAACTGCGGCATTTTCACGGGACCGAACGTCCGTTTCACCACCTCCCGCTGCTTCAACGTCTGGGAGTGGATCACTGAAATGAATGTATTCATCTGCTGTTCAGGGTTGGCTGGATTTCTCAGATTGATCACTGCTCGTCAGCGCTGAGCCTTAAACGTGGCGCAAAATATTAAAGGTGCATCCCGCGCATTCCGTTTCCACCGTTTCTGCGCAGACTGCTCGCCGTTGTTCGGTCTCTCACAACAACAGCAGTTTGTTTTGCTTGTTAACAGAACAAACACACGACCTCTCATAAGTAGCGAGCCACAACAAATAAAGAGAAGAGCGCCACACACTCAGGTTTTACAAAGAGAAGACAATGCAGCACAGATTAACTCTGTTAAACAAAATCAGCTGTATTTGCACAACTGACACTGCTGGATCTACATTTATGTTCATTTATACCGATAATGGAGTAAGAATGCTGTAATGCTGTTGTAAAGCGAGCCGTGTGTCATGCAGCTGCTCAGACAAGCAGACCAGAGGTGGGCGGCAGAGTAGAGGTGGTTCTAAAATAAAACCAGTGAAAAGCACACACACACACACACACACACACACACACACACACACACACACACACAAAATGCAGGTCTGAATATCAGTTTAGAGCGGAGACAAAAGGAGGTGGGCGAAAAGTTGAAATGGAGCTGATAATGTGGACGAGAGACGGAGAGCGGGAATGAATGAGTCGGCAGGGTGAGTGGGAGGGAAACGCAGTGACGGAGAGAGAGAGAGAGAACGGCGTCAGATAGATAGAGGGAAGGAGAGCGCCGTCGAAGCGGGACAGGAGACAGAAGAAGACAGACAGGCAGACAGGCAGACAGAAGACAGACGTACGCAGACATGCGGAATGTCTGCAAGTGCTTAGCCGCGACCTGCTGGGTGAGACATTCGCTGTCCCCTGACTGCGCTCAGATCTGAACTGACTCTGCTGACAGCTCACAGCCCTGCACACATAAACATCCAAGATCCAGATCTGTGCATGCAAGCGTGCACACACGCGCGCGCGCACGCACACACACACACACACACACACACACAGAGCTGAAACACCTGTCTGATGTACATATGCTGAGTGCCCCACTTTAGACTGAACAGCACAGTTGTTTAAGAGACTCGGAGACAGACAGAACAAACATGTCCTTCACTAAGACACACACACACACACACACACACACACACACACACACAGTCACATATCTAGATATAGTAGAAAGCCTACATGCGTCACAGAGCCTGAGATATCATTTTCCCAACACTACGCAGCTAACTCACAATGTCAGGCTCTCCCTTCTGATAAGTGTTAATTGAGAGTCGCATGTTCCTAATATAAAACACACTATCGTCCTTACACAGCGCTTTGGTGACTGTTTGCACGAGGCCCAAGTCAGCATATTCTGCTAATGTGACGAGGGGACGCATGCGGTGAGCTGTCCCGAGCTAAACCGAATACACGGTGAGCCTGAGAACACACACGTTCAACTCAGATGCAGATGACTGTTTTGGTTTTTTACCATAATGTAAACTATATTACGCGCCCACAACGATAAGAAGCCGCTGTTGCCCCCGTGAGGTCATGTGCTGTTTAAGATACCGTAACAGTAAGTGTGCATTAGTGGATGATTGCAACAGTCAGAGAGAGAGACAGATGTGCTTTTAATGGCGTCCGTAAATCCAATGAGCTGAAAGAGTAAACTACGGTGACGCTGCCGCTGAACACGTCCCTGTCTGAGGGAGTTCCCGAGCTGCGAGAGCGGGGCGTCGTTAAATATTCACGCATTCATATTTATGAGGGGCAGGAAGCACGGTCAGCAAGAAATGATCGCCGAGGGGGGAACCAGAGCGCGCGCTTTCATGCAAGGAGGGAAACCAACTTCTCAGCTGACAGGAAAACGTGCAAATCCACCAGCCACTCAACAGCCAATCATTATTTCGTGCCCAGACTTTCATATTTTATGCTGTGATGCAAGGCCATCCTTACAAAAAAATCGATTTCAACACAAACTGCACGGGAGGAATCGTCGGTTACCTAAATAAGAAAATCTAAGAAAATCTCAAACGCAACCCTTCACCTTAAAATACAAAGCCAAACATTTTTCTCAACAAAAGGCAAGAATTTCATGCAGTGCACCTTGTGAATTTGAAAAATGTCTCAATAAGACCTTAAGCTTCAAAGGAGCAATGATAGGACATCTCAGACTGCAGGATCTCTACAGGATTCGGCGCCTGTGAGGAACATATAATGTACATTTCCTTGCAAATGACCTAAAAATGACTGGTACGTGTTGTATTAGACAGCATCAGTGTTCACTCGGAAGTTAATGGACCACATGGAGCCGTACAGACAGAGTTTCCGACGGTACACTATGCCAGAAGTAAATGGAAGACTTGGAAGAGCCTTTACATTCATCAGTTATGATCAAAGGAAGCTCTAAGGAATTATATACTTAAACAGTAGCAGGAAGGACCTGCTGAGAAGGACAAACAAACGTGGACAAATGGGCGAGCTTGCTTCACATCAGGGAGCTCCAGGACAGGAGACAGGAGGCCGACAAATGCCCAAAGGAACCATAAACTCTGCTTAAAGGGGGTTTCAGTACCACGTATACACCCACAGAGTCTGCAGAGTCAGCTAGCGGCTAGCTGAAAGCTCCTCATTTCATTAGGAGGAGTAATTAATAACCACTCATTTAAAGGCCCGCTGTAAGCATGCAGCTGGAGTGAACGAATGGGGGCAAGGGAGAGGCAGGGAGGACACAAGGGTTAGAGGTAAGGAACAGAGGATGGAGGCAGTGAGGGAACAGACGAGGAAACAAGCGGGGGGATGGAGGGAAGCTTGCTAACATTAGGAACATTTACAGTAAAGTCATTACGGATGAAAAACACCAGATTGTATCTCCCCTTCCTCTCTCCATCCGCCTCGTCTGCTCCAATACACCACTGCTGCATGACATTTGTCTTCCTCTGGCCAACATTCAGCCATTTACACCAAATGCTGGGCCTCTTTTTGAGTACGTGATCCTCCAAACATGCCCGCAGCAAGGCAAGAAGATGGAGTTACCGGCCACTCAGGGATATTTGTCCGCGTTCGGTTGCTAATAACCTCCCACCCCGGTCACACCCTGCGGTACAGCATCTCATCACTTCTCAGCTTGGAAGTCCCCCGCTCTTAAAAAGTCAGGCCTCTCTGAACTGGCACCTTCAGAAGCAGCTATTTCCAGAGTGTGAGCAAGAGGAAACTGTGTCATTCACTCAGTCTGAATTAGCAGAGCTGGCAGGGAGGACGACATTAATCAAAATACTTGATTCTGTCTAAATGCTTTATTTTATGTACAACGAATGAATAAAAAGGTCACATTCTTTTTAGAAAGAGAGAGTCAGCAGCCGTCCACGCCCTGTAATGTGACAGCACTCAGTCATAACGCACAGCATTCAAATACTGATATGAATGCGCTCGGCGGACCCCGGACACACCCTGTAACCACAAACAGCTGGGGAACACAGGGGGGAGGTGGGAGGGGTGTCAGCGGAGCGTGGAGGCTGATGGTGGTCAGGCAGCGTGTGTGCATGTGAGCAGTGAAGACTCAGTAGATGTTGTCAGAAAACTTTAAATACATGACTTGTGAGAGCAGCTTTATGTAAGTGCATCATACCCGGCCCCTCTGCTGCTGTTCGGTTTTGAAATTCATTTCTGATTCATCACTTCCTGTGGTTGGACGTACCACAGACATACTTTACTGTAATGAGGGTGAATCATCTCCAAACTAAAAGGGGGCTGGGTTACTCTTCTGCAGTGCGAGCCCACTTCCTAATTTGAGCTGGTAAGATGTCTGAAGTACGAGTGGAGGATGAGGAAGAGGAGATGTGTGTTTGGAAGCAGAGAGACTTGGGAGGGGAACTCCCAGCAGGAATACCGCAGCCTGGGCGTGCCAGGAGGAACAGGTGGGCTACAAGAAGCTCCAACAACTGGGAAACATATGACAGACGTATCACATTCGCCTCACGCCCTCTTCATCAATCACTCACTCCGCATCAATCCTCATATCTTTCACGCTCTGTACGGCATCAGGCTACCCCTCAGCCGGCCTTCACTCGGCTCTACCAGGGGACGTTCTCAGGATGGGTAGGGCATTCGTCAGTTGCTCTGCTGGCTCGTATCCAGGCGTCTCCACACACACACACACACCTGTTTAAAACTCTCCCACTTGAGCTCCCCCGCCCGCTGTCGCCTGAAGTCATCATCACTTATTCAAGCACAAGGGAGCTTTTCATTCCCGCATCACCTGGTTATAAACCAAACAGATAACGCCGACCAATCGACCAATCGATGCGTGTTCCATCAGTGATCTGTAGAGGTTTGCAGCGGTTCTAAATGCATCTCTTGTAGGCAGCCGGACCTTACAGACATGAATCGCTGCTGTACCCCTTTAAATGCATTCCCCTCCACCACAGATTTGCAGTCTCTTACACTTTGGGAATTGCAGTGGTCAGTTTATGTGCAATATCCCGCTGTCCACGTAATGTCTCCGTCGCATAGCATGAACAATATGCCCTTTCGGCGGCGGCGGCCACTGTTCATATGCTGTATGTGGCATACAGGAAATTGTGTTCATATACTGTACGCAGCGTCCTGGGAGCCATTGGGTAGCTTTGGTTTCAGCTTTCAGAGACCAAATGAGAGAGAGAGTCGCCTCTGGAGGCACAATACTGCATTCCAGCATGTAAGGTAGCCCTGAGCAGTGAAATCAGCCACTTATTCCACGACAGCGAGCGGCAAAGCTACGCTCCTGTAAAAGCTAGCATGATGAAGGCGTGTTGTCTGACGCAGCTGAACACTGGAGCAGGTCACGAGCGATGGTTTTCACCCTCAGACATAACAAAAGGCGACGGCTGGAGGAGAGGGCTACATGTGGCTGCGAAACGGATGGCACAAAAATAGGTCTTTGTTCGAGTTCTCGCTCGCTCCCTGTGCCCTTCCTGCTCTCCACCTCCCTGCTCTTTTCCTCCCAGTGCCTCCCTCTGAGTGGATCTCTCCCCTACTCCATCCCTCCTTCTTTCTCCATCATCTGTCCTTAAATGTCCATCCACCCCTTTTTTCATCCTTCACAACTTATCTTTCATTCCAGCTCCCGAAGCGCTTTCTCCCCGCAGATCACAGAGTTTATAGAGATTACGGGTTAGAATGGTTATCTCTGGTCGGTCTGCATTCCTCTGCATTACTTTCTCCTTCTGCTGGCAGATCTCATTATGCAAATGTTTACCCTCACAACACCTTCCTGCATTCCTTTAATAATTCCAGCACACAAGCCTCTCTTCTGGCTCAGTACTCACCTTTAAAAAAGGTACAGTTACTATAGTTTACCGTCATAAAAACAGAGCGAAGGCTGCTTTTACACTGACACCAAAGTCTGGCTAAATCAAATATTAAACATCATGTATGGTACAGATTATTCACTTTACAACACAAAAGGAAGTTAAGTCTCTTCGTTTAAGAACGCTGCACAAATGCGGCATCAAACCTGATAAGTCTGGTGATTGTAGTTAGAGATGCAACAATAATAATTAAAAATTCATAATTAATGAAGGGATGAATGAGCTTTTAATGGTTTCAAGCAGTCTCAAATGCAATAATTAGTAACTTTTCTTTGTCATTTAGAGTAGCAGAGTGAATTGTGATGAGCATTTTGCAGAATTTCACAAAAACTTTTAACCAGTTAACGGTGGAAAGTGTCATCTGATCTATATCTGCAGTGTTGGTCGAAAACTAAGCTTGTGTTTGTGCATATTTGACAGAAGTGATGGAAAGCAGTGACACTGTCTGGGGTAGTTCGCAGCAAACACACCGATTCTGCAAGTGGGTCTCGTACGTGCACGCTGTGCTGCAGGAATGTTCTTTTCCCATGTTCAGACACAGTAAGTGTGCGTTATGTAATACTAATGAACCTGTTCTCATTTCAGAGCAAACGCTTAATGCCAAGAGTCATTCAGGCATCGGCTGAAGTGGGACCCCGAGGTTTCCCACAGGGTGAGAATTCATTTAGTTGTCGGCTGTGTGGATGGCGGGGTCCTGCAAACGGCATTCAGTATCAACAGCAACGGATTCAGGATTGTGTATGAATGCACCATTCTGGTCTTTTATTCATTCGGTTTACCCTCCTCGGGACTTTTCCAGGAAGGAAAAACAACACATACAATAAAGGTAGAGGCATTATCTGAGCGGGCTGCTCGTATGATTTCTGTCAGAAAGACAAGAATCTTATCCCGTCATAATCACCCACTACAATTAGCCACATGAGGGGGGAAGTGTAATTACAGGAAATCATCAGGTGAAGCTCATTTTCCCAGAAAAGTGCATGAATATGATAAAAATTGTAAGGACAATCAGTTTCAAGGTGTTTTCAAGGGATTTGTGAAATCTTCTGATGATTACCTTGCACTTGTGTCATGTGACTCAGCACTTTTACACGGCATTCACTTGTTCAATACCAGTAGAACACTGGTTATGGGCGTATCAAATCAAACAAGAAGTTATTTTGGGGGGAATTTCCTGTTTTCTTCACAGGCAAAGAGTGAGGAAAAGCAAAAGAGTGCAGACAAGAGAAAAAGAGTTTCCCGACTTCCACCAGGGGGCTGAGTTCAGAGAGGAGAGGAAACGGGGAGAGACAGAGTAGGAGGAGAACGAGATACAGGGAGAGAGTGAGAGACAGAGGGAGAAGTACAGCAGAGAGGCTGGAGTCAAGGGGAATACCAGAAAACTAGCAAAACTAGCAGGAGGAGGGGAGTGAAGAGAGTAAAACAGTGATAAAACCAAAGTGAGATGATACGTGAGGGCCTCGTCTCCTCTGTGTCACAGATAAAGATTTCATTCATTCGGCTCGGACAAACACCACCACTCTGTGCCCTCCTCTCCCCTCCTCCTCTCCCCTCTGTTCCTTTCTCTTGGCCTTTGTTGCTCTCACCTCCCCCTTTCTCTCTCCTTCCCTCTCTCTCTCTGTTTCGCCCTGCTTCTCATTCCCTATTGATGTGAACAAAGTGAAAGGGAAATCGCAGCTCTGCTCACACCCACCCACTCCACGGCGCTCAGAGGGAGCCAGCAGAGTGAGAACCATGCCGGGGCCAGGATACCAGGACCAGTTTCACCCCGTCAGAGTAGCGGGGGGAGAGTGAAGTCCCTGCAGCACTGATAGTAGCTGCAGCGAACGCAACCATGATTCTCTTGAGACCAGCAGAGGTTCTGAGTGGCAGAACTGGGTCTCTGGAGGAGCTGCGGGCCGATTTCAACGGCTCTCATCACAAACGTCATGCTGACCAGGGAACAGCGCCCGGAGCCGGGCGTGCTCACTCAGCCCTGAGACCTGGAGGAGTCCAGTGGAGCAAGACTACTTCACTGTCAGCAGGAGAAAGACATTCAGACGCAGCAAACCAGCAAATACTCGCTCAACCACAGTCGATGTGTAAAACACAACCTACTGATGTTGATGTTTGCAAGTGGTTTGAATGAGACTAGTGCTCCGGAGCTCAGGAGCACCTAAATCCTGGATGAACCAGGAAGTAACTTTCAGACAGAACCAGAAAAAGAGACTGATGTGTGTCTGAGTTGCTGCCCTCTCACTCGAGACAGGACTATGATTATATGCACGCATGTAGGCGTGACAGCAGGATTGCAGGGTGAGCTGAGAGGACGTCCCTCAACTGGAGAACTCATGTTCAAGCCTCCGATTCGTCAGGCTACTGCCTCGCTGAAATGTCCTCAAGCGAAACACTGAATCTCTACCAGCTGTTCTGCAGCTGAGCGTGGCCTCTGACCTCCCCGCGGCGTGCAGAAGAAAAGAGAGATCCATAAACCAGAACAGATCGCAGCTATGCACCGATATAAATAGTGCTTCTGGTACGCATATGGAAAAGGCTCAGTGATATGTCTGTGTCGTGGCAGTAATAGTTGCATGGGTTTAACATGAAAGCAGTTCATTCATGAAGTCATATTGTCTGGTTACAGATTGTCAGGCCAACGAGCAGCACGCTCAAATTCATTATTCAGGCCTATTCTGACAATGTGAGGGCAGGAATGTCAACAGATTGTGTAGTTATTGACAATCTGGAGCGCACTGATTGTAAAATTAACTCTTTTTTATGATTATTTCAGATTTGGATCTAAGAATACTATAATGAAACATTCTCATAAGAACCCCTGTTAACTCTGCCTGCTGTAAAGAACATCTGTTGCCCTACAAAAGGAGGTTTTTAGCCACTACTTAATGGCGTTTATTGGTCTACAGTCGTGAAAGGCGTACATAAATACATTAAATACATTCTGCTCTTGTCAGTGCTGGTCTGCTTTGACATTACCAGGCTATCTAACCCATAAGGCACCTGAAGTTTCCTACAGTTTGGTGCAGCAGGGGAAGTGAAGGGCGGCCCTAATTGGAAACAAACAACCTTTTCTTCTTCGCTTGACGAAAATAGACCTTGTGCGTGTTTCTCCCAAAATAAAGCCCCATGCCGCAGCATGGGTGGTGTGTCAAAGCTCTAACCTTTACGGCAGCAGACGATGTAAAAACACTGACTTTAATTCAGCAGTAATTCACGTTGCTGTACGCTCGCCTCACGTCCCGTGTATCGTGAAACCCAATACCGTGACAAACGCGGTTAATTCGAAACTAAAAAGCAACCAGAATCATAACGATTAATTACATTTGAGGCATTTAGCTCTGAACCGAGCTTATCTTGTTTTAGGATACTCGCCCACTGTGTGCTGCCTTCTGGGTTTCCCCCAGGAAACCTGCTAGCTGAGGTGGTAAACACATCTACCGTTACCAAGTGACGGTCTTAACGGTTGTGTCTCTAAGTGAAAAAGCTAAAGCTGTTACAGAAGAAACTGCGTGGATTCCTTCCAGCGTTAGCAGAGGTGGTCTTTAATTCAGTGGCTCGTTCCACGGCGGTGGAAAACACCACATGTGAACGGAAATTAAAACAACAGCAGTTTGATTTTACTGCATTACACAAATCACTTTCAAACAGAGCCGTAAATGATCTCACAAGATCGGAAATTCAAAACTTCCGGTCGAGTTACTTTTGAAGCTTCGGTCGACTTTAATGTACAAAATGTTAGGAGGCTGCGTGAATTTATGGTGCACTTGGACAGAAGCTCGAACCATATGTACTGTTCCAAAGAGGGGAAATAATAAAGCAAGTAGTTAGTAATGACTGTGTAAAGCTAACCACACAGACACTGGGGTATGTCCTGTTGGAACGGGAAAAGTGAGAGAGATGATTTAACGGGGAAATAACAGAGGAGTTCGTAAGAAATGACTGGAGAAGAAGGAAGTGAAGAAAGAGTCATATCATCCTTTACGACAGCAAAAGGCCTCATGTGAGGAGGGCTGAATGAAAGAAATGACAAACAGACATACTGCATGAAAACAAGACAGGCGGACAGATTTGTGTTTGGCTGGCAGCTCATCAGAAACCCGTCAGTGGGTATCTCTCGGGCCGCAGAGAGTTAGGACTTCCCCAGATCACCGAGCACAGTTACCCACAGTTAACCAAATTCTTTGGACAGGCACGCGCTAATGTAGCCCCAACCTAAACCCTGACACACCTACTTACACACACACACACACAGACAAACAGGGGTCAACGGTCAGACATACTCCCTGTGATGTGAGTTATCTGATGCTCGAAGGGACATTTCCTAAAAAGACAGATTGTATCTCGGCCTTCTCCTCAGGGTGGCATTGAAAACCACCTCAGCTCAGTGCAGGGCAAACTCAAACACTGTCTACACTCTATAGGACTCGGCCTGAGGCAGCGGGACAGTGCCATACCCAAACACTTTGTGCTAAATAACAAAATAAAAAGGTGCTTCCCTCAGCATCTGAATGCTGCATTTTAAGGGGAATGCTCACCTGACTCAAACAAAATGAAAAACAGTCTTGATCCAATGCATGACGGTCTTTATAAATGTACACACTGGCCCAGGATGTCTCAACTGGCACCCTCACATTTACATTCCTGCATCAACAGGTGCCACGTGTCTGTGTCCTTGAGCGAGGTAATGGTGAAAGGTAAATGCAAAGCAGATACGGTGGTTCAATTTGCATGTTATCGCGCCACCAGGCTGCAGAATGTGCAGTTTATAAAGGCGAGGGAGTAGCTGTTAATAGGAACAACACACACACACGCGCGCACACACACGCGCACACAGCACCTTCGTCGCAGGCAGACAGCCAAGCAGACAAGGCTGCAGACAGACAGGCAGGCTAATACACACACTCAAACATGCAGCGTGTGCGAGTGTGTGTTTGAATCTTGGTAATCTTGGTTTGTGCTCTGCAAACGCAGACATGCCCGATCTGTTAGAACACACGGAAACCATAAACGGACGTGCCGCGACTGGACCTGCGCTATCGCTGGCTGTCTGACTACTGCTGCAGGTAGAAGCTGGTGGACTTCTGTGGACTCTCGCTGACATAATGACATATTACTCCAGCCTCTGACCTCATAATAATTAGAAATCAAGTCTTAATTATGTTATTTGCTTTTACCTACTTGGCCATTTCATCCAAAGACAAATGTTGATGCGTAAAGATTTTGTGAAAGACAGTCATCCCTACAATAACGCTGCCATGTCTCCGAGGACGTCTCACCTAGCAACAATTCAATGTGTTTTTGTGTTACTACTTTCAGTGGTTGTGTGGTTTAAGTATCAGTGACGGTCTGATAGGTGGCACGCAGCTTTGGGGGGAAAACCCTGACACCTGTTACAAAACCCAACCAGGGAAATTTGAGGTTCTTGCTAAAGCAGAAACCACTGGCACTGAAAATGTCATGCGAAGCCTTCAACGAACAGCTCGTCGATGCCCCTCGAAGCTGAGCGGCGTCTCTGGCTGAATAAACATCGCAGGCTCCGACATGTAAGCGCCCATTCACCAACGGAGTGACCTGATTTCAGACAACCACAAGATGTGCAGACACCCACAAAAAAGGGGACAGTCTGTGCTTACTGCTGTGCTAATTCAATATTCATAACTTTATTTAAAAATATCCACACTTTTAGGAAACGGTGGGCGGAGGGAGACGGCCACCGGGCTCCTGGCGAGCACACAGCTTCTGATCAAATACCCTGGAATTCGTTTAAAAAGGAACAAACATAACCAAAAAAATATGAAAATCAGATTTGGATTTAGATTTAATTCTCTGAACACATGATGTATGCTGACTGGTGTGTTACGAACGCAGATTTTATAAGGGACAACTGAGGCGACTCTATTTAAAACGTGCCTCGTGATCCGGGTCTGTTCCTGATCGGTCTTGCAAGACTTCAGGCCTTTGTCTCTTGTGGACAGCATGCAAAATTAATCATGCGCAATAAGGCCAGCTGCAGGTACATCCGACAGGAGCACAAAACCTTTAGTATTCACTCATGTTAACCAGCTGAGGGATGTAAACACAACCTGTCATTGAAGGTTAACTTTAAATTTTGTAGGATATTTTTTGGGGGAAGGGAAATTTTTTTTAAAAAAGAAAGATTATGCTTATTTTCAGGATCCAAAAACGCCAAAACTGGTCTCAAAAACTAAAATGTAGAATAAATAATAATCATAACAAATCGGGGACAGGACACATTTCATAGTATCTTTGAAATACTAAAGATTCAGTCAGTTATAATGTGTTACAATGTGCCAACACAGCGCACAGGACCTGCTCTACCTTCTGTGTTTAGAACCATCAGTCACTTACTGCAGCACAGGTGTGTTTGTCACTCATACAAGTTCTTTTCCTTCTAAAAAATGAGATTTTCAAGTATTCACAAAGAAAAAGCCAAGTCAGCACCCGCTACAAATGAGTTAGCTGATGACTGACGGATGCTCCAGTCGACTGCTGTATGCAGGGCTGTATCGTTATTGAGGAAAAGCCTCATTTCCAGGGAAGGACGCAGAAAATGGGTCAGTGTTAAAGGGAATAAAACAGATGTGTGTGTGTGTACACTGAATGCACACGGTGAAAGCGGGGATATGGAAAGGAAAAAAAGAGAAAACTGCATCTACATGTGAACCATAAGAAAAATGGAGGAGGACAGTTTTGTGATTTGTATTCAAAGCTTAAATAATGTGATATATAATTCAATTTGATGAAAAGATTCGATTTTACAAGACCTTTTGATCTGTGAATTAGGTTCTCAGCTGATGACGCACAGTCTAGGTGGAGCAACAAGTATAAGAGAGAATGGTTAGATTTGTGCCTGCTGTTTATTAGCATTAATGGAATAATCTAAATATCTGAAATTGCAATTTGATTTCATTAAATTGACTGTGTGCATGTTAAAGGAAGGCCTGTGTATCCAACGAACACACAGGAAGTTACCCCGGCCCCGGCCAGCAGACAGACACGGAGCGGGGGACCGTGTGGTAACGGTCTACAAACATGAAGCCTAAATGAGAAACAGAACCAGAGCTCTGGGGAGATCAGCTATGCAACAGCACTGGAAAAGCTCCGCTGTTTACTCGCATTCTTACATTTCTACAGTTTATTGTTCCAAACGTCTTCACGTCAGCAGAATCGTGATGAAACTGTTTAAATGTGGCGGTCTGTGCGCTCACTGTGGAGCTGTTCTGGGGTCAGGCGGAGCTAAAGAGCGTGACCGGGAGCTCGCTCTGTTAAGAGGAGTCATTGCCAGCAGTGAATGTGCTCACAATCTGTAAAAAACTGTGCGATTGTCAGTAAATGGGTGTGTGTGTGTGTGTGTGTGCGTGTGTGTGCGCGGGTGTGTCTTTTCCCACCACAGACTGATACGCTGCCTCTTTAAGAACAGTAGAAGAAAACAGTCCCAGCTTCCTCTCTCCTCCCTCCGTCGTGTCTTGTTATTTCAGGAATGCTCTGCAGCCTCAGTTTTGCTTTGTCACTGCTGGCTGGTGCGCGCACACACACACGCACACGCACACACACACACACACACACACACACACACACACACACACAGCGCCTTTTCCAGACATGCAGACAAGACGACTCTCTCATCCACTCTCAGGAATTTATATGAAAGTTAATGTGTCTTAGGGTGTAAAGAGGTACGTTTACACTGAGACGAACACAAATCATGACATAACAGTGGGCTCTGTTCAGAGGAAGTGGCTTCTCAAGCTCGCACACACACACACACACACACACACGCAGGCCTGCAGCTATATTGTAAAGCAGACTGGTGATAACGGTCGTGTCCTCAGGGTGCAGTTCACCAACAATGAGCATTGTGCAACGCTGTCTTCTCTCCCTCATCCTGGTTTAGGACGGTCCTGAACACAACCATCCCAGACATGTGATGCATGATGTCATTATCTTCGCTATTCACAATGAAGCTGATTACAATTCATTGTGTTGCTATTACAGCAGTTCTACTTCAGTTAAAGGTCTAATCAAGCCAACTTGTCTGAAGCTTAAATCATTTTACCCTGTTCTTCACCAAGCGGCAGCCGGTCCTGATAACCTGCTAAGTGTGCAGCCAACAATGTGACTGGTCTAAGTTAAAGCAGCAGAGCGTTCCCTGTAAAAATCACATCATCAATGTGTGGACGTGTGGCCACCAAACCAGAATAAATATGGCAGTATGAGAGCGTCTGACGTTGCAGCGTGCAGCAGTTTTTACTGCCAGCATCGCCTGACACCTTACTCTGTGACTCAGCAACAGAAAAACACTTGCAAACACGTCGTTCTGTGGCGTGGAGAGGATGTTGCTGCTTCTCCGCCTTCGCCCTCTTCTGGCATGACTCTGTATATTGTATGATTCACTTTGCTGAAGCAGATTTCCTATTGGCCACGAGGCTGAAAAGGTTCAAACTACAAACTGATACAAATAATATTTGCCTGTAATATGGCTTGATTATGCATTATTAAAATGGGTTCTGATTATTTTTCTGATCAACTCATTGATACACTGATCATGTGCCCAGTTGTACCCATCGTACAGCTGACCTATAATATCCACGTCCACTCTGAACCTCTAAACCGCCCACCTCCTCCTCTCTCTCCCCTCCCCCTGCTCTGAATCCCCTTCACACCTCTAAGAGCTGGTTGCCATCATCCCTCCCTGACCCCACCCTAACCACTCCATACATCCATCTATGCATCCACCCCCCTCCAGGAATGTTATTGTCTCACTAAACGCTTGGATTAAAAAAAAGGAGAGGAGGTAGAGTGAGGGAACGTCGGACTAGGATGGGGAGAGGGAGGGATGAGGATTAGCAAAAGAGGGGTGACAGACGGGAAATCCGGGAGAACTGCTAACGTGGAGGAGAGCAGGAGAGCAAGACCCTCCCCCCTCTCTGCCCCTCTTTTATTATCCTTTCCTCTCTGAACGATGGCATGGTGTGAAGTGCCACATTAGGTCAATGCTGTGAACTTAATAATATTAATAAATCAACTTTGTGTTTAAATCCAAAACAATATAACGGCATTCAGTTCATGTTCTGAATGATTTCCAGCTCTGTCTTGTCTTAACTCCCCAACGTTTGTCCTTCTTACGGAGACTCATCACTTTTCTGAATCAGCCCTCTGACCTCATTTTCATGCACATGTTCATCTTTGAGATACTACCCAGAACTGTAACCCAGAGTCGAACTCAGTGATGTGAGAAAATCAAAGTCGTCAAAGAAGAAGCAGAGGAAGAAGAAAGACTTCAAAGCTGCCGAACAGAGCAGGGGTCTCCGGCCTCGCAGGCCTCTCTGGGTGGTGTCTGGTGATTAAAGGGTGCAAAGACCCTCTGACAGATGGAGCAGGTCTCAGAGAGCGGGACGTGCCAGGTCTCACACACACACTGACATACTTAACAGCAGCACAACATGATGTCTGCATTTGCACACATAATCACGGGCACAATGTATATCCCTCGACCCCGGCCTGCTCACATGCATGTGAGCGACCAGACTGTTCAAACGTGGGAGTGGGTACGAGCCCACGAGCCCACGAGCACTGAAACCGTCCCTTCAAACGCAGACAAACAAAACACAACAGTGTGAGCATCGCTGACGGTGGCAGTGCGGCCCAGTGTTTGTCCTGCTAGCTGGCTCACTTCACAGACAATCTGAGGCTAATTGCTTGTATTGAAGCACCAAACACCACGACAACAACACAATCGGTTACAATCGTGATTTATATGGCGTTTAATCGAACCGAATGCCATCAGGGAGCATCGTTTCTGATTTGACTGATATATCCAGTTATTATTCTTATTGGGGCAAAGTACAACAGCCATTTTCAGTGATCTTTGCATTGGCCACGCTCAACAGCAATCAGGACCAGCGGTGCAAACATCTATTTTCTTGCCTTTTTTATTTCTACAACTTCCGTTCTACCAGAAGGATCAGCAGTTCGCCTGATGAGCCTGAAATTACTCAAACCTCTCACCCGACACCTCATCTCTTTGGCACGCCCATCGATCGGACGCCGTCGGGCCCCGGAGCAATCAGGCCAGATCTCTGACTTCAAACTGAGTGAGATAAAGACGCACTCGCACACACACACACCCACACACACTCAGCGGAATCGATACGCATGTGATCTGATCCCAGCCTGGTTATGAAAAGGAAATAAGAGCACGTCCTTAATGAGGTCAGTGTGCTGTTAATGTTCTTGTGATCGACGCTTATAAAGTCCTATTAATGTGGAAATGATTAAACCGCTGACTCAAATGATAAACGGCTGATGAACAAGGATATTTCTGATTGACGATCAGCAGCAGCTCCTCAGAAATACACAAACGCATGCAACCAAAACAAACAATCACACACTCCGAGGGATATTCATGCTCATACGGACAGTCTTGCCCACAAGATGGTAATTTTAGAATTCCTCAATTAGGAGCAAAGCCTGTTTAGAGAAGTAGCTGGAGCGGAGAGAGATTAACACTGACTAGTGACCTAGTAAAAGACAGGGAGGAGGAGAAAATGAGGAAGGGACGATGAAAATAAAAAAGAGAAGCGAGAGTTTGAAAAGGAGACAGGGACTGCAACAAAGAACTGAGATGATGGGAACCAAATATGGGGATGAAAGAAGTAATCAAGTGATAAACATGACCAACTAAAACCTGCCTCCCGTTTCCGGCTCTGGTCGTGGAAAGAGTAGCGCATGAATGGGCAGAGAGAGGTAAAACATAAGTGATGGAGGAGTGAAGGAGAGAGGCAGAGTGTGTCAGGAGGATGGTATGATGAGCGCTTCATCAAGGACAGATAAAAATAATGTGATGAATAAGTTCTCGCTCACAAGACCACACAGACGGTACTGTGGAGGGGTCAGGAGGGGGACAAGTCAACATTAGCACCTCGCCTAACACTGCCGGAAACATTACCGGTGCGTGTTATCGCAGCGATAACATGAGCAACTATTCGGTTATTTTAGGCAACACTGCCCACGTCGCAATTACTATTAAAGGCAGAGTTTCCTGACATGTCAAAGCCCTCAACGTAGGATCAGTACTCGCACCGCTGAACACTTTTATTAGGACATCTCACTAAACTCAGTGAGACAACGTTCAAATTCAAAGTTGCTGAATGTCTACATTTTATTCATGTTTAGGCTGTAAATAATGGGATTCGACGGGGTAAAACCAATCAGCAGCAACGATAAAATACATTCTCTACTCTCCAACATGCCAAGAATCCACTGCAACCCCTTTAAAAAGGCTTGTTTTGTCTTTGGAAGCCACGATTTAGGAGAGACATTATAGGAAAGACCAATAAAGACACTAATCTTTCCTTTTATAATGTTGTTATCCAACACCTATAAAACATGCCTGATGTTCTCTGAGGAGGTGGGAGGAGGGAAAACAGGAGGACATTACTGCTGACACACAAAAGGCAAGAGGCTTACGGAGGGATTGTTGGATTTTAAAAAGGCTCCGCACTAAAAAAGAAAGACATTTAAAATACTGCAGCCTGATTGCAGCAGTTGTGAGGCAGTGGAGCACAGCAGTGCGGCGTTTTGTGTCAGTGGCTGCAGGTGCAGGGTGAATCTGAACTGTGATAACTGTGCTGTCAGGAGCAAAGAGTCAAGAGAGATTCAACCTGTTCCTTTTTATCTAACAGCATCTGTTAAATAGCCACAGTTTGTCACTGAAAGACAATCAGCTTTATATTCATCTGGAAAGCCAATCAGAGGCCACACATCAGACTATTCTATGATGCCAGCGCCGTGCTGAATTACATAAGAGCTGCAGAATACCCCCTGTAGCAGCCTTAATGGTACAGGCCAGGCACCGCAGAGACGTAGGGAATGGACCGCTCCACTGTGACAGGGGTGTATTGGTTCCTCGCCATGGCGTTGGTGTAGTAAAGTGGATGAATGGGATTAGGGCTCAGCCCCTGCTGGGCTGCTGCCTGTGTGACGTCCCGCCAGGATGGACCAGATTACCCTCACAGCCTGATTTGAATGGCAAATCCTCACACCGCGTCACACGCACGAGCATGCACACAAATGCGAGAGCGCACACTGACACACAAGTCTTACGGAGTGTCGACTGTAAACAGCACACCGGGGGAACAGCAAGTGGAGAAATACAGTGATGGTTTGATAATGTAAGGCGTATCCCATCTGAAACATGGTTATCAAGTTGTGTGATAGCATTTGTTTAGCAACGTTTAGCACTATTGATGAATTCCTGAACAACGGCCAACTAACAGGATTATTCCGGTTTAGGCAGGTGGCCCCTTAAAATGCAGCGAACTTCAGACCGCTCCTCAACAGCTGCACGTCTCTGAGGGCTGTGAACGAGTCAACCAACCAGAAAGGGACTCATCCTTTTCTAGAAGAGCAAACAGTATTCAGCTCTTCAGAAGAACAAAAAGGAGAGATTAGAGGGTCTGAAAATGCAGATCTTATTTTGTGAAGAAAGTGTGTTTTCTGTTTATGACTTTGCCTCATGACCTCTTACATGTACCTTGTGACCCCTTAGGGGGGTAGTGACCCAGACGTCGGGAATCAAAGACTTAATAGTTTCAGCACAGCCGTTAGCTCTGATGCTTGAAAACCTGTTGTTGAGCCACGTGTCATGTGTTGTATGTAAATAAGAACGCACACATATACGTCCTTACTGTTTCTCCTTTGTGTGTGTGTGTGTACCTGCTAAGTGGCCCGGCTCCAGTGTGTGACCTAGTGTCCCCACAGTGAGTGTGCAGTCAGCTGAGAGTCACAGGCTGAAGGAATTGGAGCAGATTAAAAGTCACCCTGCCTCTCTCGCAGTCACAAGCCGGGGTCGACGCTCACAGCCACTCAGCACATCCTTTCATCTGACGGGATTTAAGGGTGGAACGCACGCCCAGTCGGCTGGGACTGACAGTTCACACAGTCATTAGGGGGCCCGGACATGAAAAGGCCTCTTCTCTATCAGCCTAGACACTTAAATGGTTAATATAATGAAAACAACTTGCTTCTATTATCTGACACAACGCTGATCTTAGATGAACTATATCAGTAAAGAGATCTTGAAGTGGAAACTGCAGAGAAAACTTGTCAATTAAGCGAGCGTCTTAACTCGATAAACTCCTCAGCATCGCCAGCCTGGACAGCTTTGAAACAGTCGTCTCCAAAACCAGATCGGTCAGTTGTTTGTCCTGCAGCGGTCAGGTTCTACCTCCTCTTCCTGCAAATGATCTCGCTAAAAACAACATTGGTTTTTCAAGTTCCGACACGTCAGCGCGGCTCAAAAACAGCCAGAACTCCAACATGAGCCGCTCTGGAGGTCAAGAGACCCTGCCACGGGAGCTGAAGCTTGTGTCCTGACCATAGAATATGACTTGATCTCGGTCATTCTGCCTTTAAAACGCACCATCATCTATATCGCCTCCATTTATTTTTATTGTCCGTTCCTTCGTTTTCAATAAGACCTAACATGCAGATGTGCAGAATACGCGTGGCTCGTATCGCTCCACCTCTGCTTTAGCATCCTTCCCCTCAGCCTTCTATTCTGCTGCAGTAGAGACTGATTGAATCTCTGAAAGACAGGATGATTGATAGACAGGGGGGGCGTATAGATTTTCCTTCGTCATCCACCAGCAGCTTCCTGCCCTCATAAGAAAATTAACAAGGAGAGCAGGGGAGAGAGAAGCTGAGGAGTTAAAAGATTAAAAGTGAAATAAAGCTCATCTATCCAGGATAACTGATATGGACAAGCAGTGACGGGGAGAGAAAGCGAAAGAACAGAAATGTGAAGCAAGAAAGGGGAGAAGGAGAAGAAATGAAGGAGCGTGAGGGAGCAAGATCAACCCTGAGAGACAGAACTGGCAGCTTAGCCTGCCTCACAGTGTGGGCCAGCGGAACAAAAAAAAGAAGACTAATCTGTGAATTAGCAGCCAAAGAACATTAGAGAAGTTTTCAAATTCTCATTGTGGAGCTGGGGAAATGAAAAAGGGAGAGCGAGCATTGGATTAGAGAGAGGATGCTGTAGGGCTACACCCTCTATAGGAGGCAGGGCTGCAGGACCAGCTGCGTTTGTGTGTGTCCGCTCCATTCCAGCAGCGTGCAATCGATGCTCTCTGCAGACTAACCCCTGTCCCCTATATTGCTTTTACAGCAGCAGCCATGATTAATTCATTAACCGTCTCTCTCCCTTATCTTACTTTATCTTGACGGCTCCACTGCATTTTACACCCCTCACGCCCATCCACACACACTCTGCAACAGAGGTGAGAAGCAATGGCGCAAGGCTTTGTTTACAATAAGGCTGGTGATGGGTGTAAACAACATACACCCAAAAACACACAGTGATATGAAACAGTTGTTTCCCAACAAAAGCTGAATTATTAATATGTCCCTTCCCGTCTCTTTGAGCAACAGAATATGTTTTAATACAAGACATCCACCACATTACTTTATGATCCTGTTCTCATCTGACAAAATAAACATTAATACTGGTTAACGACAGCCGCTGTGGTGTGTAGCTGGATTTATTGCACCGCATCGAGGCACGCTCCCTTTAAGCGTAGTTTCACTCCTCCATCTGAATTATCAGCGCCGTCATCTCCCACCAGGCTTTTTCAATGCTGGCGTAGTGTGGGCCAAGCACAGAGGCAAAGACATCTTTTCAAATTCACCCGGCACGTTGTGGACACAGTCTGGGGCTGGACGTGGCTCCGTGTGTTTGTGTGCCACGGAGGTCAGAGCAACAGCTGTGTGTTCCTCCTCCTGTCTCCTTGTGGAGCCTTATTATCGATTCGAGTCATAACAGAGCTCCAAGGACCGTGCAAAGTATGCACGCACACACACACACACACACAGTGATATCATGCATGGCAACATCTACTGATGTTCTTGACCTATTTTTTTTTTCCTTCAAATGAATGCAGCTACTGACACACAAGCACACAGCCGGAGATCCCTCCCCCATTTGCCGGCGATTGCATTCAACCTACAGGATGCGCCGACAGAGACGGGGCGAGCGTCTCTCTGCAGCATCGGCGCGAACTCCAGGAGCTCTGACAGCCGCCGCGCTGCAGCGGAGCAAAGTTTTAAAAGATGTGGGTCGACCACACAGCCTTCACTGTTACAGTCTGCCGTGAATGCAGGCCCTGTGTGCTGCTGGCGGGAGAGAGGCCCATTGTTCCACACACACACACACACACAAATACGCACCAACACACACATTTATACGTTGAGGCAAATATCTCACACTCGCTGGCTGCAGCTCGCACGAGCGCTCGACTCAATTTTCTCCCATGACAGACACACACACACACACACACACACACACACACACACACACAATGAAGCTCATTGATTATTTTACTAAAAATCAGCTGGGCGCTGGTTATGTAAGAACCCTGAGGGCTAAAGAGGGGAGAACTGCTGAGAACCTGGGGGGGGCACAGGGAGGGAAGGAGAGACGCGACAGATTTACTGCATATGAAGATAAAATGTGGAGAATGCTACAGAGGCGGAGTGCCAGAGGGATCTCATTTTGACACTGCAGTATTTTTCTTCCTAGCTGATATACATACTGCAACTGTGCGTCACCATAACTGGGGGGTTTTGTTTGTTTACGCTCACAGTCGCTGTCGGTTTGTGTTACTTTCACTGGAAAAGTATTTGTAAACCTAAAAGATGATCTGGCTGTAATCTCAGGCTGTAATCTGTAGTCTTAAACTCCAGAATCACTGTTTTTCTCCCTGGTGTTGAACTCGATTTTCTTTCATATGCTTTAATATTTAAGACCTTTAAATAGTGTTCAGCTGTTTCATATGCATTTTGACATTTCCCATATTAGTGGTGTCTATGTGATGCATTAATAACAAGCAATTGGCTCAGCAGGGTTAGAGAGCTCTCCCAGCAGAGCCCCAAGCTCTGGGAGCGTTTGATTTCCCCAAAGGCTTCTCCCCTCTTTCCCTCTCCTACAAACAGCAGCGCAAGCTTTCCAGCTCGGTCAGCATTTGGTTCTCCCTGCCGCAGCTCTGACAGCGTTTGGTTTTCCTGCTGACACAGTCAGGTGCTGCTGGAGAATGTGGCCAAACAGGAAGCAAACGGGGAACGCTGGGAAATCAGGGAGGGGAGGAGGGTGGAGGCAGGGAAAGAGAAGGAGGAAGACAGAGAGGGAGAAAGAATTAGGAGATAATGAAATAAGCGAGTGAGAATGTGAGGAAAATGCAGACGAGCGAGAGCGAGAGTGAGAAGGCAAGAGAGGAAGGATCGATACTGAGGGGGGAAAGTGGGCCGTGGCAAAGAATATAGACAGACAGGGGTAAATGAAACAGCTTCTCACAGAAGGGCACCAGGATGAGCTCATTCATATCACAGAATTAAATATCTGCCTTATGAAAAAGCTAAAGATAAAGCGTAGAAATTGATGAGATGGAAATTAAACTCTTGATTATCCTCGTGCAGTAGCAACATAAAAAGCCTCGTAACAGTCACAGTAAAAGTAAAAGAGCTTCACGGTTCCTGACATGACAGCAAAACCGCAGTGGATGAAAAATACTGACACCGGTTTGACCAGGGTGTGATCTGAGACACGGCCAGGGAGAGTTTGCACTGGATGAGAAAGAGGAGGAGGAGGAGGAGGTGGTGGTTGTGTTCTTGCGGGCAGAGATCCTCCGTGAGAGGAGAGCAGGAGTGAGAGAGTTGGAAGGGGAAAACTAGGCCACGTGGAAAAATCCAGCTGTAATGATCCAAATCAGAAACCGGCCGATAGCTTCCACATCCGCCCCTCTTCTCTCTCTGCGTCCATCTTCCTCCCGTTCACTCTGTGGTTACATCTTCCTCCTCTTTCTCACATGCACTTAAGTTCTTTTCTATTCTACATTTTGTCTTTCTACTTCCCAGCCCTTCCTCTCCAGGGACTGCCTCTCTTCATGTCTACATTCTTATCTTGTTTTCCATCCCTTCATCCTCTTTCCACTCGTCCAATAACAAGCTGCAGCAGCAAAGACCAAATTTCCACACATCGTTTAATCTCAACATTTCGAGGTCTGATTTTCATCTAATGAGGTCACATTGGTTCAGCGTGACATTTCCTCGGGCAGAGACACAAGGAGGGGAAACACGGCAGAGCGGTTGAGTTCAAGACGGCATGTTTAAAGCTACAACAGACACACTTTAATAGGATTCATGAGGTGTGTTAGAACAGTACGAGCGTCCTTTCGGTGTCCACGGCGTGAAGCATCAGCGAGGCAGGTACAAACACACGAACACAGATCTGAGGAGGCAGGAAGAGCTGCACAGCGCTGGCCTGACACTTCCTGTATCCCATGAAAACGCAGCATGTCAGCACAACACTCAACTCACAAACACTTCCTGATGCTCTGTACACTTCCCATCTGTCTAACTAGATCACTGACCTCTGTGTAGGCGCCTCTCAGCTGTATCAGGATCAGATCGACCTATCTGCTTGTAGTTGTAGAATGTTCTGTTTGTCCAGATGAATGATTTCAAGCTAAACGCCATTAACATCCAACAAGAGGAGTTATTAAAGTTTGTTTCACAGGTTTTAGTGGTTTTCCAGTGAAACATACAGTAAATACATACAGTAAGTTCACTTACAACTTACCAACCACAGGCACCACATTTTAGCATTTTAAATACAGCTGAATACAACACTGGGACATCCCTCAGAACATTTTGAGAATGATTATCGGAGTAAAATCTGTTATGCACATCCAGTTTGGGCTATGATAACTGCAGTGTGAGCTTCCAAACAGTGCAGTAAAACATTAATCCTGATGGGCAGGACAAAGCCACAGCGAATGTTTCCTTTGCTTCACTGCTACATACCAGCTTAGAGGGTCAACACAATCAGACACCACTCAGAGGGCGGCAGGAGGGCTGAGCTGCCAGAAGTTGGAACTGCCTACGCTCTGATGAGTTATTAGAGGTATTAAGCACAGAGCAAACATCGCAACGCCATCTTCAGCCAAAGATCTACAGCAATGATAGCCCTACTCTCACACACACACATACACACCCCGCTGAACACTTCAGTTTGTTCAGGCTAAGGTTTAAGATTAAATTTGGCAAAACTGAACTGTAGTTGATTTTAGAAATGCAAACATACCTGTGTTTTCCTGCTTTTGTTTGTTAGTACATAAACACACACCCAGACAGCACAGACACACATTTTCTACTTTCTATATTTGTAAAGGGCAAAATTGTGGCTATTGGTTCGCTGACCATCTGGTTCTTCTGAATGTCCAAATTTCCTTCCAGGTTTCCTGACTTACATTTGGCTCTGGAAGGACCGTCATGGACTGTCCTATATTTTTCCTGTTGTGCTGAACATAGTGCACTTATAAGCTGGCTTTAACCTTATGCAAATGTTATTATACTTGTCTAATTGGGGAGAGAGAGAGAGACCAAAACACAGGAGCAGACATCCATACTGTTTTACTTGTAACAAAGTAATCATAGAGCTACGTGAGTAAATATAATGTTCATTTGAATGTTGCTGTCAAGCTGCCCTAAACCATCTGGTTTTCCACTGACTCAGTGTCTGCGTGTGTTTGAGTCAGGTCCCAGTGTTTTTCCATATATGACCCTGTCACTATTGCTTTAGATATCCTGTCATTGTTACACAGCAGTTGCACACAAGCACATACACACACACACACACACACACGCAGAGGCACAAACACCCTACCACCCTTGTGAATGATTTAAGCTGGATCAAATATCCCCCACTCCAGTTTCAGTCAAGTGACGCCGCAAGCAAGATGCCAAGTTCACATTCTATTCTTCCTGACAACTGCCACAAGTGACTCACACACAGCTGACAGAACAGTGAAAACTCACACACATTCACAGGATAGTGGTTCATCGGGTCAAGTTCACTGCAATATGAGAAAAATCGCTGCAATCCAAACTACAGAGGGGTACAGGAGAGGTGTACGACAAAATGAATAAATGACAGGGTGAACTCAATATCATCCGAGACACCAGGCGTGCTATTGTCACCAGGAGTCTTCACAGAGCAAAACATGATTAGACAGTGACATACTGCAGCACAAGACCTATTGTTATGGCGTGACTCCAGAGGACACAGGACAGGCCCTATAGGGTTACATCCTCATTATAGCACTGACGAGGGAGATGAGCTGTGAGCGTGATGTTGACAGAACACAGAGTTACAAGTCCAGAACCTGCTGCCTTACAGGGCCAGAGGAAACATATCAATCTGGGGATATCCTGCTGTAACAGAGAGTTATTAAACAGTGGGTCACTGACACGGTCTCTTACCGTACCTGTGGGACAACCAATCACTGCTCCATGAGCAGAAAAACAGAGATACAATCAATAAAGTGAGTTAATCAAATGCCTGTTAGTCTAATGTATCTATCAATTAACGCAAAGTTTACCAAAGTAACTGCTGACATGCTGACTGCAAATGCCAAATGGGTGGTTAATAGCTACATTGGGCATGTACTGACTGACCTGTGATAGGTTTGGGATGGTTATGTGTTTAGATTTCTAATAGGTCAAAAAGGCCCAAGAGAGCCATGTCCAGCTCCACTTAAATCAGAGTGCTGATGTTCTCTTCCTTTAATCACCCATCTCACGGGAACCGCCACCTCCGGCGCCTTATTTATTTATCAAAGTAAAACAATTGCACCGGCAGATAAGACTGAACCGTGATGGCAATCGACAAACGGCGCTTTAATGGAGAGCAATCATTCGACGCAGGCTGAGAAATGGACTGCGCCTCTGCCTCCCTGCTGCAGCCAACCCAGCCTGAATTGACAGTGCCCTGGAGTGTGCGCGTGAAAGAAAGAGAGCAAGAGAAATTCAATGGACGTCCCTCTGCCTCCCGAGGAACTTTAACACCTTTGCCACTTTTACCATTTAGATTTATTTCAACATTTAACTTGCTATTAATGCCAGACGCATAAATAATAATCCCTGTGCATTAATATCATAAAGACCTGGGCTAACACCATCTGTTGTAACCAGCTTGAGTTACGAAAGAGATTTTTTTTTTACATAGAAAAATAAATTCGATGCCAGGAGGGGGTTTTTTTAATCAAAGGAGCATATCGAAAATTTAATTTAACATGCTTTTCTGTTATAAATAGCCTATCTTCTTATGCCAAGCAAGTCTGCCAACTGCAACAAAAAAATGAATAAACTAATAATGGGCCAAAAAAAGGCCTAACTCTTGTGTTACACAGCACACAGAAGACTCTGTCTGCATATTCTGACCCAGACTTATTCCAGATATGGCTGATACTGGTTAGAGCCACATGCTCTCACTCCCCTTCAAGAGAAAGATCATTCCAGGAAGCGTAAATGGGAAATTGTTGCCATAGCGAAGATGCTGCAAACTGTCACTGAAACAATTTCCCAAAGGGTTACTTCCTCTCTGGTTAGACGGGTTTGTTGTACAGGCACTAGATGTTGGAGGGTTTGAGAACTGCTGATGACAAGATCATCTGCCTCTTTCTCTCTCTCACACACACAAATAAACAAACACACACACACACACATCTTTTCCGGAAAAACACACAAGCTAAGCTCCAAACCCCAAGGAGTTTAGTTTCATTACAATAATCAATAATTAAAAACCACCTCCTTTTCATCAGTGCCAGCATCACAGATGTGACCCGAGTCTACTGGCTGTCAGCACCCCCATCCTCTCCCACACACACACTCCACCCCCCTCCCTACCACAGTCAATTTCAGTACAGGCATTCATTTTTAAAGCGCCCCTGTCACTGGGATTATACAACAGCAAGTCTCAATGCTGGTGGTAACGCCAGTGCTGCGGGGGGGGGGGTGTAACAATAAGAGAGAGACACATACAGAGAGATCTGCAGTGGCCCAACAAGAACCGCTCTATTTGAGAAGGTTTGTTTTCCCATTTTAATGTGTTTTAAAACCCCATCAGAGACACACTCAACCTTTCCACTGACATGCAGGGCAGCAGCTTTGATATTTACAGGACAAACAGCAAACATGAGGCCATGTGGGGAAAATTCCCTGACGCTGGCGGGCAAGGGGGGGGGGGCTTCATAAAGGCGCTTCCTCTGGTGTCTCAAAAGCACACAAGTGATTACAAGGGAGTCAGGGAATGCAGTGTGCCCCTACCCTGTGTAATAATGTGGCAAAGCTAGAAACCCTCCTTTGTTGATCCAAAATATCAACAATGAAACAAACCAGATTATGAAACTGGCAGAGTGGGCTGGCTGTCAGCCTGAAGATCAACTTACACTTTCAGACACACTCTGTGAACCACGTTTCAGGTCCTTTCATCCCAACGTTTTCATCACTTTATGATGAAAAGCATTCTTGTAATATTCCCAGAGGGTTATCAGAAAGTTGAGTCACTTCATCCTGTGACTTTAGTAAATGATCCGTTTATTTTTGGGCAGGCTTAGCTAAGAGACTTTCAACTTCCATGTGATAATTGCATGCATCCCCACTGGTTTTGACCATTGCACACTACTTCCCAACCTTATCTGTTTACCTTTGTATCTTTCCAGCACATCCTCGTACGCCTGGGCGAATTCCTTCTCCTGGGAATGGTTTGTCGGCAGCAGACCTGGTATAAACCCGGCCATGGTGGCTCTGCAAAAGCCGGCTCGCGAGGAGAGAGGGGTCGGCCTGCAGACTACCGCAGTGACCCGGTCCGCTGCTGCGCGTCAAGCCCGCAGCTCCAGCTCCTTCTTCTTGTCGGCGTCCGATCCAGCACCACCTTGTCTAAAAACTAATGATGCATTGGCGCACACTGAAAAGCCCAGCAGCTCACTTCCAAGCAGGGTTAGATAATCCTTAGGAATACTTAAGAGAATGTAAAAAGGACAACAAAAGCCTTAATTGAGAGTATTTATGAAAATATAAGACGTTAAAGACGCGAGTTTCTACTTGAATGAAGGTTACATAAACGCTATCTATCCATTATGGTCGTTTGTGTGCGTGTGTGTGCGGTAACACACAGTCGCATCGCTCGGTGTGTCGTCTCCGTCCAGTCCCTCCTTGAATATCGGCTTCCACCAGGCGTCTGGTGCTTTTTGTGCCTCCCGTGTGTGTGACAGAGAGAGAGGAAGGGAGGGAGTATATCCTACACACCCCAGATGAGTGTCTGTAGAGGGGACAGAGGGTCTGTATCCGTCCCCAATTTGACAGGGCTCCAGGCGAAACCGTATCCGGACTCGGGCTTCCTATCCCGGGCTGTGTCGGCGTCCTGTGGATCTGAGTCTAGCCGCCCGAGCTCCCAGCATGCTTCCCAGCCGTAATGGCCGCTTCTATCCGAGGCTTTGCGGTCTCTGCCGCTGTGTGAATGTGTATGTCTCTGTTTCTCTCCCTCTCTCTCTCTCTCGCTGCTCAGGTTTCCTGACTCTTCCTGCAGTGGCTGTCTTCCATCCCTCTCTACCGGCCGCGCCAGGAACCTCCGCCACAGGAATTTCAAGAGCCGGTTGGGGAGAGCTAGCTAGCTAGCTTCCATGGCTGCCGGTGGGAACATGGAGCTGGAGCGCCCCCGGATGGTGGGCAAGACTCGGTGACAGGCAACTGTGAAACAGCCGGCCAAGTCCAACCAGTACGCTTTTACCTATTATGTCATTATGCTCACCTGTAGCTTGACATTCATATATATATACAAAATAGCCAACTACATTAGCATTAACGGTTTATTTCCGTTAGCTTACATCGACGGAACTGGCGGTTAGCACCTCAGCTGTCACCTTTAAAAGTGGAAAATCATCATTCCTCTAGTTAATTGTTAATTTAAAAATCGTTATTTCTGTATTGTTGACTTTTTAAATTTAAGTTTGAATAAGGTAAGATTCAATTCAAACTATCATACATATAGTTGACAGTGATCTGGATAAAGTTCTTAACAGGATGAGAAATCCAAGATGGCGGATTTAACGGCTACAGGTGATGACACAAATTTTAAAAAACAAAATAATTATTTTGCTGTAACTGGATTAATGAGCTACTTACATTGCTTAATACATAGATGTATGTATATATATATATATCTCTATATATATATATGTATATATATATATATATATATTATAAAATATAAATTGAGAAGATGTAGAAAAATTTACAGTAAAGGCTTGCATACTGTAACTATGCCATATAATTCAAATAATGGTAAGGCAGTAGCAGTTTATTCAAAGTAATGTTTTTTATGTTATGATAAATTAACAGTAACAACTATTCAAAACAATGACAAATCACTAAAGAGTATGAACATAACTTTACTGAGTGGAAACATAGTTAAATAAACATGTTTTCAGTAAAACCTACTATGCAAAGTGCAAATATAACAACATACCACTATATTTCATATAATACCTTGACCAAGGTATTAACACCTTGGATTAACTCAACATAGCGTCTTCATGTAAGGTATTTGTTGGCTGTGGATGGTCTGAATTAATGGAGCACACTGCCATCTAAAGGCTAAGTGAATCTACATTACAGACACTTGTGACAAAACAATTCCTATTCAAGTAAAAGCCAGACCCATTCTCGGCCAAAAACCACACCAGGGAGCACAGATGCGAAGTAGGCAATGTGTTCAACTTGCTTTTAAAACTCTGTACACTCCATTTGACCAGTGCTGAAAGGACAAGTCAAGTGAGCCTCTGTGTCTGACTCCAGTGATCTATTTGATGTAAGGTGAATCTGCCAACAACTCATCTGCCCCACCCTACTGGGTGAAACACAGCAATCAGAGGATTATCTCAGTATGTGATCATCCAGACATCGAAGCCTGTAAAGCAGCCTCATTGAAATGGTCTAGAGATTATGTCATTTAATCCCACAGAGACACATAAAGATGAGCTTGAGGTGAAGCACAATGCCAGGCCTATGAAGCCTCTGGCTGGAAAATAAAGACTAGTGAACAAACAGTACAAAATGTTGTAGATCTACTTTTTTAGACATTGGTTGAAGCAGATGTTGAAGACCATCAGCCTGAAATCAATACATGATTGAAATACGAATAATGCACAAACAGCTACTGCTTCCAGCACTTTCTTCCTCTCTGGTCTGTTTTTCTATACCTCAACTTTGTAGGTAAAGATTTTTTCAGTCACTGGCCACTTTATTAGGTGCAAATACAGTCTAACATTGGGGTCATAGTGGCCCTGTTATATTTAGAAGTGTTTCCAGTACTCTATCTAATATCTACTTAGTCAAATTATCATCTCATATTGGACTAGTTTGCTGCCACATTATCTTACAGCTCATGACAGTTGAAGTGTTGCCATTGTGCTTCTCAGATGATAGAGATATGAAGCAACAGCCAACCATAATTTGACTTGTTTGAATTTACTATTTTTCTGTCTCTGCCTCTCTTTTTCTCTATAACTAAACATGGCCAAGCAGCCTTTGTGTGTTTATTAATGTGCACTTGCATGTGTTTATAAGGCTGATGCTCTTTGAAGTGCGGCTGTCACTGCTGCTGTAACAGATCTGGCATCAGATTTACTGTATATAATCACTTCCAGCATCCATGCATGCACATGCACGCAGGGGCCCCTGTTTCTAACAGGATAAAACAGAAAACAGGCATAAAAGAAGGAAGAAAATAGATGAAAGAAACTATTTGTATTCAAACCAGCATGGACAACATGTGCTATATTTATCATGCAGTGGGTTCAAGTGCAAACACAAATGCTAACCTTATCTGATCACCAAGAAGCTAGCACCCTCTATCACCCTCTACGCTGCAGAAACAGTTTGTCATGGAAGGACAAGCTACAAGTTGAAGGATCAGACAACTTCAAATATGTGATCTTCTTTAAAAAGACAACCATTAACTGAAGCTTGTCCACGATAACAGGAAGTGACAGGATTATAGGAAATGCGGTTCCAATTTATGTCCTTAAAACTGTAAAAGACATGTCATAGATGTCCACACAGATATTCTTTACTTTTCCCTCCTTTCTTTTCTTTTCTTTCATTGTTTTATTGTCCTCTGTTTGTCAGCTCACCTTGACTCACATATCAAATAAGCCACACTTCAGTGGACATATAAACAGACACCTTGGTGATCCAAAGACACACACATTAACACACACACACTGTCCAGCAACAACAGTTGGGGGAGTGGGCAAAGTTTTCGTATTGAAAGCAAAACAGGGCAGTGAATGTGGTTGTTGTCGATCTGGAAGAACACACACACGCACGCGCACACACACACGCACACACACCCTCTTCCAAACACGTCATCCAAACAAGATGGAGGTTGTTGTGACCCTGGTCTCAAGGTCCCAGTAACATTTCATTTCCATTTAACTGGAGAACCTGGAAAACATCTTTTACTATACAAGCACCATGAGAAAGATGGTTTATAACATCATTTAACAAGCACCATGACTGAGGGAGCAGGTGGTATCTACAGTGTGTACAGAGTAAGCGAGTACCTCTAGAAAGAGGACTCTACCTGACAATGAGTATATCCCCGCCTAGTGGTGGACATCGGGAAATCCAGCAAACTCTGACTCGAACCTGGCCTGACTGTCAAACTTACTTTCTAATGTTCTATTATTTACTTGTTTTCTCATTTTACTGTCACCTCAAATGAAATGACAATAACAGTAGTAAAACGTGTGTGTATGTGTATTATTGTGTGGCTGTTAAAAATAAAGAGCGCAGACTGAATGCTGAGTCATCGCTTGACTGTCTGCCTCTATCTGTCGCTCCCACTGTTTTCTTTCTGCAGCGTGTCCTCCTGTTTGCGTCTACAGATGTGTGTGTGTGTGTGTGTGTGTGTGAGTGTGTGTTGTTGCGTGTCTGTGCTGTCATGCAGAGTCCAGCTGCACAGTGAATGTGGTTTGTGAGCCAAAAGGACATACAGTCCCTCAACACATCAACATGACCAACGCCTCAGCAGCAGAGCTTCATGTTCTCTAACTTCAAAACACACAATCACATATATAAAATCCATTTTTTAACAGCTGAACCCATTTCTGACACGTTTTGCTACTGTCCTGCATGTGGCCTAACACACTACTCATCTATGCAGCTGCACAATTGATATTTTGAACAGCATACAACTTGATCTGATTATGCATGTCTGCATTTTTGTTTGAATTACAGCCTGATAAAGCAGCTCACTGCTCTAAATAACCTGGAATGAGCAGGACACTGAATGAAATTATTGTAAAATGTGTGTGACTTGGATTAGAGATTTACGTGCGCATACATTTTTACAAACGATTCTCAGTATGAGTCTGACCCTTGCCTTCAACTTTCAGGAACAACTGCAAATTCAGTTATTGTTGAAAAGGTCACCTTAAGCAGAATAATGCATGTGTAAAATCCATTTATTGAGGAATGCATATAATCATTGTGATGTCCACAATCCAACAAACATGCAGACAAAGTCACCCGTGTGTGGGCGGAGAGCTGCGGCTATAAAGAGGATCATTATAGCTCTTATGAATACAGTACAGATTTTATCTACTTATCAAAACATTGTTGTGAGTGATGAGTCATGTGGGTTTGAAGTACACGATTATTTAATGTGAAATGTTAAACAACACGTGAAAATGACAAACAGTGCTCAAATAACACAATCACTGATCTCTTTGCTGTTTAAAAGCAAAACATTACATCTATGTGTTTTAAGTCTACATCTTAAAGGCCGTGCCGCATAATTTGTGAAAACAACTGTATGAAAGGCCACTGGAGAAAACCCGTATTTCAAACTGGGATGTGAAGCCTGAAGTGTGGGCATTCACCAGACGGGAAAGTACAGTCACTGGGGTGCATTTGGGGAAGTGGAGGATCCAGTGTTTTTGGAACTTGACCCATTCTGGGAACTCTGCTGCTTCAGTTTTGACAAGTTTGTCCCTTTTCAGACTTGATGGAAGTTCAGTATTAAATCACACGTGTTGTAAACCAAGATCCAGGCTTTCACACGTCACATCTTTTTTTTTTACATCCTGAATAGTTTTAAATTGTTTGCTGGTTCTTCCACTGAAGTACTAAATGTAATTGTAAGTATAAAATGAAGCTTAATAACACACCGCCAGTCTTTTTGCCTCAAGGTCTTTTCTCTCTTCACACACACAATCCCTCTGTTAGACTCTCTTTATATCTTGCTTTCATGGTGTCTCATTCTGTCTTTTCCTCTTTCTGCCTTTAAGTCAGTCCCTCACTCTTTCCTCACATCACATATCTTAACTTTTCTTTTCATTTCACGGTGTCCTTTTAACTTCCTGGCAGGGTTTAGCTTTGATTTCTTTTGCTATTTTACCCCCTTGACTCATTTCTCTCTTGCACTCTTTCTCTCTCTTGGGTTTTTAGTGCTTCTGAACCCGTTCAATCTTAATCTGTTGTTGTTCTCCTTCTGTTTTATGACCTCCCTCACCCTCGGCTTCAGTTTAAAGTCATCCTTTCTTTTCTCCCCCCTTTATGAACCTCGCCCCTCTTTCCTCCACTCCCATCATCTCTCTTCTTCCAACTCTGTTTCCTCCCTCATCATTTCTTTTTACACGGCCCCGATCATTCACTCCTCTCTCTCTCTCTCTTCTCTTTTACAAACTCCCTCTTCCTTTCTCCGGCTCCAAATTAAAATTCTGACACTCTCTCTCTCTTTCACTATTTGTTTTGCCCTTCTTTTATTTCCAGTGTCAGTCTCTCTAAACCCCCGTCGCCATTGCTTCCCCTCGCCTTTTATAGCCATGGAAACAGAGGAGACCACGTCGCCATGGCAACAGGGGAATAGCCTAGGCTTTGGGCCGAGGCTTCCTCTGAGCTGCCTGTAGAGAAAGAAATGTGGAAGAAACAGCAGCAGGCGGGAGGACGGACGCCTAAGTTACATGCAGGCACCAACGTCTGGGGTCCTGATGTTCACGTGAATAGATGAGCATTGCTGCAGTCTGACACATGCACACACACAGCCAGATATGAGATATCACACACACTAGGACCTTTTGTCAGGCTGTGCCAAGAATCTAGTAAGCAAGTAAGTAAAGCTAATCTTAGTAAGTGGAAAATATACATAAATATACTGCATATTCTTTTACATTTACTGCACATGAAGCTTTTCAAAAGCAATGGTTAATTCGACCAATGAATCTGAAGTTGGTATTTGTTTGTGGACAGGAAATCAATACCCACTGTCACCAGCACTGACACAGATTTCACTCCTTACATCTAGAGCTCACTCTCAGCTAAATTTGTAATCCAAGAGTTAAATCCCCAAACTCTCATTCACATAAACAGAATAAACCAGCAGCTGTTGGGAGGTTTCATTGACATTCATGCTCAGCAGGCAGGCAGAGCAGTCCAGAGCGGCTGAATAACAGCCAGGACAGCACCGTCTCTCTTTATCCGCTCCAGTGTGAACTCAAAACTCATCTCTTCACAAAGCCCCGCGTGTTTGCGCTTCAACTTACTTCTGTCTTGCAGGAAAGCAATTTCCCCTCCTCTTATGTTTATTTCAGTACTTTCCTAATGGAATACATCTTGCAGGCAGAGGAAAATAACTCATTTTAATGTGTTATTGGCAATCAATAGACAATTAAAAGATGTCATCTATTCTAAATATTATAACTGGACTGTACACCGAGCATCCTATTGGGCCGAGCAGCCTAATATATGCATTTTCCACATTCCAGCCTCTGCCTGAATGAAAATTGAGGTCAATGTAAACACGCAGTGCATGTTATGTAAAAGTGTAATATCATCACAATAGCGTTCACGCCTGAGCGAGCTCTGGACACGACTGGGAAACACTGGGTGCTACCAGAAACATGAGCTGGGGTCGAATCACTCTGCTGTTTAAAGAGAGACTCCTGCTTTGATTTAATGTCTCAGCAGAAGACTCAGTTGGTTCTGATTCCCAGTGTTAGATGGGACATCACTCTACTAATGGTCCACTAAATGTGAAGCTGTAGCCAGCAGCCAGTTAGCTTAGCTTAGCATGAAGACTGGAATCAGAGGGAAACAGCTAAGTTTCCAGTCACTCTAACATGTTAATTCATGAGCTTTAGGGCTCTGTGCAGGCACCCTATCTGAACAGACGACCTACGCTGCCGTGTTTTTGTAATTAACAGCACATTTGTCTGAACGTGCACCACTAAATTACTATATAACCTAAAATAACAAGATCCTTCAACCAGGGTCAACATTATTAGCTGTAGCTGTGGTTGAATGGATCACTTTCATCTGTTCTGCACAGTTCTCAGGGGTGGTGGTGATGTGGGGTGTCAGCTGTGGCCTCAGGCTCATTTACACCAGTCATTTAGGGACTAAGGCACGGCGTACTGTCGAGGAGTGGTGCACCATAATGACTGTAGACATCGACTCAACAGGACTGGCTCTATAAATCAGCTACTTTTACAAATATTTGCAGGTATACGCTGCAGAGTATTGGCAGCGTTAGCAAGGTGTCGTCTGTGTTTAAACCCCTGGGTGCTTTGTGCTGTCAGAGCCGTACGATCCGCACACAAACAAGTCCGACTTGCTGACTCAGCCCAAAGTCGCTGCCAGGAAACCTCCCTGTCTAACTGTCTTTTAATAACAGCAGGTAATGATGTCTAAATGATCATCGCTCCGTCAGAGCTGTCCCTCTAACATGTCTTCGCCTCACACACACTTTCCACTACGCGCCGCATGCTCATCAGACAGACATCAAAAAGGAGGAGTTCTTTAGAAACACATCACATGGGATCATTTGTGTTTGCCAGCAGCCGTGATGGATGATTCACTGGGAAAAGGCAGGACTCTAAATCTGAAAGAGGCTTCTTTATTAATTTTGTCCGTTCAGAAAACACAGCTAGGATCAGGACACGGAGGGTGAGTGTGGGAACTTGTGTTGTATGCAGTGTGAAACATCTGCAGTGAGAAGAGATGACCACAGGACATAGAAGTGACGCCAGCCCTCTTTAACCCATGACTAACGCCTATATTTAGCATGTTAAGCAAAAGCCCCACACAATCTTTTTCTGTTAGAGGCGACAACTTTGATTTCTCACATTTATGGTTGATTTTAGCGCAAAAAACAAGTTTAACATTCACCTGACACGCTAAAGATCGGGCGTACAATGGCTCGAAGCACATATTATTGATGAAATGATACAAAGTAATTAAAATAACTCCTCGATTTTGAAATATGATGACGTCTGTATCTCACTGTATTGAGTCGTTTCACAAAAACACTATAGTGGAAGAGATGAAAAACTCAAAACGACAGGTTTGAGGTTGGTTTGGTGAAGAAAATAATACATTTGCAGTGTGAGCATTAATGGGTTAACCAGGCTGCGGCGTGACAACTGATTCCACCTCCCTGCTCAGCTCTGGTTGTAATTAGTGTTTCACATGTAAACAGTGAAGAGCCGTCACGAGTTGATGTCACCGAGGGTGTTGAGTTTGTAGCTGTTTTCAGGGCACTGGAGGCGTGTGTTTTCATTTTTTTTTGATTTGTGGAAGTGATTTGTTAGTGAGATAAAGGCTCATTTCAGCCGGTCACGTTACAATATTAGACCGTTACATACCAGTTCCTTACAGTGCTGCTTTAAAACAGGCCTCAGCAGGCCGAGCTATAACAGTCCGAGTTGTTTTTAGCATGTTTCCTCTGTAAGTGTCCAGCTCAGATTTCACATCACAGTATGCAGAAGCTCGTTTTCCCTTTTTTAAACCGCACGCTGCCTCTTTTTATCTATTATCATCCCTTTCAAACTCCACGCGTGTGCAAATGGGCGTGCATGTGACAAACGCACATGCAGAAGCAGAAATACACACTTTGACATTCAAAGGCACCCTCCTCCGCAAATTCCCCGAACTCTCGCTCTCTGTCATCTTCTCTTGGACTCACATTCTTTCTTGCATCAACATGTAATGTCAAATTTAGCTAATTTTACTTCCACTCGGCTTAGGAGGAGCTTAGTTTTCTTCAGACTGACACAATGAAACAACCAGAATAAGTCCAGTAGCTGCAGCATCACTGCACACCGTTCACAGAAAACTCCAAATCTTCCCTTTTAACATTTATAGACAGGTTTAGGAAAGATGAGACTCTGCTGAGAGCTTTTCTCTATGCAGCTGATTGTAAAACCAGATATCTCAGACACACCACACAGGCTCTCATTGTGAACGGATACAGAAGCTTAAAGGCTCTAAAACATTAACGCTGTGGGCCTGGAGGCATCTTCCTCTCAGAAATGTTTCAAATGCCGGAGTTATATGTGAATATTAGACTTTTTTCACATATGCACACTGTAGGAGCATTAAAACTCCCACACAAACATAAAACACACATACACAGAAGCCTCTGTCAGTGAGCTCACTATGATCTAGGCAGCGACATCAACCCCTTCACCCCGGCCCGACCTACATGCCGCTTCCACGTCTATAAAGTAGGCTTTTACTGTCTTGTCGTCGCCTCCCTGCTCCAACAACCCCCATCGCCGCTCATGCAACTGGCATTTCCAATGTCAGCGGTATTATGGCCGTGCTGCCGTGCTTGCACCAGTTTATTTCTCACATTAAAAAGCACAAAAAATAATAATTCTGAATGCATGATACTACTTTTGCATCTGGTTTTGTCTGCAACTGGGGAGGCATTAAGGATCCAAGCCTCTGTATTTATATATCTAATGATATATTTTCTCAAAAGTGCGCAGATGATATAAACAGATGAGCGTGCCTGTCTTCGACTAACGTGACCTGACGTCTGATGGATCAAGATGTTATATCGCAAAACAATCCCGATGGTCGACTCGTTCCCTCTTAGTGCAGCTGTAAAAACGTTGTTTCAGAGTGAACGAGTGAAAATATCTGTCCTGAACAATCTATGTATACAATATTTCAATCTGAGGGCTGTTGCTGTTTTGCTGAAACACTGGTGTCACTGTGGCGTTCGGGGCTTATTTCACTGTTGCATCGACTGTGGAGGCAGAGCCATACGCTGATGGAGCTGCAGACCAAAACATCCATCCACTGGCACACATTTTATGTGATAAAAGCCTCAGACAGTGAACAAACAGCACAAATGTGAGATGATGTGAGTGGGAAAATGCCACAGACGATCAGAGGTGCAGCGCTGAGCCCACTTTTACATCATTTGTGTCAATTATCAAGCTGGATGTCTTCCCTCCCTCCACTAACAGAGGGGAAGCTATTAGCCTGCTGCCAGCATCTCATTACACGAGCAGGGGAACCCTGGCTCCTCCAGAGGGCTGAGTAACCTACATTCCTCCTCCATCTTCTCTTACAGCGAGTGAAAGGGGACAAAAAGAGGCAGAGAGGGAGGGAAGAGAGTCGTCCATGTGGCAGGACAGCAGTGTGGAGAGGTGAAGGCGGTGTCGGTCAATAAGACTCATCTAACCTTCACCTTTGACCTCTGAGCGAACGGATGTAGACTTTAAAACCAGCACAGACACGATATCAGTAATGAACATGTTTGAGTTTTATAGATAGAGATATCGCCGTCTATGGCTCGCTGCAGATATAAATATAAGATACCATCACCAGGTTTGCCTCCCGGATCTGTGGCATTTGCTGACCGTGTTTATTTTCAGGAGACGGGGCTTTTTCCAAGCGCGTGGGCCTTTAATCATCGCCAGGAGGAGGCCCCACGTTCATACAGGAGCAGCCAAGAAAATGTCAGCGTGCAACCGAGACTGAAGTGGACGCATCTCGCAAAACACAAGATGCTACTACGTGAAAATGTTAATAGTATCACACGTTCTATTTAAAGTCTGCCTCCCCACTTCGATTCTCTGCTAGCTCGTCCCCAAGCACGCCACAACTCACGTTCTACCTTTATTTTACTTAAAAGTTTTCGTTTTCTTCCTGATTTCACAGGTTACTGCACAGAAATCACTGAGACGTGGCTTTTCTTGGCTCCAGTCAGTTTCAGTCTCCCTTCAGACTGAGTTTTAGCATTAATTTAAATTCACTGACACACTGCATGAGTCTCTGTTTTCCAAAGCACATGCTCACTCTCACATTCAAATCTTCACACACATCCCCGACTGAAACGTCCCGCAACGCCAAATGCAGGATTCAGTGCCTTGCTCAAAGGCAGACTCACAGCATCTTAAGACTTTTTGCCAGTGTGAGATGGTTTCCCTCACCTGCGACACGAACCACCGCCCTCTCCGCCGGGTCGAGCACCGAGTCCTGGCTCTTCCTCTTCCTCCTCTCATGTTTGGACAGGTTCCATGGCAACGTGTCTCCAGGTGGCCCCACGGGTCCCGATGGGCACGGGGACAACGACCCCCCTGAACGCTCGCTACGGAAGGACGGCTCGCTGACGCAGGAGCGCTCGCTTAGAGTGTCATCGTCTGACGACTCCATCTCACTTTATGGCTGCAGGAAGGAGAGGGATGAGGAAGAGAAGGAGAGGAAGTAAGGACAGAAGGAGGGATGGAAGTGAGGAGAGAGGGATGTAGAGCAATGGGGGAGGGGGAAGAAAGAGGGTCAAATGGAGAGGAGGAGGAGGAAAGTAGGAGGAAGAAGAATTGAGGGGAAACATAAAGTGGAGACACTGTATAATTCATTGCTGGCACACAGTGAGATCACACAGGGGCCATGAATGATGCAAAGTTTCAACGTTACGTCACAACAGAAGCGATGCAGTGATCAGGAAGATGAGAAACAACTGGGTTAAGTTAGTCACCAAGTCTAGACGACTGTTACAGAGCGCGCGAGGCTGCAGAGCCGCAGCGAAGACGGGCCGCAGGAGGAAACGACTTCTGAGGAAAGGATGAAAGAGGAAGAGAGCACATGACGGCCGAGATGATGGCACAGATTACTGAGGCCTGAGCGGAGGGCCCAAGGTGCCATGAATGAAATTTCACCCAGAGAGAAAACACAAACAGAATTTCTGAAATGTGAATATATTTTAAAATGATTCATTTTCATAGCCGCTAATCAATCAGGATCCAAGGAAAAGCTGTTTTCCTGAATTCCAGACGTTCCTGTTTCTCATTTCCAGCCATGCTAGTGGGGCGACGGCATGTAAGTGAGTGCTGGTTTGAATTTCCAATTAATGTTCTGACTCTTCTTCCTGCGCCATCGTCCTATCAACATTTCTAATTAGGTAGCACGATGCTAACACGCTAAACTAATACAAGGAACATAGAAAGCATTATATCTGCGAGCACGTCAGCATTAGCATTGACATTAGCGTTTAGCTCGTAGCATGTGTGTAAATAAAGCATCAGTAGTAGTAGTAGTAGCTTGTTTGTATTTGCATTTATGTTATTCTGCTTTATACTGACCTGATATTGAATGCAGACCTACACTATTAACTACGTGTTTATTGAAAGGCCAATAAGCACACGCTTTAATCTAATTTGTGTTTGAGATAATAAGATAGTAAGAGTTGATTATTCAATAAATCTTCAATAATATTCTTATTCAGGCTGTTGGCATAAAAAACACATTGTTATGGTTATATTTAAATTATGTGTCATTCAATCTGCATTTAGCTTTCATTTAGCTTCCACAGAACGGAAGGAAGTTCAATGTGTTTGCGTGTTCATGTATGAACTTGTTACAACGCAAACCTCATGCAAACACGCACACGAGACCTTCACATAAATGCCAATTCAGCGTTTTATCAAGGAAACGGGGTTCATGATGTCTGCTCTGAGCTGATTTACTGACGGTGGGGACGACGACGGGAGAAAAGGCGGCGCTGCGTTCGGACGGATTTGGCTGAGGCTGTAGAAGCAGAGACTAAAGACGGAGAGAGATGAGATTTCAAAGCTCGTCTCGTGTTGCTATTTTTAAAGAAGAGTCAATACGCCGGGAAGACAGGAGGGAGCTTCTTCCTTTGTCTTCATCTCACTTTCACTCCGCCATTCTCTCATTTCCTTCCTTCTATCTGTTGCTCTTTCAGTTTTATGCTCATTGCCATTAATGTGAAACTCTAACGTATCTATATAACATCAACAGTGATACTTGCTGAAGCAGACTCAAGCGTGTGTGTGTGTGTGTGTGTGTGTGTGTGGACTCTGGGGACCTGATGCCTCAATGATCTGTCCATCACAGCATCCTGAAATCAATACCCGTCCTGAGAGAATGAATTGGCTGCTCCTGACCATATTTCAGCTTCGCTGGGCATGCTGGGAGTTCGGCAGGTCAGTGATTGTCTGCGTTTGAATCCAGTTTACGGACTGCGTGCCCTCAATCGACCTCTAACGATCATGTTTACTGTCCACTGTCCGATAAAGTTGAGGTAGTGTCACGCGGATTTCACACACTTTCTTTCTTACACAGTGATTTTGGATGACTGTACATCAAATCACATATTTTATTTTACTTTAAACTAGTCTATACATGCAAACCTTTCCAATCAATCTGACCACTGTTTTCCCAAAACACATAGAAAAAGCAACAGAGCCAGGTTATAAAGGTTCGCAGAAAGGCTGAAAGTCGGGATTATAGATGTATAGATATGAGCTCAAATCAAAAAGAAACTGTGTGCAACTGATTTTTCAATATGTGTAAGTGAAAATGATTTGTGTGCACATGAAGTTTCAGTTTTATTTCCTCGAAGTGGACATCAGAGTGAAACCTTTCAGGATAAAAGTCCCATCATCCATCTGTTTGTTTCACAGTCCATCCACTCACAGTTACTAAAACTCTCACTCTGGTTTCTGAGAAAGTCCTCTCAACAAACAACCAGCTTAACGTCCGAAGCTGTGAGCACTTCAGGGACTGACTAACGTCTGCTGCCTGCCAGAGACTAAACTGTGGAGTGACCTGAGCTGTGGTCACAGGGTGGGAATGTGCGATGTGTGAGTCCCAACACAACGGCTGGGATTTCCATCTGGGTTCCTGCTGCCAAGAATCCGCCTCCTCCCGCCGCTGGCCCCCGGCTAGACCGCTGGCAAAGCCCCACTTCCTGAATCCCTGTCTCCACGGCAACACTACCAGGAAGAGGTTAAAGCCTTCCCAGAATCCAGTGCGGTTCTCTGGTGTATGTTTGAGCGTCTCATAGTCGTGGAGCTGGTGTTTCTGTGTGTGTGTGTGTGTGTAAAGTCAGTTTCCCTGCTGCTTGCTGACAGTGAGTCAGTGCCACTGCAACTAGCAGTTTTATAAATAGAGCCAGAGTGGAAGCTTCAAAGCCACACCGTGTCATTACAGCTCTGAGGGAGAGGGAGAAGGAACCTTTGAGGAGAAGAGACGCGAGCAGCTGAAACGCGGCGGAGGCAGCGCGAGAGAGCGTGAGATCACTTCCTGCCTTGTGAGACCCTCGCCGAGGCGTTTTCACTCACACTCGCACCAACAAACACCGACACACACTCAGGCGTACAGTTACTCTCCTCGCAGCTCCACGTCAGGACTGCAAGTGATAATTATTCTCATTATTAATTGGTTTTTACTCTTTTTAGTGACGTCCACCTGTGTTTTTTATTTTAATTGACTAAATGCTGATTATTTATTAACTGTTATCTAAATAATAACACTGTGACATCATTAATTCATGGTTTAGGCATCGGTATGTCAAAGAAACACAAAGAGATTGGCAGACTGCGAAGGTGACGTCTTCAAATAGCTGATATATAAAATATCGAATTAATCGTCAATCAAAACAAAGAAAACCAGCTAAAAAACCCCACATAAGTAATAAAACACAACAACAATCAACCGGTTGTTAAAACTGATGTTCATATTCTTTCTTTAACAAACTGATTAACTTCAGGTTTACACTGATTTATTCTGCTTTAGTCAGTCCGCTGGACTTCACAGGTTATAAAAGGTCACAACATATGTAAAAATGCTCAGCACAAGCTCCCAAGTCACCAGGAAACAGCATTTTACACCAATCCAGCTGAATATTTTGATATTTCTTGGGGCTATATATAATGCTGTGTTGGGTTTTTTGTTTTGTTTAGTTTATTTTGGTTTTTGTTGGGGGTTTTTTATTAATAATTTACTTATATCATTTTACTAAATCTTTAAAAAATGTCCCAAAAGGTTCCCTGAGCCCCGAGTGAAGTCCTTAAATTGCTTGTATCATTTTGCCAAAGGCCCAGAACTCAGTTTACGAGGATATAAAAGGGAGAAAGCAGCTAATTCTTGGTGGAAACAGCTAATTATTGGTATTTTTGTGCAATAAACAACTTCAATAATTGATCAGCTATAAAAACTGCTCTTGACCAAGTGTCTGTTGATTGATTAAGATCTTGATATCGTAACTAGTACAGAGTAATATACCAATAAAGGAAGCAAGTCTTGAAAACACACACTCGTGCACACACACACACACACACATATCCGTGCAGAGATC
This sequence comes from Datnioides undecimradiatus, assembly GCA_008933995.1. Lineage (NCBI taxonomy): Eukaryota > Metazoa > Chordata > Actinopteri > Lobotiformes > Datnioididae > Datnioides > Datnioides undecimradiatus. Next base: position 10,286,554 of record WARS01000044.1, on the reverse strand, counting down.
TTGGCTCCTGCAGCTTCCTGTGACAGCGGCTGAATCCGACCGCGCAGGGATGCTGAATGCTTGACTGGCCTGATTTATAACCCGCAAACCAGGATTTACATGGACACGGCCTGTTCCCACAGCTTATCCTGGGTAGGGTATGTGTGCTGATGTGCGTGTGAGTGTTTGTGCGCCGGCTGCAGACAAAAGAAGAGGAGAAAGAGCAGGAGTGACCTGAAACAGAGAGGGGAGAGATGTGTAGAGGTGGCAGGGAGAATCTGAGCAACAGATTAGAGAGGAGAGGAAAGAGAGGACGGGAGAAAAACGAGCCAGGGAGGGAGACGAGCAGAGAAAAGGTTTGCAGAGTAACGGCTGCAACTGCCGGAGCACGCCTCTGTGTCATTCCAGAGCAGAAAACAAGCCCTTAATGGGAGTTCAACTGTAATTTACGCTCAACAGACGGAAGTGAAGCTCAGTTCTGCCCGACAAACTCCACAACGTGGAGCCACCTGAGCAGAAAACACATCTGACTTACAGTCACATGCATCCAGAGCTGCACGGCCACTGTTGCACCAACTGTAGCTCCTGACTTCACCCTGCTTCCAGCCACTATGCTAAGCTAGGCTAATCACTTCCTGGTTGCAGCTGCATGGACACAGATTTGAGGACAGTGTCTCCAGAGACAGGTACAGTGTGGGAATAATCCCAAATGTCCCCTCAAGTCGGAACAACAACTTGGAAAAAGCATCAGTATTTGGGAGCAAGACAAAGTAAATACTCGTTAGACGGTGAAGAACTTTTTGATTTACTCACGTTTTGCGTTTGTTTGCTCACATGCAACTTGTTTTACGGCTGTAACCGTCCACATACAGGGACCTAGAATAGCTTTAAAGTTACTTGCGAGCATTAGCCGAGATAACAAGTCAGGTAAAGCTGTACTGTACTGAAAAATAGTGGAAACAGTTGTTAACATGTTGTTTACAATTCAATTATCAATTCGGGTAATTCAACAGGGACCAAATGTGTTTATTCTTATCTTGTCCCACTGCCCACGGCTCCAAATAGCTTATTAAACAAAAGCCAAAGTATCTTAAAAAGTAACTAAATATGATTATGAGGCTAAAAGCGAGGGTAACCATCCTGAAATAGTAACTGGAGTTTTTCCTGTTCTTCCGACAACAACACAGGCTGGGGGAAGTATTTCCTAAAATGTCAAATTAGTCCTTATAAAACTGATTAAACAACAACGCTTCACGTCCTTCTGTTTGACTTTGACGTCTGACCCGTCCTCTGAACTTTTCCCGCCTGGGTCAAACTTCTTCGTCTTCGTGAATTTAAAGCTCTCCTGCTGCATCAGATATTAAAAGTGTAGGTGGTGAGTAGAGCATGAGGATGACTGAGCTGCGTCTCCCCTTAAAACACAGCCCCCAGTCATGATGAGTAACACGCTGACAGACAGGATAAATGAATGGCGAGACACAGCTCTCCCCACGCGCGCACACATTAACACACATGCACAGAAACGTGCAGACAAACATGCTTTCATGAATATATTCACGCGCGGGAAGAGAGAGACTGGACTGCTCGCCAACAATACTGACGCTTACTACGACTCAGCATGACTGGACAGAGAGAGAGTTAATTAAAGTGATAGTGAAAGCCGAAACAGAGGGTGACACAGTGAGGTGGACGCGCCGAGAGTGAAAGAGAGTTCAGAGGTTAACCTGTGACGAAGGGTAGGTTAAGACAGAGCGATGTGAGCAGAATCAATGCTGAGATCCCTCTGTTTCTCTCCGTCTCCATTATTCTCTTCTTTCACTCATGATAAGATGCAGCGTGCATGCTAAAGAGCTGCAGGCAGAGCAAACCAACACAGACGCTGCTGGCTAGACAGACACACGGAGAGACAGACAGACAGATAGACAGAGCGGGGAAGGAGGTGCCAGACGAGCATTTTGCAAACAAGAGATGGACGATGGCAGTATTGTGAAAACAGCACTGTGATGTTCAGCGTGGGGGGGGTTTTAATCTCTTCACTGCTTCTAACATTCTCCAAATATACATATGAAAATGAAATGAAGCCGATAACAAACAGACTTTTCCTCATTGAGCCATTTATTAAGCACAAATACCAGACATTAGCCAGCTTCTGTGTCTCAGGTGTGAGGCTTTGCTGCTTTTCTGTGGTTCAGATCGTTGGACACATTGAATATCATTGCATTTTGGGACAATGACTTTCAAGATGTCACCTTGAATTCCAGGAAGCTGTAACTGGCTGTCATTGAACTCAGCTGTGATTCTGTATGTCTGTGGTGCCCAACGTGTAACATGACTAATAACACATTAACAGCATTATCTCACCAAAAGGCTTCTGGTTAACTCAGATTGCACCCATAGTGTACTCCTGTGTCCGGAGCTCCAACAAAGCATGTTAGTGCCTTGCAGCACTACAACATACAGTAATCAGGGGGTGTGTCTATGGCCAGTGCAGAGGAGAAATGGTTGGAACAGACCATCCCTGATAAGACGATTTCACCTGAATACAATGGAAATGAATTCTGAATTTGCTGTTTCAAGCTTGTGTCTTGCAGTTTCTCGTGTCTGACTGAGGAGAATAGCTGCCTGCGAGCTGAGGGTCCAACATAAGGCTGGAGGGAGATGTGCATTTGACCATCTGGTACAAAGCTGCAGGAGGGGAGCCCTGAGTCCTGAGTCCTGAGTCCTGATTCCCTCTCGCTCTCTCTCTCTCTCTGTGCTTGCACCTTGCATAATATCACTGAGGTTTTCCAGAAAGACAAACAGACAGACAGACAGACAGACAGACAGCCTGCAGTGATGGAGCCCACTGGGATTCATACAGCTACTGAAGGTGTGATGATGGAGGCTCCTCTGGATGTAAATGGCTGTAGGGATTGCACAGATCAATAAAAGCAGCCTCTCACTGGTGTGTGCGTGGGCGTGTATGTGTGTGTGTGTGCATATAATAGAGTCATATAGCTGCAGCTGGTGTTTTGCACGCATGCCTTTCTGTCTGTCTCTCCCTTTGAGTGTGAGGGGTGAATGTGTTTGCATGAATGGACACCAGACATGGAGACCCAGCGCGCTGTGCAGCACCGGGGCTGCATGCAGGAGCAGCCTGGAAGCACGGGGCTCTTTGTCCAGAATACACACACATGCAAACACACACACACACACACACGCCTGGCTCTGATGGACACCGCCAGCTAATTACATTTATCCATTTGTGACTGGCGCGGTTGTCGAAACGCTGCCTCCGCTGCTGCTGCTGCTGAGTGTCTCATTAGTGGGGAACAGCCTCGGCAGCCTTCTCACGACCCACAAACCCTCTCTGACTGACTGTCCGCTGGTTATTTCCAGCCCGGCCCTCCGGCACACAAATCACGAGCAGCGTGCTCGGGAGCTGACCGGTTCCACTGCAAAAGCCGAACAACTGCGCGCGAGATCGTTAACACAGAAACCGCAAACGCCACATCTCACATCAACGCTGCGCCCATGTGATCAACATGTTATTGATAAGACAGCACCTTATTAAGGCCAGCTCGGCCATATATTCATTTTAATACGCGCGGTCTGCGTTTAGATTGCAATCCTGATGAACCGTGTCTCATAACTGTGTTTGTGAGTTTACAGCAGAGTCCACGTCCATTTCACGTCGAGCCGATAGTTTTGATTGCTGGGCTTCCCTTCGCCCATTTAGTAGATAATTAATATAATCATCCGCTTCGACAGGGGTTGATTTAACGTGGTCATGCCGATGTGAACGTGCACGGGGGCTGACACAGAGTTGGAAACACCAGCGCGCTGCGTGAGCTCCGGAGCCGCTTACCTTCACCGGGCAGCGGCGGTCCTGGAATCCGAGCACAGAGCGAGGGAGGCCGGGGATGCTGCCGCCGCTGCTCCCTCTCCTCCGGAGGGATGGATGGATGGATTTGAGGGTCGGGCGTTCTCCGCTGCACCGATCGGGTTTCCGTCACCACGCTTCCTCTGAAAAAGCGAACCGACAGGCAGCCCGGGGGATGAGGCAGGGGAGAAGAGCAGGCAACGTAATCCTGATTGGTAATGGCTGTCCTATTCCTCCTCCTTTCCCCCCTCGGTCTCTCCCTTCTCCTCTCAACAACCCCCCACCAGCCCTGTCCTCCTGGTCCGCTTCCACACACACACACACACTCTCTCTCTCTCTCTTTCTCTTCAATAGGCTGTTTTCACGGCTCCGACACTTAACCCATGTCTATTGAGTCTGTTAAGCGTCGCGGAAATTGAAATTTCGGTTGTACTCCTGCGTCATCCGTGGCTCAACAGCACCGCCAAACCCAGGCCGAGATCCACACACACACACACTCACACACACTTTCTCACAATTTGGAGATCGTGGAAAAGAAAGGGCGTTCACAGTGGCATATTTGCAGCAGCGACTCAGTCACACAGAATTCAGGATTACAGCGAAGAAGCGGCCCCGGGTCTGACCGCTGCAACTTTTACATCACATGATAGTATTAATCTGGGTTTTTATAATCCTTACACACACACACACACACCACCACCACCTCCCTCTCCAAACAGCTGGAGAAAGAGAGGGAGTAGCTCAAAAAGTAATTGATTACAGCTGCAGAGATGGAGAGTTGTGTTAGGGCTGCCGCTCCCAATCAGCAGGGAGAAGGTCTGCACGGCTCGGGCTGAATGTGAATCTGTAGGGTCATAACATCCAGAGTGGCAGACCACCGAGGGTAATAATGAGCTGTACCTGCTCCCTGCTGGGGGAACCAGCTGCGGTTTGCGGGGCCCTGCACTGCACTGCACCTTCCCCCCTGGATCTCAACCTGCATTAAACTGCAATAAGCAAGTTTTTACATGAACAATAAAGGGAAAATGACTGCGTTTAATATAAAAAGGTCAGTGTGCAGCTCCCCTCAGCATTTTAAGTGTCTTTCGGGTCATTGTGTTGGCTTTGTGGCCCGCAGTGTTACAGTTTTGGTTCATTATGGTCTCACAGTCAGCAGCCGCAGGCAACTGGAAAGAAAAACCCTCCCAACAAAACCAGCTCCTGTTCAGCACCGAGCAGCAGGCAGAGACAGACCAAAAGGAGGCCGCTGAGTGTTTGGGGTGAAGCTCAGGCGGTTTATAAGGTGATGATACGCCAGTGCTGCGTTTACAGCTTATTTTTCTGATATCAGGAGACTAAAAACATCAATTAATGCCTCTAATTTTGTCTGTTCAGCCTCACACCCAGTCAACAAGTCCATTCTGCAGACTGAAGCTGATCAAAAGTGAAATGATCAAATCAAAACAAACTAAAATATCCATATGTACTGATTTCTTAGCTAAAATGAATCATAATCTCGTTCAACTGTTAACTTAAATATTGATTTTAGTTGTTTTAGACTCTTTGTTGTGTACAGTAGGTCTCTGGGTCACAGATCTTGTGTAGGATAACATAATATGTTACATTTCCATCACATGGTCAGTTACGTTGAATAATAATTGGATTATTTTGTAAACATCTTTTGCTCAGATATTACATGTTATGTTATGAGTAGAGCGGTCAGTGCTGTCAGTGTTTTCTTTCATTCAGCTGCAGCTCAGAGGTGTTAAGTAGCTTTTATTCTTTACTTCACGTCTATTTCATCAAAACAAACTGAGGCTCTTATCAGACTGAGGAGACTGAGGTCTGCAGAAGGTCCCACCAGAGCCTGAGTGCATGGTTTTCAGTTGTCACGATCAGATGAGTTCACGCAAAATGGATCATGCATCAGCTGATGTGTCCGTCTGTGAGAGACTGTCTGACAATCAGATTGATAAGGGCACTGGGTCAAACGGGTATCACTGGGACTGCTGTGTGTTTGTTGGGGGTTGGTGGTGTTGGTTGTTGGCGTCTGGGCTCTGCTGCAGGATAATCCAGCCTCTGTCCCTCTCATCCTCCCTCCACCGCAGCCGATCAGCAGAGAGCGAAGCGCTGCTGGATTATCTGTGCTGCCGCCGCTTTAATCAAACAGCAGCTGAACTGAAAGCTACACACACGGAGTAAAGTTCACTACTGTCGCTGCTCATTCTGCCAGTATCAGTTAATTATTGAACAATGCTGGATTGATTCTCCTCCGTAGAAACAGGGCGGCAGCACATGAAGCTCCTGACATGAGTCCAGAAGTCGGTGCTGGTGCCTTCAGTCGAGCGCGCAGACCAAATGTAATTTACACAATTGAAACCTTGTGATAAAGTAAGACAGGGATCTGTGTGCTGCACGATGTCGTGCAACGCAGCTGTGATTAATCCAATAAAGACAATCTTGGTTTTAATAGGACAATAAGGCCGTCTGCCTTTAGATGCAGCTTCATGAGTTTCTTCATGGAAAAACATAATAAGTCCCAAAACCAGGGTGTCTGGTGTCAGACGCTGCTTCAACCGACAGACAACTTTCACTTTAAGTTCAATCCAGTGTTAGCAGCCTTAATATTTAATACTAACACTTTAACCTTTGTGATCTAAAGTTAAAATGCAGCTTTGGTACTAAAACTGAGGGGTTTAGTGTTTATCTGCAACATATTCAGTTAACTTTTCTGACAAAAAAATGACTAAGTCTCACATTTTATAGAGATTCTTTGGCTTTTCTTTAAATGGTTTTGAGCCAGTTATGTAGTTATACTGTAAAGTACTGGGGGTTTTTTGTTTTTAGTCACAACAAATGACAACAAACCTTGAGAAATCCACAGAGGAGCCCTGTGTGGGTAGATCCAGTACAGACACGCCATTTATTCTCAGCCTGAACCCACAAGTGAACCTGGGAACTCAAGTCTGAGGAGTTCTATCAAACACAAATGAAGCCGTGAGGCCGTTAAGTGCTTTTAGTTAAAGCTGAAGCCGAAACGTTTGCTTATAAAACCAGCAAATAAAGAGACTTCGGCGGCTCGACAGCTCAACGTCTCCCACCCTGCATTATCTGCGCTCTTGGCTCCATCTTGTGGAGCTTCACGGAGCCTCCTAATCCCATCAGTCAGAGTTAAACGCTGGTAATTGAATCGAAGATGTCAAAGAGCAACCATTCATATCAGTCTCTCAACGCAGCCGTCCCCGCGGAGCATTCAAACACTAATCCATTCAGTGGTTTGCTAAAATTAGGTCAGCAGCTTAAGAAAATGGACCGCATTCAAAACTTCCATTCAGCCGAACACAAAGCACAGCCGCCACAGCTGGAGGAGCGACATCAAATCAGTCACCGGCCGTCACTCCACCAGCGCCGGTGGGGCTGTTGAGTGTGAACTGCTGCAGTGTGTCATCACCCAATCATCCGCTGCGTTGTTGTAACGTTTGCACGATGCTTTCTGAATTTACAGGAACAACAAAACAACTGTTTACAAGGATTAAACATTAGAATGATGCTGAAATGAATTTAATTATATAAAAGTAGTAATGATAAAGTCTCAACCTGGTTGTTTAATGGGCTCATTTCCACACTATTGCACATGTTTAGTCCGCTATTGTTCAGGCTAACTTATCTATTTTTTAAGTACCGACAGTTTTCAGATTATTTTAGATTCACTTCAGCAGAATAATAATACTGTAATAATTCCCGTACGGTCTTCATTCTCAGCTTCTGCACGTGTGTGTGTGTGCGCGTGTGTGTGTTTACACCAAAAAGAGAGAAAAAGAAGAAAACGTGGGCGTAAAAGAGAAGAAGAAGAGGAGGAGGAGTGTGGTGGATGATAACATTTATTTGCAAACTTGTACAGGCGGGGAATAGTACTATGTAATTCACTATAAACAAGAACAGAACTGTGGACCGTCGCACGCCGCCTCATGGCGACTCGTCTGGCTTGCCGGTGTGGCAGCTTGGCGGCGTGTACTTTCCCTCCTTCATCAGCTTGTCGCGCTGCTGACGAATTGCGTGCAGCCTCTCGTGCTGCAAGGAGGAAGAGAAGAAGGTCGTAAGTGCTGAGGCAGAACAGGGTGGAGCGACAGAGAGGGGAAGAGTCATTCAAGAGTATGATCTACAGCCCTCCACCAACATGCTTCGCTTTTCTGGTCTTAAGGAGGATAAAGTCAAAGACAAAAGTGATTTTAAGGTGGATTTAAAGTCTGTGCAGTGAACTAAAAGGACAGTTCCCTACGTGAGGTGTTCTGATGTAAAGCAACACTGACGTTTCCATCCAAATCACACTCAAGATCAAAATTCAAGATGCCTGCAGCCTTATCAGATGTGGTGATACAGAGGTTTCACAACTAACATTTCAGCCTTAAAGGAGACATATTATGGCTGAAAGCTGTTTTCAACACGTCCTGGACGTCTTAAAAACAAGCTTTTTGCAATAAACCTCTGAAGTCCAGCCTCTGAGGAGGGTCAGCAGCCTCCCACTCTCTACCTTCATTATCTATGTGGAGTTCTGAGTGGGCGGGGAGGCTATGATAATGAGGCGCTGCTCATGACGTATGGAGGGGGAGGGTGCAGAGCGGTGCAGGACCGGTATCCAACATGGCTGCCGCTCCCGACGAACAGCCCGCGGCTGTACGCTATAGCTACGACCCAGAGTCTGACGGCGAACAGCGGAGGAGACGGTTGGAAAGAATCAAACGCAGCCACGGTCTCCTCTGGTCTTCTGAGGACAGAATATCGGCATTTGTGTTGGTGTTTACAGCCAACAACAGAGCAGTCTGCATGTCCGGCGCTGACCGACGACATCGCCACACACCGCTAGCTTACCGCCGGAAACAGAGAGCTTCACCTAGCGGGATGAACGCCCCCTCTCAGCGGTTTCACTCAGAGGAGGACGGCCTCTGTAAATCACTCCTGTGGTTACGTAACGACAGGAGCTGGATCTGAACGGCCTGTAGGAGCCCCATGTTACCAGAGGGTGGGCTGCAGAGACGATGCAGGACCTGTCTGCCTTCCTCACTCTCTGAGCTGGTTCAGCTGAGGGGGACTAGTTTAAATATGTAGAGGCAGGAAAAAACATGTTTTTCATAATATGTCCCCTTTAAACTAATGCAGCTTCAGTGGGTGTGGGATGAATGTTAGACTCTGAAGTGGTCTTAGCTCACGTTCATCTTGAATCAGCATTTCACCCTGCATCATTATCAACTGAGCGAATGAGCAGATCGGGGCGTCTGGATGCAGGCAAGGAAGCTCCTGCTGCTGCAGCACATTCACAGCGAGTGGGCAGTGCAACTGTCAGTCTCTCCTCTGCTGACACACACTGCACAGAGACTGACCTCAGTTTAACTCAGACGCTATTTAAAAAGGACACACGCCTGTCGTTAATTTATACTGATAAAACTATTTTGTTTCCTTGTTCATACATGTTTCCTCCCCTTCCTTCCCACAACCAACACACTGATCTGTGTACAGCATCAGGGGGTTCAGTGTTGTTTAGGTTAACAGAAATGACACTTTTCACTGTTTATCCAGTGACTGGTGACAAAAAAAGCCCCATTATGACTGTAAATCAATGACATATGAAGAGAATAATCTCAAGGGAAGTTATTCTTTTTGTTAAATATAAGAAACAGACAATCAATCACAGTATCAAGAGCAAGTGCTGCTAAAAACATCTAAAGCCAGAGGTCACAGCAGTCATCCCTCTAAGCTCCAGCCTGCTGCCTCTGTGCTCTGTTCACAGCATGTGCTTTCACTGCCTGCTGACATATTGATCCTTTTTTCCACTGTAATGGCAAATTAAAGTGGTTGGGTTCTGTTCAAACATGTAAAAAGGACACAACGAATCATGTCTGGCAGGTTAACATATGAATCTGCTTTCTTAAACTCTGACCCTGCAGTCAAACATACATTAACAGCTGCTGACTGCACGCAGATGTCATTCACGCCCGGACACTTACTGTCTTCTGCCTGTGCATGCACTCGTAGAAGTCCTCAAACTCCAGCTGGCACTCCTTCTTGGCACGGGTCTGCCCGATGCCGTGGGAACACTCGATCCACTCCTTCTCAAAGGCATGACAGCGCGCCGCCCTCCTGTTTGGCTGCTCACCGCTCTGCACCAGCACCCAGCGGTCCAGGTTGATGCCGAGCCGTGACTGCAGGTCCACAAACGGCATGATGCTAATGATGGAGGAGCGTGGGGGCGCGGGGGGAGAGGACAGAGTGATGGATGAAACAGGATATAGAAGAAACAAGAGAGGAAACACAGATTAGCTTTAATGGTGGAAGAGCAGGGAAAATGTTTTTAGGAAATTAATCCCGGCTAGCTCACACAGCAGATGTCAATCATTGTATATAATTACAATGCACAGTTTGGCAACATGTGTAAATCCTTATGAACGTGTCATACACAACAGTGCAGGTTGCTGCCACACGCTAAGGACAGCTTAAATTCCTCATTTTAAAACTTCTCGTTTGTAAAAAAGACAAAGTGACCCACTCTGAACCAAAGACTGATGGAGGTCTGACAGCTGGAGCCTTTCCTAGCGATGGTCGGGATTTGTAAATAATACTTTCTGCACTTACTTCACGCGCTACTGACGTTTGGTCTGCGGGAACTGTTAGCTAGCTGGTTAACTGCTAATGCGCACAAACATAAACAAGACGTCACGCATAACAGATCAGCACGTCACTGAAAATTGGAATAGACTCTAACGTGACTTGTTTGTGCAAAGGCTCTGCTACATTACACTCACACACATAGACGTGACAAACAAAAGTTAAATGCAGTAGAGCATATTTAATATTCCTGCTAACACTTTCTTCGTCGCTGCTGCCTAACCTTAAGATTAGCCAGCTAGCTAACCGTGGAGTGCTAGCTAACACTTTGCTAACTACAGCAGCTAGCTGGCTAGCCTTCTCTGTAAAAACACCCTCATGTGGAAGCTTTAAATCTGTATGTGAATATATGAATCAACTGCAGCCCTCCCCTGGATGTGCCCACGGGTCAGATGTTTGTTTCAGGCATCGTTTCACATCACGAGTCTCCTTCAATGACAGTCTGTTCGTGCGAACCGGCGGTGCGAACTCTTTTACAAACTGCTGCGATTAACGATCAATGACCGAAATCTGAACTGTGTTAAATCAAACGAGAAGCCGTTAAATGTCGACATTAAGCAGGTAATATGTGTGTTTACCGTGTTTCGTTGGATTCGCTTTAACCTTCCTCCGACTCCACGCGTTCCGCTTTACGGTTGAACGCAACACGACCGTAAAACGATCGAGTGTGTCGTAAAGAGTCGCGACAGTGCTGCGGAGCGCACCGGGGACTTAACAGCGCCATACCGCCGCCTACTGGACTGGATCTTGAGGCGCTATTGAGCAAAGTGCTTATAAAACTACATCATTATTCTTTTCTGCTCCCCGTTATGTGCACCTCACTCAAAAAGCACATATTCATTTGAGTGCACCTTATAATGCATGACTTCTGTTTATCTAAAACAGGTAAGAATGTCCTGTGTAGGCGATAAATGCTCAAATAAATTTAAATAGACACATTTAGATGTTTTAAGACGTTGTACATTTGATCAGAGGGTGATTGGATTATTGGATTATCAAATATGGATTATCTTTGATCAGCTGTGCGTCTTTTGTGGGGAAAATGTGAACCTATTTATATTTATTTTTAACGCAACACACATTAATGGCTGTATATTTCCTCAATAAGCTGCATATTCTATTCTTTAATATGTGTGTTTAAAAGCAGCCTCAAATCGATATCAAAAGTTTTTCTTTAATGTTTTTTCTCACTGTTTCTAATATTCTCATGACTCCTCCAGTTTCAGTGAAAGCACGCAGTATTTTATGAATTATTAGGATTAAAATTATATCTTAGAAAAAGTGTTTTTAACCTGTTTTTCACTGATGCAGTACAATTAACAAACACTCGGTGCTTTGGTGCAACATCAGATTGTTTTATTTATTTTTTTCCCCAAAGGTCCACAAGTTGTCTTTCACAGTCCTGCATGTACGAGCCCCCGCCGGGCGGGGCTTTAACAGTGACAGGAAATACACAAACAATATAATAACACTTAAATATTGCTATCTATATACTCTAAAACCTTTTCAAAATAAGGACAGGACCACCTGTGGTCTTAATGGGACATTTCCATTAACACTCACCCTCCGTCCGTGGTACATTCGTGTGTTTTCTCACAGGCAGGCAGGCAGAAACAAGTGATAAGTGCGGACCAAACAAAGCACTGCCAAGTTATATAAGCAGCTAAATCCATAAAGCTACTCTGAGATGAAAAAGGTTCCCAAGCCGATTCCTTGCAGATTAAAGGAAGGTCTTGAAGGAAACCTTTTTCTTTTTTCTTTTTTTTTTTAAAAACCGAAGCACAGAGGTGATACAAAGCTGAGAAACGATTCAAGCTAGTGAGTATGATTAAGAAGAGCTTATCGGCATCAGGATTCGAAGTGCTTGGCTCCAAAAGAGAAGCTGACTTTCTTAAAAGATGATTCCTAAAACATGAATGAAAAAAAAAAAAAGATACGTTAATAAAAAAGATAGTTACAGTCCCTGGACCACACATTTGATTAGAAAACAAAACACCTTGAAATACTTGGACGTGTGATGTTTTGGAGCCAAACTCTTCTTTAGTTACATCCAACATAAAAGGCCTTCTGGTAGGTGATTTATTTTGGTTGTACCACAGACTTTTTGTATGCAAATGACAGAAACTCACTCATAGCAACAGATGATGAATTGCAAAAATTCAAAATAAGAAAAAAGATAAATATGGTAAATTCCGATAAAGTGCACAAGTGCTCATTCAAATCAAAAACACAGTGGGACTAACATACATTCAGTATCCACACACACACACACACACGTTCAAGTGGGTCAGACAGCCACTTAACACCTCAGAAACCGAAACCAGTTGGTGGTGTGTGTGTCTGTTTCACACATACACACACACACACACACACACACACACACGCCCAGTGAGAGAGTTCTGACAGCGACAGGTGAGCAGCGTCAGGTCGGGCAGCAGGTTAGAGGCTGGAGCAAAATAATTAGAGCTTCAGTGACTATTTGAACAAACGATCTGGACTAATGAGTCAAAATAACAATAATAATAATAATAATAATAATAAAAACAACCTCATGCTCCAGTTTGTTTGTTATCTTGGGGTTCTGGACTGTTGGTCACAGGTATTATGCAACATGAAGAAAATCCTGTTAGACTGCAGGGTCATCGCAGGTACATTTAAATATTTTCTGACAATTATTTTTGTTATTTTATTTTATTATTTCTTTTTTTATTATTATTTTATTATTTATGAAAGGAACAATCAAAAACGCCAGAGGTCAAAACAACCGTTAGCTGTAGCTCTCGTGCAATTTCTCTCAAACACTGCGGCTGTAACGACTGACCGGGAGTCAGAATCCTGTCATTACTGCATTGTTTGCTTAATTTGCATTAAATTATATGTAACGAATTCATAAATCTGACCCTAAACACTAAGCCTGCCTTTGCATTTCTGCTTTAAAATAGAAAAACTCCCATATAAGTTACGAATTGTACTTTGCAGCACCAGAGGTGACTTTCCACATCTGTGCAGCAGCCGTGCACGTCTGTTACTCCACCATACCATTAAAGATTTAACAATTATTTGGCTAAAATCACAGTAAGACAGCAGCAGTTAGTTAACAGTTAATACATTTTTTGAGATTAACATTATATGTTTATATTTTATACAGGCGGTGGTTTACTGCAGCGCCTTCAGGCCACGTCTTTGTCAGAACTCAATCACTTGTTTCTGTAACTCAGAACTCTTATTTTACGTGCAGGGAAAGTGAGCTTCGGGTGCAGCTTCATCCTCTAAGGTAAACTTTAACTTTCGTCAGTGTAACAGAAACTCACTGCCCTCTCGTCTCACACACACACGAGGCGTGGCTCATGCAGACTCATGCACACAGCAAATGATAAAATTTCAAGGTCATCTGAATATAAATAGAGGAAAAGAGGAAACATAAAGCCACAAAAGTTGAGTACAAAGTCCACATTCATTCACACGTCATTATAAACATCCCCTTCGTCCCAGCAGTCCGTCTCCCTCTGCTGTGCTGTGGTGACGTTTCACCTTATTTCATAATTTCAATTTTGCAATATTTCTTGTGGAAAATTTGTACCTCTTCTTTTTCTCTTACTTTTTTTTTTTTTTTTTTTTTTTGCTTAAGTAGCCAAGGCATTTTGCACCAAGGAGTAAACAAAAATCATCATCTTAGAAATCTCAGAGGTAGAACCCTGACAATTTACTCAGCGAGGAGATTGACAGGTAGATAGAGAAGACAGACAGACCAAAGTAAACAAACGCTGTCTGTGTTTAAGACAGTGTCTGTGAGTCGCAGAAGCAGCAAACCAGAAATGAGAGAAGGAACAAAAAGGAGAAGCTGTGGAGCAAAGGAGAGCTCAAACGCAACTGTTCGGGGATCAGTTCGGTTATTTTGTGCAATCCTGAGAGATGCCGTTCTCTCAGACATAGAGGATGACGTTGCTGTCGGTGGGACAGTGAAGGCCTTCGGGGGGGTTCAGGGCTCGGCAGGAGGGGGGCTGGGGCTGCTGGCTGGCAGCCAGGTGACAGCTCTTCGGGTGGGGCGAGTCGCAGTCGTCGGACGTCAGCTCTGCGATGTCGTCCGACTGAGTGTCCGACATCTCCAGGTCACTGCGGATGCTCTCCGGTTGAGCCAGGGTGACGTCTCGGAGCCCCTCCCTGATTGACGCTCCCGGCGACAGTCCCAACGCCGAGCCAGACAGCGCCCCGCCCCTTCTGGAGCTGCAGTCCTGAGGCTCCTCCCCTCCTGAGACGGTTGCCATGGCGGCAGAGCCTGGGGGCGGAGTAAGGTCCTCTTCGCTGGTCAGGCAGAGGTGGCTGGGTTTGGTCTCGATGTCCACCTGGATCTCCAGGTTGGTGCACTCCCTGCAGAGACACGTGATGTTCAACAGGTCAGTCTCAGTGTGACGCCTCTGATGTTCTTAACAAACAATATAAAATAATCTAATCTAGTGTCTGGTGTGACGTTCTCAACGTGGAGCAACTGTAATGATGCATTTTACATCAAGCAGCAGTGACTGGTTGTCAGAAATGAAGAGAGCATGTGCAGCAAAGCACATACAGAGATCTGCTGCGATGTGTTTTATTTACTGTTAAATTAAGCCGCCGCGAGCGTGGAGAGGGATTTATGCAGCTTTAGGCGCTGCTACAAATGAGACAACAACACGAGACCACGGCAGCAACCTGCCAAGTCATCAGATTAGCTCTAATTCTGTTATCTCAATCCCGTCCAAATCAAATGTGACAGAGCGGCGGGCAGACGAACACGCAGCCTGACAACAAACTGCACCGAGAGAGGAAAAAACAAGAAAGGAAACAGTATCAGAGAGACGGATTAAAGTCGCCACAGAGGAAGACGAGGGCGTCACCTGTCAGGTAGTGTGTAGGACGAGATGATGGATCCGGCCATGCCACGGGTGCTGGCACAGTCGCTCCCTGCTCCCAGGCTGCCAGTCTCCCTCTGGGCTGACTCTTTAGCCAGCTCCCCCGCCTGCACCTCCAGCCTGGAGGACAGCAAACAATCACGCAAATCAATAATGAGCATGAATAAAAGGCAGACGAACAAAATATTCATTTTTATTCTATTTATTCATTAATTTCTGGTTTGAGCAGAGCAGAAGGACGTAAACGCAGCAGCTGTTGGATTTGAGCTCATCCTCACCTGCTGTACTTGCCGGTGCGCGTTCCCAAGGCGCCGCCTGCCAGGGTGTTAAAGTGTGGTGTGTCACCCAGAGTCCCGGGGGCCACGGAGAGGCCCTCACTGGGGGAGGTGGTACTCAGACCGCTGACCGCCCCGTCCAGACTGCTCTCACCGAGGCTCGGCGACTTGAGCGCACGCCACGCGTCAGCCACTGCGGCATCAGACAGAGAAGGTTCATTACAGTGGATGTAGGAGTGGGAATAACGTCCCGCTCGTCCACTCTGCAGGAGACGTCGCCCTCACCTGTGATCGGACCGTCGTCCTCGTCAAAGTCAATCCGTACGCCTCGTCCCTTCCCTCTGCTGACGCCACAGCCTCCGCCTCGGCACAGAGAGATGGGCACCACGCCGTACACGTAGGCCAACATGATGGGCACGCCGATACCTGAGAAGACACACAGACGGAGAGCGTTTCACACCTGTTTGGCTTGAATGTGACATTTTAGCTGGAGTGTTGGTGAATAAAGATGACAAGTAACAAAGAAAGAGAAGATTATTTTCTGGTTGCCGCTGTTTGCATAAAAACATAAATCCCTCGATGTCACGACGCATTTCTATTCGTGTGCTCCGTTTTGCTTTGCCGCCAGCTTGACGGAGTCACGGTGCGTTGGCAGTGACGGTGCTGTCTTACCCACGCTGACGGCTGCGATGACCGGGGCGGTGACGATCGACAAGGCCACGCCTCCCGTGATGGCAAGGTTCCTCCTGTGACGGGACGACTTCTTCAGCTCGTAGTGGGCGTGGATCTGCAGCGGAGAAGAAGGAAGTAGACGGTTAACACACTCATCTCAAACATCTGACAACTAAAGATCAGACAGGGGCAGGGCCGGAGGACAAAGGGTTTTGAGGAGATCAGATTGTAACTATCCAATAAAAACTAGAAACACGTGACTGGAATCATGAACGATCGGGTTCAGTATGATCAGATTTATGTTTTACTGATCAACAACTTTGTTCACCAGACGTTTGGTGCAGCTCTTTTGTTATTTGTGTTATTATTTTGTGTAAACCTTGCCAATGTCTCGCGTGTCAAACAGTGTCAAACGTGTCAGAGCACAAGCTATCATGAAAAATAGATCTTTTTGACTTAATGGCGTCAAACAACCAAGTTAAATCAATTTATTTTTCTTTTTTACTCTATTTTCTCTCCTGTCCTGCATCCATCCGTTAAAAAAGTTCAGAAATGGTTAATCACGCTGGATGTTAGGACAGTTTTAAGTGTAATTTGTGTGTATTAGTAGAGTATAGACTCTTCCTGAGGCTGGCTTCCATGGCTTCTCCATCCTCAGTGGCAGCTTTGGTCCTAAACGCTGGTTATTCGAGACGTCTTCTCTCAAAAACAAATCAGCAAAATCTACAAACACTCACTTTTCATTTCAAACATCCTTTTTAAACACTTTCATCACAACAAAGCTGCTCCGCTTCTCTTGAGGTGAAATCAAATCGCTGACATGTTTCCCGAGAAGATTGGATCTGTCGCTCTTTGACTGAGAAGCTCTGAAACGCTCGGGCAGGTTTTAACACGAAGGAGACACTAAGGCTCCGGTTAATCTAACAAGTTAACCCCTTCCGACACTTCACGCCACGTCTCCACAAGGCTTCAGCTGAGACGTGCTGCTCCCCTGCTGTCCACAGGAGGGCGCCACAACATGCTACTGTTCGTCATGAGCCCTAGTTTCCTTCGTCTTGCCGTTATTTGAAAGGCTGCTTGCCATAAGAACAAAGACGTAGTGAAAAACATGAAAAAAGGCCACAATATGATATAATTTTAAAAACTTTTATTTTTCCTGTGCTGTAGTTTTAACCCTTTAACCTTAACCTGGACTGTAATCAGCTGACTGACAGGTCTAAGAGGCCTTTTTGCAAAGCGAGGACCTGATTAATGACTGATGTCACCTTGTTTAAAGCCAAATACATCCACACAACTCGCTGTCTGTAACTTAACTGAGGGTGTCTAGTCTTTCCCTTTCAGACTAAATCCAAGGTTCAAGCTGTGTGTGAGAGAAAACTGCATTATAAACATAATTTAGTAGTTTATAAGCTCACTTCTGCTTTTTGTGCATGTGCTGCTGACACATTTCCCCCTTCTTTGCATCTCTTTCACACTGAGTAACACTGTTCACTGTGACTCTTCACTCAGTTCGCTCAGCGTTTATCTTTGTCCACAGTGCCGCAGAAACCAGAAGTGGAAAACCACAGAGCTGTGGCAACAAACACAAATACTTTACGCCGCCGCCGTCCTCCTCTCGCAGCCCCCCTCTGGTGATTTCCTGGAATTTACAGCATTGCTGAACGAAGGTCTTTTCTAAGTTTCACTATGCTGCCCTCATTCCTCCCAGGGTGCCAGAAGATTACTAGAAATGCCGGAAAGTACTTTCAATTCCATTTAGGGGCACAAAACGGTTTCCATTCACATCAACAATCAAACTGACCTAATGACGCATACTTTTGGTTTCATTACAGCACTTCAAATGTCTAAAATCGTGTAAATGTAAGGCCACAAAGTTATGAAAGTATCTTAAACGACTGACTGAATGCCTTATTACATGTTTGTAGGCTGAAGGTTCTGTAACATTACACTAACATAACATTCACATTAAGACCCAGATACGACATTTCGGCGAGATTTCGGTCAGAGGGAGTGAAGCAACTGAAATACAGTTAATGACGTGAATCGATTCACAAGAGGTGAACTGGACCACATTCAGGGAACTCCCTGTTCACTTTTGGTTCAGCTTGTGTTTCTGAGTTTCATTATTTCAGCTGTCGAACTGGTCCAAACTCTGCCTTTAACCATTTGAATGAACGTCCAGAGAAACCTTCGCACAATCGCTCAAAAGGAGCTTTTTCCTCGACTGCGCCTCACCTTGCGGCCGACGTAAACGGGGATGCCGATGACCATGGCGGGAACGGCGATGCCTGCGATGAGGGTGATGCCGACCGGAGCGCCGATCAGGGTGCCCAGCTGCCACAAGATCTTCTTCTTCCTGCTCCAAGGCTTCTTCCCCCAGAACGTACAGCCAGATGGACTGATGGAGGGGAAGAAGGAAGACAAAGGAGTTCACATCTGCTGCACACAGAACGGCGGACCATCGAGCTCATAATGGAAGTGAAACAATGACCATCAGTACCTGAGGTAGTGCAGGTCAGAGATCTCCTTCATGCAGAGCCAGCAGAACTCACAGCCGCAGACGGCGCAGGTCATGTGATTGCAGCTCCCATCATTCATCTTGATGATGTAGGCTCCACAGCGAGGGCAGGGCTTGATGTCATCGGCTGGAGGAAGAGGGAAAGCGCTCAGTGATGTCGCTCGTATCGGGACATGAATAGTTAGAGAGCTGCTGTCTTGTTGCGAGTGAGATGGGGGGGATCGTGTTTGTTTGGTAAATGTTGAACTGGAGCCGGCTGCTAGTTAGCTTAGCTTAGCATGCAGACTGGAAACAGAGGGGAATCTATGCTAAGTGAGGACAAGACACCAGGAGGTTACTGTGACCGGACAACTTTTGGTTTTTACACTTAGTTTCTGTTTAAACTGAGCAAACCTGATACGACGAGCTAATTAGGCTAGCTGTTTCCCCCTGTTTCCAGTTTTTATGCTAAGCTAAGCTAACCAGCTGCTAGCTTTGGCCTCACTTCACTATATCAAACTCGTGAAACCCAAAGCTCACTGCTCTATTCTGCATTCGTGTCTGCTTTGCATTATAACTCAGCTCTGAATATACACGCACGCACGCTGCACGAAAAGTCAAACATATTAAAAACCAGTTCAC
This sequence comes from Datnioides undecimradiatus, assembly GCA_008933995.1. NCBI lineage: Eukaryota > Metazoa > Chordata > Actinopteri > Lobotiformes > Datnioididae > Datnioides > Datnioides undecimradiatus. The sequence continues at coordinate 10,267,102 of WARS01000044.1, read as the reverse complement.
AGAGAAAAGAAAGAAATAGTAAAAACTCAACACTGGTCCCATTTAGCGGTTTGTTTCCAACTCTCGTTCCCGTTGGCAACAACATCAAACCTCATTAGAGTAATGGACTGGACATCTGCAGCAGTTTGTCCTTTAATGCGTTTTAAAGAAAAGAGAGCCAAAGGGGGAAAAGTCAGTTTGTTGTGTGTTTGAATTCTGGCTGCTGGGAGCGCTCTCTGCTCTTTAAAGGGCATTTTGGCATTTTAACTTGAAGAGACTCTGACAGATCCGTGTGTGTGTGTGTGTGTGTGTGTGTGTTTGTTTGTAGAAGTAGTTGTTTGTGTATTCCTGACTCAACACACTCCCTCGTCTCACTTTCTACCCCTCTCTTCCACCCTCCCTTCTCTCTTTTCCCCCCATTCCTCTGCCTCTGTCTCGTCTGTCTACATCCAGTTGAATAAGCAGCAGGTGTGAGCAGACATACAGGCTGACAGACTGACAGACTGACAGGCAGACAGGCAGACAGGCAGAGAGGGAGCGGTTGTTTCTGGATTGTTGTCAGCTCCTCTGAGTGCCTGGCACAGAGAAGCAGAGTGGAAGTGGGGAATTATGGAAAGACGGATGAGGAGGAATGACTGAGGACAGCTGGGCGGATTGAGCTAATAGAGTTTTAATCAAAATGGAATTAAAGACACACACACACACAAACACATGAAAAGTCATGCGCTGATGTTTTTAGAGATTGTATCATTCCCACAAATACTTTTAAGGGCCAACTCAGCATTTTGGAAAACGCGCGGTTCTGCTTTCTTAGACTTACTTGCAATTTACTGCAACTGTGAAGTCTGTGCCGTGAGTATGAGGCTACAGCTAGCAGCCAGTTAGCGTAGCTTAGCATAATCACTTTTTTATGGCAAAGTTGGATTTTACTGAATCAAACTGTTTTATACACACGACTCTGCGGGAGTTCATCGAGCCATGAATCCGATTAACCAACTCTGTGAATGCAAAATGGGAAAATATTGTGATTTTAAAGAATAAGAGATAGAAATAAAGATCATACAGATGAAGTTTTAGTACTTATACATTGCAGAATTTAAAAAAATGGCTACTATTAACTAAAAGTTTCAAGGTTTTTGGAGTTTGGAGGTTATTCATACTGAAATACACTGAAATACAGTCAAAATGGTGCATTTTACACTGACAGAGTTGTGTTATCGTTTCTTTTGTGGTTGAACTGCCGGGGTGGATGGATTCTCATTGATTTAAAGGTCTACATTCACTCCTTAAAAGCACTTAAGCAAACAACTTGATCAATACGCCGGTCTGCATAAAGAAACGTGATGGTGATGTTTTAAAAGGCAGGATTCAGGGTGCTGCAGTCATGAAGCTACACAGAGGAGAAACTGTGGTATAAATAGTGTCTCATGCTCTGCTGAACGCTGCACACATCACCCAGCGGTGGGAACGCCGGCGAGCCGGTACAACAGACGCCAGACGGGTTTGACTCAGCGCTCTGACAGACGCATGAGTCTGACATGTGATAAAGACTGACAGACACAGAGAGGAAGAGTCCTCAGAGGTGTGAAAAGTATTTTCAGGGCGGAAATGCTGGGGGAGAAGATTTTATCTGTCTGTTACGTCTGCACACACACACACACACGGCTGCACAATGTGTGTGTGTGTGTGTGTGTGTGTGTGTGTGTGAGGTATCAGTCCCAGTCCCTCTCCGGGTGTGCTACTCACCGGGTCCCTGCTCCTGTGTGTAGCTGGGTGAGTGGTTGCTGTGGGTGTGCAGGGATTGCGCCCTCTGTTGGCGGGCCGAGTCGCAGGTCTGGTTGGGATGCCAGGCCTGTTTGCAGTGGTAGCAGAACTCGGCGCCGCAGCCCTCTCTGCGACACACCAGCCTGGGACAGCTGGCACAGCCCGAGGCGATGACGGCAAATCTGGGACGGACAGAAAGACGAGTGCTCAATAACGTGGCGACAGGAGCAGTCAGAAAAAGACTTATTACCGATTATTTTGAGTTTTTATTTTGACATTGAAACAACAGACGGACGTCAGAGGTTGTGTTTTGTTCTTCTGATCACGATGAGAGCGCTACACGTTTATCAGTCTGAACATCTGCCAGACGCCAACATCTAAAACTGTTGGCAGGCAGTCAGAGCTCACCTGCTCACCGGAGCTGAATCGACTCCACCCGCACAGCACGGAAACACTAAAACCATTTCAATGTCGCTTCAGCTATCAGTAGATTCCCAGTTCATCTGGTGAACCGGGAAATGCTAATTCGCACCGCTGACTAATTGCAAACCGGTCGGACAGCGCTGATATTTCAGGGAAGGGAGGCCTTGAGACTCTTAAGTGGATGAAACCATCTTATTAGCTGCACCGCACGATCCACATGAGTTTGACTTTACTCTCAGTTTAAACTTTACCACAAAAGAAATGCATCGTGGGTTGTGAGGCAGGGTACTGAGGCTGATAGGACCTTGGTTTTGCAATCATTGCAGTAACTTTTGATCATGCAAAATAAAAAATGAAGGCATGAATTTCATGTCAATCCATCCAACAATCACTTAAAACCACAATTTATCTGGGAATAAATGTGTATTTTCACCAAATTTCGTGATAAACTGTTTAAAAGTTTTGAGATATTCCCACTTTTTACGATCGTGTTCGCCATCAGAATATACTATATAGATTTAATTCTACCCTTTATCCAAACAGTAAAACAGAATTACTGAATATCCAAACCAATATTCAAGCACAAAGCCTGGCAACACATCACATATCTGAGCTGTAACTTAAGAAAAGCAGCTAATTGTTAACTTAATTGCCTAAAAGAAGAAGATCTACACTAATGGGCGAGTTACGTAGTCTGAAAGCTCTCTGCAGGCTGAGAGAGGAGGGAGGAGGTTTGATCAATGGAGTAATCACTTAGTAACAGCACTGAGAGAGGACGGGAAAGAGACGGGATGAGGTCAATCAATGTGGATCCCACAAAGTTCAATATTGAGAGAGGAGCCGAGTGTGTTCACTGTGGCCAGACGTGTAAATACAGCACCGATGGGGTTCGTCTGAGCAGCCTGACGCAAAGGTCGTGTTTGGATACGACACATTAAAGAGATCGAATCTGCGGTTAATGTGTGTTTCACTTTAACTTGCATTGATAGATAATGATACACACCGCGACACTCCAAATTACTGGGTGCAGCTTATTATTTAATGCATGAAAGTGCAGGAAAGGCAAGGCGAGTTTATTTAAACAGCATCATTCGGTCACAAGGCGATTCAGAGCTTAGGAAGAAACTGCATTTTAAAAAACAATTTATGATGAATAAATAGCAAATGATGAGAAAATAGCAAAAACACCATGGGAAAATAGGCACATTTAGAAATTCCCTTGGTGAATCACTTCTTCCCTGGCATGTCGTCTAACTTTCCACCAAATTTCACTAAAGTTTCAAATCTTTTTCAATGTGCTGCCAAAAAAAAACCCCAGACACGCCCAAAAGGAATTTAAACCAAAAGAACAAAATAGTTTTGTGATAACTTCATGAAGAATTCATGTTTTCAGTGCAACTTCGAGGGACTAAAGGACACAAAAGGCAATTAATGAGGGGGGGAGAGGGAGTCGGATATGGGCTGTCACTCACTGAGGAAATCACAAAGGAGGCCCAGTCGTCAAATGCTGTCGCTAAGTGGGAGAAAACATGTTGGAGGAGTGAAAACAAAAGCAGAGAGCCACTTTAACATTTTAACAAAGACGGAGCCAGTTCCCTGCACGTTCGTCTGCTGTTCGAGTGATACTGTGAAAAGGAAGAAGCGCGCTGGCGAGGCGATAACATGGCAAACTTGTAATTGTTTTGGCACGCCTCCAGCACGTCGGCCCCAACACGTCCCTCATTACCACCCCCTCAAACGCCGTGACAGGCCCGTTCACGGGACGGAATACATTAACAGACATCAGAGGAGACAGGAGTTCGCTTTCGCAGGACAAGATGAGACAGGAGCTGGCATTCCTGCAGAGAGACGGTGTCTGCGAGGATTCAGACATCACCTCTGTCTCAAAACATAGATCTGCAAAAAGTAGATCCTCCTGCATAACGAAGCAAAAGCTTTTCCATGCAGTGTTTTCGACAGGTTAAATGGTCACTGAACTGACTCAACACTTAAATAACTGTATAAACTTTCAATTCAACTGATGGGAACATGAACACAGGGGTGGCTGTTTTGAATTTTCTTTTTCTGCAGGGTCAGCACTCTGATTCGAGCTCAACAGACAGAAACAAAAGAGAACAACAGATACGAATGAGTAATGAACAAACTATTCGCAAGAAAAACCTCTTTCTTCACCATTTCCCTTTTTATAAAAACTGACTGACATGTAAAAACCCAGCAGCGTCATTTCCCAAAACCCATCTGTGTTGTATTTTGTTGCCCGGTGCAGAGCGTGCGGTGCGTTGGTGGGAGGAGAGGCGCAAACAGGTGGGCTGTTCAATCAAATGATGCAGCGCAGAGAGACGTTTGAGGCTGCTTCTGGTGGAACGTGTGATTTTATCTGCAAGAGCGAGTGAAATCAAGTGTGAAAACAAGGCAATAACACCGAAAGTGCAACTAAACTAAACTAAACTAAACTAAAAGGTCGTTGAATTAGTCGACGTGTTTAAATCTGATCAGAAAATAGCATTTAACGTTGTTAAAGCAGGAATGTCAGTAAATCTGTCTGGAGGAAAAGCTTCTCTGTGCCTTATAATTAGTCGCAAATAACAAAGTGAGCCTCCATAACTCAAGGTCTACTTCATAGCCAAGCATACTGTTAGCTTAGCGAATGCTAACTTAGCAGCTGAATAAACAGTCATGAACTCAAAACACGCTGAGAAAGGATTAAAAAACACCACAATACGAGTTCACAGCTATTTAGATTTACACAGTTACATTTAGCACATTAGTCACTCTGGCAGACTTGAAACTAGCGACTGAGATCATGAACTGTGTTGATGTTGACGCTAATTGAGGCAATTAATCAAATAAAGATGAGTCATTGTCTCGTAGACCTCTACACAACCCGAATATCAGCTTTATGAGGCTGTGCTTTAAGGTACATGCTAATGCTAGCGCGCTAATACGTGCACAATTTTAAAAACGCTTATGTTAAGCAGGTTCAACATCCTAGTTTAGCAGTCTAGCATGCTGACTTTGCTAATTAGCGCTAAACACAAAGTTCAGCTGAGGCTGACGGGAGCGTTTGGTTTTGCTGGTGTTTGCTTCTAAACCAAAGGTACTGAATAAATTAAAAATTTGACCTGATGATTAAAAAAAATGTAGAGATTCACAAAGTTTTTCAGTCGCGAATGTCTTCATTTCCTTCAAAGCTACCTACAAATGTGTATGTTATGGTGGCGCTTGAGGCAAAGACAGGGGATTACTTAGGGTAATGTGGATTCACCGTCTTGGAGAAATGGATTTCTGAGCCTGATTTCATGTCAATCCATCCGTCAGCTGATATTTCTGGATGAGCTCAGCGAACAACCATCAGCCTTACAGCAGGGCTGCTAGCATGGCTGAAAGCAGCTATGCAAAAACAGAAAGACTGATCGTGTGTGTGAGTGTGTGTGCTCTCTATCTGGCTAACTCAGGACTTGTTGCGGTACACAGCACATGTTGCCACGACAGCTTTTTCCTGGGTAAGCATCCCCACGTCAACGCAATGTTTCACTGTGTGCAGATTCTGACGCAGCCCTGAGAGGAACTTGTGCTGACATTTCCAGGATGGGGAGAGGCAAAAAGAGAGGGACAGAGACGGGCAGAGATGGATAAAACAGAAGCTCGTAGAAGAGGGGCATGCGAGATCACGCAGATGTAAATGTGAAATGCAAGGTGGGAGAGTCGGGGAGAGAGGCGGAGGAGTTTTATGAGTGCTGACATGCTGCGTGTTGAGAGGAAACGTGCACAGACAGTCCTGTCAGTGCTCAGCTCCACCGAGAGCCACCTGGGAATCCTGCTGAGCCTGTAAATGCAACGCTACAACACACACACACACACACACACACACACACACACACACACACACACACACAGATGCACCCTAATAGCAGCCTGCATTTAACACCAGGATGAGCCGAGCGTGTGTCAGTCTGGCTCACGCGTGAAAAACACAGGCGCACATTACGCATCAGTTAACAACACAGGCACACAATGACACACGCACGCACACACATGCACGCACGCACGCACGCACGCGCACGCACGCACGCACGCACGCACGCACGCACACCGAGTCCAGCGAGTACGTATTGATCTGTTTAATTAAGTCCCAACTCCTGTTACCCCTGGCAACGCTCCTTCTATGCCGCATCGATAGTCGCCATAGCAACTGACAGCCAGAGGAGACGGCAGAGGGCCACTCTTTGTTCTCACTGGATACTCGGGCCTGACAATCACACGGGCCGAGACCGCATTGGCCAGGTGAGAGGAGCGGGTCAGAGGTGAACAGCTGCGTTGTCATGGCGGTTAAGATGACGAGTCGGAGAGATTTAGCCCTTTAACAGAGCTGAAGAAGGTGATCTTACCCTTCATGCACTACGCTGACACCAAAACACAGGGGATCGAAGAGTTTGTCACCGTTCAAAAACATGGATGCATTACCTTTTTAGACAGTTGCTATGGCCAACGTGTTAAATAGAGGCTTGTTAACACATCCGTCAGACGCAACACAGCATGAGTTGTGTTTACGTCCACCTGTTGAATCCAGACTCAGAACATTCATCCACTATTCAACCCACCTCTTGAGATATCAGGCTCTTTAGCAGCTCAATGCTCCGCTGTGTTTAGCAGCAGGTCGCTAACTGCCTCTGTTTGCTGTTCGGTGCTGAGCAGGTGCTGTGCAGACGGCTTTTAAAGGTTGGTTTTTGTGGATTTTTGATAGTAACAGCTGGAGAGAGACATCCCTTACAGAGGACTGCTGCCTGCTGTTGGTAGTAAACCAAAACAGTGAAGTTAGGTTATGTGATTGCTGTTAATAATGAAACATTGTGCAGCTTTGGTGCAACTTTAAAGCACTGCAGCTGGGAATTAGCTGGTCGGCTAACACTAGCACATACGCATTATTATACGTTTATTTAAGTTGGTTGTGCATCACTGAAACAGTCGAGCGCAGCACGAAGCAACCACTTTCTGTGTGGAAACTCTGTGGAAGGGAAACAAATATGTGTATTAACCACTTTGGTGAGATTTACTGGCACTACACCTGAATCATTTACCCTTAACTTATGATTAATCGTTACCAATCGCGAAGCAAATATATGTTTTTATCTGCTGTTTGGTGTAGATAACAAGATATAATCAGGATGTAAATGGGCAACAGCTGCATTTTGAATTTGATCTAAATCCCTTGTCAGTTACTGTTTTATACATTAACTACCAGATAGTTTTCATAAAGAAACAGGTCGGGTTTACATAAGTTTTCCAAAAGTGGGCCAATACGCAACACACACACACACACACACACACACACACACACACACACACACACACCTATGATAGGCTCATTCTCAGCTCTAAACACACCATTTGCAGTTGTACTGAAGAAATTCACACCTATTGCACAGTTTCTGCAAAAGCCACCTCTCCTGTGACAGTCAAGCTGCAGCTGCCAGGTGTGTGAGTGTGTGTGTGTGTGTGTGTGTGTGTGTGTGTGTGTTTGTGTGTGTGTTTGTAGAGAGATAGCTGCGTCTGTGTCTCCTGCCCAGGCTGTTGGTGGTGAATAATAATTTGGACTTAGTCAACTTGTCTGATTTAAAGAGGCGGTGAGTCACCGTCAGCATCAGACAGAGGAGAGGATCATCCTGGTAAATATGTAGGTCAGCCGTCGACCTCTCCTCCCATGATGCCGCTGGTTTATCAGGGAATTGTATTGACTTACAGGAACCCACTGTTTGCTTATTTCATCCCTTTTAACCTTCATAACCTGCATGACTTACAGCAACATTTACTCAAAACTTAACCTTAATTCCAGCCCTAATGCTAAAATCTTTACTTCTGTCTGTGAGCGCTGCCGAGGAAGAACTCAGCATGATTAAAACTCAATGCAGACAGGAACTAACGTGGAGATAACACGCAAACCTTCTCCGCTGGGACTGAGCATCATCCCGGGTAATGGATTTACGCTGCAGAGTTAGATTTCAGCTGAACACGCAGTCGTTCTTACAGAAACAGGGAACTGTGGTAGCAGAAATGGATGTTCGCCGTCACTCGACTCTCACGTGGTTCTGACGGCGGCAGCAGGCGCCTGATGCAATAAAAGTAAATTCCTCAGAAAAACAGATAAAATCAGTTTATTCTGCATGTTACTGGGAACTGTTTAGCACGGTAACTCATACTGATTTTGGGGACTCTTGATTTTAAATCTACATTTCCAAGTAAATTAAAGTTTTGGTCCAGGATGAAATATCCAACAAAATGATCCTGAGATTTCTTTCAAACCTGTGTTGCTTTGCCATTTAGTTCCTCCCAAACGCCCGCCTCTACGCAGGAGATTTAAAAATAAAATCAAGATAATGTAAAAGTCGATTAAAGTGAGACCGCGTAACTAATATTAAAGCTTCATCTGTGACATATGTGACAGTAGAAAAGAAGAACTTAATATGATCAGTTAGCATTTACTGTTTCTTAAGTTAGTAACAGACATAGCAGAAGTAAGGCTGCAGCTGTGCTGGATTGAGCAAATGTGCATTTTGTTTTTATTAATCTCTTCTAAAACTCTTCTAAACTTTCCAAATTGTAAACTTTGTGCACGAGACATCTAATAATCTAAAACACAGAGAGCTTTCCTCCAGCACAGCTCTTATTGAGAACAAAGTGTTTCTCAGCTACAGACCTGTTGAATGTCCATGAACGTATGTCAGAATTTCAAAATTTGACCCTAGGGGCTGTTTTAATGTAGGTTAATGCCGCACACGGTCATGGAGACAGAGAAACAAACAGAAACACAGACGCATGAAGACAGGTCTGTGCACCACACAGATGCTGCGGCCTTCCCCTCTGACAATACCGGTATTACTAAGCCGAACCGCAGCAGAAGCGCAGCACTGAGTATCTGCCTGCGTCCTTCCCACACGCACAGAAACACAAACACAATGAATCACTCCTGCTTTCTATGATGAAACAAACGCCTCTCATTTGTTCCAGAAACCTGAGAGAGCTGCTCTGCCTCCGACCACAGGGCGAGCTTCACAGCCCTCTAACCCACTTACAGTTTCTCTCCTCCACTTTCAAGGTAAACCCCTTCTGTCTCTCTCTGATCTAACAGGGCAGGTCACACTCGACCCTGCCGTCTTTAACCCAGACAGAGAAACGCAGGCGTTTATGTGGATCCTGAGGCGACACTGTTCAGCTGAACACACGATTAATGAACAAAGAATGAGGAAACAGCGCAGCAGCAGCAGCTGGGCGAGTGATTTGATGCGTCAGAGGGAGAGAAAGAGGAAGAGGAGGAAGGGGTGAAGAAAGAGGGTTAACAGACAAGCAGAGGCAGCGATGATGCTGCTGGCCTGATAACGATGACATAAGAGCCGTCCACCAGACTGAAGACTAATGTGAGCTAATGGCTGCTGACGACCTCAGTCAAAACCAGATGTCAAAGCTCTGACTCCTTCTGTCTTAATCATTGTGTATTTGTTCAGGCTTCGAGACACTGATTTAAAACAGTTCTCCCTCAGACATGAGACGACTCAAGGCCACGCTGTCTGGGCTCAATGAAACATCTGCGGCGTATCGTGAAGCGCCTCCGGCTTTGCTGCGTTTTCACTTCTTGCCTCACTCCTGGCAGCTTAGGTTCTGCTTCGCGCAGTCACTTATCGGGTTTGGATTAATTGCGCAAGTTCATTTCCCTCACGGGCAATCGAGTTCGTTTCAGCGAGCAAATGAGAGACGAGCGCTCCGAAGCTCTCGTGTGTGTTTAATGTTCGAACTGATGACTTGATAGTAACTTCATAATCTCACGCGAAGAGAGAGATGACAACAAACTGTAACATCTATAATGACCATAAAGTAGTGAAACCATAAACTGACTAATTCAGTCTAAGTCTAATATATCAAACATTTTCTGGTTCAGGCTTCTTAAATGTAAACATTTGGTGAGTTTCCACATTTTAAGGTGATTGTAACTCAAATATCTTCGGGTCGTCAGTCATTTTAAGTCAGCGTCGACCTTCAGAGCCTGTGATGGGACTTTTACACAATCTTCTGACGTTTGCATCGCTACTGAACAAATGATCTCAAAGATATCAGTTGCTGTCCTACACTGAGCCCTCAGAGAAGCTGCGACGTACGAGCTGGCTGATATCGGGACAGCAGGATGAGCACTCTTGATAGTATGACAGAAACAGAAAGACAGATATGAGCTCAGAGGAGCTGGATGCAGATTAAACTCCAGCTCTTGTGAAGAGGACGGCGGTGGGGACACAGCAGTGACAGTCAGGACAGTTTCTTACCCGCAGTCGGGCGCCGGGCACCATCGGCAGTCTGGATCGGAGGCGAGGCACCTCCGCAGCAGGAACTCCTCATACTTCTCCAGCAGGGCCGCGTCATCCAAGATGTCCGCCACCTGTTGCGGGGCGAGTCTCTCGGCACACTCGGGGCAGCTGAGCTGGACTCGGCTCTCTGTGATTTCGATGCGGAGGTATTGCCGCAGGCAGCAGAGGCAGGAGCGGTGGCTGCACCCCAGCAGCTCAGGGAGCTGGTCAGCGGGCTGGCGCACCAGGCACAGGGGGCACTCCAGGAGGTTAGCCTCCCCGGAGGAGGGGGCTCCACCCAGGGACGGCTGGCTGGAGGAGAGTGGCTTTGTGGGGTTGGTGGTGGCAGCGTCCTGGGGGGTCGTGGCGGCTGTGGTGGTGGTTGTTGTGGGCGTAGCAGAGGCTGCAGCAGGTGCTGAGCTCAAGGCAGAAGGGAGAAGTTGCTGCTGTGTGTGGTGATGGTGTGATAAAGGGGTGGCCGCTCCAGCTTTGGGGCCCCTGGCGCCCCGAGAGCCCCGCTTGCTGTGGAAGAGGCTGTGAAAGGAGATGCGGCCCTGGCGTTTGCCCGCCGCACGGCACTTAGGGTTGGGGACGCCGCTCACCGAGGAATGAGGTGACTCTGAGTCCTTTTCTGATCCCATCTTCCCAGAGGACGCACAGGACCAGTCAGAAGCTGCAGCCCCTGGTACACGGTAACGTATCGCACAGGGAAACACACACTCTATCACGCGCACACACACAAGGGACGACTTGTCCGCTTGTGAAAGCCAAACTGGAATGCAAATGCCACTCAAGTTCCTGTTTGAGAAACCTGAGTCAGTCACCTCCTTTTCTTCCTTTTTATGTGAAACGGGGAGCTATCAGGAGGAGACAGAGGGGGATAATGGAGAAGCAAAAACTGAAAATGAAAGAGATTGCGCAAGTTCAAAGTGGAAAAACACAAAAAATCCCCTTCGGCTCGCGGAGTTTTGCTAAAACACGTCGGTCAAATGGTTCACAAAGAATAAAAACTGCAGAATCTTTCACGTAGCGGGCAGACGTGGAGGTCAAACATTACAGTTATTCTCCCTGTCAAACAAAAAGATTAATGTCAGCTCCAGCGGATGACTCCCTTTAAAAACACGGAGGGTAAAAAAGAAAAAAGGTAACAGAAAACTCCTGGAGAAGGCAGCGTTCAGACCGAACGCTGTGATGATTCCTCGGCTTTCTGTTTAATCCCCGTCAGCTGAGCTGCTCCTCGGCTCGTCCTCCTCCTTTTCTCGCTCAGCGCCGGTCTCTCTGAACCGTCTTTTCTGTCAGGAAGAGCAGAGCAGGAAGTCAGCACAAAGAGCATGCTCAGTATGACACACACTTCTCTTCCTCTCTCTCTCTCTCTCTCTCTCACTCTCACTCTCACTCTGTGTGTGTGTCTCTCTCTCTTTCTCTCTCTGCTTTGCTCTTTTTCAATTCGATCATTAACTCTTCTGACCCTGAGCTGACGATGTGGCTGTGCTAATTACATTTAAATAGACAGAGAGACCCGCGCATGCACGAGAATGCTGCACTACACGCGTGTCAAGTAACCGTGTTCAAAAGGTTAAAACACAGACAAATGTCATGAGGCGCCGCACGTCAAAACGCCAATTAAAAACATGACATCATCAAACAGAGCGACCAATCATGTATTCATCTGAAACCAGGCTCCCTCTCTCTCTCTCTGTCTCCCTCCATCACGCTGAGCACCGCAAGCTCTTCCTCCACTTCACACTGCGCTGCTAGTGCCGTTGCCATGGCGACGCTCACTATGAGCGAGGCAAACAGCGACCCACTCTGTGACTCTGGCACTTATGCATACGCACACACAAGCGCACACAGACATGTAAGTGTGAGCGCAGATTAGTATACACACTGGTACGCAGTGTAAATAAACAATCTGCAAAACGCACAAACACACACAAGGTACACACTCGTATACAAACCAACGCACGCACACACACACACACACTTAAAAACAATAAAGAGTAGAAAGGCACTTAGACAGACATGCTCCAACCTGCAAATGAACACACACACAAATAGGTGCACACACACTGATTCTTGTTCGAACTGCACAGACATGCAAACACACACACACACACACACACACAAATGCATATATTCCTCTATTTAAAGATATATACGCACACATTTCAGTATGAAAAACACACACACATGAAAACACACGCACGACATATAAAAGTATGTTTTCCAACTGCCGTCACACCGAAACGGCCTGTCAAACACACACACACACACACACACACACACACACACCATGAGCATACACAAGTGAAAAGTGATAATTATACACACACACACACACACACACACACACAGCATACAGTCATTCACATTCAAATATACCCTCAAATACAAACCTGTAAATGAAATGAACACACAAGCTGAAACTCATGAGCCACTCACACTCCACATATGCACACACACACACACACACACTAGGGATAAGCGATCTCCACACCTACATGTACACATGATGATTACATCCTGTGTCTCAACAATCACAGGCTGCGTGAGCCGCGTTAAGGACTGCGTGTGAGAGTCACTTAGGAAGCTCCTGCGTGTCGCTGAGCTGCGTGTTGTGCTGTGACTGTTTCGAGTCGCCGCGTGTGCTGTTTCACGTTCGGCCGAGGCACTGCGCGTGTTTTAAGGGGCCAAGTGTCAAAAGGCGTCGAGCCGAGACGAGACGTCTCTGAGGAGGTTTTCAGTGGCAGCCGTGTCGCACTCGATAAATCAATAGGAAACTGAATTAAAGAGACACAAACAGACTCCCACAGCTGCGCAGATGTTTTCTGCTTTACTCCCTCTGACCAGCAAACGACTGAGCGGCCTCTCTCACTGACTTAGTGTTCGCAAATCTGATTACGGCTGCTCATCTAGTGGCCAGACACACACACACACACACACACACACAGGGTAGTGCTGACCCAGCAAATGTCAGACCATTCAGGAGATTGTGACCCATGTGTCTGAGTGCATGTGTGTTCAGGTGACTGACGGATTGGCTGACCAATCACGGCGGAGCGGGCCCAGACAGACGAGTCGTCTGCCAAGTGTTGGATTCAGGCTAAGCTGAAAAGTCTGTTTCAGTTTCCGGGTCATAAAGCAGAAGCAGACGACTCCGGAAAGTCCAAAACTGATTAGAGGCCTTTGATTTATTTAAATATGTATCCCCAGAGCTTCCCAGTAAGAATCTAGAAACCAGAGGACACTGTTTTTGTGTTGTTTATGGTCGTTTCAGTGCACTTTTATTGATTTTGGTGCAACTTTATTGAATTTAAAGACTTGAAAAAGTGGCCTGGGGCATTAAAAGAAGTAGTTGAAGCAGATTTCAGAGCTGTGTCTTTACTTTATCGCATGATCAGAAATGAGGAAGCAAATCTGAAGATCCAGGCTGATTCCTCTCTGAGACAGAGGACACGCTTAACCATAAACTTGATGCTGATGAACGACGTCGCCGTGCCAACAGGCTGCAGGCGGGAGAAACTAAACTCACCCATCGCCGAACGAGGACGACCTCCACTGTTCGACAGAGTAAACGGTGACGCCTTTATGCGCGTTGCTTTGTCTTGTGTTTTTACACATAACGACTTCATGTACTGGCGCATACGCATCCATCAACGGTTGCCACGGCAGCCAGCACTCGCCTTCCTCTGTGGGTCAAACCGGGTCTTGGTGGAAATGTGTGTGAGAGTATAAAAAGCCTACACCACC